>OY754965.1:18896363-20131363 GCA_963576475.1 Molanna angustata | reverse complement strand
TCATGTCATCGGCGTAAATTATAAATAGGGCAAAATTAATGGAAAATTTGATGTCATTAATAAAAATGTTGAAAAGGAGTGGTCCCAGATGAGAACCTTGAACGACCCCGGAGGAAATATATTTGGTTTTCGATTTGAAACCATTTAGAACGACCGTTTGAGTTCGGAACCGAATATATGATATGATCCATCTCAGTAAACTGCCGTGGATACCAAATTTTTTTATTTTTTTCAGAAGAATATAATGGTTAACACGGTCGAAAGCCTTTGAGAAATCGGTATAAATTGCGTCAACTTGGGTTCTGTTGTCCATTTTCTTGAGAATAAATTCAGTGAACAGTGTGAGATTTGTAGAAACGGATTTATTTGGAAGGAAACCATGTTGCTCAGGGATAATTCTGTTTTTGAAAGATGTTAATAGTTGTTGGTATACAATTTTTTCAAGGATTTTCCCGAATAGAGGTAATTTTGAAATTGGACGATAATTTTCAATGTTATTTTTTGCCCCATTTTTAAAGATTGGTGTTATGTAACTTTGTTTCCATAAGGAAGGAAAGCAACCGTTACATACAGAATTTTGATAGATTATAGTTAGGGGAACAAAAAGATTATCTGCACATTTACTGATGAAAATTCCGGGGATATTGTCACTGCCTGGTCCTTTGTTAATGTCTAGTTTATTCAAGTGAGTTTTTACGATGTTTTCGTTAATGTCTATACTATGTAAGGTATCATGGTCAATGTTTACACCGTTATCGTTGTTTAGTAAAGCGGTTATTTCGTCTATAGATAAATTTTTTAATTCGTCGTCGTCGATAAATGTTGAACTGAAATAAGTCGAGAATAATTCGCAGATTTCGGGAGCTGAGTTGGATGTGGTTCCTTTGAGAGTCATCGTATTTGGTAAATCGGAGGAGTCTTTTTTGGATTTAATGTATGCCCATATTTTTTTAGGGTCATATTTGATCGAGGATTCGACAGATTCTAAATATCTGTTGTAGCATGTTCTTGATAAGTGCTTTTGTCGAGATCTGAGTAAGCTAAAAGAGTGATAATCGGATGGCATTTTAAATTTTTTCCATTTTTTTAGATATTTACTTTTTTCTTTGATTATGTGAATAAGAGCTGGGCTAAACCAAATAGGGTATTTTTTCCGATTAGCAGATGTCTGTGGAACGTTTAAGTTTATAATTTTATTTATTTGATTGTAGAAAGCATCGACAAGTGCATTTGTGTCGGTAGATTGTAGAATAGTTAACCAGGGGATTTTTATGAGTTGATCATTGATTCTAGAATAATCAGCTCTATGGAATGAAAATTTCCGGTAGTTGGAATAGGCCATTGATTCAATTTTATTAAGGTCGACTGTAATTTCTAACGATGGATGGTGGATGTCTTCGGGAACTAGTGGGTCATTTGAATTGGAGACGGTTACCACAGTATTAGAAAGAACTAGATCTAAAATTCTGCAGTTAGAATTATATAGGTGGTTGAATTGACGTAAATTACAGAATTCCATATAGTCAATAAATATCTTAGCTACGTTGTCCGTTATATTGCAAGGTTTCATTGTATTGTTATCATCCAACTGAGATCTCCATGTGATATTAGGGAGGTTAAAATCGCCTATTAATAAGACATTATCTAAGTTATTTGTCGCTGTAATGTTAGATAAACTCTCTAAAAAGTTATTTAAATGTGTGTTATAATTTTGATTCCTAGGGAGATATATGACACAAATGTGTGTACGAGTAAAGGAATTTCTTAATTCAGAGGTTTTTAAGTTAATCCATATATCTTCTGCTTTTGAGGACCATTGTTCGCAAAGTAAGGCATTAAGTGATTTTTTTGCGGCTATGACAACCCCACCACCCAAGGACTGGCCGGTAGACAAATAGTCACGATCTAGACGGAAAATATCATATCGATCGTCAAAAATTTCTGCGTTAAATATTCCATCGATGAGCCATGTTTCAGTTAGGACAATTATATCGTAATTGCTATGTAAAACATTATTGAAGAATAAGTTAGTTTTAGTTCTTAAACCGCGGACATTCTGATAATATATTGTTATTGTCATTGGAGATTTGTTTAAAGCATAATAATTTACCACGAAAAGATGAAGTTTTGTATGTTTTCATGAAAACACTGAGTAGATTAAAACATTTAGAAGAGAAACTATTTATTGGGCTCCGGCTGCTATGTGGATTACGACTGTGGATTGGGTATGTGTTGTGTAAAAGTTGTGTAAAATTGGCATGTAAGAAAAGTGTTATGGATATGAGTGTATGTGAAATGAGCACATCATTGTATTTTTGAGAGATCTTTTTCACATTCAATGCGAAACGAGGGCGTAGTTTCAGACTTACGGGCAAATATTTTACCATTCTTAACCCAAACGAAACGAAAACAGTTTTTTTTAGCACGTTCACGGGTATCTTTTAGTAGAGCTTTGTTTGTTCTTGTTAAATGTTCATTAATGTAGATTTGAGAAGCGTTGCCTGGTAACTTTAGATCTGTCGTTCTTAATCCCTTGCGTTTTTTAATTGCGGAGATAATTGTATCCTTAAGAAGTTTGTTGGAGAGTTTAACGATAATGTTTCTGGGTCTGCTTGTATTCTGTCCATTGGGGCGATCCTGGTTATAAAGTCAATATTTGAACTAGTTATGGGGATGTTGATAAAGTTGCAGATGCTAGAGAATTCTTCCGATAGATTTTCCTCTTTTTTTTCAGGAAAACCAATTATTTCGATATTAAGAGATCTGGCCCATTGTTCTCTGATGTTTTCGTTGAATTTTATTTCATCCATATCTTTTTTCAATTGATTTACACTGGCCTCAAGGTTATCTACAATTTTAAGTTTGTTTTCGATCGTGTTTAATTTGTTTTCGAAGTCATCTATTTTATTCGAGGAATAGTGTATAGCTTTTTTGACGTCTATTATTTCGGACTTCATATCGTCAACGACTTGTTTTAAGGACCGAAGAACCTTGAGCTCAGCAAAAATTTTTGTAAGTTCTTGTGCAATATCGATTTGATCATTATTCTTACAAGATGAGCACCTCCAATTATTTTTTTTGTCTGTTGGGAGTTTTCTATAATTGGATTCAGTTATCCCACCACATGTGTAATGTAGAGTACTTTTGCACAAACAACAGGTAACCCCATCGGTTATTGCCAAATCACACTTAGGACATAACATTGTGGAGTTAGGATACCCTTGTATTTAGGTAATTTAAGTCAACTGACTTTTGGTAATAGACGGTAATGTAACAATAAGTTGATTAACTGTGGGTATATGGAATCGCAAAAACACAAAATCAAGGGCGAATATGCAACGAGAATTACCGTTTAATCTTGATCTGGATCTTGAAACTAAGAACAGAGATTGGAAATCACTTTTTTGTAACACTTTTCATAGATTAATACAATTTGACCACTTAAATTATTAAATATAAGATAAAAAAAGACGGAGCACTATGACAGAGTGTAACTGTGTTCAGAGTTATTGTTGTACTGTCAAAGTGTATAGTCAAAGTGACATTTTATTTGGCGGAAATTTATAATTTTTCACATAGTCGTCAACACTTTTAGTTTGGTATGGTTTTAGTTGGTTTGATTTGTATTTATAATTTAATTTATTGAATTAATTATTAATTATAATTTACAAAAATGTAAATTCATACAAAATAAATCCAATGGATGTAAATTCATACAAATTTATCATGGATAATAATGGTCAACCACAAAGAAATGTGGAAGGCCATTATTTAATAGTAAACATCAACAGTAAGTGTATTTTGTTTTATGAAAATAAATTATTTTTTAATGAGTGGTTATCATTTTAAGGGAAATAAACAATTTTTGAATGCCCAAAACATGAAAAGTTCGTGAAAACTATGTGTGTCAAGATAGAAGTGAGTGGCGTTCAGTTCTCTCTGTCTACCCCGTGAGGGACATGGCGTGATGGTATGTATGTATGTCTCTGATCCAACACTTGTATCCCTTTTTATGACAAATCTGACATTTATTTTATTTTATTCTGGGAACAGACAGTTATATAAATGAGTGTGTTGTGGCCAACTCCTCACTAACAAGTCTTTCTATAAAGTGTTCAAATTTTGTATCGAAAATTTTCACCATTTTCATGAAATGAGTTTGTCAAATTATTTTTTCATAACATTCACAATGGGTGACAGGGAACCTCAATATTGCTGAACTTTATGAGATATGTTCGTTGGGTGGATGCAGAACTATTATTAGTCGCATTTTTAACGAATATCACTTTTTCATGTAAATCTTAAATTCTTACGAATAATACGAATCACTTGTCACAACACGTTTACTACTTTTAAAATTAATAAATTATTACCTCGTTATTATAATGAAAACATCCGATAAACACCAAAACAAAATATACAACCTCTATTTTATTATAATTTTTGACCAAAGTGACACAACTGAAGTAACACCAAACTCGTAATTTTAAATTTCCCGCGCCCGCGTAATTTTAAGTCACCCCAACATCGCTCAGTACCGTTCGGATTAAACATCGCCCAAATGTCGCTCTCTTTGCAACTTCAGGTCGCACCGGTAGAGTGATTCACTCTGATTTTGAACGCGGCCCGGATTAAACATCGCCCAAATGTCGCTCTCTTTGCAACTTCAGGTCGCACCGGTAGAGCGATTCACTCTGATTTAGAACGCGGCCCTACTATTTCATCGAGCGACTTGGGCGACATTGGTGCGAGTCAACCGTGATTCCGAACGGGCAGAGTGAATCGCCGCGCGAATCGCTCGATGAATTCTGAACGCCTAGGATGACGCTCTAACATCGCCGAGCGATCGCCGAGCGTCTTTCCGAACGCTACCTATATCTATGGTATTAAACGTCAAAAATTTGCTTTTGACTTTGACATCTGTGTTCATGGTCCATTCTTGTCATTTTTTTATTGTATTATTTATACTCTACAATGAAAATATGTCTAGAAACGACGTGTAGAATCTGTCTGAATAGCAATGCTTGTATAAATATTTTTCCTGGTGAAACATTTAACAAATCCACAAAGATTGAAAATCAGGAAATGTTGAATTCTTTGGTTTCGTTTAAAGTACTATATGTTTGTTTTTATTTGTTTATAATATGTTGAGTGTTGTTAATGATAAGTGAAATTATATTTTTATTTTTTTGTTTTAGGCTATAAAAGATGACGGTTTGCCACCAAAAATATGTCAGAAGTGTAAATATAAATTATCCAGTAGTTACAAATTTAAAATTTTAGCAGAGACATCAAACAAACTATTACTGAAATGTATCAGTAATCCTATAGAAGAACGTGTAGATTTATTTGATGAGTTTGAAACAAAGCCCGAGATTAAGGATGAAAATACACAAGAAACTAGTTGTGGAGAAGATGATTACTGTAATTTCAGTTTTAAAGAAGAGAGTAGTTTAGAAAATTCAATGCAAACATCTTCTATTGGTGTGAAAGTTTTTAAGGATGAAGATGATATTCCTTTGAGTGAAGTCAAATCGGATGTATGTTTATCAAATCAAAATGGTAATTAACTATTTATTTATCCATAAATAATAAAACTTTTTATTGATATGAAAATTATTTGTTGATTATATTATTTCTTTTATACATATGATATTTATTCCTCTTATGCATATTCATTTAATCCAATCTTAGTACCCTTTATCATATTTGTCCCCTATTAAATTTTTGATATTGTCATTAAATCAGTATACTTAAGTCAATGTCCAATTTTAATACTAACTATCATGATCCTAATTATAATATTTTCACATTTTAATGTTTGATATTTGTACAATAATAATTATTAAGTTTAATTATTTATTTATTATTTTTTGCATATATACCTAGATACCTAAATATTGTGCACTGGTGGGTTTATTGGAATTCGACAATTTTGTGTATTTTTTACTAACCATGGAAATAACTGCTATTCAGAGAAAACTCGTTTTTTATGCGTAATTTTTATAGCAATAATATGTGATTACTCAAATATATGTATAGTTATCATATACTTAGTTGTAAAAAATAATTTTATTTCCTTATAGAAATTGAGATATCACAGAAAACAGGAAAAGCAAAATATACAGGAAATAAAAGAAAAATAAAAAAAACAGCGGATAATTCAAAAATATATAGTCACTTGAAAAATGATATAATAATTACAAATGAAAAAAATGGTTTAAAAATATGTCACTTATGTGGGGAACAAACTACAAAGATGGCATTGCATATGAAAAAACATTTTGGTGTTGTAGCAAAGTTACTTCCATGTGGAGAATGTTCTAAAGTATTTAAATCTCATAGTTCCAGAAAAAGACACAGATTAATACACCATCAGGGAATACGATATTTCTGTGAAATATGTCAAAAACGTATGTATCATTTATTATTATTAAATTAAATCCATTTAGTTATAACTTTTCCAATTTTTCATTGATTTAATCAATATTATGTATACATTTCATTCACCTATAAGACCACTGTAGGGTGAGTGCTTCTTTAATTCTATACAGCATTTAGTAAAATATAAACCTGTAGCATTGTGCACTATTGGCAATTTCTGCAAGGCTTTACTATATTATTACAGCCCTATATATATTTAAGTTTAGTGAAATTCCTATACAGTCATTCCTATACATTTTGATTTTATCATTACATCATTAGTTATTGTAATAATATATTAAACTAGTTTTCATTTTCAGATTTTAAGCATCGACAAAGTCACATTGATTTTGTTCACACCGTAGTTGAAAAGAAATTTGAATGTATTGAATGTGGCAAGAAGTATGCTAGGAAATCTAATCTACAGGCTCATGTTTTAAGTCACACTGATGAACGACCTATTCCATGTGTTGTTTGTGGCAAGGGATTTAAAAGCCAAAAAATTGCCAGTTTTCATAAGTATGTATTTTTTTTTCAATTTTATACCTATTGTATAACAATTATTTTATTCAAATTATTGGCATAAGTATTTCAAATAATAGGCATATTCATTTTTACAAAATAATTTATTTTATATATTATTTTTTTCCAGGAGAAGTGTACATGATAAAGAAAAAAATCACATTTGCCAGTACTGTTCTAAGGGTTTTTTCTATTCAAATGATTTAAAACAACATATAAGGTAAGGATCACTTTAATTTATATGTAGCAAAAATATGTATTTTAACAATACAAAATGGAATTTTGTAATTGAAATATTCAATTAATACAAAGAAGTCTTTTAATAAATTAATCATAGGTATATTTTCTTGTATTTTATTAAATATACAATATTCATTGCATATGTATTTATTTTCATGTGGTACATTTTTTTCATAATTTTAAGATCTCATACAAAAGAAAAAATCTATAAATGTAAAGAATGTGATAAAAGTTTTACAACATCATCTATACTAAGAACTCACCTAAAGAGGCATGCAGGAATTAAGAATTATTCCTGCGATATTTGTAAAAAGAATTTTGTTAACATTGGGTAAGAATTATTTTAAATAACATTTATTTTGTTAATTTATATCATAATTAATTTGAAAATGATAAAATATTTTTTCTCCTTTTTACTGATTATTTTAATGAATAGGCTTGTGCTTTCTGGGGCAGTTAGATTTTATTTATTTAAGAATTGGTACATGGTTAACATACAATATACAAAAACATAATATCAATCATAATAAATCAACCGTGCACACAAAAATTCCACAAGGCACAGCCTGCCTGTGCCTACAAAATTTTATATTCTCAGGCTTTCAACATCAAATATGATTTTTATAATGATGTGAAGTTATAATATAACTTCATATATAAGTTATAAAATTATTATAATAGACAAATTAACATTAAATCTGTTAGGAGACTTGACTTTTTAATATTCATTATGTACCACATTATAGTATAAAAAATTCTACCACGTTTTAAAAATTTTTATTAGTGGAATATAATATATTCTGTATGATAAATATATCGCACAAAATTTATTGTATTCATTTTGTAGACAACAGAATATGATTCACTAGTATTACCAAAAAATATAAAAATAAATAATAAACAAATATGCCTACAAATGATATAAATAAAATGAGCTGTGTTGTTGATATTAATAAAGGATTTGTGAGATGATTAAAATCAGTAATGTCTCCAAGATGTGGCACCTTGTTATTGGGTGCGTCTTAAATTCATATTTGTCATAGTACCTGTTAGTTGCTAGAAAAGAAATACAAAATATAAATATAATAAATACACATATTTTATATCACAAAATTGTTTCAATAATATTGCTCCTCGCCTTTTACTACATCACTTTATTTTAAGAGTGAAAAAAATATAATATTATTATTTATATATGGCGTTACAGTTGTGATTGAAAATAAGTGTATTATTAGTGTCAGTTAGGATTCAGTTTTTATTTTAATGGCCGTGAAAATTAAATTATCATTATAATTATGTCATAGAATGGTGTTGCATAGGATTGATTACATAATATTTATCCACGTCAATAAAATTTATCCAACTGTAGATTTGTTCAGGAGAACTTTGTTCTCTTAACATATCGACAATGTTTCAAGCCAGAATACGCGAGAATTGTATGCAGAGGTCTACTTTTTTCACGGCTTTTCCAACTTTGAAGTCAAAAAACACCAACTTAGAGGCTTCGCAGCATATATGTTCCATACACGGATTTACTCAGAATTCGGAGTAGAACATTTCGTGTGTCTGTGTGTGTGTGTGTCCGTACCCCCCTTATAACTTTTGATCCGCTCAATTTTCAGAGCCCAAAATTTCAGAATATATAAACAGTTATAGGCCTACAAAACTTTTATACTCGGATTTTTGAATTTTTGTTTTAGTCAGGGGTTATCAACTTTTGAAATTTTATTTTATTTTTCCATATATCTCAGAAACCAAGCTAAAACGCTGAAAATTGATACAAATATAGACAAATACAAAATCTCAAATTTATTTTTTCAAAAAAATTCCAGGGTTTCTCAAACATTTTTAATTAAGAAAAAAAATTTTTTATGATAAATTTATGAGTTTCACTGCCTATATTTTCAAATTTTTTAAAAATATCGTAAAAAGCCGAAACACCCCAACTAGATAATTTAATTTTCTATAAAAAATAAAAACATTGTATTAGCACATCTCAAACTTTTTTTAACAATTTTTATAAAAATTGAATTTAGTGACGACATTGCTTCATACAATTTGTATGGCAGTCGCCTATACACAATATGTAAGAAGCCTTAATAGTTTGATAGGTACTTAATCTCCAAACATACATACAGAACCATCCTGCTGTTTTCATATTCCGGGTAGGAAAACAGGACTGACCTCCATACTGTCCTATCTTGACATACATACCTACATGTGTTAAAATTTTCAATAATTTGGATTTATGGGTTTATAGTTTGATTCTTATTCTTCAACTATACATACTATCGCTATCGACAGTTGGATCTCATGTGTTACATGCAACTAGTATTTTAAGTTTTTGATGTGTTTTGTTATATTTATCTAATGCATAGAACTATATTTATTAAGAGCAACATTCCATATTTTATAATTTGAGTATTATTTTCAGGTCTTTGAGGACTCATATGATATCACACACTAAAGTGAAAAAATATTCATGCAAATATTGTGGTGTAAAATTTGGGAGATCCGACCATCGAAACAGACATGAAAAAAATTCCCATGAAATTAAACTAAAATTTTTTTAGCATTGTTTTTCCTGTTTAAAATACCACTAGTAAAATGTTTTCATATTTTTACAATACCTTTTTTATTTATTTATTTTCCACTATATTTATCCAACTGTCGATTTGTTCAGGAGAACTTTGTTCTCTTAACATATCGACAATGTTTCAAGCCAGGATACGTGTGAATTGTATGCAGATGTCTACTTTTTTCACGGCTTTTACAACTTTGAAGTCAAAAAACACCAACTTAGAGGCTTCGCAGCATATACGTTCCATACACGGATTTACTCAGAATTCGGAGTAGAACATTTCGTGTGTCTGTGTGTGTGTCTGTGTGTGTGTGTGTGTGTGTGTGTGTGTGTGTGTGTGTGTGTGTGTGTGTCCACCCCTTATAACTTTTGATCCGCTCAATTTACAGAGCCCAAAATTTCAGAATATATAAATAGTTATAGGCCTACAAAACTTTTATACTCAGAATTTTGCATTTTTGTTTCAGTCAGGGGTTATCAACTTGTGAATTTTTACTTTATTTTTCAATATATCTCAGAAACCATAAAAGCTAGAACGCTGAAAATTGGTACATATATAGACAAAAACAAAATCTCAAATAAATTTTTTCAAAAAAATTCCAGGGTTTCCAACACACTAACTAGTACCCACTTCTTGACTTAAACTATCAATATGTTAAGACAAATAAATGATCTTTTATAAATACTAGTTGCATGTAACACATGAGATCCCACTGTCGATAGCGATTATATGTATAGTTGAAGAATAAGAATCAAACTATAAACCCATAAATCCAAATTATTGAAAATTTTAACACATGTTGGTATGTATGTCAAGATAGGACAGTATGGAGGTCAGTCATGTTTTCCTACCCGGAATATGAAAACAGCATGATGGTTCTGTATGTATGTTTGGAGATTAAGTACCTATCAAACTATTAAATCTTCTTACATATTGTGTATAGGCGACTGACATACAAATTTTTCTAAATTCAATTTTTAAAAAAATTGTTAAAAAAAGTTTGAGATGTGCTAATACAATGTTAATATTTTTTATATAAAATTAAATTATCTAGTTGGGGTGTTTCGGCTTTTTTCGATATTCTTGAAAAATTTGGAAATATAGGCAGTTAAACTCATAAATTTATCATAAAAAAAATATTTTTCTTAATAAAAAATGTTTGAGAAACTCTGGAATATTTTTGTAAAAACCAATTTGAGATTTTGTATTTCTCTATATTTATACCAATTTACAGGGTTCTAGCTTATATGGTTTTTGAGATATGTGAAAAAATAAAGTAAAAATTCAATTGTTGATAACCCCTGATAAACAAAAATTCTAAATTCTGAGCATAAAGGTTTTGTAGGCCTGTAACTATCTATATATTTTGAAATTTTGGGTTCTGTGAATTGAGCGAATCAAAAGTTATAAGGGACACACACACAAAATGTTCTGCTTCAAATTCTGAATTCATGATAGAACACCATATGCTACGAAGCCTCTAAGTTGGTGTTTTTGGCATGCAAAAAGTCCATTATACTGACTGCACCATACGAAATGTTCCTTCATACACGCGTCTTGGCTTAAAATTGCCGATTCATAGAATTTAGACAAAATAGAAATAAATTTTGGCAACACTAAACCGTGTTCTTATTTTTTTTTTGATATGGTAATATACTGTATTTGAAACGTCAAAATGGAATATTTTTTGTGATTATCCATCCATCTGTTTTCTATGATCATGTTTTTGCAACTTATTTTGAAGCTTTATAATTGATCAAATATAATATGTAATAATGAACATACGTTTTAACTCGTGTCGTATTTGTTTGAATAGTAATGCCGTGAGAAACATTTTCTCTGCAAATAAGTGTAGACAAGGCGTTAGAGAGAAATACTTCGAAATGATGAATGGATTATTTACATTTACCGTAAATATTTTGATCACATACTTTTTTTACTTACACTGATTTTTGTGATAAAGTACTGTCAAATTTAGTAAAAATGTGTAGGATTTTGTATAATGATTTGGTTAATTTGATTTTTTGAAATATCATATAAACTTTGCTATAGTTGTCGCAAAATATCTTGAGCCGTTTTGCCGAGAAGGGGGGCGATTTGCACGTATACCGTCGAAGCAAAAAGACACAAGTTTTCGCTCTGTGCACCCGGAAGCCTGGTCCTTTGTCCCGTTTCTATTGGGGTACGCTTTGACCATGATCCTGGAATTGGCGAGTCTGGTTATTACATTGAAACGACTGCCATCTGACCTTCGTAACCCTTAGAAAGGGGAACTAGACATATTGGAATGGAAATAATTATAATATAGGAAAACACTCAGTGAAACGATTCACGCTATAGACAATACGTCAAAATAAATTATCCATTGTGATGTGTAGCGTCATAATCAATCAACCAATGACAGACCGTTTGTAATTTTGATGAAAAATTAAATTGTTAATAAAACTGTAGTATTTCACAGCTTTCATTTGTATTTTCGTAATCGCCGTTCTTTTACCTCCAAATCATTATTTTTTATTCATATCCCTCATACTTGCATTTTCTCTATTCTCACGGATCTATTCTTTCCTTTATGAAACAGTCACATATTTTCCACTTCAAGCCTGGGTTCCACCTGCCCATGGCCAGTAGCACATTTCACACCTCCAAACCCAGACACCGTTTGCTAATCGGATCGCATGGCTTATTATTTTCGAGTTTTTTTCATGATGGTTTTCTTGGAAAATAGTAGTGCAGTAGTTTCCCCTTGCTTTCTGCACTGTAGTGGAACTATTGATGTTGAGTGATCTTTTGGTTAAGGTTTTTTTTTATAAAAAAATGAGTATGTCTTTGTTAAACAAGTACATATACATCTTCCTACGTTCCCTAAAATAAGCATAAATGCTTGTGCTATAGGTGAACGAAATTGGTCGAGGCAGGGTTCAAACTCGCAACCACTTGATTACTAACCCAATGCGCTAACTGCTCTGCCATCGACCCATTTAGATCTGTCATTCCCTTCACACAAATTTTAGACAAATTTGAAAGAGAGAATTTGATGACCTGTCGAGCATATGATAATAATGATGATGAAAAACTGCTTCAACATCAGACTTTTCATTTTTTTGGTTTAGTTATGTCTGTTGAAAAATTATTGAAGACTCATGTATTATGAAATGAAGTTTTATATGTTTTCTACACCTGTAAAATCACTGTTGATTATCATCACTCATCTATTGCCATATTGAAAACTTGGTATATCTTACACAAAAGTGCAATCCTTTATATTTGTACAATATAGAATACAAAATATTTGGTTGCAGTTCTGTGAGCCCTTGTGATTGATTAGTATCAAAGGGTTTTTTTTTTTGTCTCACTATACAGGCACATGAAAATTAATTGGCGCATTGTAGCTCATATACAATTTAATTTTAATTTGTTATATTTGGTACAAAGATATTTTTCTTCAGGTGTTTGAAGGAGATGGATTTCCAAGTATGTTATGTCAAAAATGTGCTACCAAGTTGTCATCCGCATTTAAATTTCAATCTTTGGCAGAAAGTTCACACAAGAAATTGTCTGAGATTATTTCAACATCTTTAACAACAATGTTGGATGATGGGGACTTGAAAAATGATATTAAAAATGAAAACGACTCAAAGATGGAAGTGGAGTGTGGACAAATTTATTTTCCTAATATTATCTTAGCAGATTCTGTCAAAAAGGAAGATGAAAATGAATTTATTTATTCAATGGAAGACAGTCTCCATAGTTGTGATGATATGAATTTATCACAGATCAATGGTAAGTAATTCTTTACTGAGGATGAAAACAAAAAGTCATAAACCACATTTCACTCAATATTTCTTTATTATTGTGTTTGTTTTCAGTAAAAAATGTTTTATAGTTACTCTTTTTGTTTTGTTTTGAGAATATACAAGTGACAAAAAGAAAAACAAATTTTCCGCCTCCATGCTCAGATACAACAGGACAAGCCTCCAGCAGCTAATTTTTAGCATGATCCCATCACTATCTTACTACATAAAGCATTTATACACAAAGAAAGTTATACTGACTAAAACTGCTGTGTATTTTTTTTAAAGAATGAATATATCCTTGTGAAAAGTACATATACATCTTCATACAATCCCTAATTAAGAGGACATATAACGCTAAACTTAGTGACTGAAAACATGATATATTAAAACTGCCCAATGCACTATGAAGTTACGCATTAGTAAGGGTAAATATTGCGTGCGTTAAAAAAGGTTTATACGTGATTTAAAATATCGGAAACATCAAATTTGTTGGTTTTTTGCATTTTAAGAACAAACCTAGGTTGAAATTAAAAAACTTTATCGGTCATTCACTTTGATTTTATGCACTCTTTAAGCGTATAAAAGATTTATTTCTCTACGACACGTGGTTATGGAGTAATTTAAAAAAAATGCTGTAAAAAAGGATATTTTTAATCATTTATTTATGGAAATTTAGGCTGAATTTTAAAATTGTGTCACGAACATTCACTAGAGAAATGTTGAAAAGACTTACACTATTTTTTCTAGAAACACACTGTTTAACATATTTGAGGGATTTGATTTGAAATTGAGGTGTTTAGGTTTATATGGCCCCTTAAGCATAAATGCTTGTTTTATAGGTGAACAAAATTGGTTGTGGCAGGATTCAAACTTGTGACCACTGGATTACTAACCCAGCGCACTCACCACTTTGCCAGCACTCATCTAATTTAAATTCTAAATTATATAATTAAAATTCAATGGCAACCCTGATTTCATAAACATGTTCATTTTCAACTCTCAATCAATGTTTACAACCCTTCGACATAAATATTTTTTTTTCTTATATTATTAATTTGATCTTTTTTCAAAGTAACCGCAGTAAAAAAATTAAAAATAGAGAGATATATTAGTATGTGTAGACTTTTCACCTACTCTATATTCAAAGTAAGAAGCCAGAGAGGGATAGCAAAATGCATTAGTTTATTCATCTACAAAATATAACTCTATAATGAGTAAGTGATTAAAATAAAAAACATAAACTTTAATTTTAAGTTCATTATAGTACTATATATTTTAAGTTATATTGTACATACATAATATATTATTATTATATTTGTAAAAAGGATTTATAATAAATAAATAAATAAATATTTCTAATGAAAGAGATAAAAGAAAATAATAAAACAAACCAATATAATAAAATACATGAAACATAATTGTAATGTATCTTTTTACGCAGTCACTTTTCTCCATCCCCTATGTCTGCTCATTACCTCCCACACCTCATAATGAAAAAAATGTGACATTTAAATTTACTAATTTCATTCCAAGCACCTCATCTAGTATCAAGTACATATAAATTAATGTTCAAATCTAAACCGTTTGAATATGCAAATGTAATAGGTATTGAATATTTCAGAAAAATTTAAAACATGATTTGTTATTGTTACTTGTATTTGAGGAATTCCTTCTCAATCAGTATAGGAAACCACCAAAATGATATAAATATTTGATGAGTACTCTACTCTGTTATGACAAAGAATAATCAAATATTTTGTGTTTTTGTTCTAGCTAAGCAGCCAAATAATGAACCAAAACGGAAAGTTGAAAAATCGAAAAAAGGTAATAAAATTGCTTTTTGTAAATATAAATATTTTTGTGTTTGATTCGTGGATTGTATTTTATGCAAATATGTAGTTTCAATATGATAATAATAATAATAAACACTTCCTTGCACCCTGTGCAAGTTGCGAGTTTATTGCCATATGGCAATTTCTTCCAACTAACCAGTGTTGCCAGCCCAGAGAAGCAATATTTGCGTGAGAAATCAATTTAAATAATTTCTCCTCTGCTGGGGATCGAACCCAGGACGCCCGCACAGAAACCAAACGGCTTACCAACTGTGCGACGGTGGTCGGCAATATGCATATGTATATCCACTTAAGTATGTAAATTATGTACCTATTGAATTCAATTTTTTTCAGGGAAACAAGAGACCAAAAAAAAAGAAAGAACTGTTGCTAAAAAAAATATACCATCTATTTGTGATGTATGTGGTAAACTAGTGGTGTATATGAATGGACATAAATTGACACATCGAGCTGAAAAGAAAATATATTCTTGTGATTATTGTTCCAAAGTATTTCTTTCATGTAGTGCTCGAAGGTCACATCGTAATGTACATCACTTGGGAATGAATTATTATTGTGATATATGCCAAAAATGTAAATATTAATTAATTATACCTAATTATTTTAAGATAATAATATAGGGACAAATTTATGGTGCTTTCTCACTGATGTATCTTTGTATCATTGGAAATCTTTTTCTGTATAGTCTTCTTCTGAAGGTTGACCAGCACCAAGGAATTTTCCATCTTATTTTCTGTGACTCAGAAGGGAGATATTTTGCTTCTGTTTTATCACTAGTGAAGATTATTAACTAAGAAATGTATGATCTTCTTTGGACCTTATTCCTTTCCTAATAACATAGTTTATAAAAAAGAGTAACAAAATAGTATCCAATTTCTTATAATTCTTCCGTTGAGTCCATGTTTTACTGGCGTATATAGGGAGCTTATCTGACCTTGAAGTGAATAAAATTTACAAAATATTTTTTACTTCCTTCCATTTCACTGAAATATATTTTTGCCATTAGCAATTTTGATTGATTTGTGTAAAAATAATATTTCTGATTCAAATTTAACGGAATTAGTGTTTTTTTTCTTTGTATAAGATACTTACAAAAGTTTGTTTTAGCTGTGAAACATTATCAAGAGCATATAAGATTAAAACATTCTGGAAAACCCACTCCTTTTGAGTGTGCACACTGTGGGAAGAAGTTTCAAACACGATCTAATTTAATCTATCATATAGGAAATCACACTAAGGAACGTCCGTATCCATGCTCAGTATGTGGTAAAGGTTTTCGTAGCAAAACTATTGCTGATTATCACAGGTATTCAAATACTTATTATTAACTTTCAGTATATATGTATATACTTATATAAAGTTATGTAAATGTGCTGTATGAACTATAATGCTATACAATATTTTATACATTTCATTTCTAAACTATCGCGTTACTGCTCTGCTACTGTACTATCTGATTTGATTGATTAACCCCCGCTTTTACCATGGTTCCTTAAGCGCGAAAATGTATTTTTGATGCACTCAGCGTAAAATTTAGTTTCACCAAACAATCTTACCACTGTTAAGTGACGCCGGCGCATCCGTCTATTGTGGATCAAGACATATTTTCAAACTAAAATGTTGACATTTTACAATATCGTCTTGTAGTTAGTTTTTTCGTGTCATAAAAGCTGTGTGTTGTTTTATAATTTATTTTACACTTGATTTCTATATTATCCTGATATAAGGAAATCATGAAAGGTTGGGTTTGTGAAATAGTTGAGTAAGGGAATGAAATAGACAGAATCGAGTTATATGTCCCAGAGAAAAACATTGCTTTTTGTATTTGTTAAATAAAATTGAAGTTCATTTCAACAGCATACTAACTGATGTCAACGAAAACAATAATGGCGGTATGCACAATGCGCAGGTAGAATGGTTAGCAGGTATGCTGTGTGTTTGTAAATATGGTATCTAGTATACAGTTCTCAGGGCCACTCAAGACAGTAATGCGAACGTACTGATGAGATGAGATACAAATTAATACTTTTTTTTCAAGCAATTTCAAAAACTTGTAAAAATGGTGATCTACATTTTTAATAATCTTTGATTGATATTTTGATTAAAGAAACAAGATTAACTATGTTTTCTTGTTTTTTATATACTATAACTTGAGTTTTTATTCCTATGCAACAAAAATATAAGTATTGAGTCTAGGTCTCAATTAAGAATGTTGGTTTTTAGTTGGTGAAATACAAATTCATTGGGTGATGTACTCAAGGATTTGAGCTCCGAGTAGGTAGTTAGTTGATGGTCCATTTGATGTTCCTTAATGAACTTGGCCATTAGCATTTTATTGATTGTTTTATAGATTATATCTATTGTTTCTATAGACTAAAAATCACAAATCTTTTTTGTATGGTTTTAATTTTAGGAGAGACATTCATGAGAAAGAAAAGATACATATTTGTCACTATTGCTCAAAAGGTTTCTTTTATTTAGCTCTACTCAAAGAACATTTAAGGTAAATACCTATAATATTTTGAAATGATATTATCTTACAATTATTATTTATGTAATTGAATTAGAGAATAACTACATGATTATTGTTAATCAATGATATAAAAAATGACAAATTTAACATCTCAATAGAGATGAAGATGGAATATTATAGGAGAACCAGGAACTTGAGGCATCTATAGGGCCTACGACCTGTCTTCGGGTGGTTTACATGATCATTTTATGTGCTTAAGCAACGTTCACCAATTATGCCTTCTTATTGAGTTCCTTATCAATCCAATTTTTGAAAATTCTATAAATTTTAATCATGAAAATCTGTTCGTTTTAAAATAAGCTAAGAACGCCATCTTTGAAGTGATAAGAAACTTTTTTGTAACGCCATTTATTGAGAAATTGGTTTGTAAACAATGAAAGCAACACTTCTTATACATGAGGTGACAATGCTTTTACACAGATGTCATCTATAATGTTCTATAATATTCCAACCTGGTCTCTATTGATATTTAATTTTGGGATAGTATAATATAATATTGGGAGTCAAGAATATCTGTCATAAAATATCATTGACTCCCGACAGGGAAAAAAAATTAAATGTTTGCATATAATATGCAACTATAAAAGTATTCCATATAAGTTACATTAGTTTCATTTTAATTTTTTTATACATTGATAAATTTACTAGAAACATCAAATAGATCTTGGTTTTATTAAAAAGAGGTGGAGCTTATTGTCATTTATATAATGAGTACAAATGTATTATTTGTTTATAGAAAACATACCAATGAAGGAACATTTACATGTAAAGAGTGCAACAAAAGTTTTATCAATTCTGGAAGATTGAAAAGGCATCAAATTTTGCATGGGAAAAAGGAAGTCATCTGTGAAGTATGCAAAAAGAAATTTTATAGTACTACGTAAGTTTGGTTTTAACATGACAATACCTTTTTCTGTTAAAATATTTTTGATATAGTATAATAGTAGTGTATATAAATTGTGTGTATTGCAAAAAAATAGGGTTAGTTTGAGGGATTTTGATTTAATATGTAACATTATTTGCTGCTACAAATAATTCTATTTTAATTTGTTTTTACACTGGTTTTACTTTTTACTAATTTATTTTCAGAGGATTGAAAAGTCACATGATTACACATACTAAGGAACGGAAACATTCTTGTAAATACTGCGGTGTAAAATTTGGCAGAACAGATCATCGTAACAGGCATGAGAGAACAGCTCACGAAAAGACCAAGTCAGAAAAAAGTGATGTACAAAATGAACTATCTCCAAATAAAACATGAATAAAAACTGGGAGATAAATTTTTAAAAAAGACAAGGATTGAAAGTGGAATTTAAGATCACCAATATTAATTATGCTTTTTTTAATAGATTTTTAATTATCTCAATAGAGACGAAGTTGGAATATTTACTGTAGGAGAACCGGGAAATCAAGGCACCTACAGGGCTTACGACCTGTCATCGGCTAGTTTACGTGATCACTTTATGTGCTTGCGCAACGTTCACCAATTATGCCTTTTTAATGAGACCCCTATCAATTCAATTTTTTGAAAGTTCTATATATTGCAATACTGAAATTCTTTTCGCTTGAGGAAATAAGGATTTTTACTACAGCCATCTATGTGTCTCTATTGAGATAATTAAAAATTTGTTAAAAAATATCTTTGACTCCCGACAGGGAAAAAAATCCAATGTGTGCGCATTATGCAGTAATAAAAATATTCGATTAATTATGCTCTTGCTTTATCACCTACAAGTCATAATGAGAAAAAATGCGTTTATCATCAGTGCCCTGCTGTATATTTGTGTTTATTATTTCATCAATTGCTTTTTTTCCTTAAAATAAAACAATAGAATTCCAAAATATTCATTATATTTTATTTTTTCCCTTTACCAGATTTTGTAGCTGCTTGCATACTCGAGGGAAGTTGCATTGGAGAAAATAAAAAAGTTATTGATTTGAAACATAATGTATTTTATGTAAATTAATTTAAATCAATAACTTAATTAAAAATTAATTTAAGTCAAAATCAATACTTTAAAAAACAATATAAAAGTTCAGGCATAAAAAAATACTTCATATTTATGTATTACAAAAAATAGTAAAAATATGTATGTTATTTCGTCTATTATACCTTCATTGGTTATTTCATTATTGCAGAGATTCAAACTATAAAAAAGTATTATTTGACTAGTATCCATTCTTAGAATTAATTAAAATAAAAAATACTCAATTTGTTTGTATTTATACTGAAATATATGTTTATGCAACACAAAAATGGAATTAGAAATGCTATTTTATAATGAGAATTCTAACAGATAATTATTTTGCTTGTTGCTCAAATCCATATTTATAATTGTATATGTGATTTCCTTCAATAATAGCCCAATAATATATTTATTCTCATAATCAATGAGTTACAACTCAATGAGTTACAACTCAAAGTTTCCCAAGAACGATTTTTAACAATAAAGTTCATATTATTTTGATGCTGATGACAAAAACTGGAATAGGTTTCTATGACTGTTAAGCAGGCTGAAGAAGACACTTTTTATTTCACTGTCTCCAAATTATGAAGCTGTTGGTGAAGACATTGATCTTCTTGTACTGTTGACAGCTTTAGCACCATCTCAAAGAAAATCTCTTCCTGTGAAAACCTGGGAGAGTTAAAACTGCTGAAGGATTGTATAACACGAATATTTAGAAAAGTAAAAAAGCAACTCAGAATATTCTATTACTTCATGCATTTAGTAGCTGCAACAAGGCAGCCCTCTTTAACCAAGGTCAATCAAAATTTATTAATCTCCTTTAGAAAATCACAAGACAAAATGACAATATTGGAAAAAGAAACATTTATAGAAGTCCGCTATCATCATTTCGCAAAATCAGCAACAAAAAGCAAAGCCAGTCTAGCACATTTGGCACCGATGGCGATGTGAGTCAGTTCCCCCCCCAAGGCTGAAAATTTGGGTATTTTATCAGTCTAGAAAATTATATCTACATCACCTTTTGTAAGGAAAAAAAACTCTACTGAATTGGCTATAAATTTCTTCTTTTAACCGTTGTTTAAAATATACACAAGATATTTTTTTTAAGTTTCTAATTTATTCTCATGAGCAGTTTTTTGATGTCGATCACGATGATGTGTCCTGCCAAATTTCACACCACAATATTTACATGGATGAATTCTTTCTTTTGTATGAGATATCATGTGGATTTTCAAATTTCTGTAATGAGAAAAATACAATATATAATGAAACTTGACATACACAAACATTAACAGAAACCCATCAAAATATTTATATTTTCATGCATACATCATTTTATACTGTCAGTTTTCCAACTGTCGTTTGTTCAAGAGAATTTATTTATCTTAACATATTGACAAAGTATCAAGCCAAGATACATGAGATTTGTATGCCAGGTCTATTCACAGCAAATATGTTCTATATATATGGATTTACTCAGAATTCGGAGTAGAACATTTAGTTTGTCTGTGTGTGTGTGTCCTTATAACTTGATCTGCTCAATTCACAGCTCAAAATTTCAGAATATATAGATAGTTTATAGGCCCACAAAACTTTTATACTCAGAATTTAGAATTTTTTTTTCAGTCAGGGATTATCAACTATTTAATTTTTACTTTATTTTTCCATATATCTCAAAAACCATATAAGCTAGAACACTGAAAATTAGTAGAAATATATACAAAATCTCAATTTTTTTTTAAATATATTAGAGTTTCTCAAACATTTATTATTAAGTTTAACATTTTCTTTATGATAAATTTATGTGCTTAACTGCCTATATTTCCAAAGTTTTTAAAAATATTGAAAAAAGCCGAAAAACCCCACCTAGATAATTTAATTTTCTATAAAAGATACGAACATTGTAGAAGTATATCTCAAACTTTTCTAAACAATTTTTATAAAAATTGAATTTAATGACAACATCGTTTCATACAATTCGTATGCAGTATACATTACACAATATCAATGGGGACTCAATAGTTATTTAATCTCCAACATACAAACATACCATCATGCTGTTTTCATATTCTGGGTAGGAAAAAAGACTGATCTCCATATTATCCAATCCTGACATACATACCTACATATTTTATATTAGAAAACAAAATATCTTAAAATATTATTTAATTTGTGTTTAAGTGTTAATATGTACATATTCTTCAATTATACATACAGTGGTACCTCGACATACGAGTGCCCCAACATACGAGTTTTTCGAGATACGAGTTCGGTTTAGCAGGTCGGCCGGTAGATACAAGAGTTACAGTCACAGCAGCATACGGAGGTTATGCAAGAAATTGGTTTCGAGGAGTCAGAGGAGGAGGTGGTTATTTCTACAAGTGAGATAAAGGAGATCTTAGGAATGTGGGAGAGAGTTTCACAGTTCGTGGAAAAGAAACATCCAGAAAAAGTTGCAACAGGTCGTGCATCTGATCATTTTAATGACACTTGCCTAACTCATTTCCGGAACATTCTGATAGGGAGGAAGAAACAAACCTCCTTGGACATGTTTTTTTTCTAAACGGCCTACAGGTGAAAGCTAGAAAAATGTAGCGAAAAAGGCAAAGACCAGTGAGGATATCTAATTTATTTCTTTACATTCTCATTTTTGTTTTTGTACAATAAATATTTGTCATTTATAAATATGTTTTAATTATTCAAAACCACGTAACAAAAATAACTGGGGTGACATTTTGGGGGTTGGAACGGATTAATGGTAGTTCAATTGTTTTGTATGGGGAAATTTGCTTCGAGATACGAGTAATTCAAGATACGAGCAAGGTTACGGAACGAATTAAACTCGTATGTCGAGGTACCACTGTACTATCGCCATCGATAGTTGAATCTCATGTGTTACATGCAACTAGTATGATCCCTGAATGCAAAATTATCTTATGCCAATGTGTCCCTTATTGCCGCAGGCACAGAAAACCGAGTATAACTCTTTGCAGACTTGCACTATTTTATTCTTGTAAATGCTCATAGATTTAGGCAAATTCAAAATATTTTTCATATAGTCTTGCTATTATTTTCTTGATGATTTCTACCTTTCACTTGTTTTTTTAATATTTGTTGGCAGATGTCCATTCTTTCATACCTTTATTATTATTTATACCACAAAACATATTTTGAATTGATTTATTACAAACCCGTTAGTATAAAAAGATTTATTGCATAT
Organism: Molanna angustata; assembly: GCA_963576475.1. Classification (NCBI taxonomy): domain Eukaryota; kingdom Metazoa; phylum Arthropoda; class Insecta; order Trichoptera; family Molannidae; genus Molanna; species Molanna angustata. Next base: position 20,108,223 of record OY754965.1, on the reverse strand, counting down.
TTCACAACTAATAGTTTTTATTCCAGTATGTATTTTCAAATGTTGTTTTAATGCTTGTAGTCTATTGAAAGCTTTATCGCATTGATTGCATTTGTGATTTCTTTCATTTAAATGTGTTCTGCAAAGAAAAAAAAACAATATTTTGATTATAAAAATGATGTATTTTTTTGCTTGAATAAACACGAGTTTATTTTACTGATTGTCGTATTACCTCATGTGTTTCTTCAAATCTGGATTTGAAAAAAAAGCCTTGGGACAAAATTGACAAATAATAGTTCTTTCCTTTTCATGAACACTTCTCCTGTAAAAAAGATATAAAAACAATTTAATACAAGCACTCGGGGGGCAAAGGGGGTGCACGGTCGGCGGGTCTGTTGTCTGCTCACAAAACGGGGCGGGGAATGGTGGTCGTTGATCGTGCATCCTTATCCGATCCTCACCTCCTCGCGGTGCCCCCTGGTAATTTGACGGTCATATGGGACGTCACGTGTATCCTCATGCCTACGCGTGTGGACGCTTGGGGCGGCCCATGGGCCGTTAAAGCTAACGAGGACGGATGAAAAACCCAAGCTAAGGTCTGTCGTGCCGAGAGCTGAATGGCACTTGGGTTACATAGTGTCAGAAGCGACTCCTGGGGAAACCGGGCGAAATCCCCTTGTAATGCAGCCTTCTGCGTCTAAGAGGCTCTGGGCGCAGTGACGTATATTTCCTCAATACTCGTGGGAACTAAATGGATAAATTTAATAAAAATTCTTACGATAGTGAAGGAGAGAGCGAAGAAGACAGTATCACTGTCTTGCTGCAGGGTTGTTCAGAGGCCCTCAGCAGAACAGTGATAGATCAGTCGGAGGGGTGTGACTCCCCAATGACTGTAAACTCCGATGTGGAAACAGGGACTGAACTGGCCCAATCCACTAGGAATAATTCTCCATTATCTGATATAATGGAGTATGTGGATATCCCACAGATCCCATCAGTGGCGAGTACGTCTCAAACCCTGACGGAGGACTGTGAGGAATCCAATATTGGACAACACAGTGTAAAACGCTGTGGAGCATCCAGAAGAAGGCTTAAGAAGGCTCTGATAAGGGGTGGGATGTCTACAGACCCTGCTGACAAGCCCGCTACCGACATTCATCCTTCAGCTGTTAAAAGGCCAAGGCAGGATGACTCTATTGAGCATCCCAGTAAGAAGGACAAAGCTGAAGCAATGTCCTACCGAAAAGCCATCAACCACAAAGTCGGAATCTGCTCTAAGACCGACTCAAAACTTACCGACAAGGAACTGACCACCCTTGAGGTAAGGCTAAACGAGGCCGTGTTTCAGGCAATGGATGCAAGGCAGTATGTTCCAAGATTCGAATCTTGTGTTCCCAAGATGGGCATACTAGCCATTACATGCATAGACCAAAGATCCAAGGAATGGATCGAGAAATTAGTTCCTATCTTACCCTGGAAGGGGGCGGAACTAAAGGTGATCCAAGGGCATGAACTGCCTAGGAACCACATAGCTGTGGCAACCATCCCAGGTAAAGCCTACCTAAAACCTCATATGGTATTAAGATTGCTAGAGAGCAATGAGGGAATCAACACCAGACACTGGAAGGTGTTAAACATCAATAAACTTGACTGGTGTTACAAAATGGCATTCTCAATTGATGAGGCATCAGCCAAAGCAATTGAGAGGGCTGGATACAGGCCTTATATGGGCATGACCAGGATATCCTTTATGATAAAGGAGCTGGGATCAAACAAGGAAAAGGGCCTTGCGACAAATGATGGATTAGCTGGGGCTGGACCTAGTTCAACTAATGCCGTCATTAAGGAAATTGGGCTGAATGCTGGAGACGTAGGCCCTGGCGAGGGGTCACGAAATCCTCATGTGGCAGCCTCTGAGATCGTGGTTGAGGCTGAGTCAACACCAGGCCTGGCCCGACCTGCTCTGGGTGGCTCTGGGGGTTTCGTGCCTGTCGCCGGGGCGTCAGTCGGAGTGAATCCTGCCAGTGGAAAGTCCATCGGTGTCACCAATGCTGGGACAACATCTGGCCCGACAGAGGTGATGCCGAGGACTGTGTCTGCCGGTGCTTCCAATGCTGGGACATCAGCTGGCCCGTCAAAGGTGGCACCGAGGGCAGTGTCCATTGATGGCGTCAATGCTGGGACATCGTCTGGCCCAGTAGGGACGGCATCGGGGACGGTTTCTGCCTTCGGTGGCGCCAATGCTGGGACAACATCTGGCCCGGCAGGGGAGGCACCGGGGACGACCGCTGGAGGGATTTTGGGGCCGGCACACTCGGCTCAAGTAGTAAGAGGTGCTAGAAGTGGCAAAAAGCTACCTAGAAAAACCTCATATCCCGCCGGAGGGTATACCTATGACGAAAACGGTAACCCAAAAGCGGTGAATAAATATCCATTGAAGAGCAGGGGCTCCCAATGGAAAGGGCCTAGAAGGCATTGAGGACCATGTTGATGGACACTCAATACTCATTAAATATAATAAAGGCAAATATAGTTACTGACAATACCAAAAAACGGAACTACAACAGTGGTGAAGGATACATAAACCCTAACACTGGAAAAAATATCAATGATAAGATAGGTATACTTCAAATAAACCTTCACCAGGCTCGAGCTGCTTCGGCTATTGCCAATAGAAGGTTGCAGAAAGAAAACCTAACAGCACTACTGGTACAGGAACCATGGACCATTAATAACAGAGTATGTGGTCTGGGCTCCATGGGAACAGTTATATCCTGTGACCATGAATCTAGACCCAGAGCATGTATAGTGATAAACAATAATACCAAATATATTGGCATTCCAGAATTTTGCAAAAGGGATCTCGTGGCTATAATGATCCCACAAAAAGCAGACAACAGAAAACTAATACTCTGTTCAGCATACTTTGCAGGTGATGAAGCATTACCGCTTACAATCCTTGAAGAAGTAATAAACTTCTCAAAGCAGAATGATGCGAGACTCATTGTTGGGTGTGATGCAAACGCGCATCATACAATATGGGGCAGCACAGACTGTAATCAAAGAGGGGAAAATCTTTTAGATTTCATCATCACACATAATCTAAACATTGTGAACAAAGGTAATGAACCTACATTCACTACCAAAGCAAGGTCTGAGGTTTTAGATCTCACCCTCTGCTCACAAAATATCAGTAATGAAGTAATGGACTGGCACGTATCGTCAGAAGAATCAGCTTCTGACCATAGACATTTAATGTTCCACATTAAAAGCCTGACAAAAACAACAATTCAATATAGAAATAAAAAATCTACTGATTGGATTGGGTTCAAAGACGACCTTAAGGGTGGTATTAGCCCAATAGAGTCGACAAGAAATCTAAGAAGAATAGATTTAATTACGGATGAACTTACGGAAAACCTAATTATGGCCTATGAACAGAATTGCCCAATTAAAACAAAAACTGAAAAAAGGGAAGTTCCCTGGTGGAACTCAAACCTATCCACCCTTAGGGCAAAAACTAGGAAACTGTTCAATAGGGCTAAACACTATAGCCTGTGGGAAGAGTATAGAAAATCTCTAACAGAATACCATAAGGCTATAAGGAAAGCCAAAACGGAATCTTGGAAAAAGTTCTGCAGCACCATAAATGGTACTAAAGAAACAGCAAGGATTAATAAAATCCTTGCCAGGAGGAAGGAACCTGGTATAGGTCTCCTAATAAAAGAAGATGGTAATTATACTGCAACATGCAAGGAAACACTTGAGCTATTAGCTAAAACACATTTTCCTGGATGCGAAACGGTGAAGGAAACCATCACTAAGCCTCCAGGATGCGATAAACCAAGTTTAAATGACTGGAGATTAGCATCAAAAATCTTCAGGCCTAATCAAATCAAATGGGCTATCAACTCTTTTGAGCCTTATAAAAGCAGTGGAAATGATAACATATTCCCTGCTCTTCTACAGAACGGTATAGAAAAAATCATGCCGACACTGCTGAAAATATTCAGATCCAGTCTTGCATGGGGCTATGTTCCACAAAGCTGGAGAACAGTCAAAGTAACCTATATACCAAAACCAGGTAAAGAAAGTTATAAGACTCCAAAAGCTTATAGACCAATTAGTCTATCTTCATTCATGCTAAAAACTATGGAAAAGATTTTACATAGATACATAGTGAGCAATATAATAACATTGCATCCTATTCATCCAAAGCAACATGCTTACCAAGAGGGCAAATCTACTGAAACAGCTCTTATTGAAATCGTAGGAAATATAAGAAAATCCCTAGATAGCGGAGAAATTACTCTGTGTGCGTTCCTAGACATAGAAGGAGCATTTGATGCAGTACCAATAAGCGTACTAATTAGTGGACTAAGACAGAAACATGTAGACAATACTATAATAAAATGGATTGACAACATGTTATCCAATAGATACATCATAACTAATCTGGTGGATGAGACAACTAAGGCTAAAACAAACAGGGGGTGTCCGCAGGGTGGAGTCTTATCACCACTCCTGTGGACGCTGGCTGTGGATGGCCTAGTATGCACACTGAACGAATGTGGATATAATACACAAAGCTATGCAGATGATATAGTCATTACAATCAGAGGGAAAGAATGTGAAACAATCTCTGATCTGCTACAAAATGCACTAAAAATAGTTGAAAAATGGTGCAAAGATAATGGACTAACAGTTAATGCAAATAAAACAACTGTTGTACCTTTCACTAGGAAAACGAAGCTGAATAAACTATCACCTCCAATATTCTTTGGAAAAAAACTGGACTTTTCCAATGAAGTAAAATATCTAGGTATAACATTGGATAGTAAATTAACATGGACACAACATGTAGAAAAAGTTGCTCAAAAAGCAATCAAAGCATTATGGACATGCCATAGACTCATAGGGAATAATTGGGGACTAAAACCCCAACAAGCTCTGTGGTCATACACTACAATAATAAGACCCATAGTATCTTATGCTGTAACAGTTTGGAATGACAAACTACAACAAAGAGGCTGTGTAGATAAACTTAAACGTTTACAAAGATTAGCCTGCTTGCTCATTACGGGAGCCTTACACACAACTCCCACCGCTTCTCTAGAGGCCATGATTAGTCTACCACCTCTCCATTTATACCTTGAAAAAATGGCAAAGGAAGGTATTATAAGACTAACAAGTGGAAATAAACTAAACACAAATTTAGAAATCCAAGCAAATCTAAACAAAATAGAATCTCAAGACAAATTACTTGCATTCCCAACAGATAAAATATTAACTGTTTACAACTTTGAAAAACCATACAAAGTAGAAATACAAACTAAAACTACAATAGCAGATGTTTGGTATCAGGAATCCAATGGTGCACTTATATGGTACACTGACGGATCCAAGAAAAAGAATGGTATAGGATCGGGTATATATGGGCAAGTGCCTAGGGTGAAGATCCACAAGCACTTGGGACAGTATGCAACGATCTTCCAGGCAGAAATATGTGCCATAACACTCTGTGCCTATGAAATCCTAAGAAGGAATTATAAGAACCACAGAATATACATTTACTCTGATAGTCAAGCTGCTCTTAAAGCTCTTGATTCCTACACAGTAACTTCATCAACAGTACTAGACTGCATTGAAGCGCTGAAGACTTTATCAGTAAACTATGGTAACAAAATCATACTAAGATGGGTACCTGGACACTCCAATTATAAAGGTAACGAGGAGGCTGATGCTCTGGCAAATAGGGGAGCGGACATAGCTACCTATGGGCCGGAGCCTCACTGTCTCCTAGCTAATAGTATTGTTAAATCAACACTTTACCAAAGAATGCTTAACAATGCCACTGAACTCTGGTTATCTACCCCAGGACAAAGACATTCAAAAGCACTCATTTCAGGATTCTCTTCAACACACTCTAAGCGGATCCTAACAATGAGCAGGAATAACCTTAGGATTCTTACTAGAATCTTAACTGGTCACTGTAGACTCAATAAACATCTATGCACGATGAATTTATCGGAAATGTACCTATGCAGGTTCTGCATGGATGAACATGAAACACCGATGCATCTACTTACAGAATGTGGCCCACTAATGCAAACAAGAGTAAAGAAAATAGGTTTGCATATTGCTGATCAAAAGCAAATCAGAGACACCGATCCACAAAGGATTTTACAGTTCTTCCAGGAGATAGGACTATGGAATGACATCTAGCAGGCAAAGTATCACAATGGACTACTATTGAGTCGACGTGAGAAGGTCTCTAGATGGATTATAAAAAAAAAAAAAAAAAAAAAAAAAAAAAAAAAAAAAAAAAAAAAAAAAAAAAAAAAAAAAAAAAAAAAAAAAAAAAAAAAAAAAAATACAAGCACTCTTTTTATATGATATTAAATAAACGAAAAACAGTAAGCTTTAGAAAGTTTGCTGAAGAAGAAAGAATCTTACTAAAGGAGAAATTTATGAAAATCCCTGCTAATAAATGAAGTGTAAATAGGAGCAAAACAAGCATTAAAATACATTTACTTATGATAGTTTCTGTCTGTTGAAGTTCTAAATCCTTTTCCGCAGGTTTCACATTGAAAAGATTTCTCTTTAGTATGAAATTTTATATGATAATTTAATTGTCCTGCTGTAAAGAATTTCTTCTCACAGAGTAAACATTTAAAAGGTCTGGGTGCAGATGAATGGTTCAGTCGAACGTGCTGCCATTGATGTTTGAATTCTGAAAATTAATAAAATATAAATTAGGTCTGTAGGTAATATAAGTTTTTACTTCACTGTTAAATTGTGAATAATTATACACTATAAGTGATATAATTCAATTATTTCTTGAGCTTGCAAGCTACAAAATATAATTTATTTATACAAAATAATTCAAATTAATACAAACCCTTTTGGCATATATCACAGAAAAATCGTTTTCCTAGATGATGTACGTTTCTATGTCTATTCCTTGCAGTCATAGAAATAAATTCTTTAGAACAGTCACCACACGGTAATTTTTTCTTTTCAAAATCTTGACTGTGTGTTAAACTATGGTGATGTATATTATTAACTAGTTTCCCACATAAATGGCAAATTGTTTTAGATTTTGTTTTTTTCTGTTTTTCGCCTTTTAATTTTTTTCTTTTTTGATGTCTTTCAGTTTTTCCTACAAAATAATGAAAAGCTGTAAATTACATAAATTAATAAGATTAAGAGTATAAAGGATATTTATATAATTTGTTTTAAAATGTACAATGATTAAAATATTTTAATCATACAAAAAGTAAATTAAATGAGTATTAAAATATCAATTTCAAGTGTGTACATACCATATTTTTGCTTTTTTAAGGGTTTTTCAATAGACATTGAATCTGTAAAAGAATAAAATAAATGATGACTAGTAAATTATTAATTTTTTCAATGTTTGAAACTGTCACACCATGATAGAACTTCATAATCAACTAGAATTATGAAAAAAAAAAAATTTAATTTTAAGTTCTATTTAAACTTTTTGCAAATGTTCTGACGATGCTCAGCATAGAGCGATACCAGTGAGTGGGAGTCGCGTTTGCGGAAAATTTAAATAGAAATTAAAATAAAATATTTATTTTCATAATTCTAATAAATTATTAAATTAAAAGTCAAGGATTATAAAGGAATCCATGATTCAATGATCATGAATTCATTGTGCTAATGCGAATTCTCTCTGATCTTATGACATAAATCAAATCAGGAAACATTGCACTACTATCACATTCTTCTCCCTGTCCTGGAACATGAATATGGAATTTGTTGGAATATTTTAAAATTTATGAGATCATATTTATCAGACAGACGAGACGGTTTTATTGCAAAATAAATCATCTTTTTCGAAGAAAATTAAATTTGGGGTGCCACAGGGGTCAGCTTTGGGGCCAATTCTTTTCATTTTGTATATTCAACAACTAGACACTATAGAAAATTAAAGTTTTGATTCATATGTTTATGCTGGCGATCGCCTCTGTTTAAAATTCTGTGATTTAAATTAAACCCAACGAAAACAGAGTTTTTTGGTAGCTTTATCATGACGACAGCATGCTCATTGAAAATACTCCAATTAAAATCAATGGAGAAGCACTTTTGAAGAACATAATTGCGTAGGGGACACCAGCTATTAGGATTTGAGTCCATTATACTCTTCCGAAGAAGCGCACTATGTAGCATTGGGAAGGGTTTACAATCTGCTCAGGAAAATATTGATTCGGATTTTAAAAAGACCCAGGCTGTAAGAAGGTGGAAACACAGAATTCGGAAGATTGTTCCACAGCCGGGCTGCTGTGTTAGTAAAAGAGTTCCTTACCTTCCACCTGGACAACAAACTATGGCTGGACAAATATCAAAAACTTTTTTCTTTTATCTGAGACAATTGAAAAGTATTCATCTGTGCTTACCCAAAACTGAAGCTAAAATGCTTATAAATGCATTTGTTGCATCAAGGCTGGATTGTAATGCTATTTATGCAGGTTTGCCAGAGTACCAGCTTGATAGATTGCAAACAGTATTCAACGCAGTTGCGAGGTTTATATATGGAGCTGACAAAAAATATCATATAACACTTCTTCCTAATGAACTACACTCGTAGAAATGTCCCGAACAAGTAGACTATTAGGTATGCTTGATGTTGTTTAAGGTACTAGATGACTTGGCTACACAATACATTCAAGAACTGTGTCAAAAGAATGTTCCATTGGGAAGACAGCTTAGATTGAGATTGTCTCAATCGTAGGATACCTACTCTTAAGAGGTATAGGACAAAGTCAATAGGGCCAGTTACTATGATCTCAGTTTTAGTGTGAACGGGCCTTTAAAATGAAATAAATAGCCCTCAAACATATGTCAAAGTCAGAGCATTGACACCTTTGATAAATTACTTAAGACTGCATTGTTTCATAAAGCCGACAAATAAGCTAAAGAGCCCTTGGAGTGATCTTGTATCATAATGGTGCTTTATAAATTTATTATTATTATGAGAGAAGACAAACCATAAAAGTTTTTATTGATTCCATCAGAAATGTTGTTATCGTTGAATACACTGAATATTAAGGGAGTATTATCATCTTTGTCAGATTCTAAATCATATTGGTTACAGTTGTCATTGGAATACTCATTCAATACTACATTATTGTTGTCAGACGAACATTCATTTGAGTCTTCAGTTTTTATATCAATCCCTTCACTTAGAATACTTTCATGAAGATTAATTTGTTCCTCTTTAATTTCATTTTTAAATTCATTATTAGATTTAAGTTGGGATACATTTGTTGAAAAATACTTCAGAAGTTGTTCATATGAACTTTGGGCTAAATATTTGAGTTTGAACGCTGATGACAATTTTGTTGTACAACTCCGGCATATTTTCTTGGGCAAACTATCAGTTTCATCGACCTGTAAATAAATGAATATGAAATTTTATTTATTTGTAATCAAATATTTTTGGGTTAAGGTTTCTTGGGTTCTCTTAGGTTAAAAAGTTCAGACTACTAAGACTAGGAAGGTATTTTCATTTTTTTTTTAAATAAGCAATAGGCAAAGAAACTTTCGGAATAAATAAACAAAACATTAACTTATACGCACAGTTAAGGAAAAAATTTCAACCATAACTTCGTGAAAAGAATACTTCAAAGAATTGTAAGTTTTTTTACAAGTAAATATATTATTGATTGCACTGTCATCAAGACAAATTCTACATGTATAATCTATATTCATGACCATTTTCCGAAAACCTCTTTCAGTCAATTATTGACAAAAATATAACAACCAACTACAATTGTATTTTGCTCTGCGATTACCAATGATTACAAATTACAACTTTGACAGACATTACTTTGTTTCTGTCAATTATTTATGTTGCCAGATACAATATTAATTTAAACCATAGGTTTTCATATAATACACATATTATAATAAAAATCTATGATTTAAGGGGGGGACTGTTGCCAACGTACCTATTTTTCAATTTGATATACCATCATTATTTCTTATCAAATCGTTTTGAAAAAAATAATTTAGATAGTTTGGGTATTCACAAAGAAAAATGTATCTTTACTTTTTGATAATGTTCTGTATAAATTCTTGTAGAAAAATAATGGCATACCCCGATTTTCAACGTTTATCTTATATTTTTAATAAAATATAAGGCGTAGTTCAACATATTTTTTTTTAAATTAAAGAAGACAAAAATATCTAGAAAAATACGATGTGACGTTGCATTAATGCTTAAGGTTTAGAAAATAAACCTAAAAAACATTTATTTTCCATTCAGCGCCATTGCGAAATATAAGTTTTTTTGGTTTATTAACTAAACCTGATACATTAATGCAACGTTACATCGTATTTTACCAGATATTTTGATCTTCTTTAATTTATAAAAAAAATATAATGCTCTATACCTTATAGATTTTTAGAAATTTAAGATAAATGTCAAAAATGGGGGGTATGCTTATTATTTTCCTACAAGAATATATACAGAACATAATTAAAAAATTAAGGTATATTTTTATTTATTAATATCCAAACTAACTAGGTTATTTTTTTCAAAATGATTCGTTTTGTAGTAATGACGCAAATTCAAATTGAAAAAATAGGTACGTTGGTGATACCCTCCTCCCAAGAGGCTTTGAGGTAGAGCTCACTTTTTTTCAATGTCGCTCCAGGGTCCAGCGCGACCCAACAGTGTTTGGAACACTTTCCAAACTCAGCACCCGCTTCGGTCCAGGAAAGCGGCTCTCTCGCCGAATGGTGGTGCGCCGATCCATCTCGGCACTCCAGGTGTCACATCCATGGCTGCCGGTGTGGAGCGAGCCTAACCGACACCCTCTGGTGCGGTTTGCAGCTGCTCTGGCCACAGTGAGCGCGGTCCGTGCAGACACGACGCGTGTCTAATTTCGACTGTCAAAAATTTTCATCTGTCACTTGTATTGTCACATTTCAGGTTATGTTATTATTGTCAAATTTTTTTTTCTTACACTTTAATTTTCACACACTATTTTATCATAAATGTTTGTTTGTGGTCAGCTGATTTGGCGCCGAATTTAAATAAAAATAACGCGTCCTTCTCCTCATGACTGAGGATAGCGGCTGTAGTCTGTCGCCACACGTATGGCCCGCCTCCATGCCAATCTGTTTTGGGCTGAACGCAGAGCACCAGTCACCGAAGACCCCATTGTGGACAACCAAATCGCTCCATCTGGTCGGTGAGCGACCACGAGATCTCCGTCCCTCCACGCTGCCCATCACAACAAGCTTCTCGAGGCAGTCTGGTTCCCTTCTAGCAATGTGTCCAAAGAATTGAAGGATACGTCTGTAACATATCGTCGACAGACGATCCTCAATCCTTAGCTCGTCTAGGATTGACACATTGGTTCTTCTGGCTGTCCATGGGATGCGCAGCATACGCCTCCAGCACCACATTTCGAAAGCATCGATCCTTTTTCGCTCTGACTCCCTAAGTGTCCATGTTTCCACACCATACAGGAACATCGGGAATATCAGAGCCCTGATGAGTCTACGTTGGCAGCAGTCCCCCCCTTAAACCAAAGATTTCCATATAAAATGAAAATCTCATCGATTTTCCAAATAAAAAATATCTCATAGATTTTCATTATAATATACTAGATGTCGTAGTTGTGTGAATCGTAGTGAGGCTTTTTTCCGCGGGATTTTTGACAACTTGGTTGGCCGACCACATCGGTTTTTTATAGAGAATAACGGCTAATGTGAATTGTTTTCGGATTTATTTGTCGAAAAAAACACTTTGTTACATTAAGATTTAGAGAACAGTTATCTAGGAAGTGTTGAAATGTAAGGAAAACTGCAATATGTTGCCAACCAAAACGTCAAACGCGCGATGTACCATGACTCACTCATTGCACGGAGTACGCCATATAGTATTCCAACTGTCGATTTGTTCAGGAGAAGTTTGTTCTCTTAACATATCGACAATGTTTCAAGCCAGGATACGCGAGAATTGTATGCAGAGGTCTACTTTTTTCACGGCTTTTCCAACTTTGAAGTCAAAAAACACCAACTTAGAGGCTTCGCAGCATATATGTTCCATACACGGATTTACTCAGAATTTGGAGTAGAACATTTCGTGTGTCTGTGTGTGTGTGTGTGTGTGTCTGTGTCTGTGTGTGTGTGTCTGTGTCTGTGTGTGTGTGTGTGTGTGTGTGTCTGTGTCTGTGTGTGTATGTGTGTGTGTGAGTGTGTGTCTGTGTGTGTGTGTGTGTGTGTGTGTGTGTGTGTGTGTCTGTGTGTGTGTGTGTGTGTGTGTTTGTGTGTGTGTGTGTGTGTGTGTGTGTGTGTCTGTGTGTGTGTGTGTGTGTGTGTGTGTGTGTGTGTGTGTGTGTGTGTGTGTGTGTGTGTGTGTGTGTGTGTGTGTGTGTGTGAGTGTGTGTGTGTGTGTGTGTGTGTCTGTGTCTGTGTTGTGTGTGTGTGTGTGTGTGTGTGTGTGTGTGTGTGTGTGTGTGTGTGTGTGTGTGTGTGTGTGAGGGTGTGTGTGTGTGTGTGTCAGTCTGTGTGTCCCCCCCCCCTTATAACTTTTGATCCGCTCAATTGACAGAGCCCAAAATTTCAGAATATATAAAAAGTTATAGGCCTACAAAACTTTTTTACTCAAAATTTTGAATTTTTGTTTCAGTCAGGGGTTATCAACTTTTGAATTTTTACTTTATGTTTCCATATATCTCAGAAACCATAAAAGCTAGAACGCTGAAAATTAACATAAACATAGACAAACACAAAATCTCAAATTAGTTTTTTCAAAAAAATTCCAGGGTTTCTAAAACATTTTTAATTAAACAAAAAAAAAAAAATTATTATAAATTTATGAGTTTAACTGCCTATATATCCAAATGTTTTGAAAATATCGAAAAAAGTCGAAACACCCCAACTAGATAATTCAATTTTCTATAAAAAATGTCAGTATTGTACAAGTAAATCTAAATTTTTTTTAATTTTGAATTTAGTGACTTTGAATTGAATGTAGTTTGTATGGTAATCGCCTATACACAATATGTAAGAAGACTTGATAGTTTGATACCTACTTAAATCTCCAAACATACATACATACCGTCATGCTGTTTTCATATTCTGGGTAGAAAAAAGGACTGACCTCCATACTATTGTATCTTGACATACATACCTAGGTACATGTGTTGTATAAAAAATCAAATAACTTAAAATATTAAATAATCTGTAATTATGGGTTTATAGTTTGGTACTTATTCTTCAACTATACGTACTATCGATATCGACAGTTGGATCTCATGTGTTACATGCAACTAGTCTATATGAAAATCTATGATCATAATACTTATGCTATATCCAATATTTCAATTAACGTTAAAAGAACATTAGAGAATAGATCAATTTTGGATGGGTGGGTGGCAGAGCGGTTAGCGCGCTGGGTTAGTAATCCAGTGGTCGCGAGTTCGAATCCTGCCTCGACCGATCTCGTTCACCTATAGGACAAGCATTTATGCTTAGTTTAGGGAACGTAGGAAGATGTATATGTACTTGTTTAACAAGGACATATTCATTTTTTTTTATAAAAAAAAAATATATAATAATAAGTGGATGATCTTGATCTGTTCCGAGTGGATGCAGCCAGCACAGGACAAGGAGGTCGTCACTATAGTGATAGCCAACATCCGGGGGACGGGGACCTGACACGGCATTAGAAGATTTCCTTATGGAATTTATGGTGATATTTTCTTATCTATTTATTTATTTTATTTTGTACAATTAAATACTAAGGTTAAATTATTAACATCGCTGCTGGAAAGGGAGGAAGTCAGGAAAAACAATAAATCCATTCGTCTGTGTAGATTTGAATTTAACATCGCAAGCATCGAATTTATGGTGATATTTTCTTATCTATTTATTTATTTTATTTTGTACAATTAAATACTAAGGTTAAATTATTAACATCGCTGCTGGAAAGGGAGGAAGTCAGGAAAAACAATAAATCCATTCGTCTGTGTAGATTTGAATTTAACATCGCAAGCATCGATTTTTAAATGATGGCTGTTATATTATCGAAATTGTAAAGAATTAGTCTATGATGGACGTATCTCTTCTTGCTATTTTTTAACATGGGCGATCACAAGATAGTCGTTGCACTTCAAAACTTTTTTAATCACAGACTTCTATAAACATACATGTTTTATAAGTCTGTGCTTTTTATATTTCCCATAGAAAGCGCAGATAAATCAAAATTCAAAAATATTTGCCTTTGTCATTTTTTCAATGGTAGTAAAAAATGCACCATGGAAACCAACTTGAAGAAAAATAAATAATATTGGCATCTTATTACATTTACTTAACTTTATAAATCATTTTTTCATCGAGATCTACTATTATAACAAAGTATAAACAAAGGTTGATATTTCCATAGGTATTGTGATCGATATATTTCCATGCATTATGATATCAAAGAAACCCAAAAACCATTATTTTACTTTGGCCTAATGTATTTCTTCTATTAATTCTAAGAACGGATTATAGCGGCCCCCCAGGCCTTGTTCATATATTTAAGTATTGTCTTTTCTATTGAAAATAAATTTAAAATGTAAAATGCATCAAGCAGATTCCTGGAATCTTGGCTTTCACCCGGTGGTACGGGTTGGTTCTTCAGTATAACCCCCCCCCCTCCCCTACTCCATGTTTCACGGGCGCTGGCTCGCCCGGCTGTGTCCGATCAGTTGTCATTCGGTAGTTGTGAGTGTGAGTTGTCATTCGGTAGGAGTCAGTGGTTGGTCGGTAGTTGTAGAGACCTGCGTGCGAGAGTGCGAGTTTGCTAGGCTATCGGACGGCCTTAGCATTTTTTTTTCTAATTGTACAAAGTAGTGAATAAGTGTGTTTCAGGTCCATATAACCAACGAGGGGTGAATTTAAGATAGTTTTAAGTTATTTTTAATTAATATAAAGTGATATGTAGTGTAAGTGTTCTACAGTCTCTACAGTCCCGTTACGAGACCAGCAATTTGGTAAGATCTTTCCAGTTATGTATATATTATTTTTACCATGCCTGTATTTGTATGTATTTGTCTTTTCAGTTACATCGCAGCCGATTATGTTTTATTTGATTTTTATTTTCAGGGGCAGAGTTTAATGTTTATTTTTATTATGCTTTTCAGCTTCTTTAGTTATCAATTTCGCGTGATTTATCTGCGTTTCTATGGATATGGAAAGAATGATAAGAATTTATCTTTGGTTGAGTCGTAAAAATATCCCTAGCCTAATATTAATTTATCAAAAGAAGATAATTTATATATCATATAAATGAAATAATATAAATATCGCCAAATACCTTGAACCAGGCTTCCGAGTGCACAGAGCGCAAATTTGTATATTTTTGCTTCGATGGTATACGTGGAAATCGCTTCCCTTCTCGGCGAAATAGCTCAAAATATTTGGCGACAATTATATTAGGAATCGACTTGAAAAAGATATAATAACCAGATTGCTTCGAAGGATATATAAAAATATAAAGTATTGCAGAAGGAGAATGACTGTAACTTGGTGTCGTTAAAATGAAAACACGCACATTGTGATGATTTGACTTCACGGAATGAATGAGCGGGGAACGATAAACAAATAAGATGGTGTATAGTTTCCACTTAATAACATTGTCGTCGTGGAGTGGAGTGGTTTGCGAATTATATCAAGGCTATCTGGATTCCTTCGTCGTTCATGTTCCTTTTAGATATAATACATAACAGAAAAAAACTGCAAATAGCAACCAAATTAAAAAAACACTAATAAAATTACGCTCTGCACACCTCACGTGACGTGCCCTAGAGGTTTGACGCTAACTATATCATGCATGTTAGTGAAATTACAGTGTGATGCTTAATTATATCAAAATGTCGCATTAATAAATTCGAGGAGAGTATCTTAAATTCACCCCCGTTGATTAGATGGATCTGAAACACACTGAGTCTCTACCATGCAATTAATATATTATGAAATATCAGACTGAAGATTGTTTTCAAGACCCCACAAGCACTGAGGATTTTTAATATTATTATCATCGAGAAATTAATAAACATGTCGATAGATTATGTATAAAGAATATGTATGTAGATCAATCCAAATACCTTAGAAAATTATATTATTACCTAATAATAAAACTTAATTCAATATTATAGCATCACATTAAATAAAAATAATCTTAACATAAATTTATAAACATTTCAATAAATTAGATCAATACAAACACCTATGAAAATTACAATATTCGTGAAATGAAATTAATAAACATGTAGATAGGTATATATGTAGAATATTTATGTAGATCAATACAAACCTTAGAAAATTTTGTAGGTACCTAATAATAAAACTAAATTCAATATTATAACATCACATAAAATTATAATTTTCGTGAAATGAAAATAATATAACAACATGTCGATAGGTATGTATGTAGATCAATACAAACACATTAGAAAATTACGTAGGTACCTAATAATAAAAACTCAATTCAATATTACAACAGCACATAAAATAATAATAATCGTAAATTAAATTTATATGAATTTCAATAAATTAGACCTAATAATAAAATTAAATACAATATAATAAACGTCACATGAATGAATGAAGAATGTTGACAGTTTGTTTTGGGTCAGCACTAGTTTAAAATTCCCATGGTTATTCTACGATCATAAAATAGATTTTTCTATATTTATTTATTCACAAATTACACAGGACAAACGAGACTTTTGTTGTATAAATTTGAATTTATCGTGTATGACGCTCGGGTTTCTCTGCCTACCCCAATAATAGGTACATTAGGTACAGAACATGATGGATTGTATCTATGTATTCATGTGTCTATGTTTATGTGGTCCAATTGTGGCTTTTTATCTTGATTTGAATTTATCGTGTATAGCGCACGGTTTTCTCTGCCTACCCCACTAATAAGTACATGACATGACCGAATGTATCTTTGTATGCATGTGTTTGTGTTTGTGAAATCCTATTGCGGCTATTATATATTTAAATTTATCGTGTATGGCGCTCGGTTTTCTCTGCCTACCCCACTAATAGGTACATGACATGACCGAATGTATCTCTGAATGCATGTGTGTGTTTGTGAAATCCTATTGTGGCTTTTATCTAAATTTGAGTTTGTCGTGTATGGCGCTCGGTTTTCTCTGCCTACCCCAATAATATAAAAAAATATATATATTATTATTTTGTATTTTAGACCTTCCCGCTTTTACGTACGAACGTTTTTCGATCCAAGAATGTTCCAAACTTCAGCCACCTAAAAAAATACAAGAAATTATTTGACACAGAGTCCACGTTGTTACCGCTTCGACGGACGGAGCAGTTACCTAGAGTATTTGGCGTTACTGAAGCAATGTACGCAAATATGCACACTACCTTGCAATGTATGAAACACGAACTAATATTGTGTATCGCTACATCTTTACCATTAGAATAAACGACTGCGAAAAAAGTCAAATTTAGATTTTTTAATATATCAATTAAGAAAAATAAAATCTAAAAAACTCAACTGGTAGATTTTTATGTTCTCTTTTGATTGAAGTAAAAATCTAATTCATATGTTTTGTAGTTTTTTAGTTATGGACCTTAAACACTAAAAAAAGGGTTTTATTAAAACTAATTTTACAAGGAAAGTACTTAACATTTTCAAGTTTTGAAAAAATCATGCAATAGATAAAAGTTCTGAAAATAAACTAGTTTTATTTCAATCGTGTATCTTTAAAGGGTACTGGGGAATAAATTTTCAAAATATACTATTTTGCCTAGTATAGCCTACTATGCCCCCTTAAGTACTTCACCAAAAATGAAATAGAAATAAAAAAAAAACGGTACCACTATTTTTACGACCGGAATTGGCGGGAAAAGCGTTTTCCCGCCAAAAAGTGTCTGTTTACACGACAAATTTTCTGACGTCGTCTATGTTTTTAGGTCATTTATAACCATAGAAAGCGCAGATAAATGAAAATACAAAAATATTTACCTTTGTCATTTTTGCAATGGTCATAAATGCATCATGGAAACCAACTTGAAGAAAAAATAAAGAATATTGGCATCTTATTACACTTCCTTAATTTTATAAATCATTTTTTCATCGAGATCTACAATTATAACAAAGTATAAACAAAGGTAAATATTTTTATAACTTGATTTATCTGCGTTTTCTGTGGTTATTTTTGGTTTTCGTCTATGGTTGAGTCGTGTAAATAGCAAAGATATTAAGGCCCAGAATCATAAACATGAGATGAGTCAAACTGTAGGAATTTCATAAGTTTTCAGCAATTATTTTGAAATTTATGGTTACTTTTTTAAATTTGTCTTTGAAATTCCTATCTACTCTCTTCAATCTATGAATTAAAACTGTCATTTGAGTTCAAAACATCTGCTTGCTTCTTTCGCGTTTTGTTTATTTTTATAATAATAATTAATAATGAATGCTAAAAGGAATATTGCATATGATTAACATTTTTTAATGGAATTATTGGGGAAGAAAATTACTATTGTAGAAAATAAGAAAATATATCAGCCCTTAATTAGCAAAAACAGGATGCTTGGGAGTGGATCGCCGAGCAATTTCTGTACTATAGAATCTCAGGGCTATCAATATTTGAATTTCAGGCGTTATAGGCATATAGGCATGCCTCTGTTGTTGATTTTTCGCAATCCATCGTGAATAAGCGGCAATATGGCAGTGAGGACAGTTTCTCTATAAAATCTGTAGCGCTTTTTAAATTCACAGTTTTCATAAAATTCGATAGGGCAAATGTCATATTTCGAATATAACATTTGCGGCGTCTCATTCGCCTTGCGGCAAATGATTCATCGGGAAAATTAATCACATCTGTATTCCCAATATTGTCAATATCTTGCAAAAACTCAAATATATCAGACATTTTAATGCTCCCTGTTTAATGAATATAATTTTATATTCACCACAAAAATAATATCTCGAATAAAAATTAAAATTGAACTAGGTTTGTAAACGATTTTGACAGTTCAAAGCATGCTCAGCGTCTAAAGTCACCGATTTTGGTGACTCAAACTCACGGGAGATGAGTAACGATTTTTGATGACTTCTGTGAGAAACAAAGTTCTATGATTACAAATCTGTAACTCAAACTCATCTAAGTACCTATTTTGCGACTATGATTCTGGGCCTAAATGTATATACCTAGATGGAGTACTTGTCAACTTTTCATAGCGGTGACGTGAGGCAAAAAAATGTTGTCTCTTTCGCACAATCGGTAGGCAAGAAAAACGCGGTTTGTATGAACATTGTTGAGTACGACATGATATTTTCGTATTTATTATTCGAAAATAGAGTTAACAGTTGAAAAAAATAATAGAAAGCAATTAAGGAAGTAACTGGTGTGCATTGTAATGTAAAAAATACCAACATTGGTTTTATTTTTGTCTTTTTTACCTGTTTTTGTGGTGGTTCATACATTGTTGATAGCTTGGTTCATCTACCAACTCGAAGTACTGAAATAAAACCCTAGGAATAAAAATTCATAATTTTTCTTTATTTATTTAAACACTACCTTACATCCTATTTAAGTGGCGAGTTTATCGCCAAATGGCAATTTCTTCCAACTAACCAGTGTTTGCGTGAGAAATAAATTTCTCCTCTACCGGGAATCGAACCCTGGACGCAAGCAAAAAAGAAGAGGCTTACTACTGTGCCATGGTAGTCGATATCATCTTAATGTGAAAAATGAGTTCATATTTTTTATAACAGCTAAATAAGAATGGATTCCCTTTCTTTCATCAGCAACATTTCTAAAATTTACTACTCTTGGACATTTTATCTTTTGTTTTCAAAGATTTAGAAAACAATATTAAATCAAGGGGTTTGTAGAATATTAAACTGAATTTATTGAAAAAAAAAAAACTTTATTTATTAAAATTTTGGTATAGGTACATAAAACTAACAACTTAGGTCTCACAAATTTGAAAGTATAGGGTCTCTGATCACATAAAACGTTTTAAGGTCAAATATAATTAAAAAGTCCTTTTAACTATCACAATTACTGTGTAAATAAACTTAACCACTAATTTTAACACTAAAAATATCATAAAAAACTGTTTTAAACTTAGAAATAACTCAATATAACCATCAAATGTCAAAAAAAATAAAAATCACACCAAACTTAATATAAAAAAACCAAATCGGGATTCTAATTAACGCAAAACACTAAATAAGTCCTTGGTATAATAAATACATCCATTAAAATTAATAAAATGAGGTATAACGATGAATTTTTCACAAAACACGGGGAGCAAAATGTACCGAAAAACGTACAAAAATCAGTCTTCTGCCTACCAGCGCGCAAAAACTCCCGCGAATTTCGACACACTATTTCCGACAAGTACTCCATCTAGGTATATACATTAATATCTTTGGTAATTAGTCGTAGCAAAAAAAAATAGCATCACCCGGGCCGCGTTCTAAATCAGAGTGAATCGCTCTACCGGTGCGACATGAAGTTGCAAAGAGAGCGACATTTGGGCGATGTTTAATCCGAACGGTACTGAGCGATGTTGGGGTGACTTGGGGCGCGGGAAATTTAAAATTACTAGTTTGGTGTTACTTCAGTTGTGTCACTTTGGTCAAAAATTATAATAAAATAGAGGTTGTATATTTTGTTTTGGTGTTTATCGGATGTTTTCATTATAATAACGAGGTAATAATTTATTAATTTTAAAAGTAGTAAACGTGTTGTGACAAGTGATTCGTATTATTCGTAAGAATTTAAGATTTTTTCTTGCGAAAATATTTACATCAAAAAGTGATATTCGTTAAAAATGCACCCAACGAACATATCTCATAAAGTTCAGCAATATTGAGGTTCCCTGTCACCCATTGTGAATGTTATGAAAAAATAATTTGACAAACTCATTTCATGAAAATTGTGAAAATTTTCGATACAAAATTTGAACACTTCATAGAATGACTTGTTAGTGAGGAGTTTAGCGTTGGCCACAACACACTCATTTATATAACTGTCTGTTCCCAGAATAAAATAAAATAAATGTCAGATTTGTCATAAAAAGGGATACAAGTGTTGGATCAAAGACATACATACATACCATCACGCCATGTCCCTCACGGGGTAGACAGAGAGAACTGAACGCCACTCACTTCTATCTTGACACACATAGTTTTCACGAACTTTTCGTGTTTTGGGCATTCAAAAATTGTATATTTCCCTTAAAATGATAACCACTCATTAAAAAATACATTAATTTCATAAAACAAAATACACTTACTGTTGATGTTTACTATTAAATAATGGCCTTCCACATTTCTTTGTGGTTGACCATTATTATCCATTAAAATTTGTATAAATTTGTACATCCATTGGATTTATTTTGTATGAATTTACATTTTTGTAAATTATAATTAATAATTAATTCAATAAATTAAATTATAAATACAAATTATCGACCTATAGCACTTTTAAATACATTGTCGAAAATATATGAAAAAGCTATCAACATACAACTAATACATTTCTTAAATCACAACAAATTACTTACTGCGCAACAATTTGGATTTCGGCCTGGTTTGGGAGTCAACGATGCTATGTTAAACGTTACAGAATTTATAACAAAGTCACTGGATGCAAAAAATAAATGTATTGGTATATATCTAGATCTTGCCAAAGCATTCGATTCTGTCTCACATAAAATATTAATTCAAAAAATTAGGAAAATAACCAGTAATGAGTTGACTATAAAATGGTTCCAGTCATATTTAAGAAACAGAATGCAGGCGGTCAGATTGGGTGGCGTAATTAGTTCATTCTCTCCCATTGAATATGGGGTACCTCAAGGAAGTGTATTGGGACCAACGCTGTTTCTCTTTTTTATAAATGATATGAATAAATTGGATATTGGTGGTTCCATAATTTCTTTTGCTGATGATACGGTGTTATTGTTTAGTTCTCACAATTGGGCTCAAACGCATTCTATTGCTGAGCAGGGAATGATCATCCTAAAAAATGGCTAGATAATAATTTACTGACATTAAATATCGGAAAAACCAAATATATGACATTTAGCATAGATAATCGACAACAACCTGAGGAGTCCTCTTCATCTATTACTATCCATAATAACTGTGATTTGCCTCTAAACTGCTCCTGCCCCAAACTACTTAGAGTTAGTAGTTATAAATATCTTGGCATAACAATTGACAGAAATCTTCGATGGACAACACATGTGGAGATAACGGCGAAAAAAATTCGCCAACTGATATATGTTTTTAGAAATATAAGAGAAATTTTCGACCTAAATACGTTAAAAGTGTTGTATTATGCTCTTGGACAAACGTCAGTCTCTTATGGGATTATAGGTTGGGGTGGTTTAGCTAAGACCAACCTATTTCCCATCTCAACCGCGCAAAAATCACTACTCCGGGTCATTTGTCGAAAACCTTTCAGATATCCATCAAATCAGCTTTTTTCGGAATTCAAGGTCCTTGATGTTAGACAACTCTATATTAGAACAATAGTCATCCAACTACATAAAAACCCAGCAATATATAAACCACAATACACCCTTACTTTTAATACAAGAAAAAGACATTTGCTGCAACCGACTCATACACAGACTACTTTTGCCCAGAGACACTACACATTTTTAGCACCCAGAATATATAATATGGTTATGTCTGATATCTTGGACTTAGTACAGCCGAGTGGGCATAATTTTGGAAAGCTGGTTACTGATTGGTTGATTCAGAGAGGCAGGGAAGAGTCAGAAAGAGACTTGACGTTTGTCCTAAGATAATTTTAATATAATTTACAATCAAAATCTTTTTCATACACCCTTTTACACATATCCACACACGCAAACACACCCTCACATTAACAAAAACACAAAGACACCTAATATTTTTTTTCATGTACCTACAATTGTATTTTATATGAACTTTTTTATATTTTTTATGACTTAAAATGTGTACTTTTGTACTTTATTATTTGTATTTTTTATATTTTTTTTGTGCCTTAGATATTAAGATTTCACGTAGCTGAAATTTATGCTTACTTATTGCCTAGTATTACCTCAGAACAGGCCTAGTGAGGTAATAAATTCCATTTATATATTTCATGAACAATGTTTTATATTTTACTTTATATTGTATTATGGAAATTAATAAATAAAATAAAAAAAAAAATAAAATAAAACCAACTAAAACCATACCAAACTAAAAGTATTGACGACTATGTTATAGCCGAAAAACAGTGTTGTCGAAAAACAATAATTTTTAATTTTTTCCGCGGCAACATTTTGGCGGAAGACTACTAGCGCCCCTGACGGCATGAGAGAACGACAAGGAAGCAGCTAGCACGCGCTATGGCACGCGCGGGCACGCGCTCCCTTGGAATTCGACGCTGGTGAAGGACGGACGGTTTGGTGTGACGCCGTCATCGGTCGACAACGTGCTCCCGATGGCGGCCATATTTTCGATGGCGCAGGAGGTCTGCTTGACAGGACCCGTCACGCGCATGGACGCTGATGGTGCCCCAGAACCAAGATGAGGGCATCAACAGGACAGGAGGTTGGAGGCAGAGCGCAGTGTGGGGCCACCGCGTAGGGAACGCGGCGGCTCGCAGATTGGACCACGAGGGGCAATCCGTGTCGTCTGGAGCGTCGGTTCGCCTCCGGTGAGGCCCCAACTGGTATGCCACCTCTGTCGAGATGCGCCGTCATAGCGTGCCGTGGGGCACAGAGCCTGCCATGGGTGACGGTCTGGAGGAGGAGATCGGGAGGAGAAGAAGAAACCACGCCGGACACGAGAAAGACCTGCCAGCCTGACGCAGAGGCTGGGCCCCACCGAACTACAGTCACCACGTGGAAGACAGTGACATGCCTGGAGTAAGGATGTCGCTGTACCCTGGGTCGGTATATTCTGGTCGGCGTCTTTTCGTGTGTTCGCGTGTGTTTGACAGTTCGTTTCGATAGATGCCACGTGTTTCTGTTTTATTTGTTGTCTGTTGTTTTGTTTTTTTTTTATTATTTTATTGCCATGGACCAACTATAATGATTTTTTGAATAAATGCGCCGTACTACTACAATTTCATAGTGTCACCATCATTTCTCTCCTTTTCTTCCCCACACCTTGGCTTGATGTTTCCTCGTGGTAGACGAGAGGTCTCATCAAATATGTGAAAAATTATAAATTGCCGCCAAATAAAATGTCACTTTGACTATGCGAAAATTCATAAATCCCGCCAAAAAATTTAAAAATTTGACAGGAGCGACATTCACCCTACTATTTCATCGAGCGACTTGGGCGACTTTGGTGCGAGTCAACCGTGATTCCGAACGGGCAGAGTGAATCGCCGCGCGAATCGCTCGATGAATTTCGAACGCTTAGGATGACGCTCTAACATCGCCGAGCGATCGCCGAGCGTCTTTCCGAACGCTACCCTGCTGTTCGTTTGTGTGATTGTTGGTTGTGTCAAACCATAGAATACACTTGTCAAACTTTCAATATGTCAAATTATTTTTGTTGATTATTATGGCACATATAGATTTTAATATTCTTTTGATATTTTGAATACAATGTACGAAAATATTGATTTTGAAGTCGAATCGACTTGCAGAATTTGTTTGGAAAATAGTGGTGCTAATAATATATTTTCGTCTAAAAAAAATCATACTTCAAAAAAAGTTAGTTGTTATGAAATGATGACATCCGTGTTTTCATTTTCGGTTTGTAATATATGTATTATCAAATTATAAATAATTTATGTTACAAAATGCACATTAGGCCCAATGCAACGATTTTGACCGCTGGACTTTCACACAAAAAACCCATACTTTATTTGCATGAAATTGTCTCATACAATTAAGCTTTTGTCAAGTCCTTCATTATTAATGATGTCTATAATTAAAAGTGAACCACTTTTTGACTCACATGAATTTTATTACGTGCGATAGGTCTATATCGCCTTGTTAGGGAATTTACTAGCATAAGCTAGTAAATGCCCTAACAAGGCAAAATAGGCCTATCGCACGTAATAAAATTCATGTAGAATCAAAATGTGGTTTACTCTTTACTATAGTCATCATTTATAATGGAATTCTACAAAATAAAAACTTCATTGATCATTATTTTTTCCAGATATGTAAAGGGGACGGTCTCCCTTCGAAATTATGTAGAAAGTGTTTTAGCCGAGTATCATCAGCTTATAAATTAAAGATTTTGGCAGAAAAGTCTTATGAAAAACTCAAGAGTCATTTCATTAAAGAATCAATAGATGTAACTGACGATAAATACGAATTAAAACAAGAAATCAAGGATGAGAATGAAATTAAGAAAGAGCTTGATGAGGGTATTGACAATATTTTGGTTGATGTGTCATCATTGGTCAAGGATGAAAGTTTAGAAAAGGTTATTAGAACACAAAATGATATACATTCCAGTATTGATACTAATATGAATATACCAGAATCTGATTATGATGATGATGATAATACACCATTGGTATTTTATTCAATTGATGATATAAAACCTAATAAAGGTAGGCATACATAAAAAAGTAAGAATAAGTTTTATCGGTCTTATTTTCATTGTTTTGCAATAAAAATACTAATTTGTTTCTTTTCATTTTTATTAAAGTAATAATAATCTTAAAAAAAAAGAACAGTTTGTGTTGCTAAACCGTGTGCATTTGGAGGACACGTGCCTTGAATTCAACACGAGTTTTTGAGTGCATTAGCGCAACAAACTAGTGCCTAATTCGAGGCAGTACTTGCCTCCTAATCAACACGGAAAGCTAAATACGCATCCTGGGTTGTGGAGCCACTGACGATGATGAATAATAATCTTGCAATCAGGTGTATTAAAATGTGCAAAATTTCATTGAAAAGCACCATCCGAGCGAGGCTAGGAATTATTTGGTATTTATGCATGATAGTAGTAATAAAATAAGTCATCATCATCATTGGCACTACAGCCCTGTGTGGGTCCTGGCCTCCTCCAGAATCCTACTCCAACCGTCCCTGTCCTTCGCCGCTCTCCTCCAGTTTGTTAGTCTGATTGCCCTTATGTTGTATTCTGTGTCATCCAGCCATCTTAGCTTGGGCCTGCCTCTACTTCTTCTGCCCTCTGGATTGATATTAAGAACCTTTTTGGGGATATGATCATCATTCATCTGGCTGACATGTCCCAACCACTGCAGTCTACGTATATTTATGACTTGTACAATGTTGGGTTCGTCATATAATGCCTGTATTTTGTGATTATATTGTATCCTCCAAAGTCCATTATCATTTACTGGACCAAAAATCTTTCTCAGGATTTTCCTTTCGAATATTAAGAGGCTATTTTCGTCTCTTTTTGTTGAGACGCAGCATTCTGCGAAGAGTTTTATAAATCAGGATTTTTTTTCCTTGTTAGCATTTTGGACCTTATGACCATAAAAATATTGATGAAAATTGTGGAGGAATTATTTGGTATTTATGTATGATAGTGGTAATAAAATAAGTGATCAGTAAGATTTATATACTTTGCTCTTTATTGGAAGAATTTGTAAATACCTAAAGCTAGGACTAGGTTTTTAACTCTTCATATTCATACATGTTATTCAGTTTTTATTATTTTTAGTAGCTAATAGAAAAATTCCCAAGACGAAGCCTATGGTTCAGTTGAACACCAATACAATTATTGTCAGTATCATGTAAAATACTCAGTATAGTTTTACTACAAAAATGCAAATAATGTGTATTAAATCACAAAAGAATTTTTAACAAAATCGTGTTGTTCTTAAGTGATAAGGAGACATTCATTTATAAAAATAATCAATTCTGTCCTTATTTATGTAGGAATCACAAAAGTAAAAAAGAAACGAGGCAGAAAAAAACAGGAGAAAGCAATAGAAGAATCATTGAGTATCTGTCACTTGTGTGGTAAGCAAGTAAAGAATATGAAACTCCACAGTTTGTGTCATGATGAGAACAGGAGGAGGTTTCCATGTGGGGACTGTCCCAAGGTATTCTTCGCTAGAACTGCTCGCAAGAGACATCGAGCTGCACATCATCTCGGCATGATATACTTCTGTGAAATTTGCAATAAAAGTATGTTTGATTGATATTCTATTATTTATGTAATAACATAATATACTAAATCAATTTCACTCATCAAAGTTTTATGTTTGATTGTATAATAGGTCTTTTCTTGATTATTTATTTACATGTATCTAGGTGTTGATTATTGACACTTGTTTTCACATTATGTATTGAACGAAGAAAATAATGTGAATGTTATGTGATTTGTTTTTGAAAACTGGATTATTGCTTTTGTTTGTTTTATATAATATGTATATTGCCTGTATTTTTTCAGATTATAAGCGTGGATATGATCATATTCGTATAAAGCATTCAAATCGACCCAAATTGTATGCTTGTTTACTATGCGATAAAAGATTTTTAGATAAAAGTCAGCTAACATATCATGTTACAATTCATACTAAAGAACGAGCATTTTCTTGTGATGTGTGTGGGAAAGCTTTCCGAACTAAAGCTTTGTGTTCACATCATAGGTTTGTATTATTACTAGTGTATGTATGTATTAGTTTTGTAAAAAATAATTTTTATATGTTTTGATTTAACTTCATATTCAGAATGTAAATGTTCACAGAAATACATTTTGAAGACCAGATTTAATTTTTAGGAGAAGAGTTCACGACAAAGAAAAGAAAAATATATGTCAATATTGCTCCAAAGGATTTTTTTCTCCTCATCATTTGCAGATCCATCTAAGGTTTGTTATATCAATGATAATTTATTTTTTTATAGTATGTAGTACAAAGTAGAAAACGTTTGGTTATAGTGGAGATACTTGGAATAAAAAATAGTAATCATGGAAGTGGATTTTTTCATATTGTCCTTTCACAAAATACAGTGTCCTTTTAAATTTAAAACATAATATGCTTAGTTTAAGTGCATTTTTAGATCACATACGAAAGAAAAGAATTATAAATGCAAGGAATGTGAAAAATGCTTCTCTACATCTTCAGGCTTATTGATTCATTCCAAAAGACATGCTGGCATCAAAAATTCTTCTTGTCAAATTTGTTCTAAAGAATTTGTTTGCCAAGGGTATGTATCATGGATGTACTTATAGTTTTATAAACTAAAGTAAACTGTTTCATTTTATATTTAAGACTTAATATATTTCTTGGTTCCCTACTAGGGACTACATTTTAGTTATATGTTAATTACTAATCACACTATAATAATTTTTCAAACATTATTGCTACATGTGTATTAATTTTTTACAATGTATATTACAGTGCACTGAAAACTCATATGATATCACATACAAAGGAAAAGAAACACTCGTGCAGATACTGTGGTGTAAAATTTGGAAGAACAGATCATCGCAATAGACACGAGAAAACTGCTCATGAAAATAAACAGTCAACATAATCTTGTAGTCATCATAAAGGTATTATTATCGATTGTGTTTATTCAAGTAAATACATTGAAATTTATTTCAGAATGGATTCACTATTCTCTAAATATTTTATTTTTGAAAATATATTGAACACAGCAACTCCTAAACAAATATACAAGAAAGAGAACTAAATTAATAATCTTAAAATATTGCATTGTATCTACTGCATTTAAAAATACTGCATTTTACAGTAATTTACACAAGTTGCTTGCAATATTATTACAGGATGTTGTGAGATACATGAGCATTCAGAAATGTTTGACGGTAAAATATTTTAAATTTTTAGATACGTTTCATGCCATAGATAAAGCTCATATAAATTGAATTTAAATAAGCTTAAAAAATAAAACAATATTATTTAAAAATCTTTTTTACAATAAATTAATACACAATTTTTAAATATATTCCATTTATTTTAGCTTAAATAAAAATAGGTTACAGTATAATAATGAACTTTTAATTTATACACATAATATGATACCTTCATGAATTTACAATTCTATTTCAGTTTCTAGCTGTAATGTTATACGTTGACCAAAGAGGTTTAAATTATTAAAAATTCTTTTGTATAATGTTTTATTTCATGAATAATCTACTTGAATTAATTTTATAGTATATTTTACATTGTTGATTTGATTTTCACATAATTTTACTGTTATTATTTTATAAATAACACTATTAGAACCATTGGTGCCTTATAAAGTTACATTGTTATTATTACAAAGAAGTTACATTATTCATACAATTTATCCAATTGTGTAAATAATTCAAACAGTAATGACATGAATACCATTTTTGGTGTTTGGTAATCATGTTTGTGCAAATTCACAAAAAACATGTGTGCAAATTCACAAAAAACATGTGTGCAAATTCACAAAAAACATGTGTGCAAAACATTTTGGTGTTTGGTAATCATGTTTGTGCAAATTCACAAAAAACATGTGTGCAAAACATTTTGGTGTTTGGTAATCATGTTTGTGCAAATTCACAAAAAACATGTGTGCAAAACATTTTTGGTGTTTGGTAATCATGTTTGTGCAAATTCACAAAAAACATGTGTGCAAAACATTTTTGGTGTTTGGTAATCACGTTTGTGCAAATTCACAAAAAACATGTGTGTAAAACATTTTTGATTATAAATGCACAGAGTCTCTTTGAATTTCACCAACTACGATCAGCTAAAATATTTTTTCCAAAGCACTTTTATATCAAGATCATCATAAATAAAATGTATAAGGATGTATAATATAGTTTTTTCTTTATGGGGGCGACTGCTGCCAGTGTACCTATTTTTCAATTTGATATTTCATCATTATTACTAATCAAGGCATTTTGAAAAAAATAACTTAAATAGGAAAAATATTCCTTAATTTTTTAATAATGTTCTGAATAAATTCTTGTAAAAAAATAATGGCATATCCCGATTTTCAACATTTATCTTATATTTTTAACTATAAGGCATAGAACAATATATTTTTTTTTAAATTAAAGAAGACTAAAATATTTGGAAAAATATGTCATGATATGCTCCTGTTTTGGTAAAGAAACCTAAAAATAATTTATTTTCCATTCAGCGCCATTGCGAAAGAAAAGTTTTTGAGGTTTCTTTATTAAATCTGAAGCATTATTGCAAATTCATGTCATATTTTTCCAGATATTTTTGCCTTCTTTAATTTAAAAAATGTACCTATATTGTTCTACTCTTTAGAGTTTTGTCAAATATCTGGTTATTTTTATTATTTTTCTACAATATTATTTAAAATTCTTTTTTTATAATTGAACAGAACAGAACATAATTAAAAAGTTAAGTTTTATAGATAAAAATATAGATTATCGAAGTTATTTTTTCAAAATGATTCGTTTTGTAGTAGTGATGCAATATCAAATTGAAAACAATAGGTACGTTGGCAGCAGGCGCCCTCTTAAGTAGGTACATTATTTTGTTTTTTACTGTGGGAAATATTTTAAGAATTGTTGTTAATAAGTCTTCATGTTTATCTTCAATTTCTGTCAGGTTCGTTACAATTGTTTTCAATTTATTTGAAATGTATGTTACTTACTGATGAAAAATAATTATGCAATAAATCCACTATTTGTACATTATTGTGCAATATTTTTTAAAAATAAATGTATATGAAAATGCAATATTCTTGTTATTATCTTTTTTATATTATAAATTGGTTTTTATTTAAATAGTGAAGATATAGAGGCTTATTTCATCTGAGAGAAGAGTTTTTCAAAAGATTCTGGTGTCTCACATATTTTGTCATCATTTATGAGTTCACCATTTATAAGATTCCTTCACATCTTTTTCATGTACGTTTAAGCTTTCTTTATATCGTTTCAACCCTAAAAAAATTTATTCATTGAATATTTTTTTTTAATTGCATGTACGCAAATATTGGATTTTTCCCTGTCGGGAGTCAAATGATATTTTTATTGACAAACTTTTAAACATCTCAATAGAGACAAAGTTAAGACACTATAGAAGAACCAGGAACATAAGGCACCTACAGGACTTACGACCTGTCATCGGCTGGTTGGTGAATTGTTACATATTATTCAAATATATAGAACTTTCATAAATTAAATTGATAAGGGAACTCAATAACAAGGCATAATTGGTGAACGTTGCGCAAGCGCATAAAGTTATCACGTAAACCAGCCGATGACAGGTCGTAAGCCCTGTAGGTGCCTTGGGTTCCTGGTTCTTCTATAGTGTCTCAACTTCGTCTCTATTGAGATGCTTAAAAGTTTGTCAATAAAAATCTATTCATGTTCAGAATGACAAATTAGATTAAAATCTGACAACGTTTATAGTGACGGTTCTGGTGAAAGCATTTTTATCCATAGTGGGCATAAATTTTTTAAAGCATTTTCGAAATTGGGCCCAATATAAGATGACACCATTGTTTTCTTGGTATTAAAAATTATAAGTAAGTAGCTGTATTGCATCTTATTCATACCATATTTTTCTGTGAGACTATTTGTTAACACATAGTTACTAATCAGATAACCCTATCTCTAAATATCCATATTATTTTTCAACAGCCAACTCATGACACAATGTTTGGTTAATTAATATTATATAAATAGCAGGTCTTATGCTTAGAGATAGAGTGAGAGATGTGGGAGTCAGGGAAATATGCGAGGTTGAAAGATGTCATTAGATGGGGTAAACAAAGAAGGATATCATACCACTAAAGAGATAGATGAATGCTGGGAGTCAACCTAGCAAGAGAACAATACCTCAGATAACAACACCACAGCTAAGAGAAAGAAGAAGATATTACCAAATGTTTTAATCTCTCCACGTACAAAGTCACTTAACACAATAATTTGTGTTACCACTGCTAGATTATGCTGACATGCCTAGATTCCCTGGATGTAACTGAGTAACAACTTGACAAATTTGAGAAGTTATAAAATATCTGAATACAGTGGACTTAAGAAGTAGGAAACAATTGAATTGGAATTGGCTGAGAATCCAGGAATAAAGGAATCCCTAGTCTTTTCTTACTTAAATTTTAATAACCCTTGTACCTAACTTCTATGTATTTTTAAGAGAATTTCGTTAGAGAATATTTGGGAGAATGAAACTATTTTTTTTTTTATTATAAAATTTGTGATTTAAGGGATTTATTGCAATAGGTGAATGAAAAATCATATTTATTGAGTAAAAATGTCAAATTTATAACTTTTAAATTCCACTTCAAAAATTTTAAGATTGTACATAATTTTTTACTGAAAGATGTACACACACAGTACATGTAATTTAAGTATGTATATATAATTTAAAATTTTGTATAATCAACTGTCTTAAACTGACGGAGAACATTGGCAGTCGCTGCCTATATTTCCGTCACTTTCACTTCTAGTGTCTTGTTCATCTTCAAGTGTTAACGTGTTGAGGATTCGGTAAAGTTTACCCCTTTGTGTCGCTTCCAGTTGTGGTTGGTTTAAGACACTATTGGTGACAACTTTCAATATTCTCTTGAGGTGGGATTGTTGATCTAGCTCCATTTGATGTTCACTGGTACGACTCATGGATAATCCTCTACCAGCCGCTACTGCAGACCACTGTTGTGCACAACGCTGCCATCTTACCAATTTTTCCAGATTCTGTACAGTAGTTAAAATTGTATTTAACTCATGAAAGTATTTATAATGAGATGGTTGATAAATAATAAAATAAATATCTTCATTTAAACGAATTGTAATGCAATCATGAAATGTATTTAAAATTACAAAATCTAGTTGATTATTTGGTACAAATAATTTGATTCATACAACGTTTATTTTAATTGTACTTCAATTTTAACTTACATTGTTTGAAGTATTTTAGTTAAGAAAAAAATGTGAAATCATGACTCCACTATGTCAATGCAGTAAAAATATCTTAGTATTATGTTTTGATTAAGTATCTATTACAAATAAATAGTTTTATACCTTTTGTTTTGATATTTGCATTTCTTCCACTTTAATTTTCAAACTACTTATATGGTTTTCAACTTCAGTTATGTTTACTAGTTTTTCACTGAATTCCTGTTGCAAGAACTGTTCCTCTTTCATTAAAGTATCTAACATACTTTTGTTTATTTCTATTTCCTGAAAAAAATGTAATATGATAGTACTGTTTTTATGTGCTATAAATGTTAAACATAAAATCATTTACAATCATTTTTTTAATATGCATTCAAAAGTTTGCTCTGCAACTTGGCTTGTTCCATTGATTCTACGCAGATGTCCTAAGCTTATAATAATATTCAAAATGGTTTTGTTTCAAATGGTTAATAATTACCTGATGTACTTTATTAATTTCATTTCTTTTATCTCTCAAGGCATTGGGCAGAGCAAGGCGTCTTTTTCTTGGATCACTAACACTTTTACTTGCAGCTAATTCTCTTCTTGCCACTCCTTGTGCCAATTCCTCCGCTAATCTAGTTGCTAGACGAGACAGTTGAGCTTGTCTCACCTAAAGTAAAGTTGCAGTTAAGTAATGAAATATTTATATTTTCATTTAATTCAACAGTTTTATTAGTATCATAATATCTTCATGGTTTAATTATATTTTATGAAATGTTTTTTTTTCATCAATATAATATGTACTTTTTTATTTGGAAATTTAATTAGTGTGATGCACTGTATGGTTGAAATTTTCTCGTATTTTGTATTTTAGAACAATATTATTTACCTGCATTCTATGTATTTCTAATTTCATTTTTCCTACTTCACTCCCAGAACCCTTTTCATTGAGGATTTTTTGTTTGGTTTCAATTGCTAAAATAATCTGCAACAGATAAAAAGTAATATATTAAATGAAATTTTTTTACTATTGATATTCTCAGAATTTACTTTGTGGTACATTTTTTAAAACTTTTTAAAAAACACAAATGATTTTGTTATAAGTACTAATTGAGTTTTTTTATCAACTGGTTTCGAAGCGTACCGC
The DNA here is from genome assembly GCA_963576475.1 of Molanna angustata. Taxonomy (NCBI): domain Eukaryota; kingdom Metazoa; phylum Arthropoda; class Insecta; order Trichoptera; family Molannidae; genus Molanna; species Molanna angustata. The sequence goes on along the minus strand of OY754965.1, from coordinate 20,074,273 downwards.
TTCCTCGTCAGGACAGATAATAACTAAATCTCTATGTTTGTGTTACTGCTGTTGAAGCTGTTGGTGTGTGGTGGAAGAAGAGAGGTTGGGGGAGGTAGAAATGGGGGCTGGGTCAATTTTTCTAGAGGGAACTTATTGATGAGTGGACTATTTGTTAAAATTTGACTATTCATAATATTTTCACCTTTGTTTATTGTTTTTCTAATTTTTAGTGCTTCCAAATTATCCAATCTGTGATTCTGCTTGTGAACATGTAAAATTTTAAACTCAGTCCTACTGACTTTCGATAGTACTACTATCGAAACTGTGACTATTTTCTATTATATGATCTGCAAATTCAGAAGTTATTATTCTTTAAACATCGCATATGTTCTTTAATTGGCGTATCAAAACTTCTCCCCGTTTTTCCTATGCAGAAAGCTGTGCATCGAGTTACTAATTTTCTCCTGCTCCACTGACAGTAACACAGATGTAGAGATTTAGTTGCTATCCATTCTAACGAAGAAGCGGTACGCTTCGAAACCGGTTTTTAAAAACATTTTTTATTTTGTTAAAATAAAAGTGACAAATGCTATGGGTTTCTATATTCATATTCCAGTCTATCAAATTTGTTATTTCAAAGTAGCGTTTTTATTCATCTTGGTCCAATAATATTCAGAATTTGACCAAATATATTTGTGTTTCAACACTTAAATAATTCAATGTTTCTGAATGCTTGAAATTAATTTAATAATTTGGATTGAACATTTATTAAGTGTTGGGTTCAAAAAGTTTTTTTTTGGATATGTAATTCAATATTTTTTACCATTTTTTGCCAAGACATAGCCTCTTTTCCAACTTTGTGAAGATCAAGAGCAAGTTGTTCTTTTTCTTCTTCCAATTCTGTAATTTCTTCTTCTATTTTCATTGTTTCCTCTTGAGCATCCTAGTCATGAATAAAAATATATAATCAATATTCTTAAAAATTCAGTAATTTACAAATACAAATTGTAATATATATGTATATGCATTTACCTTTAATTGTGCCATGTATTCTAATGCTAAATGGTTGTAAGTTGCTTCTAGTTCCTGATTATGCTTACGGTCTTCGCTTCTTTGTTGGAACAATTGTTCTACACGAGACTGAAATTTTAATGTTATTTTTAAATATATTGTGAAGATATTTATAGTTTCAATACTCATCAGAGCATTTAAAAAAAATACTTATATAAAAAAGAAACAACACATGCGCGATAAAAAAAAAAACATTTCAATTACATTTAAAGTAGGTATATGTATAATATTAGATAATAATGTTTATTAAATGGAAATTAGCAAACTTGAATTGCAGCAAGACATCTTTGCATGGCAGCCTCTTCTTGCATAAGTTGATTGATTTCACTTTCCAGTTTTATATTTTTATGTTCCAATACTTGAATTTCTAAAATGAAATAATAATACATTATAAAACGAGTGGGTTGTGGCCAACACTACACTCCTCACTACCAAGTCGCTCAACAAAGTATTAAAGTTTTTTATGGAAATTTTTCAGCATTTTTATGAAAAGAGTTTATTAAATGATTTTTGATTTAAATATTTTATTACGAAAACTTAATGATTTCTTCAATGCCATTTTATGAAAGTGATGCGCCTTTTAGCAATTTGAAAATAAAAATAACAAATTTAAGTTTCCTAAGCTTGGGTTCTCTTTGAAATATTTGACAGTTAAAAACCGAGCATCACTGATCATCCTTCAAAATCTAATTGGGTCTAAGCGAGTATTAGATAATTACAAATTTGCAAAATGTGAAAAGAATTGAATGAGTACTTTAGTCTATAATCGATAAAGTAGAATAAACAGCCGTACACAGCACACACACACACACACACACACACACACACACACACACACACACAGATACATTGTGATGAAACTTTCTTAATACAATCTCAGCTTGATATTCATTGATAATCTGCAACAAAACTTTAAAAATTGCAAATTCATAACTCCCCACTATATCCCTCCCCACTATTGGTGTAGTGAGGAATAAAAACATAGATATTTTTATTCTTTAAAGGAACAATATATATATTTTTTGTTAATATATCACATAAGGTTGAGGTCAGCAAAATAAAACAAAGACAGGAAAGATAATAATAATTTAATTCAATATAATTAAAACATAATATTATAACTAGGTACTTGACTGGATATAAGAGATACAGGTACACCAACCCGACAGTGGCAAATTTGCCAGTTACAGGTTAGAAGATATATTTTTTATACTGTGTAATGAGCCAAATGTTATTGAAATAAAAATTGAGAGATGGTTAGGAAATGTTTTTCAAATAGCAAACAACAAACAAGATTAACAAACTATGAAAACTGTTGACAACAAACCTAAGGACAGGCAGACTCATTATTAAATTTAATGACAATGTCCATGCAGATCTGTCTATCCTTGGATTAAGGCACTGAAGGACAGTACGGTGTAAGGAAATTCAATTTCAAAGAGGCCAGGATCCACGGTGGAATAATGAATTTTTTATTAAATTTATATCACAATATTTGAATGTTACTTACGTTTTCTAGTAAGGTTTATCTCTGAGGCCTGGGCCTGTTGCTGTTCTGCCAAATTCACTACTCGACCTTGGATTCTAAGCCAATCTTGCTGAAGTTCTTTGACTTTAGTTGTCGCATCACTGATATTTTTTTCCAAATCATCTACTTTACGTTGAGTTGGAGATTTTTCTACACCCTTGAATATATTCATAGATGATACATGAATCAGTTGGTTTTTCAATATGTTTTTAATGTAACATTATGATTATTATATGAGAAATGACAAATTATCCAGACAAATATAGTTTTACCTGTAACTGTTCTAGTAGTGTGTTGATTTTTCTATTTAAAATTTCTAAATTAGTTTGTTTTCTGTCAATGTTGAGAAGAGTTTCTTTAAAGACATTATCCATTTTTGAAACATCAGCTTCTTTCTGTTGACATATTTTTCTGTCTTCTTCTGTTAAATGATTAAATTTCTCATTTCTTTCTTTTTGCTGCTCTATTTGAAGTGATAACTTTGCTTGGTGATTTTCACTGCTTAGTAAGCTTATTTCCTAAACAAAAGACGCAGTATCAGAATAAATTATCAAATAATGAAAAATTTGTGTTGAATTTGTTTTAGTATCAAAATGTATGGTAAACGCCGACTTACCAACTTCTTGGCATCTTCTTTCATTTTTCTGATAGCAGCAGCAGTAGTCTCTGTTGCTTTATCACTACACAATCTTGCTTGTAGTTGTTCTAATGTTTCCAACTCCAAATTAAGCTTAGCTTGAGTCAGTTTCTCGATTTCCCGTAGAAGAACTTTCATTGTATTTGTTATATTTGTGTTTTCCTATAATAATTATTTACTTATAAAGGCATGGCATAGTTACATACATATTACATTTCATCAGGATATGTCATTCATGGGAGAGAGAAGCAAGCTCTATCTTGACTTATATACACTTATTGTTTCTTTCATACTTATTTTTCACATAGTATTCTAAAATATTTTGTTTTAAAAATTGTTCACCATGTACCTAATCCAACTGTCGATTCGTTCATGAGAATTCAATTCTCTTAATGAATCGACATTATTAAGCCAAGATGCGTGTACGAAGGAAAATTTTGTATGGTGTAGTGGACTTTTTGCAAGCTAATCCAACTGTCGATTTGTTCAGGAGAACTTTGTTCTCTTAACATATCGACAATGTATCAAGCCAGAATACGCGAGAATTGTATGGAGAGGTCTACTTTTTTCACGGCTTTTCCAACTTTGAAGTCAAAAAACACCAACTTAGAGGCTTCGCAGCATATATGTTCCATACACGGATTTACTCAGAATTCGGAGTAGAACATTTCGTGTGTCTGTGTGTGTGTGTGTGTCTGTGTGTCCGTCCGTCCCTTATAACTTTTGATCCGCTCAATTTACAGAGCCTAAAATTTCAGAATATATAAACAGTTACAGGCCTACAAAACTTTTATACTCGGAATTTTAAATTTTTGTTTCAGTCAGGGGTTATCAACTTTTGAATTTTTATTTTATTTTTCCATATATCTCAGAAACCATAAACGCTAGAACGCTGAAAATTGGTACAAACATAGACAAATACAAAATCTCAAATTAGTTTTTTCAAAAAAATTCCAGGGTTTCTCAAACATTTTTTATTAAGAAAAATATTTTTTTTATGATAAATTTATGAGTTTAACTGCCTATATTTCCAAAACTTTTACAATTATCGAAAAAAGCCGAAACACCCCAACTAGATAATTTAATTTTCTATAAAAAATATTAACATTGTAGCAGAAGATCTCAATTTTTTTTTAACAATTTTTTTAAAAATTGAATTTAGTGACGACATCGCTTCATACATTTTGTATGGCAGTCGCCTATACACAATATGTAAGAAGACTTAATAGTTTGATATTTCATCTCCAAACATACATACATACCATCATGCTATTTGCATATTCTGGGTAGGAAAAAGGATCTTCCTCCATACTATCCTATCTTGACATACATACCTACATAATATGTTCTATAAAAAACAAAATATCTGAAAATATTCAATAATTTGTATCTATGGGTTTATAGTTTGGTACATATTCTTCAACTATACATACTATCGCTATCGACAGTTGGATCTCATGTGTTACATGCAACTAGTAACACCAACTAGAGGCCTCGCAGCATATATGTTCCCATACATGGATTTACTCAGAATTCGGAGTAGAACATTTTATGTGAGTTTTGTGTGTGTGTGTGTGTGTGTCTGTGTGTCTGTCTGTGTGTGTGTGTCTGTCTGTCTGTCTGTGTGTCCGTCCCCCCCTTATAACTTTTGATCCGCTCAATTTACAGAGCCCAAATTTTTAGAATATATAAAAATTTATAGACCTACAAAACTTTTATACTCAGAATTGTGAATTTTTGTTTCAGTCAGGGGTCATCAACTTTTGAAATTTTGATTTATTTTTCCATATATCTCAGAAACCGTAAAAGCTAGAACGCTGAAAATTGGTATAAAGATAGACAAATACAAAATCTCAAAGAATTTTTTTTTAAAAAATTCCAGGGTTTCTCAAACATTTTTTATTAAGAAAAATATTTTTTTTATGATAAATTTATGAGTTTAACTGCCTATATTTCCATTTTTTTTTTAAATATCGAAAAAAGCCGAAAGACCCCAACTAGAAAATTTAATTTTCTATAAAAAATATTAACATTGTATTAGCACATCTCAAATTTTTTTTAACAATTTTTACAAAAATTGAATTTAGTGACGACATTGCTTCATACAATTTGTATAGAAGTAGCCTACTCACAATATCTAAGAAGACTTAATAATTTGATATTAATCTCCAAACATACATACATACCATCATGCTGTTTTCACATTCTGGGTAGGATCAAAGGACTGACCTCCATACTATCCTATCTTGACATACATACCTAGGTACATGTGTTGTATAGAAAACCAAATATCTTAAAATATTAAATAATTTGTATTTATGGGTTTATAGTTTGGTACTTATTCTTCAACTGTACATACTATCACTATCGACAGTTGGATCTCATGTGTTACATGCAACAAGTAAATATTGATATTAAATTTTAAAAGGTATCTATAATTATTTTGTTTTATGATAATGTTTTATCCAACTGTCGATTCGTTCATGAGAATTCAATTCTCTTAATGAATCGATATTATTAAGCCAAGATGCGTGTACAAAGGAAAATTTTGTATGGTGTAGTGGACTTTTTGCAAGCAAATAACACCAACTAGAGGCCTCGCAGCATTTATGTTCCTATACATGGATTTACTCAGAATTCGGAGTAGAACATTTTATGTGAGTTTTGTGTGTGTGTCTGTGTGTCTGTATGCCTGTGTGTCTGTGTGTGTCTGTGTCTGTCTGTCCCCCCCTTATAACTTTTGATCCGCTCAATTTACAGAGCCAGAGACAGTTGGATCTTATGTGTTACATGCAACTAGTTTATATAACAAATATTTTCACACATTACTGCAACTTGAAAAATGAATGTGATATGAAAGGTTAAAATAAGTTGAACTGTGGTGTTTGGCTTTACACTTTCCCTGACAAATACTTAATTATTAAGAAATATTTTCATTTTGTTTACCATATTTGCTTGCTGTAATTCTTTTTCGGTAATTTCAAGAGCCATTGTGGTTTCTTGAATAGAAGCTTCCAAATCAACTATTTTTTTTGTATCAATTTTTACTGAAATTAAACAATGAGAATATTTTTTAACATACAACATTAAAAAAAAAAAGAAAATAGTAATATATGAAAATTTTTGGATATGTTCACAGATAATATAGAAGTAAACTTGATATGTTGAAACATTTGATAGATTATCATCATAGATTTTTATTATAATATACCTAGATGTAGTACTCTGTGCAAAAAGTGAGTCATGGAATATAGCGAGTTTGACATTTTGATTGGCAATATGTTTCAGTTTTCCTTACATTTCAACACATCCTAGATAAATGTTCTCTAAATAATTAATAATTAAAATGTTTTTTAGACAAATAAATCCGAAAACAATTCACATTAGTCGTTATTTTCTATAGAAAAACGATGTGGTCTGGAACCAAAACGTCAAAAATCCCCCCTGAAAAATGACTCACATTTGATTCATACAAAATTTGCTAACTACGACATCTAGTGTATTATATGAAAACCTATGATTATCATCAATAGAAAAGGTATTATGTAAGTTTATGAGTATAAACATTTGTTTTGTTTTATCAAAATCAAATGATTGAACTTCATTTGATTTTAATCAAATATATTTTAAGACTGACATGGCTTATTCAATAGCAATAGCAACCTATTTTTTTTTAGTTTGAAATGATTTGTTTAAATCTTAAAGATATTATAGAATTTCATAAGATAATTATATCCATGATCAACACAGATGGTTTTGATTTCGCCGTTCGACCAGACTTGCCCCCCTGGTGTGATGGATAATATAGTTCAGGCATTTTAGATTGCAATGTATGGAAAAATTGTCAAAAAATATGGAGTTCTGTTTTCTATCGGAATATGTTCGTTAGGTAAAGGAGTTAAAATTTTTCAATTTCCCCCCTCTGCTGGGCGAGCGTCATTCCCCCCGTGCCCCCAAAGGTCCCGAATTGCATTTTTTTTCAGTCAAAGAATACCATATACGATACTCCAAAAGTGTGTAGAATTAAAATGATCCTTGATAAATTTTCTTATGCATACAAAAGTGATATCACTTATAGTTTTTGTGCAGTCATCCTCTGAATATGAACATTTTTTCATAATTTATCAAAATATGATTGTTAAATATTTAGTTTTCTTGAAAGTTTCTTAATTTAAAACTATAATATGTATGACTTACCTAAGTATAGAATGGTATGTCCTACATAAAAAGACATTTATAAACCCCTTCTATGCTATTTTGAAAATCTCCTTTCCTCGCATGCCATTTCACACAGCTCCTCCCCCGTCTGTCTCAAAAGCGTCAATTTTCGATTTGATGACTGAAGATCCTAACACATCTGATGTCATAATTCATAGAACAGTATAGGTGGGTTTGGTTACATTTCTACTAGTCAATTTTATTTAATCTGAACGTATGAGTAACTTGAAAACAGAACTCCATCATTTTGGTAAAATTTTGATCTTAAATGCCTTAACTATAGTAAAAAATAACATGTATGTGTAATGGATTTATTTACCTACCTAGTCTTTGGCAATTTGTCAAGTCAAAATTTGCTCTATCTTTTTGAACTATAATATTTTCATGATGTTGCATTGCATTTGCTATTTCTTTCTTGATCCCTTCTATTTCAGCATTCATCACCAGGAAGTTTGACTGCATTTCTCTGTAATTTATTTTTATATTATTTAAGAATATACATAGTTACAAAGTTATATTTTCAATAGAATTTTTATTCTAGGAATTTATGTATGAATTATTACATATATTCATCATTGAGTTGTGTATAAATTTGATCTCTTCGTTGAATGTGAGTTATAACAGACATCCATGTTTGTAAGAGTCGTGCATGTTCAGTTCTTAATGCTTCAAGGTCAGCTGTAGAATCTGATAAACGGGTTCCAATTGCTTCCATTTCCTGATTTTTTATATTGGTTTGTTCTTCCACAAGTGACAATTTGCTTTCGAAATTCCAAACCTCAGTTGTAAGTTTATAGAGCATCATATCCTAAAAAATATATTACATTTCAGCTTTTCAACATTATTATAAATTTTTAAAATAGTATGTAAGAAACACAGTCTTACATAGATTTAATTTAGTGTTTATGCATGTCAAGTTTTTCACTCACTAAATCTCTTTGCTTTTGTGCTTTTTCCTCTTTTTCAACAGCCATTTTTTCTGATATTCTTTGACTAACAGCCAATTCACAATCAGTTTCATTTTGCCATGATTCATATTGTTTGTTAAGTAAATTTAAAGCATCTAATTCTCCTCGCATCTCCATATCTGTAGTAAAAAATCAATAATGATTAAAAGCACAAGTTTTTTTTGCATAATTTATATATAATTTTTTAAGGACATGTTCATTCATTATATTTTGTTTGTTAAAAAAAAACAATTTTTGGTAGGTAATAAAAAGCTGATTTTCAATATATAAATATAAAATATAAAAAAAAATGAATATGTCCTTGTTAAACAAGTACATATACATCTTCCTACGTTCCCTAAAATAAGCAAATAAATGCTTGTGCTATAGGTGAACGAAATCGGTCGAGGCAGGATTCGAACTCGCGACCACTGGATTGCTAGCTCAGCGCGCTAACCGCTCTGCCATCGACCCATCTAAATATATTTTTTAACTATCAATATAGTTGGAAAATATACTTAACTAACTGAAATAGTATGAAACTAACCTTCATTTTTCTTTTTATCAAGTTTTTCTGCTTTTTCCTTGAATATTTTTCTGCTTTTTCTTAATTCATCTCCTCTTTCCTCACGAAGTTTAACGACACTCTCTAATGTGTTTTCATATTGTTGAATTGTGTTCTAAAATAATTGATAAATGATTTAATTTGAGATTAATTTAGATAAAATTTAGTAATCAATTAAAGTTTAAATCTCAATAGGGGAAGCATTTAAAGTATAAATCTCAATATAGAAGAAGCTGATATAGAGAGGAAGCTGGAATATATATTTATCGGAGAACTGGAAAAAATCTAATGTTTGAGTGTATGCAATTATAATAATATTTTATAAAAATATTGTTATTAAATATTTACAAGCATAGAAATAATTATACCCTTTGTTGTTCTACTTCCTGTTCCAAATTATACATTTCTTGTGACATTTGTAAAGTGTAATCATGTTTGTTCTTCTTAAGATTTCCTTTCTGTAACAAGTAAAGGCATAAAAATATATTGATAATATTTTAATGCATTTTTATGCTCAAATAACAATGATTTTAATAGAAAGTGTCTTGTAGTGCTAATTTACTATTTTTTTAAAATAAAAAATTAATTTATTTACATATCTATACATATTATGAAACTTTGTATTTACATATACCACATACTAATTCTAATATTTGTGTATGAACTCGTTCATTCTCCTTTACTAAGTAATTCTTGAGAGCTTCTTGGAATTTTTGCATAAGAGGATGTTCGGGCTCCAGGACAGTTGGAGGTTCCTGGTTCTCTTGTGGAGCGGTCCATCTGTTGAAAAGTTGAAAAATAATATTGAGTACATTTTCACCGTGTTAATTGGTTATAAATTTGTTAGTGGTTCTTGAAGAATTGAATATCATATTGCAAAGATAACTGATTGGATGTTACTCGACACTGCATATAAGGTTTATGCAAATGTACTCTTTATGAGACTGCTTCCATTTTTTGAAGACATAGTGGGACAGTATCACTGTGGATTTAGGCCTGGCAGATTAACAGTTGATCAAATTTTCACCTTAAGAATGGTCCTGGAGAAAACGTTGGTATTTAATGTAGAAACTCACCATATGTTTGTAGACTTCAAATCTGCTTACGATAGTATCTCCAGACACAAATTATATGAGGCCATGAGGGAACTAAATATTCCACAAAAACTAATCCGGCTCACAGTGATAACCATGTCTAATACACAATGTCGGGTAAAAATTCAGAACAGCATATCAGATCCCTTCAAGACTTAAAATGGACTAAGACATGCCCTGGCTTGTCTTTTATTTAGGTAATATTGCCCTGGAAAAAGTTATTAGAGAGGTGGAGATAGAGACATCTGGGACTATATTCAGAAAGTCTAGTCAAATATTGGGATATGTAGACGATTTAGACCTAATCTCAAGAACTCTTCCGAGGATGAAGGATGACTTCCGCAGGCTTGAAAACTCTGCGAAAAATATGGGCCTTAAAATTAACACTGCAAAATCCAAATATATGATAGCAAAAAAAAAAAAACACCACATAATGATAACCTGCATCCTATTGATGTGGAAACACATACAGTGGAATCGGTTGACTCTTTTTGCTATCTAGGCGCTATCTTGACTCATGAAAATAAATGCAGCACCAAAATTAAGGCAAGACTGGCCACTGGCAATAGGTACTATTATGGTCTAATAAAGCATATTAGGTCCAAAATACTAACAAGGAAAACAAAATTCCTAATTCATAAAACTCTTCTCAGACCTGTCGTAGTGTATGGAGCTGAATGCTGGGTCTTAACAAAAAGAGACGAAAACGGCCTCTTGATATTTGAAAGGAAAATCCTGAGAAAGATTTTTGGCCCAGTAAATAATAATGGACTTTGGAGGATGCGATATAATCACGAACTACAGGCATTATATGACGAACCCAACATTGTACAAGTCATAAAAGTACGTAGACTGCAGCGGAATGGGACACTTGACTGCAGCCACTTGGGTGCAGGACACTTGGGTGCGGGACACTTGGCTGCGAGACACTTGGCTGCGGGGGACATTTGGCTGCGGGACACTTGGGTGCGACGGACACTTGGGTGCGAGCCCACTTGGTTGCGAGTCTATTTGGTGGCGACGGACACTTGGGTGCGAGCCCACTTGGTCGCAAAATCAAAAATATTTTTTTCTGCTTAGGAATGAAATATTTCGTACTGATTTTTGTAATGCTCTTTATATTTATTTATTTATTTAAAGAACCACTTACAGCTAAAAAGTTACTATACATCGTTGTTTCATCAAATAAGGGCAAGCTACTACAAAACTGGTCAGCCAATTACAAGTGCCACATCCTGCATTAAATATCGGCCTACAAATCTATAAGAAAAGGAATATCAAAAAAAAATCTATATGAAAATAAAAAGATACAACAGAAACTATAATGTTTATTATTTTTATAAAATATACAGTTTTGTTCTTCTCAGTAAATATATTTTTTGTAAATATATCAGTAAATATATTTATATCAGTAAATCAGTAAATATATTTTTATATTTTTTGTTTTGTCGCCTATACACAATATGTTAGAAGACTTAATAGTTTGATACTTAATCTCTAAACATACATACATACCATCATGCTGTTTTCATATTCCGGGTAGGAAAAAAGGGACTAACCTCCATACTATCCTATCTTGACATACACAATAATAATAAACACTTCCTTGCACCATGCGCAAGTGGCGAGTTTATTGCCGTATGGCAATTTCTTCCAACTAACCAGTGTTTCCAGCCCAGAGAAGCAATATTTGCGTGAGAAATGAATTTAAATATATTTCTCCTCTACTGGGTATCGAACCCAGGACGCCCGCACAGAAACCGAACGGCTTACCAACAGTGCCACGGCGGTCGGCATACATACCTACATGTTTTGTGTAGAAAACAAAATATCTTAAAAAAATTCAATAATTTCGATTTATTGGTTTATAGTTTGGTACTTACTTATTCTTCAACTATACAAGTATACATACTATCGCTATCGACAGTTGGATCTCATGTGTTACATGCAACTAGTGTGTATGAAAAATTCTCATATTTTTATAGTGTAAAAAATAATTTGGCTTAATAACCTTGTTTTTACTTTACAATTTCAAACATAAGTACAAATTGGAAGAAATTGCCACTAGGCAATAAGCCCGCCAGTGTACTAATTATAATTTCAAGAAGATTTAATTAATAAATAATTTTTTTATATTTTTAATGTCTGTATATAGGTACCTACTTGTATATCAACTACTTATATGATAAAGAGCATTACAAAAATCAGCACGAAAAACTTCAGCCCTAGGCAGAAAAAAAATATTTTTGAATTCGCGACCAAGTGGGCTCACACCCAAGTGTCCGTCGCGACCAAATGGACTCGCAACCAAGTGGGCTCGCACCCAAGTGTCCGTCGCACCCAAGTGTCCCGCAGCCAAATGTCCGCCGCAGCCAAGTGTCTCGCAGCCAAGTGTCCCGCACCCAAGTGTTCCGCACCCAAGTGCCCGCAGCCAAGTGTCCTAGACCGAGACTGCAGTGGTTGGGACATGTCAGCCGGATGAATGATGATCGTGTCCCCAAAAAGGTTCTTAATACCAATCCAGAGGGCAGAAGAAGTAGAGACAGGCCCAAGCTAAGATGGCTGGACTATACAGAAGACGACATAAGAGCGATTGGAATGGCAAACTGGAGGAGAGCGGTGGAGGACAGGGAAGGCTGGAGAAGGATTCTGGAGGAGGCCAGGGCCCACACAGGGCTGTAGCGCCAATGATGATGATGATGAAAGATAACTGATTATAAGCATGATTCACTTAAGGTAAGGTTCAGAAAGGGGTATATGCAGTTCTGACCTCAGAAAATAATTCAATAAAGGAGACCGATTTTGAGAAAAAAAGAAACTGTAAATTTTTCTCTCCAAAATCTGTAGTGCATGTGTATCCTTTTTAGTAAGAACCCGACATTCAGAGCCATATGTTAGTACAGGTTGTAGACCACTTGTTACGACCAAACCAAAGTATGTAAATGTGTCCACAAAGTCAATATTGTGGGAGTCTGCTCTTATCAATTTTCCTGGGGAAGTGTCCAACCACACCCGTTGGCATTTCTAGTTGCCAGCATATATTTGTGTCAGACAGTACTCATGAAATATTTATTGCTTCTGCATTGCCGAAAATTACCATCTCTAACTTGACTCTTTTTTCATAAAACAGTATACATCAAAAATCATTTTCCTGACTTGTCAAATTACAATATCGTGACATGTCAAATTACAACAAAAGAAAATCAACAAAGAAGTAAAGTTTTTAAAGAACAGACTCATACTAAAAAGATAATTGATCTATTCTGTAAAAATTAAAAACATTCTAAAGGACACAAAAATAATCTAGATTTTACTTTTCTCTAAAAACATTAAAATAATTGATTGTGTGGATTCTAATTTATTTGTAACATATTATGTATTTATTTCTACTTACGAAGCAGTGACAAATTGTGTTAACTTGCATTTTGTATTTATTGTATGTATGTATATGATTAGATAAACTATATGTAAACTATATAGTATGTACAGTTCATGCATGTTTATGTTAATAATATTTTATTCTCTCTGCTGTGCAATCATCAACCTCGAAACAGATAATGTTCCTAGTGAAGTTGGAGATTATAAATTTTAAATATAATGTATTTAGGGGGAGGCAAATGTCAAGGGAGGCAACCCATAGCTCTCTGTAATCAGTGTTTCTACCACCTAACTCTTTTCCTCACTGTCCAGATACCCAAAATTTGTCTTTGTGCAGCCCATGTTACATTCTCAAGTTACTTGCTGATAACTACAAGAAAAGTTAACAACCTTGCAATAGATGATGATATTGTGGCTGTATCTGCATCACCTTTTCCTTGATCTTCTTCTGAGAATTTATCCATTATTAATAATATTACTTTCTGTAATCTTTGAATTTAAACTTTTATGAGGATTTTTACAAAATCAATATTCTTGTTTACTGAAATAAACAACATAAAATAACAATCATAGCACAGATGCCATAGTAACGAATAAACAAATATCATTTCATTGTCTAATTTATAAGGGACTTTTTGTTACAGTCTGTTCCATTTAATAACTACTTTTGTGTTGTTAAGATTGCATAGTTGACAATCTGATTAATTTATTTCTGCGGAGTTGCTAACATTTTGAATACTTCCCAAATCTGTAAATTTACGAAGACTTTGTTATTATAAATAATTCATTGTTTGTTTTTTGGGGTAAACTTTGCGAATGCATACTATAGAATTAATTTATCCAAGTTATTATCAAGGGCGTCGCCAAGGGGGGCAGGGGGGGCGGCTGCCCCCCCCCCTACAGATTAAAAAAAATGTGACAACTCATATTTTTCTCGTCCTCCATAGTATAGGATATACGGAGAATAGCCTATGAATGGGTTAAATTGCCCCCCCCTAGGCCTTGGGCTGGCGACGCTCTTGGTTATCATATCTATATGTTGTACCATCTGGTGAAGTTTAGTTTCTTACATCTGACAACACTAAGAAATCTTACCAATGCAAAGATAAAAACATAGTGAAACTGACAGTATTTTGTGTGCAAGCAAGAATTTGATGTAATGTTGCTATGGTAACAAGAATGATAAACTTGTAAACAAATAATATTTTTATTTATAGGACATAATGACTTAGTAAAAAGATGGTGAATTTATGCTCTTTTGAAATATTCTTTTTGTTAGCTTAATTATTTGTCTAAAATACACTAATCATATTTATACTATCTACCTAAAAAAATATTATTCTTTTTATAATAATTTTATTTTTCCAAAATGGTATGAAATGCTCATGTTATCAATATTTTTGCAGCTGTGGAATTCATAAATATATCTATATCTTATATTATGTCTATTTTAGATTCTTTCTAGGTCAAAACCCGCTACTGATGCTCAAAATATTTCAACGGGAAAAAATCTAAATAAAAAAAATGTTCCCGAATTTGAAGATTTTTTGGAAAAACGTGATTATACTGGTGCTCTTGCATTGCTGGAAGTATGATATGATGATTTTAAAATAAAATAATAAATGTGTTTTACATCATTTAATGTTGGATGTAAAATATTGATTAAAAATATCATGATGTTTGCTATATTGAATAAAAATATCAAGATGTTTGCTAATACTTTTACCTAATTTTGTAATAAAATGATACAATTTTAGTTTATGCAGAGTAATAATGAGAGTAATATATGGATTGATTTATGGACTGGATATTGCCATTTTCAATTAGGGGACTACAAACAAGCATTAAATGTTTACAATATTATTAAGGAGTCTAAAATAGAAAATAAATCTATTTCCAATGATATTGATATTAACAGAGCTGTGTGTTATTTTTATTTGGGTGAGCTATAAAATATGTAATTATTTTATTTTATTTATTTATCTTCTTATAAATAATATAAGAAAATATAATACACACTGGCGGGTTTATTGCCATTTGATTATCAATTAAAACATAATGTCCTGTAATTATTTAACATGCTGTTCTAGTTTGTGAATTTACCACAACATTGCTTTGTTTAATGCACCTAATTTTATTTTATGTTTCCTATTTGTTAAAAATATTTGTTTCTTTAGGCATGTACAATGAGTCACAGGAAACATCCTCTAAAACTGAAGAAAGTCCACTTAAGGTAAAAAATACTTATCAAAAGGTAAAAAATACTTATCAATAATATTTCAAATGGCTGATTTTAATTTTTCTATATTAGAGTGGCCGCACACTGGGTCACAAGTAGTGACTACTAGTGGTTTTGTCAAGCCACTAGACTAAAATGTGTGAATTATGTCATCCACAACTTGTGGCGGCCACTGGTGGTTTTGTTGTGGCCGCCATTTGTGGCTTAGTGTAAGGCCGCTTTAATTGTTATAAAGAAAAATAAAATTAGGTTTATATGTAATTAAAATTAGGAATGGGTGTTGCAATAACTGTATCAATTGTATAGATAAACTTTATTTCATGCCTTTAAGAATCGTCTACTTTTTCATTTGGCACATAAATTGGGAGATGAGGCATTACTTATGGAACGCCATCAAACCTTAAGAGATGTTCCTGAAGACCAGTTATGTTTGGCATCAATCCACTATTTACGAGCTCATTATCAAGAAGCAATTCATATCTATAAAAAACTATTACTGGATAACAGGTAAATATTTATACATCTCGTATAAATACATGACATTTTCTAAAAGTCTTTTGTATGCTTTGTTTATTTGATACTGTGAAGTGAAATATTTTTTATAGTTGATTATAATTTAAAAGATGATTTCATACTTTATTTCAGAAATTTATTAGCTCTGAATGTTTATGTAGCATTGTGCTATTACAAACTAGATTATTACGATGTATCACAGGAAGTTTTGGGTGTTTATTTGAACCAGCACCCAAATTCAACTATTGCTATCAACTTGAAGGCTTGTAACATATTTCGGTACTCATAATTAATATCTTTCTTTTATTTTCACATATCTAAAATTCGAGAATCTCTGAAGTTGATAAAAAATGTAATTTTCAGCCTTTATAATGGAAAAGCTGCTGAAAATGAATTGAAAAATATATCAACTGATCAACATACATTTGGACATGACTTAGTCAAACATAATTTAGTAGTATTTCGAAATGGAGAAGGTGCACTTAAAGTAAGATATGAAATTTAATAGTAGGTAATATTAAAAATGTTCATTTTGTAAAAAATATGTTTTTTTTTTATTTAATATATTTTTTTTATGATTAGTGCATTATCATATTGCTGAGAACAATGAACTCAAGTTTTCAATAATAATACTTGGTGCGTTATCATATTGCTGAGAACAATGAACTCATGTTTTCAATAATAATTAGTGCATTACCATATTGCTGAGAACAATGAATTCATGTTTTCAATAATAATTAGTGCATTACCATATTGCTGAGAACAATGAACTCATGTTTTCAATAATACTTAGTGCATTATCATATTGCTGAAATCAATGATTGAGAATGAATGCAACTAAATCTAAAGTGATGGTATTTGAGAAGAGCGAAAGACGAACAAAATGCGAGATACGAGTGGAGAATGTACAATTAGAACAAGTCGATGAATATTTATACTTAGGAAGCATGTTTCAGCATGATGGAAGTTTGGAAAAGATATTGAAAGGAGAGTAACGGCAGGTAATAGAGTGAATGGTGCATTAAGACCAGTAATGGCTGACCCAATTATTTCGAGGCAAGCAAAGCTCGCAGTACACAATGGTATCGTCGCACCGACTCTAATGTATGCTAGTGAGACATGGACATGGCAGAAGACGCATGAAAGTAGAATTAACGCGGTTGAAATGAGGTCACTAAGACGAATGTGTGGTAAAACGATGTATGATAGAATGAGAAATGAGGATATTAGACGAGAATGTATGATTGAAAGAAATATCGTAAGTAAGATGAAAATAAATGCCCTAAGGTGGTTCGGCCACATAGAAAGAATAAGTGATGACCGTCTGACAAAAAAAGTATACAAGTCTGATAAAAGAGGAACGAAAAGTAGAGGTCGGCCAAGAAAAAGTTGGCACGATCACATAAATGGGATATTGAAAGATGGTGATGTTAGAAGAAGGTTCTCTCTGCCTACCCCAAATAGGGAAATGGTGTGATGGTATGGTATGAACTCATATGTTTTCAATAATAATTAGTGCATTACCATATTGCTGAGAACAATGAACTCAAGTTTTCAATAATTAATTTGATTTAGTGTGCTACGCGCTCTGCCACTAATCCATGACAAGAACATTTATATCCACATAAGTTACCTAAAATTAAGCGTAAATGCTTGTGCTATAGGCATACGAAATCTGTCAAGGCAGGTAGTGTGGGGTTTGAACTCGCCATCACTGGATCACTAAGTCAGTGTGATGCCCGCTCTGCCACCGATCTATCTATATGGTTATTGACTACAGTTGAATGATTTATATACTTGAAAAAATATAATTTATATACTTTTATGCTAAAAATATATAATTTATATTTCAGTTAGTAATTATTCCACTTTATTTGTATTTTAGGTGTTGCCAGGTTTAGTAGATGTAGTTGGTGAGGCTCGTTTAAACTTGGTTGGTAGAAGACTACGTGGTGGAGAAGCTCAGGAAGCTCTTACATTGCTGGATGGATTGGAACCTGCTGTGCCTTTGCAATATATTTTGAAGGGGGTGGTGCATGCTGCGTTAGGACAAGAAATTGATTCTGTATGTATCTACCAGTGTTAATCTTTGGAATGTAGCTGTTGAAGATGGAAAATTTAATTTTATATATACCTATTGTCAAAAAATAATTATTTATCCATTTTATATTTATGGAAATAAATATGTCAAATATCCTGATTTTGGACTGTATCCTTGTTTATCCTAAGTTAGTTTATTCACACATTCATGAATTGTCTCATACGAGTTTGCTGATCGAAACACAGGGAAAATAAAAGTTATTTTCAAGATTTTCTCTTTATATTATGTGAATGAATGAATCATTTATTTCCGATTTTTCATACATTCAGAAGTTTTACTGCTTCGCTAGACTCTGCTATGATTTGCAATAATATTATAAAAATACTATTGCAAATCATAGCAAATCTCAAAAAACATTCTAAATTTACTGTCTTTAAAAAAGTATTTTTTTTTTGAAAGAAGTACTTATCCCTTTTAAAGTCGGATTTAATTATTTTATAAAGATAAATATGATGGAACAAAAATTGATTTGTCTTTAGGAGGAACATATAAAAACTGCCCAGCAATGTTTACAACTGGTTGGTGGTTCGGCCAGCGAATGTGATACCATTCCAGGAAGGCAATGTATGGCATCATCTTATTTCCTCTATGGACAATTTGAAGAGGTTTTGGTATATCTCAATTCAATCAAAAGCTTTTTTGTAAATGATGATACCTTCAATTTCAACTATGGACAGGTAAAATATATTTTCTGAATCGTTTGAAACAATCATACATAATATTTTCTAAGACAGAAGTACATAATTATACTTTTTTTGAAAGGCTAAATGCGCAACTGGTTATTACAAAGAGGGAGAAGAAGTCTTGTTGTTGGTTCAGGATGAGGGATTACGCAATTCTTTCACATATCTGGCTTGTCTTTGTAGATGTCATGTCATGAACAAGCATGCACAGATGGCTTGGGATCTTTGTCAAAAGGTAATTATACTCATATTATATTATTGATTATAATTATTATGTGAATTGGTGTAAAACATATTAGGTATATAACTTTTATTGTATCATGATTATAATTTAAAGTGCTTACTTCTTTTTATAAGTGTTGTGTTATTTTTAAGAATTCAGATGAGCTGATTGTATTTTCAGGATTATTGAAGATTTTTTAATCCTTTTATGGTTACATTTACAAGCAGTGGCGGATGCATATGGGGGGCGCTAGGGGCGCGTGCCCCTTCCTTGCGGGGCCGCCTGCATTGCCACCCGCGCCAGTCAGCCCTGCATGGTATTTGTTCGTTTCTTTCGTCAGTCGGCTCTGAATCAAGTTGCATTTGACTTGATTATTTTTTTATTACAATAAAAGTAAAGGGAGATCAAGATATCTTTAGCGCCCCCCCCCTTAAATTTTTTCTATATCCGCCACTGCTTACAAGTTTTAAATAGTTGTCATTTAAGTCGAGGGTTTTTATTTGCATTCACCAAGAATAACTCATACATACATACCATCACAGTATGTCCCTCACGGGGTAGGCAGAGAGAACCGAATGCCACATTTTTATATCTTGATATACATTCATGCATCATCTCAAACATGTTTGTGACGCGACCTCTCCTGTTCGCATTATTTTTATTTAAATTCGGCGCCAAATCAGCTGACCACAAACAAACATTTATGATAAAATAGTGTGTGAAAAGTGTAAGAAAAAAAAATTTGACAATAATAACATAACCTCCAAAATGTGACATTACGAGTGAAAAATTTTGAGAGTCGAAATTAGACACGCGTCGTGTCGACACGGACTGCGCTCACTGTGGCCAGAGATGGGCCAGAGTAGCTGCAAACCGCACCAGAGGGTGTCGGTTAGGCTCGCTCCACACCGGCAACCATGGATGTGACATTTGACAACCACTCGGCGAGAGAGCCGCTTTCCTGGACCGAAGCAGGTGCTGAGTTTGGAAAGTGTTCCAAACGCTGTTGGGTCGCGCTGGACCCTGGAGCAACGGCCTGCATCTCCTTGAGACTCGCGCCGCCGCTGTTCGCTCCCGCCAGTCACCCAACCAGCATCTGCCGGTGTCTGGGACCCGAGGTTGCTGTCGCCGATAGCCTTGCCCCTTCGCCCATCGACGACGGTCCATTCCGGCATTGACGGTGCATCAGCACGCCCATGGCCGAGAAGAGGAAGTTATGTGTGCCCCAGAAAACTATATACTTATATGTGACAATTTGTTTTTCTCTGTGTGACAATAATTCGGCTGTGTTTGTTTTTTTATTAATTTATTTTATTGAACTTATTTAAATTTGTGACGTCCAATATTGACTCGTATCTATCCTAATTTGTGACGTCCTAATTTATTGACAATTTTATTTATTTCAACATTTTATCTCGTGACATGACCGTGCCGTCTGACGTTTGTGCGCTGACACTTGACATTTGTGTATCGTCAGACCACGGCTTCAATTATCGTTTACTTTTTATGCATCTCGTCCAGCGAGGTAATGTGTGGAATATCTAATTCCATAACAGACATTGAAAGAAAGGTGAGCTCGACCTCAAATCCTCTTGGGAGGAGGGTATCATTTGCCTGTTCACGCTTCTTACATTTCCGTCTTTTGAATATCATTCACATGGTTGAGCCATCCTTTTCTTGGGTGCCTCTGACCTCTTACTCCGTTCCTGTCAGCTTTGTATATGCCCAAACCATCTCAATGTGTTTCATTCTATTAATTACATCTTTCTTCATCTTGCATTCTTTCCTTGTGTTTTTTTTTTACAAAAATTACTCTACTGTAATGATTTGAATTCAAAAGAAGTGATGAAAGAAAACTATTTATAACATCAGTTTTAAATTTTACAGCAACTGTATCGTTTCACCTTTTCAAAGTTGAGTTATTAATTTCTTATATTGAAATAATAATTTCTGTTGTTAAAAAAATTTAAAATAAAGTTATTTCTTTTATAGGCTGCTGGTGGACCAGATTATTTCAGTTTGTTGCAAATAGTCGGAAATGATTCTTATCGCATGGGAGAATTTCTTATTGCAGCCAGAGCCTTTCATATGCTAGACAGGTAGATATAAATGAAAAGTTAACAATGTCATAAATTACAAGTTTTTCATTGATTAATTTATTAATTGATTTTTTTTAGACTCGAGCCAAATCCCGAGTTTTGGGAAGGTATGCGTGGAGCTTGCGCTGGTGTGGCACAACGTCTAGCTGCGGGAGGTATGGTAGGGGCTGGAGGTGCTCTTGCTGAAGTTTTGCAGTTGCTCAAAGCATGTCCTCATCCCCCTGCTTCCACATTGCACACTACACTCACACATTGGGCTCAAGATATGCATATTATCATACCATAATATGATTTATACCTTGATTTAATGTGCAATAAACATAAGTATACATAATCAGAATATAATGAAAACCAATTGTTGAACATCTTGCTTATGTAATCTATATACTTAAACAAAAATTATTTTTTGCAGACTTGTAGATTTTTGTGTCGAATGGCTTCCTATAAAATTATACAGATATTTTCAACATACCCGGGATCGGGTGTATGTTGAAACATTGTACAAAGCGATTTATTGAAAATGAATTTATGGAATTCATTCAACGATTCGGTTGCATGTTAAATGTGCAATTCCGAATAGATCATTTGTATTTACTTTCATGCTTACCCAGGAGTTTCTATTTATTTACTACGGGACGGAAGGGATCATTTGAGATAAATACTATGAAAAAAGTTTTTTTAAACACATATATTTAGCAGTTATGTAAAACATTAACACACATGCATTATGTTTTTTTTATTTTCAAGTAAATTAAATCTGTACGAATAGAACACTTTTGGTATATTGAAGAATATTAATAGTTAACAACTATATAGAATATCAGATTATATTAATATTGTATATAACTATCTATTATTGTATGTCAAAGAATTTCTTTCTAGAAATGTTATCTTTAAGTGTTTGATTAGTAAATAATTTTACAATATTGTCTACGTTTTGTAATATTTGGAGATAATTTTAAGAATTCTGAGTTTCCATCATATATTTTGTAATGCATGTATCTATCTATATACAAACCCAACAAATAACATTTGGTAAAAAAATTGTTGATAATCTTAACATATTACAAGATAACATATTATTCAGGATGTATTACATATTGTTTTAAAAAAAAAATCATGTCTAATTTTACTTTTGTCGTTTCCATGAATATTGATAGCAAGAAAATAATTAAAGAATGTTATAAAATATTTTTTCAATAATACCAAACATAATTTACATAAAAAGTCCGATTGAATTTATAAAAAAATTAACACTAGCCGAGATATGTAAAAATATTTGATATTTTTTCTCTCTATAAAACCATTATAAAATATTTGGAAAGTTCATATTATTCAATAATTTGTTAATAACTAATATAACACACGCTGTATACAAAAAGATTTTGAAAATCTCAAAATGAATTAATTAGATACCTAACATTCAGTCTTGTAATTTACACACCATCTTTGGATTGATCTCATACCATCAAGGTACATATATTTGTCTCATACATTACATCTCCGTATCTGAAACAATAATAACAAATGTGTTGATCAAAAAACATTAAATAAGAATAACAAGTAAATGTTATTTAAGATTACTTCTCGAGCAACTAGTCAAATATTAATTTAACACGCACCCAATAACAAGTTGCCACATTCTGGAGACTTAATAATCGTCTCACAGATCCAGACTGAAAACACAATTAAAAACTGTGTCTCCACCGGGAATCGAACCGAGGACCTTTGGATCAGCAGTCAGATACCTAACCAACTGAGCCACTAAGGCCAACGATATTAATATTTTACAAGTTAAATTTCAAATAATTTTATTTACTACAGTTCATTTTGTTTAAACAATAAATGAACTCTATTATATGACTGATTTTGAAGTGACCGTCTCTTCCTCAGAACTCAGTGGTTACTTCGAAACTGTTTGTATAAAAGAGCTCATTCGTGGAAAATAGGTACTGTTTTTTTATGCTATTATAGTTCATTCAGAAGTTACCATCTTAACCGTGCAAGTGGGAAGTCCGATTCCAGGAGAAATTTATGTAAAAATTAATTTCTCCCGCAAATCTTGTTTCTCTGAATTGGAAATACTGGTTAGTTGAAATTAGAATAAATTGCCATTTGGCAATAAAGTTGTACAGAAGTGTTTAATAATAACCTTTTTATATTCTAATATTATTCAGAAAATATTATATTGATAATCAAGTAAATATTGTTTTTATGCTTACAAATAGATGTAGGTATATTCCTACGGTGGGCACAGTGATGAGAGACTGGAGGACACGGAGAGTCCTCAGAGTCGGAGCTGTGCCCCTCTACCGAGTGTTGAGGTCCTCCACCACCACTTCCACCACCACCACCACCTCCTACATCAGAGTATCCCACAACAGAATGACCTCCCATGGAAACTGATTTGCTTTTGCCAGTTCTCCTACCGCGCCGAACCTGAACTGTTTCAGCAGCACTCATCGATGATTCTTCTGCAAATGATATTCATATTCACATATTTTGCCACAAGGACAAATATTCTGTGCAAAAAACAAATTAAGACACAGCTGTTTGATTTCAAATGGTTTTTACAACTTTAAAAATTCAGCGCATTTTATAAAACAGTGCAGATTGATTCCTATCATATAAAATTAAAATTTAATATTGATATATTCGTTCCAAATGTTTTTTTAAGACAATTTATGCTGTATTTAAATTACATATCGTCCCTCCTATGGTAAAATCGCTAAACTAACATTTTTGACGAAAATGCGTTTTTGGTGTTATTTTAATCGTTTTCACAATAGCTACACTCTGGCAAAGTATTGAATCTGTAACATCTTCCATTAATTAAGCTTAGAAAAAAGTTAACTGCGTTATAAAATGGATTTTTCATAGAGTGTCAAAGTTTGTTTTTGCTCTCCTGTAAAATTTATTTTTTGAAGATTCGCTAGTTTGCCATAGAGGGCCCGATATAGTCATTTATTAAATATATATTTGATATAGTAAATATATATCAGGTACAAAAACCATACTTGCTATGGAGTTAAAAGTGAATAAACTAAAGAAGCCATAGTATATTGTGGTTGATTATTTATTTCAATGAGTGTTTTTTTGTTTTAAAACATAATTAAAAACATATATTATGGTTCATTTATAACCAGCATGAAGTTAATTGAGATTAGATTGAGACTTTAGGAATCTTTTAGATTAAAATTAACTAATCAATTAAGTCAATTTACACAAAAACTAAGGACAAATTCTTTATACTACACTTTGATCTTAACATTTTTTTGATTGAATGTAGATCAAGACAAGAGAAAAATGTATTAGGAGTGTGTCATGAGTAACACTAAAGAAAAATTAGTGACACTTTTTTCGATAAATGTCCGTCACATTGTTTTTTACACATTCTACTTTTATCTAAAGCTCCTAATGTTTTTATTATCTAAAGAGTTATTAAAAATGCACATTTTTAATAACTTATATAAAATCTTTAATGTTTAATTATGATTATGGAAATTTATTTGTAGTTAAGAGGATTTAGTGATGTCGTAAGTACAATAATACATTTGAGATCTTAAGAAACTGAATTAAAAGAAAATGACCTTGATTATAGCAACACTGCCTCATAGATGTAGAGGCGTATCCTTCATTGTCTTGATGACCAAATGTTCTAAATTGTAAAGTATAATCTAAAGTTGAGGCAGATACTCCCCCTGGCCTTTCCACTCCTCCACCTATACCTCGACTACGTCCTCGGGTACCAACTGAGGCTCCCACTCCGGGATTACCAACACTGAATGTTGCATACGGAGATATTTCATATAATTCTGAAAAAAAAAAACATCTTGTTCTTAGAAGGTGCATATATAAATCTGAATCATTTATGTGCTGTGCTAATTTATCAACAAGAGTTAAAATACAAACATTAATTTTAAATAATGACAGGAAGAGATGTTCTTGTTAGAATTTCAAAAGATTTTTAAATAATAGTCAAAATAAAAATCAACAGATATTCATGAGATGAAATAGATTTATTTATGTGACTCAAAATTGAGGTTCAAAAATATCATTGCAACCTAATAATTGTCATTATTCTGGTTTATGAATTATTTTAATAATTATTTATATTTGGTTTATTAATAAATTTACCTGCTGAATCATCGACACTCTTTGATTTGTGAGGAAGAGCAGTGTAAGCTTGTTGACAATTTCTACAATTGTCGTCTTCCGATTTATCCTCGCTTGGAGCTTGTTGTCTGAAAATAAAAATAGGCCATTTAAATAAATAATTGATAAATTTTCATAAATCTTAGAACAAAACATAAAATTTAATTTTTTTACAAAATTATATCTCGACGAAGACAGGATATATATTATAGAGTAGTTAGGAAATCATGCACTTACAGGGCTTAAAGCCTGTTATTGGTTAGTTTACGTGATAACTTGTAGAGCTTGTGCAACATTCAACAATTATGCCATTTTATTGAGTTCCCTCATTAAAACAAATTTGAAACTTGTATATGTTGTATGGTATTCTCATAAATTAAAGGTGAAATTATTAACACCATGGGAATGAAATAAAAAAAAATCTAACGCCAACTATTGAGAAATTGGTATGTAAATAAAGAAAGCCACAATCCTTATACTGAGGTCACAATGCTGTCGCACAGATGTCTCTCTTGAATCACGCCAGAATTATTAATTCATTTTTAGCTTTTTTTACATTTACGTATTACAGGTATTTGATATAAAATAATAATTGTGCTAACCTTTTCTTATTGTTGATAAGAAATGCTAGAATAACAGTGCAAATAATAATAAATGCACACAAAGCAGATATTATGATGGAGTCAGAATAATCATCCTCAACAAAAACACCTTCATCAGGAAAGTTTGACGGAGCTGCTATTCGAGCTGAAATACAAACAAACAAAATTGAACAGTCTATAAGAAAACTTTGGAGAGCAGTTACAAAAATGATTCTAAAAATTAAAATGTATTTTATCTTTGTAAATCAAATTAATTTGTTATTTCTACGTTCATCAGAGCATTTACAGAAAAGTATAAGTATACAAATTTAACAAAATATTATGTGCATTACAAAATAAAAATAATTCATAAGTTTTTTCATGACTTTTAATGTTATGTTTAGAATACAACATGTTGCCATAGTTTTAAGTAGCACTTGGATGATACTGATGGCACTTGCATGTTTGTAAGGAATATCAAGTAAAATTTCAGTGAACTGTATATACATAATTCACTTTTATTCAATTTTAATATGGTATTTCAATTGAATATAAAATAAGTATGAATATTTACCTCCTTGAATTGTTGTTGTAGCAAAATTATAATCTGCTGTTGATGATCCTGCTTCATTGGTGGCTTGAATCTTTATCCTGTACCAGGAAGCCGGTGTCAGATCAGTAATGTAGACTGCGTCTCTATCCACAGCTCCCTGTAGGCGAGTCCAATGTGAGGAACGATGCTTCCTGTATTCAAGTACAAGTTCCAACAGAGGACAACCCGTGTCCTCCCAACCGAATAGAATTACACGAAGAACAGTTGAGTTAGTCTCTAACAGGTCCGATTCTTCAGGGATCTTTGGAACTAAAAAAAAAAGAATTAATAGTAATATTATATTGAACTTATAATTGTCACCACGTCAAGAGAAGCAAAGCCGCATACTTTGGCCTCATAATCCACGGTGATAAATATGTCCTTCTACTGCTCAAGCAGTGGTTCAGGATTCCAGATGATATCAATATGAAGTTAATTGGACTATAGCCTATAGAGAGGACACAAAAATGATATGCCGTATGACATACGCCATACATACTCTCTGATATGATAACCGTTGAGAAATTGATGTAAATAAAAAATTTGCTTAAGATTGTGAAATCATGACCCTTCACGATTCTACATATAGTACTGGAGAGAAAAAATATGAAAGTACCTACCTCCACCTTTAGTTGATGCTGTAATAACTTCACTGGGACTTCCTACTCCAACTTTGTTATGTGCAGTGAGAAACAGGTGATAGGGAGAACCGCACCTTAGTTCTTGGATTATATATGATGTTGTATCAGGTGTCAGTTCAATATTTTGCCATTCCTCACTTTCATGTTTAAACGTCAATGTGTATCCTAAAAGAAGCACTATAGAATATTAGGAAACACACAAGTATATTTATTTTTTAGATCTTGATTATCAATGAGTCCATATTTTATATAATTTTTCTTTAATATCAATTACAAATTGTTCTATTCTGATATAATATTACAGGTTGGAATGTTAATGGTTTAGTCCAATTAGATACTATCATACCATGAATAGGAGCAGAGTTAATCTTGTAGGCAGGGGGTTCTATTTGCAGTTTCAAGGAGCGAGCAAAGGGTGGAGGACGTAATAAGAGACGAGGTGGTCCTGGTGGTAGCAGCATCCTCACGCTATACTTCACTTGGTCCTCGCCAATTGAATTACTTGAGACACATGTAAAGTTCTTTGCTAGTGATCCATCAATTTCTGAAAACAAAATTATGACTGCAATTAGATTAGATGGAAATAGGCAACGTTACTCACCCAAAATATTGGCATAAAATTATTTGATACAAGCCAAAGCAATTCCCTACATTTTTTTTAGCTATAATCTTAGTAATTAATAATAATCTGCTTCAAATAAATCTTTCTAAAATTTGTACCAACATAAATTGAAACTTTTGTTTTCAGCGATTAAGACAGCATTTATGTTAAAGAAATTCATAATTTTACAGATAGATAATAATTAAATGAAATTTAAAAAAAAATTGTTTTAATGCTCTTAGTATGATAATTTATTTATAAATTTTAATTTTAGTAGTTGAAAAAGCGAAAGAATTATATTATTAAGAAGAATAAAAAAAGTTAGTCACATTTGATTTTTACATACAAATAAATCATGAATTAATTAATATAAATAGAAAAACAATATCTTACTGGGAATGAAAAGATCGCCATGTTGGGACACGGTGAGTCCATGTTGGTGTGTGACAGGATTCCCCGCTGCCAGCCATCTTGTGCGAGGTGGTGGGGAACCAGTCACTCTGCATGGAAGAAGGGCTGCTCCACCAGAACCGACAGAAATTACTCCACCAAATGAGACTATACGCGCTGGACCTAAACATTTTTTAATTCAGTTAAAAATAATATTAACAATCAAATACATCACTGAAAAACCATCATTGGCTAGTACCTACTCTAGTAAGTTAGAGCAACCTTTGGAAAGTGGAAATGAAGCCGCAGGCTGTAGACATATGTAGTTGTGAAAAAATAATGAGGGGGAGTATACAAATTTAACATCCCAGAAACATTCTTATAAAATTTGAAGTTCCTAAGTATCATAGTTTCATAGCTACGATAGGCACAGATGAACAAACCGAATATGATGATGACATTTTTATAAGGTCAAAGTTACATAAATCAGAATAATATCATAATGATTAAGTATTTACTTACAATCAACAGCAATTGATGAGAATCTTAAGCTCGAACATTTATTTGAGGGCGTGATTATAAAATTTTTCGTGGGCTGGATCAAAAGCCGGACCAAGCACTACCCATATATGAACAAGAGTGTTGATAGGTAATCTAATAATAAATATGTATGTCATTGACACAAATATGTATACAAACCTTAATACTTTACCAGAACTAATATAAAGTAGGATAATATTCAAGTATACATACCTTTGGCGGTGGGTTCTTGAGTAATAATTTCTGTAGGTTTCCCTTCTCCAAATGATGTAGTAGCACTAATCCAAAATTCATAGAGCAGACCTTCTCTAAGGGATTTCACTTCAAATGTCATTTCACCTGGAGTTGTAATAAGAGATCTAGGTGATGTTTCATTAGCAGTTATGGTGTATGATTGATGCTTGCCTGATCTGCAAAAAAAAGAACATTTCGAAGTTGTTTTATAAAGTAATACATACACAAAAAAAACATGTTTTTAATTAATATTAAGTTAGATACCTTGAAGCTTCCCTCACATAAATAGTGTAGTGTTTAATGCGACCATTTGGTTTACTCGGTGGTAGCCAACTGACTAGGATTGAGTCACTTGAAAGTGAGGATGCCTTTATACCATCTGGTTGGCCAGGAGCTACAAGAAAAATATGAATGTATCCAAGTACTACTTTAATTTCATAGAAGTATCCGCCATTGTACACATTATTGTAGATGAATATAAATAATACATAAATAAATAACATAATAGTTTATTAAATTAGCAAGATACAGATTTCATGGTTAAACATTTAGTGCGAAAACACTCATGCCAAGTTGTAATTTGTTTTTTTTTTTTTATTTCTGTAGATGGGTTTAAATGTTTCAATTGTGTTATCTATAAGAAAACATATTAAGAAGTATCTTTATACTTTGCTGCTATTGCTTTGTGGCACATTTTAACTAATATAATTAAATAAAATCTCTTAGTTTTTAACCACGTTGAGTATATTTATATGTCAACTAGTTTGTATAAGTTTGTCCGGACGAAGGAGCGGTTACGTCTCCGAAACTAGTTGACATATAAATATACTCAACGTGGTTAAAAACTAAGAGATTTTATTTAATTACTAGCTTTTATGTCCCGCCGTTGGCCAAGAATGTAAAATTGTGAAAGAAAAAGCAATCGTTTTTATAATATTGTCACCCAATTATTTTGCAATATCAGACTATGAAAAGTGGTTTGAAATTTGATTGAGTTTAAGTATTGTAAAATGTTCAAGTGATGGCCACAACCCATTCTTTTTTATATATTGCTATAAAGTGTGAATGAAGTATAATATTTATACAATTTCTGCTCGCATGGACTATGCGTAATGGTTTTAAATATGACTGTTTATCAACGTTGTAAAGAGATTGGTTTGGCCACAACCCCCATTTTTAAATATTATCATCGAAAACAAATTGTAATGTGTACCTATTGAAAATTTAGTAATTTTGGATGTTGGGGTGTGGTTAAAATTTGATTAAACAAACGTAGGTACTGAAAAGATCTAGTATTGGTCACATCCCATTCGTTTTTATATTTTTTCATCAAGTGTGCATTATATTTTTGCTCAATTTGACTGAAAGTCTTCATTAACGAAGAAGAAGAAGACTTGAACTATAGTAAATAGTTTTTAATTTGAATATAAATGTTGTGAAGAGTTCAGTAATGGCCACAACCCCCATTCTTTAAATATTAGGTGTTGAAAATTATTCAAAATAGGATGATATAAATGGTTTAAATTTAATTAAACAAAAGTATTGAAAAGATTCTAGTGCAGGTTATATCGTCACATCCCATATCCCATTCATTTCATATGTATTTTCATCAAGTGTGCATATCGTTAATAATATTTCTGCACAATAGACTATTAGACTTAAAACTAACCCAAAAGACTAAATAAAAAAGAGAAAAATAAGTATAAGACTATAAGAAATAGTTTGTATAAAAAACTATTCCAATGGTCTACATAAAATAAGTAAAAATACATATACCTAATAGAAGAATTAGACTATTGGAAATAGATTGTATAAAAGCTCACCCAAAGGTCTACAAAAAAGAAGAAGAAGAATATTTAGACTATTGGAAATAGTTTGTATAAATACTGACCAAAAAGTCTACATAAAAGAAAATGAATAAGACTATTGGAAATAGTTTGTATTAAAACTCTCCCAAAAGTCTACGTACTTAAATGAAGAAGAAAAATAATTAGACTAAAGGAAATAATTTTTATAAAAAAATGACCCAAATGTATACATAAAAGAAGAAGAAGATGAATTAGACAATAGGAAATAGTTTGTATAAAAACTGCCCTAAAGGTCTACATAAAATTAAGAAGAAACAGAATTAGACTCCAGGACCCGCCGCTTCAGGCCCTTCAGTACCTCCCGTCCCTTTAATCCCTCATTACGTCCCTTCCCATCAGACCCTTCACTACCTTCCGTCCCTTCAGGCAGTTTTATACCTCCCGTCCCTTCAGGCCCTTTAGTGCATCCCTTCCCTTCATTACATCCCGTCCCATCAGTCGGTTAAGAAAAGTTTAAATCCAGAAACCATCCTGGAAGAACCGCGAAGAGATGAAAGAACATTCTTTTCCCAGGATGCTCTACTTAATAGGTAAAATGACTAAATACACGAAGAAGAAGAAAAAAGTTTAAACCCAGATACCTGCGAAGAGATGGAAGGACAGTTGGACCTTCTTCTCCCAGGATTCTCCAACTTCATAGGTAAAATGACCAAAAATACACGATGAAGAAGAAGAAGAAGAAATAAGTTTAAATCCAGATACCTGCGAAGAGATGGAAGGAAAATTGGACATTCTTCTCCCAGGTTAGTCCACCTTCAAAGGTAAAATGACCAAATAGACGATGAAGAAGAAGAAGAAAAAAGTTTAAATCCAGAAACCTGCGAAGAGATGGAAGGAAAATTGGACCTTCATCTCCCAGGATAGTTCATCTTCATAGGTAAGATGACCAAGTACACGTTGAAGAAAAAGAAGAAAAAAGTTTATATGCAGAACCCGTCCTGGAAGACCTGTGAAGAGATGGAGGGACAGTCGGACCTTCTTTTCCCAGGATACTCCCCCTTCATAGGTAAAACGACCAAATACACGAAGAAGAAGAAGAATAAGAAAAAAGTTTAAATCCAAAAACCATCCTGGGCATACGCTCGACAATTCACCAAAGTTTCATTATAATCGGACAAACGGTTGATAAATAAATAAATAAAATAATTTTCCTATAGGAAATCAGTATAGGTATATTATTGTTGATTTGTAAGTAAATAGTATTAGGTAGGTACCTACCTACAACAACCTTCTAAATAAATCCGATTCCTAACAAATTTTATTTGAATATCACATTCTTTCTGTAGCCATGGAAACGATTCGAACACGTAAGTAATATCGAATGGTTCGGATACATTTTTTGAATATGTAGGTACCTACATTGGTTTGTTCGATGCCATAAAAATGAAAATTGTCCGAAATATCAAATATTATATACAAATTATGCAATTTTATTATGCCCATATCTTTACTAATAATTAACAGACTTTTACAATATACGTCTTAAAACTTGCTGTAATGTCTTGTGTTTCATTTTATTATTTCATATTTATATTTATTTCAAAGGTTTATTATTTTCAAGAACATATTCATTCGGTAGGAAAATGAAATATTGTATGAAAAGATATTAAAATGGCGGCATTTATGTACAAAACGCTTACTTTAAAAATAAGTTAAACATTATAATTATACAAAATATTCACCATGTTTTTCACTTAAACGCTAAGTTATACTTGAAAGTAAATTTTTTTCGTGTAAATACGTACTTCTAACTTTTAAACTAACAGATATATGCGTGCAAAATGTACACTTTTTTGACAGATACGACTTGGAAAATTTTGTATGAAAAAAATAATTATTGAAATATTTTTAAAATTCAGCATTTTTATCGCATTATTTTTAGCGTGACACTGCATCAGGTATACAGGTACACGTTCGCACATAAATTAGATTTTTAGATGCTCTTGGTTTTTCAGAAGGCGTGAGACAAACACACACACACACACATACACACACACATACACTAACATTTTGATTGCTTTATTACTTTAGATATATATTAAGAAGTAATTAATGTCAAAAGAAAAATAGAAGATTTGCTTTTATATTCTTACCATCTTCGTGAGTAGTGCATTGAATGGGTCGACTAGGAACACCTTCTCCTGCAGAGGTGTAGGCCCTTAGTTGTATCAAATAGGTGGTGTGTGGCAGGAGACCGTGAAGTTGACTTTCTAGACTTGATGTTCTTTTCACTGAACTACCCGATGATGCTTCAACTAAAAATAAAAACTGAATTATGTTTATCTTACTTCTTACAATGTCAAAAAGATATAGTTGATTGTAAGGTAATCATAAAGAAATAAATATAAAATTACTGTTCAAGGATTGTGGCTTTCATTGTCTACAAACTTATTTCTCAATAGATGGTGTTCAAACAGTTTCTTCAAAAAGAAGTTCAAAAAAATTGAATTGATAAGGAAACATAATAAAAAGGCAAAATTGGTGAACATTGCGCAAACACTTAAAGTGATCACGTAAGCCAGCCGATGACAGGTCGTAAGATCTGCAGGTGCCTGATTTCCCATTTCTTCTATAGATATATATTCCAACTTCGTCTCAATTGAGACATAAAGTTTGTAATAAAATTGCTATGTATTATTACCTAAAATATTTTTTACATCATCAATATTGGATTATGTTTGTTAATAAGATACATACTTAATACAAAAGATAAATGAAAAATTTATAAAGCAGTAAAAAGCTGAACAAAAGATAGACAAACTGAGAAGTCAAGAAAAAAATATGAAATGTATATCAGTGGTTTATGAATTTTTTTATGTATTTAAAAAAAATAGATTTAAATATGATAAAATAGTGTACTACCTTCTTCCATCATATTGAGAGGTCTATAGTGTAGCTTATATCCCTGAAGGATTCCACCAAGGGTGGATGCAGGAGGAGGTAACCAAGATACACGTAGACTTTGTGATGACATCGCAGAACACAATATGTTCTCGGGAGGAGCTTCAGGCACTAAATTAATACATAAAAAGATAATAACATAATTGTTTTTTTTTTCACAAGTTATTTTACACTAAAATACTAATTGGTTTTGAAATTGTTTGTAAGTACGTATAAATTATGTACCTGATACATGATGATTAGTATTATTGGTGTAAAAAATATAATCATGGGATTAAATATGAGCTCCACTTCTATGTTGTGAAAAAATTAAACAACTTTATGAGGTAAAAAAACATCCAATAAATAAAATATAAAATTTACATTTAAATTTACAATTTAGCTTTCACCTTATTTATTAGGTGACAGGAAAATTATTCGAAAAACAATTATTCGAATGCTCAATTTTACGAAAATCAATTTTACGAATGGCAATTATTTGAATCACATTTTTTCGAAAAACAATTTACCGAACACACAATTATCAGAATTTACAATTGTTCGAATTTTTATGACGTCATGTTGGTAGTATTCTGAGAGGAATAAACCATAGATTTTTATTATAATATACTAGATGTCGTAGTTAGCAAATTTTGTATGAATCGAAAACAAATGACTCACTTTTTGCACGGAGTAGGTACTACATCTACATAGTATATTATGTTTAATAAAAATCTATGGAATAAACAACATGGCGACGCACCGCGCTGTCAGATATCCTAGGATGTACACCTATTTTTTAAACCTAAACCTACAAAACTTTGGTAAAAATAGGTTGGTTAGGTTTGTTTGTAGTTATAATTGCGACTGGCGTGAGTCAGTTGCATTATATATTTAAAAAAGTAACTATAATATTAAAATAAAATAACTAAATTGGTGTGAATACTAGATACACATAAACTAGTGTACGAACTAGGCTATCCCGCGCTGTCAAACATCAGTTATTAAAAATGTGCAAACATACGTACCCAACAATAATACAACAAGTAATAATAGTCTTCATCGAATATATTTTACTGGCAACAAATATGTCAAAGGAGGCAACATAATGACACAAAAATATATTAAATTCGGTTAATTGGTTTTCCAACAAATGTTAGTTCGAATAATTTGCTTTCGGACAATTGTCATTCTGATAACTGATTTTCGAAAAATTGTTATTCGTACAATTGCGCATTCGAACAATTGTGTTTCGAAGAATTTTCATGTAATCATTTATTATACCCTTGTATATACAATAATTGAATGTATTTCATTCCATTTCACTAAACTTAAACCAATTTATTAAAACTAAAAAGAAGAACCTTAACAGTATTCAAATTTAATTATAATTATAAATTACAAACAATTCCTTGCACCTAGACAACCTATATATTGAAAAAATCAAATAAATGATGTAGTTACCTACCTCCTTCAAGAGTTGTGGCCGTTACAGGTGGAGAAGCAGGTCCATGAGCTGCAGAGTTGAATGCTGCGACAGTAACATGGTATCTGCCATGCTTCTCTAGTCCTTGGATGGTATATTGTGTTGAGGCCCATCCTCCCACTCGGCTAGAACTTCCTTCATTCTCGCTACTGACCCCTTCCCCCTCCCATCTCACTGTATAACCCAGCAGATCACCATTCCATGTCTCACGAGGTGACGACTAAAATTAAAGTGTGTAATTACAACGAGTAATAAAACAAATATGTACTATCTTTTTTGTCAATGAATATCTGTTGTCTTGTTTCTAATTGTTCTGTCAATATGATAGTTCCCCTTTTTAAAGTAATAAGTGAAGTGTGTTTAGTTAATTGTGTAAAGGGTATAACATAATTTACTATTCTAACATGAATAACAGATCAAAACAAATGAAATATAAAAAAGGATGTGTTATATGAGAACAAAAAAAAATATTTTTAATATTATTGTTCAAATTTTTGCTCTCGACTTGATTTGTTTTTAAAAAGTACATACTTGCCATGTGACGTGAAGTTCCCCAGGTCCCGTGGCTTGTACTTGTACATTACGAGGAGGCTCAACGGGAGCTAAAATTTAAAAGAATACCCAGATTTTATTTAAAATTTATCTTTGAGATAGTGAGATTACTATTTATTTAAAATTGAATATAAATTATCTCACTTAAGGAAGTGTAATATTCTTATAAATTATTGATTTTCTATTTTCATGTTATATTTCTGGATTGACAAGCGCTTAAGTATTTTCAATCTAAAAGAAAAATATGTAAAAAAATTACCTTCTTCTTGTGTCTTGGCCATAACAGTATCAGAGAAAGAACTGTGATCAATTTGATTAACAGCTAAAATTCTAAAAACATAGGCACAAGCTGGTTGTAAATTTTCCACCAGTGTTTGCTCTTTCATCGCCTGTCCAAAATCTTTGGCAGCACTGTAAAATAATCAAAATAAACTAACTTACAATAGAATACATCTACACTCTTTGATTGAATGTCAAAATTATAGTGTAATAAAACAAAACCTTTTATTATACTGCACTTTAGGAGAAATAGTTATATTTTGTGTTGAATGTGTAGACCAGTCAGCGGAATGCATTGGTTTGTACTGTAAAAGATATGATTCTAGAGGACTGAGACCAGAATATGGAGGTAACCATTGGAGTCGTACAGCTCTAGACAATACTTCTGTAACCTCTAATCCTGACGGTGGCTCTGGTCTTTCTGCAAACATTTAGATATTTATTTTTTGCTGCTTCATTACAAGGGAAACAGGAGGTCTTATTTATGCAATATAAGTTAATAATTTTAGATAAAAATTGACAAAATATAAATGATATTTAACAATAATTGACGATAAAATTATATAACTTATGGTATTTACATGAAATATCACAATAATCAAAATGCAAAATACTAAATTCTTATATGCAATTGAAAGTACCTTGAACAGCAAGATGAATCAGTAGTTCACTACGACCAAATGAATTTGATGCTTGACATTTATACAAGCCAGAATCTTGTCTTTCAGATTGTCTAACTGATAGTTGGGAACGCATACCCCACTCTGTTTTAGCTTCAGAGACAATCAACCTGAAACATAAATACACGAGGAATTTTATTATTATTTATACATTCTATGTTTGCAGTTTTTTTATAAGCAATACAATTTTTTTCCATATCCACAAATAAAATGAATTATTGTATACATTGACTAATATCATTTGATGAAATATCACAATACAAATAAAGATGAATAAAGCATAATATACAGACCTATAATTACTCACATCTAAGCGATTCATATTGTGAGTCCATACAATTTGTAGTGGAGCATCACCAGTTACTTCACAAACCAAATTCACAGAATCTCCCCGTCGAGTTGTAACATTTTTGGATCCATGTTCAAATCTTGGTGGTTCTAAAAGAATACACACATAGTAAAATAGCAATTCTACCAAAATATTTGTATGGTATTTGAAATAAAAGTTTAATGACTATAAATTATTATAATTTTATTTACTAAATAAAATTATTACCGTTTACGTGAATATAAACAGCTTTACTGAGTCCTGGACCAATGCCATTGTTGGCTTTGCACAGATAAAAGCCTTCATCTCTTGCACTGACTGATTGAAGAGATAGTGTTCCATTTTCCAACAGTATTGGTCGCAAATCCACCAAATCTAAGGGCTGGTAGTTTTGAGGACTTTGACCTAGGGGCACAAAAATACACATTATATTAAAATAAGGTTTTGTTTTATATACATACACACCATCGCGCTTGGCGTGGAAATCGAAGAACTGAAAATAATGTCAATGTGTGGTGAAGGCTCGCTGTTGAGTCGCCTGTTACATAGAACTGTTGGGACGGGAGACTCTCGCCATGACTGGCGGGCCCCCATATTTGTAGTTGAACTCTTAGGGGTAGTGCTATGAAATATGCTTGAAAGTATTTTCTTGTTTCGTCCGACGAGCAGCCGCTCCGGGGTGATGAGGGCTACAAGCTCTGAAAAGTTCAATGGAGTGGGATAGGAGATTGCGAAATGATATCTATCTATATCTATACCATCAAGCCATGTCCTCACGGGGTAGGCAGAGAGAACTGAATGCCACATTTTTCTATCTTGGCACACATTCATCCCATTGTCCCATACATGATCAACTGTTGTTCACGCTTGTAATATTTTTTTATTTAAAAAATCTTTGCTTGTCGTTTGAAAACTTTTGTTTTTAATAAGTAACATGTTAAGCAGAATGGAAAAAATAAGATAAAACATAATTCAAACACAAACCTTGGCTTTTCATCCATGATATCTGTGGTTCTGGAAATCCTTGAGCAGCACAATGAATGTTTAAGGAATTCCCAACTAAAGTAGAAACATCTTGAGGTTCATGTATCCACTGTGGTGCCACTGCAAATAAAAAAGTCAAGTTATAATCTTTGTTTACACAAACAGTATGATGATGAATGTATGTCTATCTCTTCATAACTTAGTTATTCTTATAAATTAAATCAGGTAAACAGGTAAACTAAAGGTAAACTAAATTATAGAGTAATATTCTAAATATATAAATACCTCTAACAACAAGAGGAGCAGAATAATTTGCCTTAGAAGCAGAGTTGCTGGCAACACAACTGTAGGTACCACTATGAAAAGAAGTTACTTTTTTTATAATCAAAATACTAAAAAACTCTAAATTTTTTTGCTCCACCTGAAATGAAAAAAAAAACAATATTGGAACTTTGGAATTTTATACCAAATAAGGAAATGGCTTAATCGTATGTATGAGGAGTGTTTCATTTAAAATTGCACTTCGTAGTAAAGTGAAGTTGGTATGATTGCATTTGGTGTTGTTATACATTAAAAACAGGATGGATATTCAGAAAAAAGTAATTTCTGATAAATCTGCACAAATCGTTAAAAAGATAAGTATTGTTTAAAATAATTATAGAAGACATGTATCATTCTATCATATTTAAACTCTTTTTGTAATTTTTTATTTCTTATTATTCCACTAACTCCAAATAACCCAAAAAAGCAAAAAATGCTCAAATAAATATTTTTGTTTTTTAATGATTCATTATCAACCAACGTAGGTTACTACTCCACCTTATCAAAACAATCGAGGAAATTTGTTTTTAACATATGTATTTTCTTAGTTATATAAGTAATATTATTCAAACAGTGAGAATAATACGGTAAAAAAACTCACACCAATGTTTATATATTTGATAACAATCACAACTATTATTATTGACAAACTTTTTAACATCTCAATAGAGATCAAGTTGGGATATTATAGAAGAACTAGGAACTCAAGGCACCTACAGGGCTTACGACTTGTCATCGGCTGGTTTATGTGATCAAATAAACCAACTTCTCAATAGATGGCGTTACAAAAAGGTTTCTTCGTTACTTCATAGATGGCAATAGTAATAATGTCTTATTTTCAGGTGAATTGTTACACATTATTCAAATATATAGAACTTTAAAAAAAAAGGGAACTCAAAGGGAAGAAGGCATAATTGGTGAACGTTGCGCAAGCACATAAAGTGATCACGTAAACCAGCAGATGACAGGTCGTAAGCCCTGTAGGTGCCTTGAGTTTCTGGTTCTTAAATAATATCCCAACTTCGTCTCTATTGATCTCTATTAAGTTTGTTAATAAAAATATCATTTGACTCCCGACAGGGAAAAAATCCAATGTTTGCGTATATGCAATTAAAAAATATTCAATTTATGTAAATAACTTAAAACACTTCCTTGCACTAAGCACAAATGGCTAGTTAATTACCATATGGCAATTTCTTCCAACTAACCAGTGTTTACAGCCCATGTCAGCTTAAAATTGATATCCTCAAATTTTTTTCCGGTGAAATATTTATTTTCGGCAACATTATTTTTACCTTCCACGCAACTAAAGACAGTATACATACACTTAACAGCCTAACACCTCACACACACACACACACACACACACTTATATAAAATAATTTTGTGAAGCAAGCTGCTTCTGTACTTTATAATTCTATGATATTGACAGCAAACAGTACATCACAAATTTTCTTACATCTAATGAAGATGATATTGGAAGATTGTCTTTAAACCATGTGAAGTAGATAGGCTGATCTCCAGACATGACACTACAGGTAGCTTGGATGTTACTTCCTTCTTCAACATTTGGTGGAAAAGAGAATGGTGCTAGCTGAGGAGGTTCTGAAAGTCAATTTATTTAAATAATTATTTATAGTCATTTTATTAGTCATATATATGCTGTCAAATATACAGTCTGACTAAATACAGTAGAAATTAACTATTGATAAAATAAAATATTATCACTCAGAAATTCATGATTTTGTTCTGTCATTCTATGGAGTGGATGACGATATATTTTGGTGGTTTTCATATGTTACAAACATGGAGTACCTATCAAATGTTGCCACACTATATGCCAAACTATAGCAGCACCCTCAATTATTTTCTACTGTATTTAGCCAGACTGTACAACTTTTCACATCAGGAAGGAAATGAAAATCAAGTATCAAATTAATTATTTGAATTATTTTCATTTTGTATTACTTCGAAACTATGTCAAATAATAATTAAACATGCACCCAATAACAAGTTAATTAATTATATATATTGTCTCACAGATCCAGCCTGAAAACAGAATTAAAAACAGTGTTTCCACCAGGAATCCAATCCAGGAACTTAGGCTCAAGCCCGTGAGTCAAACTGATTGTAGAAATTTTTTCTACAACAACGGACAGCAAACATCAAATCCCACAAAAAAATAGCCCTTGATGACAACGAACATCGTTTTTAATTAGACTCAGGGGCTAGGAGTTGGATATTAAACCAATTAATCCATTATCTTGTCTTATTGACGATTGTGACATGGTAGTAAGCTATTTGAATTCTGTGCCAGCATTAAAGGATGGAAATCAAACCTAAGATTCAGGGTGCCTAGTTAACATGTCAATTTAGCGATTGAAAAGAAAAAATAACTCAATGTATGAAAGTGACAGTTTCATGTCATGTCATGTGACAACAGTCACTTCCATATTTTTTTATATTAAGTTTTCTTTTCCATCGCTTAATTGTTGAGTTGACAAGGCACCCAGTACAGAAATAAATTAAATTATGTTAAGGAAATCAGTATGTTTTAAAATTTAAATATTTGTAATATTATTTCTTACTAAGTACAATAAGCTGCAGCTCTCTTTTAGCGACTTCTCCTTGTGGGCTGTTGACAGAGCAAGTATATGCACCTCCATCTCCTGGCCCCAGACCTGACACCCTGAGACCTCCATCTCCATCTGTACTGTGGCGAGGATCTGCTCCCAGTACCACACCTTGTCGTTCCCATTTCACAGCACTATGCACAGAATTTTTTGTCGTTAATATAAGCAAAAATAACAAATTGAAAAATCAAAAGAAAATTAATGTTTTTAAAACAAGTCAAAATCATAAATGTCGCAGACATATATTCAAATTAAAATAACTAAAATATTATCAGTGTTGTATAATGCAATGTAGATTACATATATATGAAAATGAACACAAAAATCAGCAAAAAGTAGGATGTTATAAATATATATTGAATGAAAATTTTGTTTCAAATTTTATAAAATGCAAAAATAAACATTGTGTAGATATATAGAAATTAAATACTCATTACCTTATAGGATATCCAGAATATGGACAGTAAATGGTTATGTTCAAACCAGCAACAGCTCGAATTGGAGTTAAAAATCTGATATAAGGTGGTCCTGCAAAGATGAAGTCAATTTTATTGAGATAATAATGATACTTTATACAAATATTAGTGTTTACAAATAATAGGCTTACCGTATATATTCAGTCTGGCTGTATGGATAGCATCTCCTACAGAATTAACAGCTTTACAAGAATAGAGACCTCCATCTTCGGCTCTGCTGTTTGATATATTTAAATGGCTCACAACATCTCCAGATCTCTCAGTATATTGTCCGATTGAATACCTATAAATAATTTGTAAATGAGATTAAAGAACAAAACACAATTTTAAATAAATCAGTGTTGAGTGAAACTCAGAATAAGCAGAAACTCAGTTACAAAATCTGAGATAGTGACGAGCGAAGTAATAAAAAAATCAAGTTGAGAAGTTTACTTACAAAAGTCAATTTTTAATAGGTGGTAAACATCTTTCGAAAAGTAATTTAAATAATATTATTAAGCTACATACAAAAATTACATGCCAAATTTATATAAATTATTAACCTGTGAGAGGGAAGAAGTTGTTGACCATCCAGTAACCAGGAGAATGATGGTACAGGAGCTCCACTGGCCGAACATCTTAATGAAACAGGAGGACCTGGACGTAGTGCTTGTTCTATAAAAGTATACTGCAATTCTGGAGCTGTATCTAAACATCAATATAAAACAAAACTTTAAAAATACTCTGCCTTAAATATTATATTCTTATTGCTAACCGATTGAGAAATCAGAAGACATGATGTGTAAAGTAAAAAATCAATTTCATTTCAATAACTATGAACAATGGTGAACAATCTTGATAGAAGTTATGAAACATTGTATGGGAAAAAAATTTGGTAGGTTTTTTTAAGGTACCAACTACCTACCATGAAAAAATAATTCCCTGAGAATTTTGTCCTAATCAACCAAGAGGAATCTGTGCTGCAAATCTGTCCAAGGTTTGATTATGACAGTAGTACAATAAATAATTAACGTGATGACTTTTCACAATCTTCTAATTCTAACCATATACGATAGAACGCTGAAAATTTGTATAAATCGAATATATTTTTATTATTGCATATGCGCAAACATTGGATTTTTTTCCCTGTCGGGAGTCAAAGATATTTTTTAACAGATTTTTAATTATCTCAATAGAGACAAAGTTGGAATATTTATTGTAGGAGAACCGGGAAATCAAGGCACCTACAGGGCTTACGACCTGTCATCGGCTGGTTTACGTGATCACTTTATGCGCTTGCGCAACGTTCACCAATTATGCCTTTTTAATGAGATCCCTATCAATTCAATTCAGGGATCTCATTAAAAAGGCATAATTGGTGAACGTTGCGCAAGCGCATAAAGTGATCACGTAAACCAGCCGATGACAGGTCGTAAGCCCTGTAGGTGCCTTGATTTCCCGGTTCTCCTACAATAAATATTCCAACTTCGTCTCTATTGAGATAATTAAAAATCTGTTAAAAAATATTTGTATAAATGTTTATTTTTTTTTTAAATGAATATGTCCTTGTTAAACAAGTACATATATATCTTCCTACGTTCCCTAAAATAAGCATAAATGCTTGTGCTGAAATCGGTCAAGGCAGGATTCAAACTGGATTACTAGCCTAGTGCGCTAATCGCTCTGCCATAGACCCATCTTAATATAGACGAATACAATATTTCAAACATTTTTTTTATTTAACAGTTCCAAAGTCTCTCAAAATTTTTTATCAAGGAATATATTTTTTTCTACAAATTTATGTATTCAACTGCCTATTTTTCCAAAAATTATGAAAATATCAAAAAACACCGAAACACCCCAATTAGATTATTTAATTTTAATTAAAAATTAGGACATTATAGTAGTACTTCTCTAACTTTCTTTAATAATTTGTGTAAAATTTTATATAAATTGTATGGCAGAATACAAGAAGCAAAAGGAACTTAATTACATCATGCAATCAAGTCGTTTACGTATTTAGGGTAGGAAAATAGGTCTAAACTCCACAACATCTTATCCTGACATACATGTTTTGAAGTATATGAAAACTAAGCTCAAGTATCAAACAAGAGCCCCCGTAGATATTATGTATTTTCTAATACAAATTGTACGAAACGATGTTGTGATAATATAAATATTTTATTATAGAAAATTAAATTATCTAGTTGGGGTGTTTCGTCATTTTTTCAAAATAAGGGCCACCCTATTAAACATGATACTTGCATAATACAGCCCAAATTATCAAAAAAAAAAAAATTCAAGGAAGTATATGTATACTTAGTTGTTGATGTTTTTTAGAAGATATTAAACAGTTGATATGATATAAAAGTTAACAGTACCAAATTACCTCCTAGTTTTATTTCAGCAGAGACTTGAGCACTGCTTTTTGGTGTAGTAACCATGCACTGATATATTCCAGCTTCTTGTTTAGTGAAGTGTGGAATGTGAAGTAAATGTGGGGGGCGAGGAGAACCTGATCTGACTGGTAGACCTTCATGGACCCACTCTATACCTGCACCATCAAATCCTCGCACCGAACAGTTGAGAGTAGCTGTGCTACCTGAATTCACTACCTACAAGCAAGGCAATATTAGTGTGAATAAAATACTTATAAACATAGTGTAACACATGGTGTGACATATGCAGTGTATAAAGCATAGAAGAATAATCAGCAAATATCTTGAAAGATTAGAACAAAATTTTGAGTTCTTTGCTTGGTTGGTAGATGTTCAAACCATTCAAACCCATGCCGCAGAAAATTGTCAAGTTATTTGCGACAACTATACTTACTTAAACTAACAAAGTTAGCTTCTGTAACTAGATGGGGGCAACTGAGATGTCCTTGGAGCTAGTGATGTCACCCAGAGACAGTTGTTTGATGACCATTAAACAGTGAAGGCAGTACCTACATACTGAGTGAGTCCCATAAGCAGCCCATTCACGATCGTGTCATTCGGCGTCGCTCCATATGGACCGGCTCTATTTGGATCATTGTAAAATTTTCATCACACTCACGGGCGCACCATCGAGCCATCAAAATTAGTATTTGCAAGCGGTTGGCGTTTTCGCATTAATAATTTAAATTTTTTTAATTTTCAAGTAAAAATGAGTTATAATTCCGATGATGAGTTTTATACAACTGCTATATAGCAGTTTGTTTATATAAAAAAAGACAAAAGAGAAAATGTTGTATTTCGCACT
Organism: Molanna angustata; assembly: GCA_963576475.1. Taxonomy (NCBI): domain Eukaryota; kingdom Metazoa; phylum Arthropoda; class Insecta; order Trichoptera; family Molannidae; genus Molanna; species Molanna angustata. Next base: position 20,029,552 of record OY754965.1, on the reverse strand, counting down.
CACGAGAGTGTCAAACAGCTCGGCGCAATGTACCCCTGGTTTTCACACTCACGAGCATCCCATACCGACAGGATGCGCCGCGCCGTTTGTCGCGGCACTATGGAGTTTCGATCGTTTGGAATTCCATTTTGGTGTGTCAGACCAATTGGGCTGCGTGGGTTTTGACATTCACAAGCGCATTTTGGAGTGATAGCAAGCCATTTGGAAGGATGGCACGATCGTGAATGGGGGCCTTTAGAGATAACATATTTATAGGGATTTATAACTTGATGGAAACTGGGATTTTATCAATAATGTTAAAATAGTAAAAAGAAAAATACAATATGATTAAAATATAATCGAAGGACAATGTAGTAACCTGAAATGGAGGTTCCAGAGTGAGTGATAATGGTTCAACTAGGGTGATGGTGGTGACAGCAGTAATCTCTCCGAGAGGAGAGGAAGCTTTACAGATCCATCTTCCGGAGACTCTATCATCAGCTGCTTCTGTGACCATCCTACCAAGTCGGCCGATGGCTTCCCAATGATGACTTCTGCCATTGTTCTCTGGATACCATCTAGTTAAATAAACGAAAGGAAAGATAAAGACTAAAAAAATGATAATATAATGTATAAAGAAGTAATTAAAAACTACTGTTTGCTTATTGGCATATTAGCTTACCACCAAATTAATTTTGGTAACAGATTTATGAGTCGTAAATTTAGTCAATTTAATAAGTAACAAGTGCAAGATATAAATTTAAACTTAATAAAATGATGTAAGTCATTCATTCATCTCTAATTTATTTTACAGTCGCAATGACTATAAAGTAAACTATCTGGAAAATATGTAGGTACCTATGTATAATGTGGAAAAACATGTAATTTCTTTATACATATATACACTCTTAAGTTTTTCAAGTAAGTTTCTTTTTCCCTGTCATCTAACTGTGCAATAATAAAAAAAATCCTTTGCGTTATGCCTATTAAATATAATAAGGCAACAGTTCTATAAGAATATTTTGTGTACACATTTAAAATCTTTTCAGAAAAAGTAAACTTATCTGTGATGAGACATAATATTTATGTGTATTGTGTAATAATTAATAATGTTTATTATTACGTGATTGTGGGTGGTGGAGTGCCATGTGCAATACAGGAGATGTCCAAAGGTTCTCCTCGCAAAACTTTAACTTCAGCAGGAGGCCGAACTACAAGTCTTGGTGGTGCACTACCACGGGATTCTGTAAATAAAGAAAGTCAACTATTATAATTTGTACATAATAGCAATAGGATTATATACAAACTTTTCAGCATATTTATTATACAATAAAACAGTCGTAATATTTAAACAGTTACCTATAAGATTTTTATATTTATTAAAAAATAGGTAAACGATAATTCTGAGGAATGATTTATTGTAAATTATTTTCTCAATTATTATTATTATAATTCACTCAAATTTTAGCGAAAATTGACATTTGTATCAAATCTGATCAAATCATACCTTTTATGATTGTAGTAAAATAGTATATAATACCTACGGATAATAATTGTATTCTTTAATAAGTATGTATTTATACCCTCATGATGTATTATAACTAAACCTTAGAATACATAAAATAATCTCATATCCGTAGGTTATTCTCTTTGCATCTCATCTATCTCATGTTAAGGTTATATCAATGTATATTGTTTTTATTACTAATAAAAAATAAAAATAATGTTTTTTTTACTTAAATAATTTTACCTAATTTAATTATTCATTGCTCCTTTGTGTATTGTTCTTCATAATGCTTGAATAACTTGAAAAAAATATGTTATTCAAGCATTATGGAGGATGAATATGCAAAGGAGTAATGTAATACAACAAATAAATAAATAAAATATTCCGCCTGGGTGGTCCAACCTTCCCAAAGCTTTTACACCGCAAGTATAGATGACAGTAATGTGTATTGGCGTACAAAGTATGTATGGTGGCTTGTGTTCTTTAGTTAGTGTGTTCTATGGGTTATATTCTCTTTGATGTTATCAAGATGACAAGCAATGACAAGATCGGATGAGCTGTCAAAGTTGACATTAAATGCGAAAATTATCAACATTAAAAAAAGTACCTACTTAGTTTAAAAAATTGATATTTCCATAGGTATTGTGATCGATATATTTCCATGCATTATGATATCAAAGAAACCCAAAAACCATTATTTTACTTCGGCCTAATGTATTTCTTCTATTAATTCTAGGAACGGATTATAGCGGCCCCCCAGGCCTTGTTCATATATTTAAGTATTGTCTTTTCTATTGAAAATAAATTTAAAATGTAAAATGCATCAAGCAGATTCCTGGAATCTTGGTTGGCACCCGGCGGTACGGATTGATTCTTCAGTTTAACCACCCCCCCCCTACTCCATGTTTCACGGGCGCTGGGTCGCCCTGCTGTGGCCAGTCAGTTGTCATTCGGTAGGAGTCAGTGGTTGGTCGGTAGTTGTAGAGACCCGCGTGCGAGAGTGCGAGTTTGCTAGGCTATCGGACGGCCTTAGCATTTTTTTTCTAATTGTATAAAGTAGTGATTAAGTTCTTTTCAGGTTCTCTACCTATCATCGGGGGTGAATTTAAGATAGTTTAAGTTACTATTAAAAATAACTTTTAAGAATAAAAATAACTTAAATAATCGCATAATAGTGAATAAGTGTGTTTCAGGTCCATATAACCAACGAGGGGTGAATTTAAGCTAGTTTTAAGTTATTTTTAAATACTAAAAAGTGATATGTAGTGTAAGTGTTTCCTCTACAGTCCCGTTACGATAGCAGCAGTTTGGTAAGATCTTTCCAGTTATGCATATATTATTTTTACCATGCCTGTATTTGTCTTTTCAGGCACATCGCAGCCGATTATGTTTTATTTGATTTTTATTTTCAGGGGCAGAGATCGCGATCCACTTCCACGCCGGCGACGCTATAGAGCTCATTGGCCCTGTTCACCACCGGACGCAGCCGCAACATCGGACAAACACAAAATATCCACCATCCATCGGGTTCAACCACTGCCCCCGAGAATCCAACCACACACGTCAGGGCCTCCGATTGGTCTCGAAATCGGCCGCTAAGTACACTCCGTTTCAAGTCGGAGGGGCTTGTACCCCGACCCCTCGGTCCTCGTGTTGGCGTCCGAAGGTTCCGCGGGCTAACACCGGGGGCATCCGACGCAATCATCACCTGTCAGATTTGACGTCTCGTTGTCAACACAGGATGTCTGACCCGACGTCTGCGCCGGCGGTGTGCCCGAACCACACAACAACATTCGCCACAGTTGACGAGTAACTGCCGAGCGAGACTAGAGGCGTCCGTCCTGCTCTTCTCTAAGTATAGAATGACGAGGGCACAACAGCGTCGGCCGCCCACCCCCGCCTTTACTGCCTGGGCCCTTAGAGCCGCAACCTAGGCTTATATCCCGACGCATCGGTCCTCGTGTTGGCGTCCGAAGGTTCCGCGGGCTAACACCGGGGGCATCCGACGCAATCATCACCTGTCAGATATGACGTCTAATTGTCAACACAGGATGTCTGACCCGACGTCTGCGCCGGCGGTGTGCCCGAACCACACAACAACATTCGCCACAGTTGACGAGTCACTGCCGAGCGAGACTAAAGGCGTTCGTCCTGCTCTTCTCTAAGTACAGAATTGACGAGGGCGCAACAGCGTCGGCCGCCCACCCCCGCCTTTACTGCCTAGGCCCTTAGAGCCGCAACCTAGGCCCAAGGGCAGAGTTTCAGGGGCAGAGTTTAATGTTTATTTTTATTATGCTTTTCAGCTTCTTTAGTTATCAATTTCGCGTCCCAACATGGGACCAATATATTTCTTCCCAGCCTCCTTATATCAATCTCGCGTCCCAACGTGGGACTAGTATTTTTCTCCGCCTTCTCTAGATATCAATTTCGCGTCCCAACGTGGGACGAGTATATTCTCCTTCTTCTCTTCGGATATCAATTGGCCCCCAAAACGTGGGACATTTTAAAAACAGTAGTTTTTAACGAACCGCCCTGAGATTTAAGTTTTGTTTGTAGATAGCTGTGTTTTTTTTGAAGCGTGTAATTTTTAAGAATGATTTTTAGGTATATTTATTTTACTGATATTGAAATATTTATTTGTCGGGATACTTGAGCGTGTTTTAATAAATGTTGTTTTCACAGACCACGTGGAGATTTTCAGTTGTAGAAATTTATTACTGTTTTGATAGTTATGTTTTTTTGAGGTGGATTTTCTTTAGATATTTTCGGTCGTTATATATGTATGTAATTATCGAATAGTAGAACGTGATGACGAAATCAGTGGTATACTTATAAAAATATGAGACTAGATTTGTAGCGAATAATATAAATGATAATATAAACCGCTATATTATAGATTTGCTGTTATATGTTAGCCCGGGAATATGATGTTTATTTTATTTTTAAATATTTTAAACTTATGTTAAATCAATAGAATATTTAGTACTATTTTTACAAAGTCGGATAGTAGAAGATATGTAAGCGTTTTTTTTTTCGAAGAAATTTTTTGTTGCTGTTGTTGTGAGTTGTTCTAAATAAATATAACCTGCGTTCCACCAGGTAAAAATACGTGGAACTGGCGCCCTGAATATGATGATGATAGTAATAATGTAACGACGTTTGAAGATATCGTGACCTCAAGGGAGGCTGTAAATATTATTGAGTCTGTAGGTGAATTTGTAGAAAATAATTCTGTATGAGATGAAGATTGATAAATAATAAGTCTGTAGGTGACGAATTCATTATAACTGATGAAGTTTCGTGGATTATAATTCTGTAGGCAAAGCATAATTCTGTAGGTGAAGAATTTAAAATAAATCTGACGATGGAGGTGGAGATTAAATCTGTAGCTGATGAAGTTGTTGTGGTTTATAACTCTGACGATAAAGGTGAATTATAAATCTGTAGATCATGATGTTATGGTGGTTTATAGCTCTGACGATGAAGGTGGATAATAAATCTGTAGATGATGAAGTTATGGTGGTTTATAAGTCTGACGATGAAGGTGATTAGTAAATCTGTAGATGGTTTTGATGAGTAATAAAAATTCTGTGAATGAAGAATGAAGTTGTTTGGAGGATAATGATGATCCCAATTATGTAGATTTTGCTGTAGTGGTTGTGGAGGCTGTATGTGCATAGAGAGGATGATGATGATGTAAAGACCGTGGAGGCTAATAGCGAGAAGATACGCATCATAAGAAGTAGGTAGTTCAGAATTCGCGTCGGAAGTAGAACTGGTAGTCGCGCCAAATACGTCGAGCAGTAGGAAGCTGATAGTTGATTAGATACGTAGGATGAAAGGAAGCAAGCAGATACGTCGATAGGTAGCAAGATGATGATGAAGATACGTCGGATGAAAGGAAGCAAGTAGAAACGTCGAGAGGGAGCACAATGATGATGATGATACGTCGGATGATGAGAAGATCCTGAGAAATTCGAAGAGAGAAGACCGGTAGTCGCGCCGGATCATGAGTTAGGTACGCCAGTAGTTGCGCTGAGTAGTAATGAGATGAATAGGTACGAAGAGGAGTAGAATGACGGAATTACGAATAAGAATACAATATAGACGATCTATGTGTTATTGGTAGGATTAGCCTCCCCGCAGATAAACTAGACTATTGATGATTCTCTCTATGTAGCATTGATAGACTCTACAGCCACTCGCAGTTTAATTCGCGCAGATTTGGATGGACATTTGACCCAAAGAGATAACGATTTGTAACGAAAGCAGAATTAGACTACTCGAAATCGAACGTTTAGATGAAAGGAATAAGTTTTAGTAGTAGCCGGTTAACGAAATGTAATAAGATGAAATAATGACGCAATGAGATGAGATCTTGACGAAGTAAGATAAGCTAACTATATAATAAGACGAGATAATGACGCAATATGATGAGATAATGACGTCATCGGATGAGATAATGACGTCATCGGATGAGATAATGACTTAAAAAGATGAGATAAAGACGTGATAATTGATAGGTAAATAGCAGAATACGGCGTGATGGATTTTTAGTGTGTTATATGCCTTTGGGAAAAAGTGCGGTATTTTTATTATTTAATTGAGAGGACAACGTTAAGTAAATCACAGAGGAAAATGAGATAACGGATGGACACGAATGAATCAGCCGACGAAGTAGAGGTATTAGATAAAGGCACTTGCGGAAGATGTTGTATTGCGATTGAAGATAGATACGAGCGTAAAACTATGTAAATGCGTTATGACGTTGAGTTATCGGAAATCGAATTGTATTATGGATAGTTGTTATACGGTTTTGTTTGTTCGATGGTTGGAAGCGATTGCGGTATGGTATTGGCCCCATTATAATTAAGGTGAAGATTCTTCGCGATGCGGTTTTCTGGAAGTGATATTAAGCGTTACATATACGTTTATCGGAAAAGAAAATGTTATTATGTAGAGCATTGCGGTGGAAAGAAGAATCGTGTTTAGTCGTATACGTTCTTGCTCTGGTAATGCGTTTACTTTTGTCTGATTATACGATATTTGGTTTCTTTTGTCATTGCATGGATTATCTCGATCATAAAAGGAGAGGCGATTGATATTTCCATAGGTATTGTGATCGATATATTTCCATGCATTATGATATCAAAGAAACCCAAAAACCATTATTTTACTTCGGCCTAATGTATTTCTTCTATTAATTCTAGGAACGGATTATAGCGGCCCCCCAGGCCTTGTTCATATATTTAAGTATTGTCTTTTCTATTGAAAATAAATTTAAAATGTAAAATGCATCAAGCAGATTCCTGGAATCTTGGTTGGCACCCGGCGGTACGGATTGATTCTTCAGTTTAACCACCCCCCCCCCTACTCCATGTTTCACGGGCGCTGGGTCGCCCTGCTGTGGCCAGTCAGTTGTCATTCGGTAGGAGTCAGTGGTTGGTCGGTAGTTGTAGAGACCCGCGTGCGAGAGTGCGAGTTTGCTAGGCTTTCGGACGGCCTTAGCATTTTTTTTCTAATTGTATAAAGTAGTGATTAAGTTCTTTTCAGGTTCTCTACCTATCATCGGGGGTGAATTTAAGATAGGTTAAGTTACTATTAAAAATAACTTTTAAGAATAAAAATAACTTAAATAATCGCATAATAGTGAATAAGTGTGTTTCAGGTCCATATAACCAACGAGGGGTGAATTTAAGCTAGTTTTAAATTATTTTTAAATACTAAAAAGTGATATGTAGTGTAAGTGTTTCCTCTACAGTCCCGTTACGATAGCAGCAGTTTGGTAAGATCTTTCCAGTTATGTATATATTATTTTTACCATGCCTGTATTTGTCTTTTCGGGCACATCGCAGCCGATTATGTTTTATTTGATTTTTATTTTCAGGGGCAGAGTTTAATGTTTATTTTTATTATGCTATTCAGCTTCTTTAGTTATCAATTTCGCGTCCCAACATGGGACCAATATATTTCTACCCAGCCTCCTTATATCAATCTCGCGTCCCAACGTGGGACTAGTATTTTTCTCCGCCTTCTCTAGATATCAATTTCGCGTCCCAACGTGGGACGAGTATATTCTCCTTCTTCTCTTCGGATATCAAAATCATACAAATTGTTATGCCCGAGAATAAATTTTGCCGAAAGAACAATATTTTAAATTTTTTTCCACGGCAACATTCCTGGAAAGATAGTAGCGCTGGCTGTTTTGCGGGCGAGCAACCGAGCAACGAGACTTGCAGCTAGCAGCTAGCACACGCTCTCTTGGCATTCGACGCTGGTGGGAGACGGACGGTTTGGTGTGACGCCGTCATCGGTCGACATGTGCTCCCGATGGCGGCCGTATTTTCGACGGCGCAGGAGGTCTGCGTGACAGGACACGTCACGCGCATGGACGCTGCCGGTGCTACGGAGCCAAGATGAGGGCATCTACAGGGCAGAGGCGTGGAGGCAAGGCGCAGTGTTGGGCCACCGCAGCAGGGAACGCAGCGGCTTGCAGATTAGACCACGAGGGGCTTTCCGTGTCGTCTGGGGCGTCGGGTCGCCTCCGGTGAGGCTCCCAGCTGGCCTGCCACCTCTATCGCTGAGGTGAGAGATGCGCCGTCATAGTGTTGCCGTGTGGCATGGAGCCAGCCATGGGTGACTGTCTGGCAGAGGAGGAGAGAAAACTACGCCGGGTACGACAAGGACCTGCCAGCCTGACGCAGAGGCTGGGCCCCGCCGGACTTTCAGCCACCACGTGGAATACAGTGACATGCCTGGAGAAAGGATGTCGCTGTACCCTGGGGCTGCACCTTCTGGTCAGCGTCTCTTCGTGCCCCGTTGTGTTTGTGAAGCCAAATTGTTATATGCCATGTGTTATTCTTCGTTTTGTTTTTCTGTTTTTTGAACTCTGTTGCTTGTTGTGTTTGTTTTTTTTTTATTATTTAATTGCCATGGACGAACAATGCTGATATTTTGAATAAATGCGCCGTACTAAAAGAATTTTCATAGTGTCACCATCATTTGTCTCCTTTTCTTCCTCATATTGGCTTTGATGTTTCCTCGTGGTCGGAGAGAGGCCTCATCAACAAACATACGTAAATAATATGTTGAAAAATATATTTGATTTGAAAATGTGATCAAATGCGAATACATTATAAACTTATTTCTAACCTCAAAAGACAAATGTATTGATAACATTTTTCCTGGACCAATTTCCATTCAATTTATAAAGCAACTCGATCACGCGAGTCGCTATTGTTATTGAAGGCTAACTGAACCTAACCAAAAAATTAAGGGGAATGGAGATTTACGTACACATCATACTATTGTTTCGTTGTCGAATTTCATTGCATCCCATATATTTTTTTTTAATGTTGAAAATCTTCTACCCGTAGGTTATATCCTCTTTGATCTTCGCGTTTAATGTAAACTTCAGCTCATCCGATCTTGGTAACGTGAGCTGTGGTCACAGAAAATATTTGCTGTGGTGAATTTTAAGGTCTACTTATAATATCTACAGAGAGTATTGACGTAGGTAGGGATCCTATAAAGCTATATATGATATACTAGTAATTGGATAGCATGTAACACATGAGATCCAACTGTCGATAGCGATAGTATGTATAGTTGAAGAATATGTACCAAACTATAAACCCATAGATACAAATTATTGAATATTTTCAGATATTTTGTTTTCTATACAACATATGTAGGTATGTATGTCAAGATAGGATAGTATGGAGGAAGATCCTTTTTCCTACCCAGAATATGCAAATTGCATGATGGTATGTATGTATGTTTGGAGATGAAGTAACAAACTATTAAGTCTTCTTACATATTGTGTATAGGCGACTGCCATACAAAATGTATGAAGCGATGTCGTCACTAAATTCAATTTTTAAAAAAATTGTTAAAAAAAAATTGAGATCTTCTACTACAATGTTAATATTTTTTATAGAAAATTAAATTATCTAGTTGGGGTGTTTCGGCTTTTTTCGATAATTGTAAAAGTTTTGGAAATATAGGCAGTTAAACTCATAAATTTATCATAAAAAAATATTTTTCTTAATAAAAAATGTTTGAGAAACCCTGGAATTTTTTTGAAAAAACTGATTTGAGATTTTGTATTTGTCTATGTTTGTACCAATTTTCAGCGTTCTAGCGTTTATGGTTTCTGAGATATATGGAAAAATAAAATAAAAATTCAAAAGTTGATAACCCCTGACTGAAACAAAAATTCAAAATTCCGAGTATAAAAATTTTGTAGGCCTGTAACTGTTTATATATTCTGAAATTTTAGGCTCTGTAAATTGAGCGGATCAAAAGTTATAAGGGGGGGACGGACACACACACAGACACACGAAATGTTCTACTCCGAATTCTGAGTAAATCCGTGTATGGAACATATATGCTGCGAAGCCTCTAAGTTGGTGTTTTTTGATTTCAAAGTTGGAAAAGCCGTGAAAAAAGTAGACCTCTCCATACAATTCTCGCGTATTCTGGCTTGAAACATTGTCGATATGTTAAGAGAACAAAGTTCTCCTGAACAAATCGACAGTTGGATTATTATAGTTTTTCAAAGTTTATAAAATACCAATCCTATTTTTTACCTGATGCGGTTCGCGTTCTATTTTGTTTGAATTTGGCGCCATATCAGCACACCACAAACAAAGATTATTAAAAGAAATATGGACAATGTAAAAAAAAACGTGAGAAAAAACACTGAAAATATTTATTGTAGTGACGTCCAAAATTAACATTCATGACGTCATAATTTATTGACAATATTATTTATTTTAATATTTCATTTGAGACATTATCGTTCTGACTTTTGAAAATTGACTTTCTTGTGTAGGTACCGTCAGATAGTGATTCAATATTTTAAATTTTTATTTTGTGCAACAAACTTTGTTACAAACGATGTAACATAAACAAAAAGTGAACTCGTCCTTAACGTCATTCCAGGAAGGTATAATACCAATATTTGAAATGTAAAAAGGATGTCCTTAATTTTTTTTATTTACTTGTTATAATAGTTATTATCCTTGATAAATGAGGTAAAAAATTAACAAGTCTAACTACTTATAAAGTCAATCTTTGTATACTATAGCTACACATAACTGAGTTAACTACCAAATACGTTCTCTAGAAAACTTGAAGGAAAATTACTTACTTTCTTTTGAGTACAGATACCAATTTTAGTGGAAACCTTGGTAGACATAGCGTTAGGAGAGGGTTTGAGGGATGGTGGGGATAAATGTTTGTTTCTTGAACGTAATTATTATTGGGAGATGAGGGGGAGAAATGTGGAGGGAATCTCTTCCCCTCCCCAATTCGTGAGTCGGATTAGTTGAATAAGCTTTTCAAACTTGTTCATGGTTTTGATTTACCGAGAAAAGATTTTCAATTGCTAAGTAGGTAGATAGGTATAATTTTTGTACTTACGAATGCGACGAATAAAAAAATCACTAATCTGTAAAGATGGGTTTGAGTAAGAGTTTTGAATGAATTTCCTTCTTATACAATTTTCTTTTTAATGATATTGCATACCTACCTAATTTAATAATATAGATATGTAGGTACCTATCTATATTTTTAAAGTAGGTCTACTTATTATTATTATATCAATGCAGTAAGACGATTGTAGGTATATTTGGATATATTATTTACGTAGAATAATATATATATATATATATATATATATATATATATATATATATATATATATATATATATATATATATATATATATATATATATATATATATATATATATATATATATATATATATATATATATATATATATATATATATATATATATATATATATATATATATATATATATATATATATATATATATATATATATATATATATATATATATATATATATATATATATATATATATATATATATATATATATATATATATATATATATATATATATATATATATATATATATATATATATATATATATATATATATATATATATATATATATATATATATATATTATTATATTTTTATCTCGGTTTTCCCGTGTCAGTAGGTCTTGACTAAGACCATTTGTCTTCCGACGTTTCGCCTGAATATCACCAGGCATTTTCAAGGACTTAACGAAAAGCACGCGCGCGACACACGTCTACTCACACTGAAAGCTCACCGTCAAGTGACTCGTAGCGTACAAGATGGCCGCTTATGTCAAATATTGTTAGCGCGACGTGATTGGCTCCTTGTGACACGCCCACCTGCTGTCGTGTTCGTTGGTAATAATATTTTATCATTATTTTTGTGTTGTGATTTATTGTTAATTTTAGTTGTGACATTAATATTATTATTGTTGTGTTTTGGGTTTATTTTCGCTATGGTATTATTAATATTATTATTGTATTGTTTGTCATATAAAATGTTCTTCCAGGTACTAGGCAAACGAACTCCGTCGTCCCGATTGTTCATTATATCCCTTCTCTTATATATTTCTATAGCTTCCCTGTAAATTCTGAGAGGTTCACTGTTTAAACTTGCTATTATTTTTGAATGGTCAAAATCTATTGTATGTCCTTCTGTGAGCGAGTGTTGTACAAGTGAGGATGTAAGTTTTTTGTTTCTCATGTCGACTCTGTGCTCCGCTATTCGTGCTTCAACTTTTCGATTGGTTCTTCCTACATAAGTCTTATTGCACGATCCGCACGGTATTTCATATACTCCATGAGCTTCAAGTGGAATGATGTCTTTCGGGTTTCTTAGAAAGGTTGATATTTTATTTGTTGTGCTGAAAACGGTACGTATGTTATTTTTGTTTAATAGACGGCTGATTTTATCGGTGACGCCTTTGATATATGGTAGTCGGGCTGTTAAAGGCGTCACCGATAAAATCAGCCGTCTATTAAACAAAAATAACATACGTACCGTTTTCAGCACAACAAATAAAATATCAACCTTTCTAAGAAACCCGAAAGACATCATTCCACTTGAAGCTCATGGAGTATATGAAATACCGTGCGGATCGTGCAATAAGACTTATGTAGGAAGAACCAATCGAAAAGTTGAAGCACGAATAGCGGAGCACAGAGTCGACATGAGAAACAAAAAACTTACATCCTCACTTGTACAACACTCGCTCACAGAAGGACATACAATAGATTTTGACCATTCAAAAATAATAGCAAGTTTAAACAGTGAACCTCTCAGAATTTACAGGGAAGCTATAGAAATATATAAGAGAAGGGATATAATGAACAATCGGGACGACGGAGTTCGTTTGCCTAGTACCTGGAAGAACATTTTATATGACAAACAATACAATAATAATATTAATAATACCATAGCGAAAATAAACCCAAAACACAACAATAATAATATTAATGTCACAACTAAAATTAACAATAAATCACAACACAAAAATAATGATAAAATATTATTACCAACGAACACGACAGCAGGTGGGCGTGTCACAAGGAGCCAATCACGTCGCGCTAACAATATTTGACATAAGCGGCCATCTTGTACGCTACGAGTCACTTGACGGTGAGCTTTCAGTGTGAGTAGACGTGTGTCGCGCGCGTGCTTTTCGTTAAGTCCTTGAAAATGCCTGGTGATATTCAGGCGAAACGTCGGAAGACAAATGGTCTTAGTCAAGACCTACTGACACGGGAAAACCGAGATAAAAATATAATAACATATTTCACCCGTGAAAACATCAAATATAACATATATATATATATATATATATATATATATATATATATATATATATATATATATATATATATATATATATATATATATATATATATATATATATATATATATATATATATATATATATATATATATATATATATATATATATATATATATATATATATATATATATTTATTTATTTATTTATTTATTTATTTATCCCAAAGACTCACCAACAGGCAAAGAGTACATGTATATTACAATGATATGAACGCTGTAATCATTTCTCCACAAATTGCCCAATTAGTGGTGAATACAATTTTAGCATAAAAAAAACAATTTTATAACTTAAAAACTAACATAGATAATTAACAAAATGTAAGAAAAATAAAATATTTAAAAACTTAAAAGCTAACATAAAATACAAAAAATACAAAAATCGTAAGTACCACGGGGAAAGGAAGAGGAAAGGATTTGGTGTATTAAGGATAGTGCAGGTTAGCAATCAGTAAGTATTTGATTAATGGATCTCCTAAACGCATTCAGGGAAGAGGCAAAGACATCCACACTCCCAAACTTACTATTAAAATTGTGAGTGACTCTGTATAAGGGACTTCTAACACCAGCATTACTGGTCGGAGTGTTCATATAGAACTGTCTGTAATTGCGAATTCGAGTCAACGATGGTATACAGAAGTTTACCCTAGCCAACAGAGCAGGTGCATCAAAATCAGAGTTACAGATCTTGCGCAGCGTCAATGCGTCGAGTAGCTCGCGCCTATGTGTCAGACTTGGCAAATTCATTACGCTGATGTTACGGAATCTACGCTGACCGATACGGAAAAATTTTCTTTGCAGCTTCTCAATCTCGTCAATGTACTTACTATATAGGGGGTTCCAAACAGCAGAGCAATATTCTAATTTAGAGCGAATTAAGCATTTGTATAGCAGCAATATGGAATATACATTACTGAATTCTTTCGTTGATCTAAGAATAAAGCCCAAAATCCTGTTGCAACTTATCAGAACCTCCCGTATATGTTCGTCAAAGTGCAATTTTGAATCAAAAATAACCCCTAGATCCCTAATACTATGCAACGGTTCCAAAGCCACTCCGTCAATCTTATATATGTGATTCATTACATTTTTATTTTTTGTAAATGTAATGGAATTACATTTCTTTAGATTAAGTTGAAGCTTATTAGCATCGCAATATTTACTGAGTCTGTTCAAATCGTCCTCCAACCCCATACAGTCCTCCTCATTACGTATTCGCCGATAAATTTTGAGATCGTCGGCAAACAGCAAAAATTCTGAATTTTTAAAGCATGTACCAATGTCATTGACGAAGAATGTAAAAAGAAGGGGTCCCAGAACAGACCCTTGTGGAACTCCCGAGGTAACGGCCACGCATTTAGACTTGTAGCCATTCATGACAACAGTCATCAAACGGTTACTAACGTAAGACTCAACCCAACGCAGCAGACTACCATGAATTCCGTAAGAGCTCAACTTCCTAATCAGCAAGTCATGGTCAACCTTGTCGAAAGCTTTTTTAAAATCCGTGTAAATTGAGTCCACCTGCACCCGCTTGTCCAAGGCCTCAAACAAGTAATCAGAATATTCAAGCAGATTTGTAACCGTTGATCTTTTGTTCACAAACCCGTGTTGATTATCAAGTAGGCATGGCTTTAGATGATGGAACAATCGATCCTTCAAAATAGACTCAAAAACTTTAGAAAATTGAGATAAGATCGATATAGGATATATATATATATATATATATATATATATATATATATATATATATATATATATATATATATATATATATATATATATATATATATATATATATATATATATATATATATATATATATATATATATATATATATATATATATATATATGTTATTCTTCAGGCTTTCGCGGAGAGGAGTAAATGATGCGTCGATTTCTCGGGTACTCCGCGTCGTAGTTTTATGGTTCCTCCTGGAACCGGGTCCCTTCCAGGACACGGTTCCAGGAGGAACCATAAAACTACGACGCGGAGTACCCGAGAAATCGACGCATCATATATATATATATATATATATATATATATATATTATATCATAGATGTACCTATAGGAAATATAAATCAAGGCACCTACACAATACGATAATATAGCTTGCTTCAATGTATTTGCATTATACCTACTTCATGCAGTTTTACACTATTTATGTCAATAGTTTTGTTCTCATATAACAAATTTGTTGGAAGGTATTCTATGTACATAGGTATTAGTTTTGAAATTCTACGCAGCAGTCATCGATGTATATGATTTCTTATTTAAGAGGGCGACTGCTGCCAACGTACCTATTTTTTCAATTTGATATACCGTCATTATTACTAAACGAAACATTTTGAAAAAAATAACCTAGTTAGTTTGGATATTAATAAAGAGAAATATACCTTAACTTTTTGATTATGTTCTGTATATATTCTTGTAAGATAATAATAAGCATACCCCGATTTTAGACATTTATCTTAAATTTCTAAAAAAATATAAGGTATAGAGCAATATTTTTTTTTATAAATTAAAGAAGAACAAAATACCTGGAAAAATATGATATGACGTTGCATTAATGCATCAGGTTAAGTAAATAAACCAAAAAAACTTTTATTACGCAATGGCGCTGAATGGAAAATAAATGTTTTTAGGTTTATTTACTAAACCTGAAGCATAACTACAACGTCACATCATATTTTTCTAGATATTTTTGTCTTCTTTAATTTAAAAAAAATATATTACTCTACGACTTATAGTTTATTAAAAATATAAGATAAACGTTGAAAATCGGGGTATGCCATTATTTTTCTACAATAATTTATACAGAACATTATCAAAAAATTAAGGTATATTTTTGTTTATTAATACCCAAACTATCTAAATTATTTTTTTCAGAACGATTTGATAAGAAATAATGATGGTATATCAAATTGAAAAATAGGTACGTTGGCAGCAGTCCCCCCTTAATATTATAATATTAAGTTATAACTATAGGTTATAGGTAATTTAGTATACTTTTTACACGGATAGTTATGTTATATGCTTGAGCCTAAATTCGCTATTTTCATTGCGCGGGTGATGGACTGCTCACTATAAAATATTCTATTGTGTCAGAAAATTCTAATATTACCTTAATTTAAATGATGCAGGTCTTTAAATTATATTTTTTTTATTTACAATCCAAAATCACTATCGTTTTATGACCATATTAATCCTCAGTACTCAACTGAAATCAATTCGAGCTAAATTTTGTCAATATTAATATGGCTGAAGAATAAGGGATGTATTGGAAAATTTTGTGTTAGCGAACTCTTTGTTAAGTATTTTGAATATCACCACTGTATGTAGATACATAATTTTATCAATAATAACAGAATTATCAGCACGTTTTCTAATAGACTTAATTTTATCACGCAGCACAATGTACCTAATAGAAAATCACGAGAAAAAAACGAGATAAATAACAAATTATAATAGTTCGAAATATTTCACATGGTTTATAGGTACTTTGCTCCATATTAGAAAAAGAGACTCCTACTTTGTGACCTTTTCACATTGTGCAGCACAATCTGTAGAGGATGGTTTTAAATCTCAATTTGGTCCATGGTCATATTATAGGTTCAACTCAATCGATTCAACTCTTTAAAAAATAAAATAAAACACATGAAAAAAGGCAAAGCGGCAGGAGATGATAACATTCTCCCCGAATTTCTAATTAACTTGGGTGATAGGGCTGTAGCGTGGATTGCAAAATATTTTTCACTGGTGATAGATTCAGGACAATTACCCAAAACATGGAAGGATGCTAAGGTTATCGCCATCCTAAAACCAGGTAAACCAGCTGAAGATCCCAAAAACTACAGACCAATTTCCCTGCTATCGGTTGTGTACAAGCTCTTTGAGAGGGTACTGTCGGAAAGATATACTACGGAAATTGAAAAATACCTCCCAGTAGAACAGGCGGGTTTCCGCGTGGGCCGCAGTACCTGTTAACAAGTCATCGCACTAACAACACATGTGGAAAATGGCTTTCAAAGAGCGGAGAAGTCAGGCTTAGTACTCTTGGACCTAACAGCAGCTTATGATACTGTCTGGAGAAGAGGTTTAATCCTCAAGTTTGCGAGGACAATCAAATGTAGAAAATCTGTTGCACTGCTGGAAAGCATCCTGACTAATAGAAGAATAAAAGTACCTATACTTAGAGGGTAAAACGAGTGGCACAAAAATATTACAAAATGGACTACCACAGGGATCAATGCTGTCTCCACTCCTTTTCAATCTCTACACGGAAGACATCCCAAATACAGTGTCCAGAAAGTTCATATACGCAGACGACGTGGCGCTGTTGGCTCAGGCGAAAACCTTTGAGGAGCTGGAGTCAACTTTAAATGCTGATCTAGGCAAATTCCAAAAATACCTAGAGAATTGGCATTTGCGCCCGAACCCGAAGAAAACAGTCGCATTAGCTTTACATCTGAATAACAAAGAATCAGAAAGAGAATTGAATTTGCAGATATGTGGTGAGTGGATCCCAAATGAGAAAAATCCAAAATACCTGGGTGTTAAAATGGATAGATCCCTGACATACAGAGCTCATACTGAGGGAGTTAAAAATAAGATTAAAGCTAGAAATAATATTATAAGCAAACTGGCAGGAACTTCATGGGGTAGCAGAGCGACAACATTGCGCACGTCAGCAATGGCGTTAGTATATAGATCAGCAGAATACTGTTCTCCGATATGGGGAAGGAGTGCTCACTGTGGCAAGATTGATGTCGAGCTAAACAAGACAATGAGGACTATAACGGGTACCATAAAATCGACCCCAACTCAATGGTTGCCGGTACTGTCTAATATTGCTCCACCAGATCTCCGTAGAGCCCATTCCACAGTCAGAGAAATAAAAAACATCAGGAAAAAATCCCAATTGCCAGTATTTAATGATATTTTTCACCCACCCGAGAAAAGATTAAAATCCCGAAAACCCATATGGACAGTGGAGGAAGATGGTTTTAATTTAGAAGGTATCTGGAGAGAAAGATGGGCTACAGAAAATACTGAAAATAAACATTTAATAGTAGACCCTGGAACTCGAGTACCTGGTTTCGACCTGCCACGGAGGGTTTGGGTACAGCAAAACAGAGTGAGGACAGAACAAGGCTGCTGTAATTACTTACTCTGGAGGTGGGGAAACAGAGATAATCCTGACTGTGAGTGTGGAGCTGAGCAGTCTGTGAAACACGTGGTCCAAGAGTGCCAGCTAAAGAAATTTAACGGAAGCCTCCAAGATATACATGAGGCGAAACCAGAGGCGGTGGACTGGCTCTCAGCACTGGAACCAAGACTATAATCTGATACACCACACGAAAAGTAAAGTAATTAAGTTTAAAAAATAATAAAGTTGTTATAGGTACCTTCCTTCTCCATCCTCTCTCTTCTCCCACAACCTCTATCCCCTTCATTTCTTTGTTGCTGTGTATTTACATTTTATTATTTATTTATTTATTTATTTATTATTAAAAATAACAAAGAAAAATACACAATACAACAATATTATATACAATTTTTAAAAAGATACATTATAATTTTGTTTTTTTTTATGACTCAACTTCAAAAAGAGTTTTCTCGTGCTTTGAAGTGAGTCACATTTCACAAATCTACAAACTATCTAATCTATTTATATACATACATCTTAATCTAGGCACTAATCTATTTACAATAACATACATATTTAGATACAAACATACATAATATTATATATAAAGAGAGAAAAAAAAATACAAAATTGGTCTGTAGAATAAATAAAAATACACAAATTGAAAATAAACAACACACAATGAATACACAAGAAAAATGTTACTTCAAAAAGTCTTTCAGCAATACCAAGAAACCACCAAAATTATATTGCGCCACTATTCTCATATCCACTGGTAAATCATTAAACTACTTCACCCCATAATATGAATAATGATTTTGGCCAAAAGATGTATTTTTCTTTGGGATCTTTATCATTCTTTATTATATTACGTGTTTGTCTTTCTATTTGTTATTTTTATATATAAATTTAATATGCCTACCACTTCACTATGTATAGCGTCACGTTGCTTTGGTTGGTTGGAAATAATTGCCATATGGAAATAAACCCGCCATTGAACAAATTATTGTACAAGTAAAAATAAATAAATAGGTATGATATACACATGTACCTTGGTAAAAGGTGGATACATAGATGTAGAACGTGGCCCAAATAATTATATTGCGGTAATGGATCGTAGTAAGAGTATTGGCTGTTTCACCGTTCATCAGATATCTAAAATGATGGCGGGGATGGGGAGGGGGTGGGTATGATATTGAGAGAGAAAACGGAACACGGGGAGTGAGATTGGGATAATCGCAGGGGGATTATCAGGCTAATTGGAGGACAAACATTGTGCGGGGTCGGTGACTTAATAAGAGCCTCAGGATGGAAATTTGGGATTAGGTTAGTGGTTCGCCTTTTAATTAATCCATAATGGAATTATAAACGCTTTATTCAGGTGTCGATGTGAAAAGACGGTTGTTAATCAATTTATGTGACACTCGTTTTTTTTAGGTTGGCGCCTATCAAGGATTCCGCTTATATTTTTAGAAAACCGCAAGAAAATAATAATACGAGTCGTTTAATAATTTTCTAGAGACGATCAAACAAAACCGCAAGGAAATATTTGAAGTTGCCAAAGTAAGATATTTAATTTGAAATTGAGAGGTTTACTTGAAAAATTGCCTGTTTGCTTATTATGCAGTACAGCTTTGACGAGGAGTCTGAGACCATGTTTTCTTTTCCTGTCCAATAAGAGACGCATTTGAAGGGAAAATTCCAATTCCCATTATCGATACATTATCTTCTATAGTTAGGATCAACGGAAATTTATAAACTGCTTCACAAGTTCATACAGAAAAATATAGTTATACTTGTAATCCCCCACAATATCTTATTATTTTTCACACTCACTAGAGTTGTTCTCACAGCTGTTAAATTTCACAGTCGACACGTTGTGCTGCACAGTTTAGAGCGCTGTTGACTGCATATACACATTGATCAACGTTTTTGACACAATTTTTTTTTTTTTTTATTGAGTATCATAATATGAACATACACATAGTACAAATATTTAAATTAATACAATTTTTTTTTCAATAGGTACTGTCCCAAAAAAGTTAAAAACTTGTGCTTGGGACAGGAGTCCTGTATAAGGACTGGCTGCCTTACAAAAAAAATGTAGGTACCTACCTCATGATATTCCAATCTCTCGATTTGTTCATATGTTTTTTGGTAATTATTTTCTGTCTTATTTAATTTTCGAATCTGTGATTTGTTCCTGACGTTTACGTACCTACAATATTATTTAGTATACCAACATTAACAACAGAAGATTGTTAAAAAAACTTAAAATGTGTGTAAATAAATAAAACTGTTAATTCCTGATAAAATTATATGATATAGGTCATGGAATTATAATGTACAGAAGCCGCGACTAGTAAAAAATTCGAATTCAAATGTATGCCAAGTTTTTTTTTACATGTGTGTGTGAGGCGGTAGATAGGTTGGTCTACGTTTTATGTAGGTGTGCGTGTCGGTAGGTGTACGTATACAAGAAATTCTTCTGTTTCCTCGTAGTTTTAGTTGGCATACATTCATTGCGCTGACTAGGTATCTGTATCATATATAATCTAAGGATATAGGTAGGTACATATTGCATAATATATTTCTTAAAGCGTAACTTCAAACAGTGATGCTAAAAGTAATCACATACTTATGTGTATAATGCTTACATAAATGCTGTTTTCATATTCTGTGTAGGAAAAAAGACTGACCTCCATACTATTCTATCCTGACATACATACCTACATGTTTTATATAGAAAACGAAATATCTCAAAGTATTTATTAATTTGTGATTAAGTGTTTATAGTTTGGTACGTATTCTTCAATTATACATACTATCGCCATCGACAGTTAGATCTCATGTGTTACATGCAACTAATTACATAAGTAAGTACTGATCCATTGTTATGTCCAGGCCGATAAAAATAATTGCTTTTATTTTACACTCACATTGTGTAATTAGGGAGTTGTGTACTAGGCATAGGTATCAAGGTATAGGTATAGGTATCTCTTTGGTAGTAGGGAGTGTTGTTCAGCCGGTATATTCATTGGTGCCCACTCATGTGGTTAAATACTAAACACTAATGTATTCTGAAAGTTCATTGAAAAAACGAAATGTCAATTAGTCTACCTCTTGAACCAAAACAAAGGTCCTTCAAATATCGCTTTAATTAACATAGAACATTCATTAATATCGAAGTTCATAATATAATACCTATGTACAATGTAGGTTTTATTAAAAAATATCCACATACCATTGAATGTAAGTATTACAATTTTTATAATAATACTAGTGGGTACGGACAGTCGCTGTCCTGGCATAGACCACCTTCTGTGTAGACTTCATCTTATGTATCTACTTTACCTATTTTTTCCAAACATTCGAGTGTGATATATTCTCTAGATGTGTAATAATAATATTCTGATTTTCTCTTAAGAATGACCAACTAAGAACCGTTTTTTGACCCCCTTTGCGCAGCTACCGCCCACCGCAATAAACGGTTGACTTTTCACAGGTATTAGTTAAGTCAGTCGACATCCCCAGTCTAGTTATTAACAGTGTCACAGCAACATGGAAAATATTACCCCAAGTTAGTCACTTTCGCCAGTTTAGTAAAATAAAAATGGAATGGTTTAAAAATAAAAACACTTCACAAAATTGACTTGGGTTTTTTTACCCCATTTATTTACACCATTGCTTGAAAGTTGGATAGAAATTATTGTAAAGCAGGGATAAGTACGCCTAATGGGCGGAGACATGCGCAAATGCCTGGTCATTCTTAGGAGAATTAGAGAGTATACAGATGTCAATAGATTTGTTCACACCACCATCTATTAAAACATTGCACCACTTAAAAATGAAGTACGACCCTTTTTGCCTCAAAAAAATTCATGGGAGGGTATAGGGAGGTCAAAATTTGTAGTTGTATGTAATTTTGGATGAAAAATCTAAAAAAAATTGCGTTCTAAAATTAATATATTTTTTATAACAGCGCCACCTATCGGATTCAAAACTATCCTATCTTTCAATCCGACAAACCAACCATTATAATTATTAGGTGAAACTGTACTATGCAATTAGTAAAGTTTCATTTAATACTGAAACTATTTTTGACAAAATCAAATATTTTAAGCGTTTGACAAATAATGTACGACAGACAAAGATATTTTTTATTCATTTCAAGGGCAAAGGCAATTTTTTTTTATTTAAATATAATATACATAATCCTTGATGATTTTGACATTATAGTAACATACCATGAGCGATATGTAGTGTACAGCTATATGGTTACGCATTGTAGAAATGATCCCCGTAAATTATATTTTCCTACACGCTTTTCCATTTCCCCTACTCGCTGTCGGCCAATTAATTGCCGTAATATTTTCCAGTGTGTGTGAGTATCTTTAGTTTCATGTATGAAATAGGAACGTTATCCAATTTCTCAATCTTTAATTATGATTTTATAATAAACAAGTTTTATTCATTATAATTTATTTATACCTTTATTTATTATGAAGCCTTGTGCATGTTTTTTTGAGATTTATAGAGGCTTCAAAGGGACCAATAGTATTGATTATCCAAATCTGGCAAATTCCAATGATAAATAGATCAAATGAAAAATCCCGAACAAATACTAAATATTATTGTGAGATTATAGTTGTTAAGACCATTCTGGAGAGATCATGTGGGGAGAGCGGGTTCGGATCGAGTTGTGAGGATGGCAGCGGATGGGGAGATAACAAATGGCAGACCCCCTGGAAGACCACCCAAAAGATGGAAGGATAGCTGGACGTTCACTTCACAAGAGCTGGCTCCGAGAATAACAGGACACAGTCCTAACTAAAGCAGAAGAAGAAGATAGTTGTTAAGAATATATAAGCTAATAATATAATCTCATTAAAGATTCGTCAGAAAATATGTATGGATTCGTACATAGGTATTGCTCTGCTAACCAACCAATCAGACCAGTATGGACGGCGTTTATTTTTGACACATTTTTCTTGAAAAGTAGGTTCTGTATGCGTTATCTTTTTACAAGATAATAGATCTGAAATTTCCATATATCTTCATTATAATATACTAGATGTCGTAGTCAAATTTTGTATGAATCGAAGTGAGGCTTTTTTCCGCAGGATTTTAGACAACTTGGTTGGCAGACCACATCGTTTATCTATAGAGAATAACGACGAATGTGAGTTGTTTTCGGATTATTTGTCGAAAAAAAAAAACACTTTGTTCATTAAGATTTAGAGAACAGTAATCTAGGAAGTGTTGAAATATAAGGAAAACTGCAATATTTTGCCAACCAAAACGTCAAAAGCGCGATATAATATGACACTCACGAAGTACTCCATCTAGTATATTATATGAAAATCTATGGAAATTTCTAACCACTGTAATTTTATCCATTTCAAAAAAAGAATAAAATGAAATTTTAGGTACCTACATACTTTTGACAAATTAATAAAACATTCTTTAAATGTGCTTCGCTAACATATTAAACCAAGATTATTTTTTATAGGCTCTTGCTCTATAAATAAATATAAAACAGAATCAAGTAGACAAAGAACTAAGTTTGTATGTATTTGGTCTTGCGATTCTTGTAGTCATGCTCTTTTGTATTGCGGGATTTGCAAGACCAAAACCGCACGTGTAGCTGTAAGACCAAGACCAGACTTTGGAAGACCAAGAGTATTGCATGACTTATTGTTAATTGCATGAGTATTGCGGTCGCGCAAAATTTAATATACTTACTTATACTTTTTAGTTTTTTCAGCGCTGACAGCGTTGACTATGTAGAATTCCATCATAAAAATTAAACATTGTAATGGTAATTTAGATTAGATGGCAGAGCGGTTAGCGCGCTGGGTTAGTAATCCAGTGGTCTTGAGTTCGTATCCTGCCACGATTGATTTCGTTCCCCTATAGTACAAGCTTAATCTAAGGAATGTATGAAGATGTACACGTACTTGACTAACAAGGACATATTCATTTTATATAAAAAAAATAGTAACCCGTGTTTGCATAGGTCATCTTCGTTTGATCCAACAAAATGATTGATGTCGTCCATCCATCTGTTTGGTGGCCGCCCTTATTGTGGTCTTTTGTCATTTCTCGGTCTCCACTCCAGCAGTCTTTTCGTTCATCTACATATTGTCATTAATTCTTGCTATGTGTCCTGCCCATCTCCACTTTTGCATAGATATTCTCTCAATCCAGTATCCAGTCATCCCTCTTCCTGTTCTCTAGTTTATTTAGCAACATTATCCTTTCAATTTTTCTTTGAGATACACCCAGCTTGTTAGCAGACAGTTTGGTTTTGGTCGAATTTTCCATGCCATAAGTGGATACTCGCAAAACACACTGCTCAAACACCCTTGACTTGAGGAAATTCGGTATGGGGCTACGAAAAGTATCATCGAGTTTCCCAAAAGCCGAATGATACACAAAGGGAAATTGAACAATAATAAGAATTAACACTTCCTTGCACCCCGTGCAAGTGGCTAAAAAATTCCACATGGCGATTGCTTCCAACTCCAGCCCAGTGAAACAAGAAATGTGTGAATCAAACACGGGACGCCCGCAGAGAAACCAAACGGCTTTATAAAATACTGAAATAAGAATTAAGCTTTTGAATATTTTTTTTTCGGGATTGAATCAATGATAGAGTGAGTGTTATTATGCCGATGACGATAAATACACAAAAATATATTATAAGTATAATGAAAAAGTTTTGTATCTCTGCTACATGGCAATCTTTGCAGACTGGGCGAACGTGACGTAGAGAGATAAAGTACCTACGAATTCAATTCCCGTGACTGCTAATTTGCTGCGCTGGATTCCGGCCGTGCCACGCCAGACTCGTTCATGTCAGGGCTACGTTCACAATGAACGCCGATTGCACTTAGTGACGCTCTAAGCCGTTCACAATGACCGGAAACAGACGCTCGAAAGACACTCTGTGGCGTTCAGATTGAACATCGAGTTTACGCACCAAACGCTCGGTAAAATTGTCGGGTGAAAAACGCTCCGACATTATCTGTTGTCTTCTATTTATATTATTATCTGTTGTCTTCTATTTTATCTGTGGAATGATGACTTCTATTTGTTTCTGTGGTATCTGGTAGTATCTATTATGTCAGTTGACATTATTTATGATAACAATATTCATTCACACAAATCCGCCTCTATTGGTGGCTGTGCCTTATTAAAAAAAAAAATATATGCATTCACAAAGAGGTTAGTTTATTAAAATATCATTAAACAATTTCCAATAAAAGGTCAGAGATCATTATTTACACCACTGCCCAAATGTTGTCTTTCGATGAAAATATAACCTAAAAAGAGACATATATTTCATCAATCCTATATATTTCATCAATTATTTCTTATTTATATTGGAGTCAAATCACATTGATAATAATTAAGAAATATAGATCTTTAATTGAACACACAACCGATTTTATTTAGTCATATCCTTCTGATTTTATAGGTAACTAGTGTTAATATAAATATATTATAACTGAACATATAAACCAGAATCATTATATTACAACCAACCCAATAGTCTCAAACTTATATCTTTTTTAGTTTGAAATTAATTAATGATCCAAACGTAGCTAATAATTTGTATGCATCGGATGGTCAAACGCATTAATCAAAATCTACCATAAATAACCATCAAAGTTTACTGGCAAATAGGTAAACTTATACTAAATATAAGCACCCAAAGCATTATTCCTTACTAATTAAGTTCACTCTCAACATTGTCGTTTTCACCATTACGTGACCTGAATAATAAACAAGTTCATATTATAGGTACATATGTACATTATGTTGATATCTTGGATTAGAATATATTATATTATCTAACTAACAATAACCAACCTACTTGGTTACGATTACAGAAGTATGAAATATTAATAAATGGTTTGCTTGTAAGCAAGACGCCATTAATAGTTATACGATGATTTATTGCTCACATTCCTAATCTGATATCGTGAGTTATGTACCACTTGATTCCAAATACATTCATTCTCATTTGTAACTTACGGGTTTGAACCCATGAACTTAAGTTATAGCTTTCCGCGCAGGTATAATTATTTAATTTTTTTTGAATAGGTATCTGTCGCGAAGATTGGTCAATATCGAGAGATTTTGTTGAATGCGAGAATTTTGAGAATTTCCTCGGTGAAAAGGTTAACTACTTTGTGGCATGGACGAGATTTACGTCCGGAAGAAATGTTATAATATTTTTCTGGCGCCTTTTTTTGGATGAAATTGATATTTGTTGAGCTGGCGACGCCTCCGTCGTACAGCCGAGCCGCCGTCGTGTCATATTTAATATAAAATGACGGATTTTAATACAAAGGGAGAAGATAAAAGAAAATAAGACTGACATAAAAATAGAATAATTGATAAGAGCACTTAAAGTAACAGTTTTCTATATAAGACTATACATGTATTCATTTATACATACATACATTTTATTAATTTATTTTCTTATATATCTTAATTTTATTATGTATGTCATCACCATGGATTTATTGTTTTCGCGATTTTTATTATTGTAAACAATACTGCATTCTCTAGTAAATAGTTGATTAACTGCGTGTTTCAATCAATTTTAAAGTAAAATGAATTTATTGATTGAGGGCATTATAATGTGGCAGTTCGTTAGACACTTTTACAATATTTTAAATTCAGTTTGAGATGTAAAAACGTTTGAAAAATTACTGTCAATATATTTTCGTGAACATTAATTTATAAATATAAAATAAATTAAAAAACACTTTATTAATTTATTCCTATTTTAAATATAAGTTTATCAATTGATTCATATTTTTCTGAAAAAGTGTAGGTTCTATCTATTAGTTACCGGAAATACAGATTGATTTTATCAAGCATACTTAATTGTTTATTGTGTAGGTTAAATTTATTTTAATAGCTCGAATATAAATTCAATCAACTGAGTTTTGTAAAGTGGAATAGCAAACAATTAATCGTAGCCGTATTTTGTTTCCAAAAATAATGTGAAGGTACATTGTTAGTTAACAGGACACGATTTAAAATAATGTAAGCGTAAATGTTGTAATATTTTAGGGTCTTTATTTTTCCTTTCAGCGGAACTAAACAACTTTTCCTTTACTCCTTCTTGATTAGGCTTCTCTCCCGCTTTCCTTCAGCGGGTCTTATAGTCCCCCCTTCCCCCTTTCTTCAGCGGGTCTCCTAGTCCTCCCCAACCCCCCCTCCTTACCGTTCCAAGTTCAATTTGACAAGTGTCTGAGCTTAATGAAACGCCCCGTAAATCAGTAGCGCGAGAGGAGTCCTTTATCATTGGCCAATTATACCTACCTATTAGGGATTTCTTTTTACCTTTGTGAGGAAATTGCAGCGTGTATTTACAAATAATAATATTAGACGCCTTGTCGCTACATACAAATATGGAACATTTATGTACACAAGTTTTTTCTACGCTTTTGCTTGTTTGAGAAGAAATTTTAAAAGTAGGAAGTACATAGTTAATTTCAAGCATAAATACGTCAAGGAACTAGACGATATAAGATTTAATCAGTTCACGTTGCGCAAGTGTATAAAGTTATGACGTCAATTGACTAAGTCGTATCATGTAATTTTATGTATATAATTATAAATTTTGACTAAAAATTATATAATTCTAATCGTAATAATAAACCTACGATACCCATTTATCTCTCATTTATATCAAGGAATTTTCAAATGGATGTAAAAATTTTTGGTGTAATAAAAATTATAAATAAATAAGATAACTATGATTAATGAAGGGACGTGTTTGTTCTTATTATTTTAAAAATTTCCACATTCATTTTCTTTGAAAAACGAATTTTCATTATGAATTATGTCGCTGATTCGACTTCCGTTTTCTTCCGAGTTGCCTTCCATTTGGTAAACTGATATGCAGATTATTCTTATAAGATCTTTCCTTTACTTATTTTCTCGGTAACAGTTTTAAGCGTAGATATGGTGCCTCATAAAAGTAGCGGGAGCTAAGGTTTGTGTCATCAAATTTTATTTAGAGCATAATATAATAATAAAAAGCCGAAATAAAAAGATTGCGAGGAAACAGGAAATAAGAACGAAAACGGAAGTAAATAACATTATATAGGTACACGTTATATAATAAACTGTATTTTTTATAAAAAAATCTTTTAAATTCACTTTGATTGCGTATTTTTTTAACAATAGCACAAACATATTGAAAGCGATATAAAAATTAAATATTACCAAAAGCTTTCTTTTGAAATAAAAATTCTAAATATTGTATGACACAATGTATGATACCAATTTGTTTTTACAATGTCTTTAGGCTTCAAGGTTTGATTTCCTCTAGGTCTGCTCTATCATACACGGTAATTTAATAGTGTTGGAAGAGTCCATGTCAAAATTTCACGAAGAAAGTTATTTAAACGATGATTTTTACTCTCCACACTATGAAATCAAGATTTCACAAATTTTTAAGCATATTTTTACTTTCCACACTATGGAATCTAGAGTGTGAGAGTCATGATTTCACAATTTTTAAGCATATTTTTAATTTCCACACTATGGAATCTAGAGTGTGAGAGTCATGATTTCACAATTTTCAAGTGTATTTTTTTACATCAATTTCTCAAGGGGTATCATGTAGAGAGTGCACACTGTGGGTTTCGTCGTGATGTGTTTGTATGTATGGCGTACTGCGTATGGATTATACTTTTTGTGTCCTCTCTACAGCCTAAATTATAAGTCCGATCGACTTCGTATTAACATCATATGTATATGTAAAGTGCATATCCGTTAATTTCTTCTGTGTAATTTCATCTGTTCAAATTTTAAAAATACTCTCACGGTCTGAAAAATCGAGGTATTTTTATACTGTTTGAAATTTTGATACAACAAAAATACACTCATCAAAAAAAAATGCATTTAAGGATGATCAAAATTTAAAGAAAAAAATGTATGGTTTGTGTCGTCATATCAATGTGAAATAAATTTCTTATTTGTATGAAAAATGTATATAATAGAAGTAAAATACACTAGGTATTTTTTAATCAAACAAAATTGATTATGTTTCTACATATATACTTCCTACTACTACTACTATATATAGTATATAAGAAAACTTACTACATATAGTATATTACTACGTATATAGTATATAAGAAAACATAGTTACTACATATATAAGAAAAAGTTACTACATATACCTATACTACATAGTTACTACATATATAAGAAAAAGACACTACTCTATGTTTACCAGTTGATAAGGACCTAGTCAGCCGAAACGATCGTCCTATTATAGGGGAAATATATATGTAGAAACATAATCAATTTTGTTTGATTAAAAATACCCAGTTTAATGGAGTTCTACACATTAAACACCGTCAGTAGGTATTGACAAATTATAAAAATAGAAGCAAAATAGTTTCTGTAAGAGAAAATCGAGTGATCAACTTCATATTGATATTGTATGTTACTCTCCACTTCAATCTTCCTCAAGGGATAGGCAGTGAGAACCGAACACCGCAGTCTTCCATCTTGACACATACATCGCCTCATCAACATTGATACTTTGCCTCATACATGCTCATCTTGCTATAGTAATGCAATTTTACTTAAAAGTTCTCAAAAAGTATCGTATACATAATACATACTATGAGTTTCGTGACAATGTTTTTGTGTGTATGGTGAATTGTGAAAACTTTTGTCCTCTGGGAATCTTATTTTTGTTTAAGAATCTAATAGAAATGTACTTCATAAAAATGCATTTAGAGATTGTCAACCTTTCAAGAAAAAAAATGAATGCTTACTATGTTGATGAGAGTTTAGTCTTGTCTACAACCCACTCGTTTTAAAACTGTTTTATTTGTTTAAATTCATGAATTTTTAACGATATTTTAGTATTTTTCTTTGTATCTATTTTATTGATATTTTTTTCTAAACGGGTGTAATATAATATGTACAACTTTAGGTGATATCCATTTTAATTGAGTTATTACTATAATCAATTGATTTTCGCTTCTAGATGGAGGCTGTAGCGGAATAAAAAATAATTAAAAAATATTTTTTTTCGACCGAAAAGGTGTCAGAATTCTTACTATTTGGGTACTCGCAAAATTCATACTTATTAAAATAATCGATATAAAAATTTGAGCACACATATAATTATATAATGAGATACCCTTTTTAGGAACGTATCACGAGTTCATATATTCATTTATCATTTTTTTATACATAATTTCCCATAAATAAATTGAGAATTTTCGACGAAGAGTGGAGCAGGTTGTGCATATAGGTACCAACTACTAAACAAATAAAAAAATATAAATTTGCGCTCTGTGTACCTATTATAACGTGACCAACTCAAGAAGTCTTCCGCTATCTATACCTCTTTGTCGAAATCCTCTATAGAAGCCGTCAAATTTTTTGAGCCTTTTCGCCGTGGAGGGGGGGCGGTTTGCACATATAACAACAACCAAGCAAAAATACACAAATTTGCCATCTGTGTAACCACGTGACCGGCTCAAGTTTTTAGATAACTATACTTAATACATAATAATAATTATAATACTATAAGTAATTGCATGATACACATGAGATGCTACTGTAGATGGCGATAGTATGATTAATATTATATAAAAATATAAAACCTTGAATCCAAATTATTCAATATTTTAAGATATTTCGTTTTATATACAAAACATGTATGCATTACAGAAGAGGATAGTATGGATGACAGTCTTTTTTTCCTACTCAGAACATGAAGACAGCTTGATGGTATGTATGTATGGAGATTAAATATCAAACTGTTGAGTCTCTGTAGATATTGCATATTTTGCCATATACATTGTATCAAACGATGTCGTCAATATGTACTATTAATACACTATAGACATTACATATGTACTAAAAATATATACATGATAGAGATGTACTACAACACTGTATTTTTTATAGAAAATTAAATTATCTAGCGTTTTTCGATATTTTTGAAAAAATGGAAATACAGGGATCAACACATATATTTGTCTTAAAAAATGTTCTTCTCAAAAAAAAAAAGATTTAGAAATCCTGGAACTTTTTTAAAATATCAATTTGAGATAAATTTGTCTATATTTTTACAAATTTTCAGCGTTCTAGTTTATGTGTTTTCTTTGATATATGGAAAAATTAAATGAAAAACTCAAAAGTTGATAACCCCTGACTGAAACCAAAATCATATTTCTGATTTGAAAAAGTTTTGTAGGCCTAATATTGTCTATATTTTCTGAAATTTTGGGCTCTGTGAATTAAGCGGATCAAAAGTTATAAGGGGGGAAGGGACACACACAGACACACACATATACATAGATACACTAAGTGTATATTAATTTGTCTTTATTTATAGAAATTTTCATCGTTCTAAAATTCTAAATATTGATTTGAAAAAATAAAACAATGGAAAATATAAACCTGGCTACGAATTGCATGTTGCCAATTTTCCTTTGTACATAATTGAGCATCTACTTAAAATGTCGAATAAGATAAGAAAAAAATAATTTCAAAAAAGTTTAGCATATTTATACAATATTTGTGAGATATTATTACGTGAATATAAATGATTGAGTGCTTTAGAAAGGTATAAAATGGACGGATGCCTTGATTGCTTTTCCCTTTGAAGTATTTCATCAACGAACGGCGGCGGTGAGTAGCAGCGGCATATTGGGATGTTGTCGGTTCAATTCAATTTTTATTGAAAGGTTAATGGTGTATCTATCTGTTTTCCGGGAATAAAATACGGAGCATAACAAGAATTCATGACTGAATTCCAAAGTAAATTATTGTTTATTTTAAAGGTCAAATTTTGCATAGCTTTTCAAATTTGCTTTACAAATTTTATATAAAATTGTTAAATTTCAGATCGAAATATGACATTAAAAAATCTTAACGTTTGCGTAGATTATTATTTTTTATCATATTATGTATTTATTTCTCGAAAGTAAAAAGGCGTAGTGTTGAATTTCCCCGATAGAGCGGAATAATTAGATAATATTGCACCAAATTTGGACATATTTTACTAACTTTTGTAAAACACTTTATTGCTGCACATGTTAAAAAAAACTAAATTGTATACCAAACATTGTAATAATAAGTTAGCGCAGAGCGGTTAGCGCGCTGGGCTAGTAATCCAGTGGTCGCGAGTTCGAATCCTGCCTCGACCGATTTCGTTCACCTATAGCACAAGCATTTATGCTTATTTTAGGGAACGTAGGAAGATGTATATGTGCTTGTTTAACAAGGACATATTCATTTTTTTATTTAAAAAAAAAAAAAAAAAAGTGTGTAAAATAAGCGTAATAAAATATATAAAAACATCAGAATGATTTCTCTAATTTATCATTTGTTTGAATAAAACAAATAAGTATTTGTTATATTAATAAGGCTAGGAGATAAAAAATATCTATCATAGTGTGTTTTTAAATTATGTATATTTTATTTCATTATTTTTTTAAATTTCATAATTTTTACAATTTGTATTGTAAACGTGCCGTCTTTTATTTTTGTTTGTAGAAGGCAAATAATGCCATTTAAAAAAAATAGTTATATAAAGACTTTTTTAAACTGTAGAAGATTATGTGTGAAGTTTTGTTCCGACATTAATGTACCAACACCTAATTGAAAAAATAAAAAGCTTGGTCTTTTTGATAAAGCTATTTTGCTTCACTGGCGTACCGCAGGATCTGGTTGGGAAATGGTTTGATATAAAGGATAACGGGAAATGAGATGGATATGCGGCTACTTTGACCTGATAATTCAAAAGGGTTTGTATCTTTTACTCTCCAATATTTTTCTGTTTTTCTCAAGTCTAATAATATATAAAAAAACTGGTTTAACCAATTGTGAACAGAGAAAATTAAAATGTATGTTGGAACATGTACAATGTAAACACCTACATTTTTATTTTCTTAATAATGTATCGGAAAATCATTTAAATGATTCTTCAATCATATAAAAGAATCAAAATTCCTTTTTTTTATGTGTATATGTACCTATATATCAAAAATATATAGGTACATCATAGAAAAATAAAATCAACAATAGTTTTAAGGTTTTCGACATAGAATAAAAGTATAATCTATGGTTCACGAGGTGAAAGTCAAATCAATATGCACATAGAGAAGATAAATTTATTGTAAAGATTTTGACAAAAGTAAGTAATACTATTGTTTAGTGGTGTTAAATAAAGGTTCATTAAATATAAAATTATAAAGCTATTTGATTTCGTTTTATTGTTGGATTTAAACAATTTGATATTTCTTTTTATCCAAATATTTTTATTATAAAACTGTCGATTTGTTAAAGAGAATTTATATCTTTTAACAGTACGACAAAGTTTCAAGCTCAGACAAAGTTTGTACTCAGAATTTAGAATTTTTGATTCAGTCAGGGGTTATCATCTTTTGAATTTTTATTTTATTTTTCAATATATCTCAAAAACCATTAAACCTAGAACGCTGAAAATATGTATAAAGTACAATGTCTCAATTTAATTATTTTAGGAAACTTTTAAAAAAAAAATTTTTTTCAGAGGTAATTATGTGTTTAACTGATTATAATGTCCATTTTTTTAAATATTGAAAAACAACAAAACATCCCAACTAGATAATATAATTTTATAAAAGAAACGTTCAGGTTATAGCAGTACATGAACTTTTATCCGAGAAGGGTGTGATTTGCACGTAAACTAACGAAGCAAAAAGACACAAATATGCGCTCTGCGTTCAAGATCATCTTGACCGAAGGCTCGTTCAAGATGTTTGGCGAAAATTTAAAACTCAAACTTTTTTTTAAATTTTGATAAAAATTGAATTGAGTGACGACATCGTTTCATACCATTTGTACGGCAGTAAACACTACACAATATCTCATTCAATAGTTTGATACCTACTTAATCTACAAACATACATCATGCTGTTTTCATATTCTTGGCAGGAAAAACAGAATGACCGCCATAATATCCTATCCTGACATATATACCTAAATGTTTTATATAGAAAACAAAATATATTTATTAATTTGTGTTTAACAGTCTGACTAATAAAAATCTACTGCATACCCATTGACCAGTGTTTTAGTTACACACCGTGTAAAGCCCGTGCAGCAATTATTTGAAAATCTTACTAATAATCGCTGTATAACGACTGTGTAGTTGCAACAAGCGTACAACAAAAAATAATCCGACAACGTTGTAATTTCGCACTCGCGCATGCGCAGAGCCGCCAGCGCCATCCGTCATTATAATTTTGTCGTTTGTCGTAGTTAATATTTTCATATGTTTTTCACATTTCAAAATAGGGATATGGAAAATATAACGAATAATTTCATCAGACGAATATCCAAGCGAGCACCATTGTAGTTATTATAAAAGAGCTGAATTTTTGCTCCTTTTCGCTCCTAAAATGCATAATTTTCGAGATTATAGTAATTTATAAAGAGGTTTCGTCATATTATTCCAAGATATAACAATATTTGTAAAATTTGTATGAGAGATACACAGTCGATGACCAACTGATCTGCTACACAACGTTTATTGGTATCGTTTTTGCCTACACGGGTGTTAAATAGTTGTGTAACTTTTACAACACGTTTATTAGGACTGGTTTCTAAATAATGTAGCTCCTAGATCATTCAATATGATACCAATGTTTCTCAAGTCTCTAAATGATCACTAAGTATTTGTTTATCATCTCAAGTCATGGCTTATTGACAATGAGTACATACAGGATTTCCTTTTATAATACTCTTATTTTTTATTCTAATTTGTTTTCATTTCTGTTATTTATATTTTGTTTTTTGTAATAGTTCTATTCTTTTAGACCAGTATTATGTATTTATATTGTATTCACATTCTATGTATTATGCATTATCGTTTTTAAATGTATTTATCACTTCATATTATCAAAAAACTGATTACACGTACATAACACACAATCAACATTTTTATTTCTAATTTTATTAAAGTATACCCACAAACAGGCCTTGTGGGATTTTTGGTATGTGTCTAAGTGTATGTATGTATATGTATGTCACAGTAAATATGTATTATATACTCTGTACCAAAAAAATGTTAAATAAATAAACATGAAAACCGTATGCTATGTTCTGTAATACACGATAACCGTATGCAATACCCCGTATTCAGTAACTATTGTAACTAAAATAGGAACATACTAAAATTGTAGATTTTAGATTTACGATCTTATTTCAGGGTTATAAAATATAAACTTGGACTAAATGGAACAGGAATGTATCTATATTGGATGGAACGTTCTTAAAAAGTTACTGAATTATACGTATTTTGAATAATCATGAAAATGTTGAAAATATCATAATTTTCATAATTATTCATACTACATCTGATTCAGTAACTTTTTAAGAACGTTCCGGCCAATAAAGGTACGTTCATATTCAATTTAGTCCAAGTTGATATTTTATAACGCTGAAAAAAGACCGTAAAACTAAAATCTACAATTTTGGAACGTTCCTAATTTAGTTCCAATAGTTACTGAATACAGGATGATACATAGTAACCGTATGTAATGTTCTGTAATACATGATAACCGTATGCAATGTTCTGTAATACACGATAACCGTATGCAATAATACAATTAGATGTACGCGTGAACAGGTTAGATACAGCCAGTGTGTGTCGTAAATAAATTAGGCAGTTAAGTGTTTAACTCATGTGACAGTGTCTTGTGTAAGTAGGCACTACTTGGAACCTTCCATACTAACTTGTACCTACACTTTAAAAGACTGCCGCTCGATAATGCTCTACTGCGTTAATTAAATTATACTTTGTAATCCCATTACCCATATGCTATTTTTCGCACTACCACGTTACCAAACAGAATTAATTATATGTGAACGTTATTAATTCCCTTTTCTGTCGTGTGTGTAATGTGCGGTGGAAATTTATTATACATATATTATCTATTCTAAAGGGAGTTACAATAAGGTGTAGGTATATTAAATAGCTTTACTCGTCACCTGATTCCTAAACGTCCCGTCCCGTACTAGCTTGATGTTTAAACACGGGATAGAGTAACATTGTGGTTCCACAATAACAACAGTACCCCCTATTCAGTAACTATTGTAACTAAAATAGGAACGTTCTAAAATTGTAGATTTTAGATTAACGGTCTTATTTCAGTGTTATAAAATATGAATTTGGATTAAACGGAATAGGAACGTACCTATATTGGCCGGAATGTTCTTAAAAAGTTACTGAATTAGACGTATTTTGAATAATTATGAAAATGATGAAAATTTCATAATTTTCATAATTATTCATAATACGTCTGATTCAGAAACGTTTTAAGAATGTTCCGACCAAAATAGGTACGTTCCTATTCCATTTAGTCCAAGTTGATATTTTATAACGCTGAAATAAAACCGTAAATCTAAAATCTACAATTTTAGAACGTTCCTATTTTAGTTACTGAATAGGGGGTATTATCTGTCAATATCATAACGAGACAATGTTAGTATACTTTCTATCGGGGCAATGTAATGTTTCACAGAGCTAAATGCATGTTTATGTCTTACAAAAAATAAGAGAAAACAAATTATTTTCGTTTTAACTTATTTGATAGAATTTCATTATTATTTGTTTAAAATTTTTCAGCTTTTACAATATGTCTTAATATACAGGAAAATAAATACATATACCTATATTATTACCTATTGATTTACGTACGTACATAATTATGGGTAATATTATATATATGAACACAATATACATATAATTTCTGCAAGTAGATATTTTATACTTTACCAACGACCGTTTTGGCTTATAAGGCTGGTAATGAAGAAATATTTTACATTCATTTTATACAAAATTTTAATTTTGACGACAATAATATGTAACAATAAATATGATAAATATGTAAGTGATTCACCCATGATTGTGGTATTCTTCAAATCGGAAGTCATAAGAATCAAAAGATTGAAGGCTGCAAATTCATACAAGTTTAAATAATAATAATAATGAACACTTCCTTGCACCCTGTGCATGTAGCGAGTTTATTGCCATATGGCAATTTCTTCCAACTAACCAGTGTTTCCAGCCCATGGAAGCAATATTAGAGTGAGAAATTAATTTAAATACATTTATCCTCTGCTAGGGATCGTACCCAGGACGCCCGCACAGAAACCAAACGGCTTTACAACTGAAACACAGTTGGTAGTTGGTCGGCACAGTTGGTAGTTTTAGTTTCTACATTTTAATAATGCAGTTGGTAGTCGGTCGGCACAGTTGGTAGTTTTAGTTTCTACATTTTAATAATGTCCTCACAGAACATGATAATGTCCTCACAGGACTTTATATTGTCCTCACAGGACTTGATAATGTCCTCACATAACTTGATAATGTACTCACAGCACTTGATAATGTCCTCACAGACAAAATAGCTATCGACAATGTTGCTAAAAATAAATTTAGAATCAAAACAGATGAGCATTGTAGGTAGGTACGTACATAAGTATCATTTGACAACTAGTATTGGCCTTTTATGGTTTTGGTGTAGAATTTCATTAATTCGATTCAAAGTAACATCGTATACGTTCGTAATCTTATTTAATATCAAATTCATTTTGGAGAAAAATGGAAAAGAAAAATCCTCACTCCAATTCGATTAATTTCCTTTCAAGAGGTATCAAGCTGTGAACACACAAATTGAATTAAATTTTTCATATTCCCACCAATGTTATATTGCGCGTAGGTTTTGAACATAATTCAAAATGTTAATTCTTACCTAGACAAGTTTCGGACCGCAAACAAACAAACGACTAAAGTAATTTATTTCTTTCACAGATTTTTATCGAGATTTACCACAGTACCTACCTAAGGTAGCCAACGATGTAAAAGAATCGTTTTGCTTTTTCGACTTATGTATTAAAATT
The DNA here is from genome assembly GCA_963576475.1 of Molanna angustata. NCBI lineage: Eukaryota > Metazoa > Arthropoda > Insecta > Trichoptera > Molannidae > Molanna > Molanna angustata. The sequence continues at coordinate 19,991,228 of OY754965.1, read as the reverse complement.
ATAAATATATAAGAAAACATCTACGTATTTATTTATTCTTACAATATTTTATTACTTCGTATTAGTGTAATTGTATTAACCGTTCACTTTCTAGCCATTTGTCAACGTATTCATCTATTCATTCATTCATACCATCACAACGTATCCCACAACATCGGGCAACCAGCCACTGGTGTGCATTACCTTTGTAAAGAAAACACGCATCATGAGTCTCGTCTCATTGCAACGCCTAAAATGGCAACATTCAGAATGGGTAGTGTACCTCATTGATGAACGATGTCAGATGCAATTTTCTTGTTTTATTTTCGATTATCCGCCTCATAAAGGAATCCCGAAAACGATGATAGAAAAAAAAAGGATTCATATAACTCATAATGTTTTACTTCAATGGTACAAATTTGACAAATACAGGGACAAATACAGGGAAGTCCTTCTAGATCTATTATTTCCTTACAGTAAGTACTGCTTGCTTTATTATTCGTCACGTTAAAGTACACTTTACGTTAAAGTGCAAGGTTTTTGAGTTCTGTGGTCTCTTATTATATTTTTTTCAGAGTTCTACAAGATGTATCCAAAAGAAGAAGGACAGTGATGAAGAAAAACAGTTGAAAAGACCATTTCCAAGGTGAAAATATCGTTTTTATATATGTATTATTTAACGGTCAGTTTATACCTTAAGATTATATATCTCTTAAAAACACCTGCATATAAGTAATTTCCCAATATTAGCTACACTACAACTGTTTAGGAAATGTCATAATTGTAATGTAAAGTAATTTGTAAAGTTGTAAAATAAACCGATTTCTAGAATATAAGAAAAATACACTATTCTATATTTACCAGTTGATAAGGGCCTAGTCAGCCTAAACGGTCGTCCTAATATAAGGAAAATATACATGTAAAACCATAGTCATTTTTGTTTGATAAAAAAATACCCAGTGAAAATATCGTCATATAAGAAGGAATAAAAAGTCGTAGAATTATTAATTGAGTGTGACTTTCATCTATGTTCAAATAAAATCAAATATTTTTTAAAAGTTTCTTCTACTGGTTTTTCTATTATATTCCAACTTTGTCTGCATTGAGATGTTAAAAAAAATGTCAAAAAAATAAAAATACAGTCATTAGTTTAAGAAACACAACAGAATTATTTTTTTATCAAATCTTATTAACTTACTGCGTATTATGTAAAGAAAAATCTATTGTTTCCGAATAAAATAAAATGTAAAAATCTATTTAAAAAATCAAATATAATTTAAAAAAATATTTCTTCACAGTTTTATTACGATCAAACGTGTAATAACCACACTTTTTTTTACATCCTTTCAATTAACTTCACAAGTCTGTCTGAACAGGAATTTTGCAATAGATTTTAATAAATTCTCGACCAGTTAGAGCCCTGAAACTTTCAGAATATATGTATTTCCGATAAAAAAGTATTCAGCTTGATTCATTACATAAAATTGAATAATTTTGTATTTCTAAACTTGAAATGGTGAATGCTATACATGTTGCATAATATCAGGGGTTATTTTATACCTATTGTTATTATATTGATTTCAGTTTTCTTTAACTTCACTGCCCCCCTAGACAACGTGTCATTTAGCTCAAGAAAAGATAACTCAATGTATGGAAGTGACAGTTGCCAGTCACGTGACAACTGTCACTTACATACATTGAGTTATCTTTTCTTGTTTCTTTTCTTGAGCTAAATGACACGTTGTCTGGGGGGGGCAGGTTCTTCGTTTCAATACGAAGAAAAATTTGAAAAAGATTTTCTCAATAATTTTTATTTACTTGTTATATAAAATGTTACGAAACGCTATTGACAAATTTCCAGTTGAAAATTAAAATGGCGGTATTACTTTGAAAATTAACTCTTAACAATTAGTATTTCCATGAATATCTTTAGTCTTCATCTTTATAATAATTTTGCCAATTATTTGAAGCTTCTCAACCGAAAATAATTCTGTTTCAACGCAGATTGCTTTTGCCAGATAGTAAAAGTGAAATGTTAATATATAATTATCATTTTTAAATTTATCCGAATAACTTAAAAGACACAAGATGACCCGTCCTATAGAATTTTGAAATTTAATTGAAGCACTTTTCTGACCTTGTCGGGAGCTCATTCGCCATTGTTGTTTTAATAATGTACCTAACACAATGCTTTGGTAAATTCTCTTTTTCTTTCACCACGAAAAGGACGGCTAATTAAATTTACAAATATTTCAAGGGAAAAAATATATTTGTCTGCGATAATTATAAACCAACGCGGTGAACAAAAAAGTAAAAAAAAATCTCTACTTTCCTTCGCTAATTTTAGAGATTTCATGTCAACTTTGTAGTTTTATTTACACCATAAATTTGTGTAGAAATCTTTAATATTTACTTCAATTATTTAATGAAAGAACGACGATGTCTCATAAAAGTTTATTTTAACGATGTGATTAAGTCTCCTAAGCGGCTTGCGCAAGTGACGAGTTTATTTCTGTATAATAATTTCTTTCAAATGTAGTATGTTTAGCCTAAAATTATCTTAAAATATTTTTACCTGTTTTAGGTGTACTCTCGTCACCTGTTTGGCTTTGGGCCCTCGGGTTACCAAGTTACCTGATCTTGGTTACCGAGGACTGGGTTGTGCTGCCGATCAAGTTAGATAACCTGTCGGTGGTCACCCAGGATAGGCTATGCCGGTCTATATAGGCTTTAGGTATTTCAACCTGTTTGCCTATCCCCAAGCGAAGGTATTGTAATGACTGTGTAGGTACTTACCTAACACAGCACTACGTACATATAGATATTTAATATTACAGTAAAACACAGGTAATTAGATGGCAGAAATCAAAAGATAATTGGTGCAATTACTTACATGAATTTATTTGGATAAGTGACTCTAATACATTGAAAATAGTTGACTTAATAAATAATTATATTTTAAATTAGAATAATATACGATGATTACGCGGATTGAAAACTATGGGGTCGCAAGGACAGCGCGACCGCGATAACTGGAACAGGGTAGATCGAATGAACGCTCCCGGTCTGAGGCGTCTTTATATAGGGCTGAATCGTCCGGATTCAGACACTAGCGCGCGCCATATCACCCCCTTTCCAGTCGATTCGACGATATCCTTGCTTCCCCTATAGTCCTTACAGCATTCTGTAACAATGGAAAAAAATTTTAAAACATTTGTTGATTCGACATGAGGAAAAATTAAGTTTTTTTTTTTTATTTTGGCATGAGATAAAAAATATTTCTTTGGTTTGGTTTAAATACAAATGTTTCTTTGTTATGTTGACATAATAATGGAAAAAATATAGCATACTTTCATGCTGTATGAGTTTTCCAATACAATTTTAATTCTTTATAATTACATTCCTTGGTATCAAAAAATAAATAAATTAACTAGTTATTACTTCTGAGTTGGTTTTCATATAGGTACATAAAATTTAAATTAATAACTCTTTACTTCTGAGTTTATAAGTACTTAGTTTTACATATTACATTATACACAATATTTTAAATAATTACTCATTACTTATGAGTTTGTAAGTACTTAGTTTTACATATTACATTATACACATAATTTTAAATAATTACTCATTACTTATGAGTTTGTAAGTACTTAGTTTTACATATTACATTATACACAAAATTTTAAATAATTACTCATTACTTATGAGCTTGTAAGTGTTTATTTTTACATATTAAATTATACACAATATTTTAATTAATTATATTATTTTATTCAATGCACTTTACTGTGAGGTGCTACAAATTGAATAAAACAGTTATATTATATTATAACGAATGCACTTTGTGTTACATATTTTACATAAATTATACATATTTTCATAGATATATGAAAAGAAAAAAATATACGTTACTTAACTTAAAAAAATCTGTAGCTTGTGAATCTTTCAGGGAAGTACACTCTTCTTCCAGCTCTGGTGGTTGTGTGTGATTGCTGTGATGAAGTGGCTTCTGACGTAGTGGCGTTGTTAGTCTGCGGAATAGACATCCTTCTCTGCTCTGGGGAAGTGGCTTGTCTGGTGTTCATCTCATCGCAGGGGTCCATACTCTCATTTAGGAAGAAGGCTGGTTTTAGACGATCTAATGAAATTTTTCTGCTTTTTCCCTTGATATTTATAGTGGCTGTTTTATCATCCCTCTCTTGCACTAAGTAAGGTCCGTCGTAAGGTTTCTGAAGAGGGCGTCTCACTGCGTCGTTCCTTAGGAAGACGTATTTTGTCTGATTCATCTGCTTATGCACGAATGTTTTTAATCTGCTATGATTTGAGATTGGAATGGGGCGAATTTTTGACATCATTGTTTGTAGTCTCTGTCCATAGGTGTCTGGTTCCTCTGGTGGTCTGTCTTCGAAAAAATCGCCAGGTAGTCTGAGTGTTGTACCGTAGGTCATCTCTGCGGGCGTGTAACTTGATCCTTCCTTGATTACTGCGCGGAGACCTAGGAGTATCATTGGTAGTGACGTCGACCATGACGTATTACCTACTGCCATTATTGAACTTTTTAACGTGCGGTGCCATCGTTCAATCATTCCATTGCACTGTGGATGGTATGCGGTAGTTCTATTATGTATTATGCCCAATTTACTTGTAAGCTTTTTGAATAGGGAGCTTTCGAACTGGCGGCCTTGATCTGTTGTTATCGAGGTGGGAACGCCAAAACGAGAAATCCATGAATACATGAGGGCGTCTGCTACTGTTTCTGCAGTCATATCTTTTAGTGGCACTGCTTCTGGCCATCTGGTATATCGGTCGATTATTGTTAGCATATATGTATAATCTCCGGACGGTGGTAACGGTCCTAAGAGATCTAAATGAATGTTTTTAAATCTTCCATCTGTTTGTTGAAATTCTTTTAAAGGTGTGACGGTGTGTCTGTGGATTTTCGACGTTTGACATTCTATGCAATTATTTATGATGTTTTTGACAGTTTTATCAATATTGGGCCAAACGTATCTCTGCTTTATCATTTTTGAAGTTGCTTTTGCTCCGGGGTGACTTATTTTATGTGTCGCCAAAATGACTTCTTCTCTCATGCTGGCCGGTACGTACGGACGTACTGTATTATTAGATATGTCACACCATAACATTTTAGTAGTTCCCGGTATTACAATTTTCTTCAGCGTTAACGATGATTTTTCTTGAATTTTCCTAAATTCTTTATCACTGATTTGTTCTGTCGCCATTTTTCGGTAATCTATATTTGATGGAATCTCTATTTCTTCGACTCTTGACAATGTGTCGGCGACTACGTTATCTTCGCCTGATACGTGTAGGATATTCGTGGTAAATTGGCTAATGTAGTCAAGCTGCCTCTCTTGTCTTGGAGAGTTGAGTTTGACTTTTGTGAAGGCGAAAATTAATGGTTTATGGTCCGTTATTATACAAAAATTTCTTCCTTCAATCTGTGATCTGAAATATTTTATTGCTTCATATATGGCAGTTAATTCTCTGTCGTAAGTGCTGTACTTGACTTGCGCATTGTTAAACTTTTTTGAAAAAAAAGCTATCGGCTGCCAATCATTATTTTTCTTTTGTTGCAGGGCCGCGCCCATGGCGTTGTCGGATGCGTCGACCATTATTGACATTTCTGCTGAAGGGTTTATATGCGTGAGGAGTGCTGCTTGTACTAAGTCTTGTTTGCATTTTTCGAATGCGTTTCGTAACTCTTCTGTCCATGCTAGTTTTCTTTTGTCGTTTTTGCTGTATCCTTTGAGCTGATTGAATAATATTTGCTGCGTTTCTGCTGCGTTGGGTAAAAATTTTCGGTAGAAATTTAACATACCCATAAATCTTCTGAGTCCTTTGGCATCCTTAGGTGGGTCAATTTTTGTTATTGCCTCGATTTTTTCTGGGATTGGGGTGCTTCCGTATTTGTTTATTTTATAACCGAGAAAGTTAACTTCTTCCACGCCTAACTGGCATTTGTTTTGGTTAATGATGAGACCATTCTCAGATAGTCTTTTGAACAATATGTCTATATGCTTTTCATGCTCTTCTAAATTTTTTGAGGCGACCAGAATGTCATCTATATACGAGAAGACAAATTCTAGGTCCCTTGTGATGTTATGAAGATACCTCTGGAAGCTTTGTGCTGCATTTGATAGTCCAGGTTGCATTTTTGTGAACTCAAATAATCCAAATGGAGTTATTAAAGCTGTTTTCGGAATGTCTTCTTCCTCCATCTTAACTTGATTATAAGCTCTAGCCAAATCAATTTTGCTGAATATCGTTGATCCGTGGAGCTTATGTGAAAAGTCCTGGAGTTGTGGTATCGGATACTTGTCCGGCTTGGTAATTGAATTCAGTCGTCTGTAGTCTCCACACATTCTGTAGTTTCCATCTGGTTTCTTAACCATGTGAAGTGGGCTTGACCAATTGCTCTTTGAGGGTCTGCATATGCCTTGCTCGACCATGTATGCAAACTCTTTTTTTGCTATCTCTAGTTGCATCGGGTTTAATCTTCTCACTTTTGATGTGACAGGCGGTCCTCTTGTTTGAATGTGGTGTGTTACGTTGTGTTTCGATTCATTTGGTGTCATGTTTGCTCTTGTCAGATTCGGATATTTTTGTAAAATTGTTTTAAATTTTAATGTTGCTTGCACCGTTGCTATGTCTATGACTGATGTCTTGTATATGAATCCTCTGGTTGTTATACCTGTTGTTTTATCTATTAACAGTTTTCTTTATAAATCAACTAAAATATCATAATTTGTAAGGAAGTCCGCTCCGATAATTGGCTTTGTTACATCGGCTATTACAAACTTCCATTTATGATTTCTGCGAAGCCCGAGATTTAGATTTATAACTTTATGACCGTATGTTGGTATCATTGTTCCGTTTGCGGCGTATATTGGAGTGATTAAGCTGTCTGTAGAGATCGTTGCTTTGTCACTTTTGTGATATCTCGGTATTATACTGATCTCAGCACCAGTATCGATTAAATATTTGACGCCGGTGACTATATCTGGCATGAAGAGACGATGTTTCATTTGCGACAGTGTTGTCTCGCACACCTGTCGCAGTTTTAGTTTTCCGGAAGATTGAAAGTGCAGGGTAGCTGACAATATCTTGCGTTACTTCCAAATCTTTGATGTGGTATGCATATATCTTCCTTCTTGTTGTGATTATTATTATTAGGCATATAATTTTTATTATTATTATTTTTATTTTTATAATTTCGATTATTATTTTGTCGGTTGTGATAAGAATTATTATTATAATTATTATGACGGTTTCTACTAGACGATCTTGATCTGGAACGTTCTCTTTCTTGATTATTATAAAATGGTCTTGATTGCCTTTGCTGAAGTTCTAGTCCTAATATTTTGTCAGTCAAAATTTTAATTTGCTGCTGCATTCCAATAAGAAGTTGAACTGTGTTTGGATCGTTATGTGCATGGTTATTCATTGAAGATGTAGATGGTAAATTTATCGATTGTATTTCAGCTCTATTGTTCACCTCCATAATTCTGTCTGCTGTAGTTGCGATTATCATGATGTCGTCAGTATTAATTGTTGTGATGATTTCTTGAATTCTATGCGGAAGTCTCTCTATCCAAAGTCTTTTGATGAGTGCGTCGTTGTTTAATGTTGGTCCTGCGAGATTTTTCATTTTTCTTAATAGTTCCGATGGTGTGTTATCTCCCAATTGCATCCCGTGTAGTAGATGTGTGAGTCTTTTTTCTTCCGATTCTTGTAGACGGTTCAATAATGTTAATTTTAGATTCTTGTAGCGCTCTGTACATGGTGGAAATTGAATAATATCTGCGACGCAAGACATGGTTTCAGGATCCAATGCTGCTAAAACATGATTATACTTCGATTCGTCTTTTGTGATTCTCGCGTTCGCGAATTGCGCTTCTATCGTAAAAAACCATAAGTGGATTTTCTCTCTCCATACGTATGGTAGTTTGAGGTTCGCTGAAGATATTTCGTTTCCTGTTTCTTGTGATGTCTGATGTAGATTATCTTGATCCATAATGCTTAATTTATCGTAGGACATTGTATACAATTTTATTTAAATTTAAATTTTTATTATTTGTAGACGATTGTATTTGTTAATTAACTAAGTTGCTTTCAATTAATGTTTGAAATTGCTTGATGAAATAATGTTTGATCAATTTAGAAATGAATTTGTAAATAAAAAAAAATTTGAATCTTAAAAAAAATTTGGATCTTAAAAAAAAATTTGAATCTTAAAAAAAATTCAATATTAAAGAAGTTTTGAATCTTAAAAATGTTTTAATTAAATTTATAAATGTTCAAGTTTCTTTTGTTTCTTTTCTTTTTAATTTAAGAAGAATAAAATTTGTTTTATAATTATTTATACGCGTTTCGAAAAAATTTTTTTTTTTTTTTGAAGTTCTATTTGTATTTGTTTGCAGTGCGATGTTTTGTTTCTTGTTGCCGTTGATAAAGTTGATATTGGTTAAATATTATATCTTTTTAAAATATTATAAGTTTAAAATCTGAAATAAAGTTACAAGTTATTACAGAAAATAAATAATATTAAATAATATAATGTTGTTTGTGAAACTCCGGGTATTAATGCTAGATGACAATATTATTTCCGTTACGAGATTCGCGGCGAGTTAACTGACGTTCGGGATACGGTTTCTCGCTTTGCGGGATTAGTTATTTCGGGAATGCAGTGGCGTCCGAAATATTGTTGCGATGTTATTTATTTTACGATTAATTTAAAATAAATTTGTTTGGACACGAATTAATGAATATGATTTTAAGTTTTTATAAATATTCTGATGTTTGATAAGATGATTATGTTGTAATTTTTCAAAGTTAGTTAGGTATTTAATATTATTTATTAAATTATACCCTTGGTTTTAACAAAAATGGCTTAAATAAAATATTATTTTTCAAATGGTTTTTTTTACAATATAGTATATATTCTCACTTTGTTGCTAAAAATGTTATTGTGTTTTTTTTTTTAAATGCAAAATAATATTTTTTTGTTTGGTTTTATTCTTGTATATTATGCGCGTCACTGGCAAAATTGTTGTTCGGTTTTTTTCGATGGGTATTTTTTTTTTTATCACGCGGAATAATATTACGCTTGGTGACGATTTTCGGCAGTATTTTTACTACACACAATAATAAATTATGATTTGATAAATATTTCAAAATTTAATTCTACCCGAATTATTGGTAGATATCAAAATATCATGATAATAATTTATGCGAACGCAAAAATAATATCACCTTGATAATAGGTATTTTTGTTACACGATTTTGATATGATTGTTAAATGTGCTAGATTTCTCGTTACCTTCTATTCGGTTATAATTTTAGACAAACAACATATATTTAAAAAATATGCGGAGTATTATATTCCTTTTTTGTAGGTATTTTTATTAAAATGCCTCTACAATTTGCCAATAAAAAATGCGTCTATTATTAATTTTTTTAAAAAATCATCAATGATTTTACTTTAGATTGTGCACTGATTTTATATATTTTTTACTAATTTTGGCAATAATTTTACATATTTTTAACTATTTTTTTTTTAGCAATGACTTTACATATATATATTTTTCAATGAAATTACTATATTTTTTACTGCACAACTGAATATTATTATAAAAATTATTATTTTACTTAACTTTTTGTAGAATTCTTGCTTCTCTGGCATGTAATTTTTTATTTTTACTTCGTTTCCAACTTCCTTGGTTTTTTTTTTTTTTTTGGGTATTATTTTTTTTCGTCTAGTTTACTTGTTTTGTTTGGTTTGTCTCGTTTCATGAAAAAAAATAACATATATTATTAATAAACATATACATTTATATCTAAAAGAAATATCAGTTATGATACAAAAGTATTCAACAATAATAGGGTTATATTACATATTTATATATGTCGCTTTTTATAATTAAATTTACATGTATTTATTTATATAATTATATCGAAGCATTTTTTAAAATTAATACGCTTCACACGGGGTTTGCGTAGGTATTATATTAGGCTAAATTTAAATACAAAAAAATACGAATACTTCTGAATGCGTATAGAGTTACCCGTGGGATTCGATCTAGCCAGTCCTTTTTAACGACAAATTCAATTATTTTTTAATTTCTGGCTACCTGTTATGATTAATTCTTTAAAAAAAATATATTATTTGTGAAATTATATGGGTAGATTATTAATGCACAAAATTATTTTGTTCCTTTTAACAATTTACCGGTTACAATAATTATCACAAATTGATCACGTTTACTTGGCAACAAAAATATTTATAAAATAATCCAATTTACATAATACAAAAATAGTACAAGAAATAATGCAATTTTTAAAATAATACATGGGGCTTACCAGTTTTAAACCTTTATTTTTTATGTTACATTATATGCTCAAATACAATTTCGGTGGTTACCAGTTTACTGATTGGTAACCATTGTGTTTTACTTCACGTTTTTGGTTTACCAGATTACTTATTGGTAACCAATTGTGATCAAATTCACGTGTTTTGGGTCACCAGTTTACCTGTTTTAGGTGTACTCTCGTCACCTGTTTGGCTTTGGGCCCTCGGGTTACCAAGTTACCTGATCTTGGTTACCGAGGACTGGGTTGTGCTGCCGATCAAGTTAGATAACCTGTCGGTGGTCACCCAGGATAGGCTATGCCGGTCTATATAGGCTTTAGGTATTTCAACCTGTTTGCCTATCCCCAAGCGAAGGTATTGTAATGACTGTGTAGGTACTTACCTAACACAGCACTACGTACATATAGATATTTAATATTACAGTAAAACACAGGTAATTAGATGGCAGAAATCAAAAGATAATTGGTGCAATTACTTACATGAATTTATTTGGATAAGTGACTCTAATACATTGAAAATAGTTGACTTAATAAATAATTATATTTTAAATTAGAATAATATACGATGATTACGCGGATTGAAAACTATGGGGTCGCAAGGACAGCGCGACCGCGATAACTGGAACAGGGTAGATCGAATGAACGCTCCCGGTCTGAGGCGTCTTTATATAGGGCTGAATCGTCCGGATTCAGACACTAGCGCGCGCCATATATTTATAATTTAATTTTCTTTCTTTTAGTCCCAATGCCAGTGGTGACTTTAAATAATAAAAACCGAAAAAAATTAAATATATAAGACTATTCAATAACTCATTTCACGTGTAATCAATATCTTTTGCATCAAGTCGTAAGTCACGTTAGTGACTTCTTTGTTTTCTTCATATTCCCTGAATGCATTTTTAAAGAGTACCTTTTCGGCATTTTCATTGTAACAAAAGATTGAACAGTATAAAAAAACCTCGTGAGAGCATTTTGAAAAATTGGACAGATGTAATCACAGAGAAGAAATTAACGAATATCTATGGATCAGCTCTAATTTTATGGACTTTATATAGATGATATAAATATGAAGTCAATTGGACTTATACTTTAGGCAGGCTGTAGAGAGGACACAAAAAACGTAAAGAATGAAATCATAGAGAAGAAATTAAAAGTTGTATGTGGAAAACTAATCAGCTCTAAGTTTACGGACTTTACATACATATATGTATGATATCAATATGAAGTCAATCGGACTTATAGTTTGGGCTGTAGAGAGGACACAAAAAATAACGTAAATGATGAAATCATAGAGAAGAAATTAAAAGTTGTCTATGAAAAACTAATCAGCCCTAGGTCTTTGCACTTTACACATATGATCTAAATATGAAGTCGACCGGACTTATTTATTTATTTATTTATATAATTTATGTACCTACATGTTTACAAAGGCAGGTTTATTGCCATAAGGCAATTTCTTCCAACCAACCCGAGCAACGTGAAGTCTTTTAGTTAAATTGGTACAATAATACTAATTTAGTGAGAAATAAATTGATAAAAAATAACATGAAAGAGTAAGAAATATAAAAAAATTACAAAGAGAAAAAAAAATGAAAAGAGAGTTTAAAAAAAAAAAACTTATAGCTTGGGCTGTAGAGAGGACACAAAATGGAAAACCATAGTGTATACTTTAAACACGATACCCGTTCAGAAATTGATTCTCCACTATTCCATAGTGTGGAAAGTAAAAATGCATATGTGTATGAAAAATGTATATAACAAAAATACTACTTCTGTATGGGAAAATCCAGTCATCAACTTCATATTGATATTGTATGTGTCTCTATAGACAAGTGTATTTTTTTATCTCCACTACTATCTTCCACAACGGGTAGGCAGTGAGAACCAAACACCACATTCTTCTATCTACGCATATAGATCGCCTCCTCAACATTGATACATTGTCTCATACATGCTCATGTTACTTGTAATGCAAAATTTCACATCAAATCCTCGACAAATATCACCTAGAAAGTGCACAATATGAGTTTCGTGGCAATGTTTTTGTGTGTATGGTGTATTGTGAATACTTTTGTCCAATAAAATTCAAATATTTGTTTAAGAATCTTGTAGAAATGTACTTCATAAAAATGCATTAAGGCATTGTAATTCTTTCAAGAGAAAAAATGTACATTTACTATAGTGGATAGTTTAGTGTTGGTTACAACCCATTCGTTTTTCTACGTCTCAATTTTCAATTGAGATATTATTATATTTGAATCCACATGCTTAAGAACATTGGAAATTGTAATATGTAGGTACATATAGTGAAATCACAAAACCCTACCATAGATTCAAATGGCAAAAATGATTACACTGTACAATAACATTTTATAATATTTTAAGATTATTGTTTGCAGAAAATCGGGGATTTGAGCAAAATGACAAAAAAAGAAAGAAGATACAAAATTATATTTGTTTTCTCATATTAAATAAATAACTGATTAGGTCCTTCAGTTTGTCGGATTAGGTACCCAAAAAACACAACAAAGAATATTAATTCAATATTGGAAAGTAAAATATATTGAATTTGCTAAAAAAAACTATTCGATATTTTCTTATGAATGTATCTTTGAAAGTTGTGAAATCGTGACTCTCCATCAAAGTAAAATGTTTTTTTATTGATTGCTATGTAAAAATAACGCGATTAATAGAGGGGCACATAAACCTAAACATTCCAATTAAATAAAATAAGTTAAAAAGGCCCTAAATTTCTCTATTGAATATTCGTCACAAATTAAGAAATCAGCATTAATTCCGCTCATATTTAAAAAAATACTCCAAAACTATATGTAGTACAGAAATAAATATTTTATGTGCTTAAAGACTGCAAAAAATGAAGGTAAATGACTAATAATTATTTTTTCATTTCTAGTCAGGTTTTTCTTTAATTGAATGCAAAAAATTGACACATTTCAACGCACGCGATAGTTACCCTTACTAAGACGTTACTTCATATTATATAAAGTTCATGGTGTATTAGGTTATTTTAATATATCATGTTTTCATATGCCCTCTTGAACAACTTCGCGTGCATCTTTAGACATGCTTCTTTCCTACAATTTATATCAATATGCCAGTAGATAAGTGGTGTTTATATTGTGTGTAGTAGTAGTTCACCGTCCGACAGACTGAGGAGATGAAAAAAGTATCGAGGGTTCGATCGTTCGTAAGTGAGGGAATATCCGGTTCTCGGGAGTAATATTCAATGAGCGTTTTCTCTTATCGCCGGAAGAAGGATTCCACTTATCTTAATCAGTTGGGATAGAAAACTTTATCGCTAATGACAACATTTATTATATATTTTATATCATTAGATATTGATCGCTTATTCGTGCTTATCTGAAAGATCGGCAAATAATTATTTTACAAATTTAAATAGCGCCGTATGATAACAATCATGATGTTATGCATAGAAGTGGTAAGTGAAAAAAAAATATAATTTAAATAAATAAATATTATCTTAGTATCAACCACGTTTGATAATTAAAAAATATATGTCACGTAAGGAATTTTAATTAAAATTTAAATTTATTAACTAAAATTAATTTATTTAAAAATTAATTAACTAATAATAGATTGTAATTAATTATTAAATTAATTATCTAATTAATTAATTTAATCGATTTATTTAATTCAATTAATATACTCGACGTACGAGACACACGCCACTCTTCCATAACTACTGCTATAGAACTAACTCATCTCTAAACTCACCAATTAACAGAATCCTCACCACTTACAATAAGTATCAAAGTACCCTTCAACTTGATATTTTTCATAACTCGCCAAACCAATACAAAAACTTACAGTTTAATTAGCATAGTAAGACACATTTTACACACCTCATTAGGTACACATTTTCACCGACTACACATTCACATCCCAGTATGTTATTAATTATATAAATTGATTTGCCACAAGTAATTGACACTAGGTAGGGATAGTTTAAGAATTATATATTAAGTCTACACATTGTAATTTTTTACCTAGTGTTGTTTGTGTGCAGTTTAATTATGTAAATAAAAAAAAAATATATAGTTAATTTTATCAATTTAATTTTTTTTCTTAATTGAATAAATTTTATTAATTAAGTTAATTTTATCCATTAAATTATTGAATTAATTAAATTAAAAAAAAACAATTAATTAAAAAAAAATACGTCTCCGAAACTAGTTGACATAAAAATACTCAAACGTGGTTAACACTAAGATATTTATTTATTTAAATATTATGAGTAAAAATGTGCCACAAGGAAATAGCTGCAACGTATAAAGATAAAAAAAAACAGCGGAGCTTGTTTTAAATTTAATATTTAATTAAGGCTTTGTTCCTTTTGTCAATTAGTTTTTTATTTATCGTTCATTGTACACATAATATGTGATATTATCATAATTGCACATAATAAATTATGAAAAATATAAGAATTTTTGAGTACTCGTACATTCGTATCTCGATTTGACAAAAAATTGTACCCTCCACTTCTTTATATACATAATACCACCGATAAGATCTTTCCAAAGGCGGTCATGAAAAAGACTTGAAATGACAGTTTCTTCCAACTAATCAATATTTACAGTCCAGAGAAGCAACATATGTGTGAGAAATGAATAAATTTCTCTTCTGCTGGAAATCAAACCGAATGAATAATGTTCTTTTTAAGACCTTTTCTTTTGAAGTATTTTGTTGTGGCTTTGGTGAAATGAAATTGGTAATATTGGCTCTGGACGATACTGCCCAACTCGAAGTGGACTGTATATTTTGAAGGTATTTAGTCTGGTTGGGGCACGACAAGAGAAATCATCACCAGAAACTGAGATCGACTTGCCAGGGTTCTTGGCGATGTACTGGATGTTGCCTTCCGCTTTTCTTGACCAGAGAGTTGTAAATTTCTTGATAAAGTTACCCTTTTACAAACCACACTATGGAATAGTGGAGAGTCATGATTTCACAATTTTTAAGCGGATTTTTTTAACATCAATTTCTCAACGAATATCATGCAGAAAGTGCACTCTGTGAGTTTCGTCGTGATGTGTTTGTATGTGTGGCGTATGGCGTACGGAATTATCCTTTTTGCGTCCTCTCTATAGCCCATATGAAGTAACGTCTTAGTAAGGGTAACTATCGCATGCGTTGAAATGTGTCAATTAATTGCATTCAATTTAAGAAAAACCTGACTAGAAATGAAAAAATAATTATTAGTCATTAACCTTCATTTTGTGCAGTCTATTAGCACATAAAATATTTATTTCTGTACTACATATAGTTTTGGAGTATTTTTACTCTCCACACTATGGAATAGGGGAAAGTCATGATTTCGCCAAATTTTAAGCATATTTTTTTACATCAATTTCTCAATGGGTATCATGTAGAGAATGCACACTATGAGTTTCGTCGTGATGTGTTTGTGTGCATGGCGTATACGGCGTACACGCCGTAGCAATTATCTTTTTTGTGTCCTCTCTACAGCCCAAACTATAAGTCCGATCGAATTCATATTTACATCATATGTGTTAAGTGCATAGACTTAGAGCTGATTAGTTTTCCATAGGCAACTTTTAATTTCTTCTCTATGATTTCATCATTTACGTTTTTTTTGTGCCCTCTCTAGAGCCCAAACTATTAGCCCGATTGACTTCATATTGATACCATATATGTAAAGTCCATAAACTTAGAGCTGATTAGTTTTCCATAGATATTCGTTATTTTTTTCTTTATGATTTCATCTGTGGAGAGTTTAGTGTTGGCCACAACCCACTTGTTTTATTTTATATCTGACACTTGTGAAAATTTGCAACTGACTCATCGAAAATAAATGAATGTCTCTTTTTTGAATGTGTTCCGAATTATTTTAATATAAGTTCCGAATGGTAGGCAGGTACTCGAATATTTTATTCTCTGGGCGGCGGTGGCCGGTTTCTGCTCTCAGAGGATGGAATATGGATAGGCTGGATCTTAAACGCCCGAACACAGTTTTAGAATGTATTACGGAGCCAAGTCATAGTATAGACTCGTAGACCACCAAACACACCGTTATAGTCCACTCGCTCTGGATAGATACCTCAACCAGCACAACGTTAAAGAGAGGTGTTATGTGGCATCTTTTATCAACCCCGTAAGTAATCCTCGCTTATGTGTTAAAAGGATACCTTTCAGCTATCTCAGACAAATTATTTATTGTAAGGTATCTACATTACAATTCATTTCGCGCTGATATCAAAAAGTTTATATCATAATCGAATATTTTTTTAATTGCATATACGTAAAATTGGATTTTTTTTCCTGTCGGAGACGATCTCAAGAGAGACGAAGTTGGGATATTATAGAAGAACCAGAAACTCAAGGCACCTACAGGGCTTACGACCTGTCATCGGCTGGTTTACGTGATCACTTTATTTACGTTCACCAATTATACCTACTTATTGAGTTCCTTTATCAATGTAATTTTTGAAAGTTCTATATATTTGAATAATGTGTAATAATTCTCCTGAAAATAAGACATTATTACTATTGCCATCTATAAAGTAACGAAGACACCTTTTTGTAACGCCTTCTATTGAGAAATTGGTTTATTTGTTAACAATGAAAGCAACAGTCCTTATAAATGAGGTGACGGTGTCTCGCACAGATGTCACCCATGAACTGCGCCAGAAATATTATACCATTTTTGGCTTGTTCATCTACTTGTATCAATGTGTATGTAAATAATCGAATATTTTTTAATTGCTTGTACCTACGCAAACATTGGATTTTTTCTTGGAAAAAAATACCATAAGTTTACGTAAGGTTTACGTAAACTAATGATATTTTTAATAGAATGCAATGATTAACAAAATAATCATAAGACATGTATTTGAAAATTAAAAAAAATCTGTTAAAGCAGGTCAATAATATGTAACTATATTTCTTGATACGCATTTGAATATTATTTCATTAAGTCGTGTGAATAGATTCAAAGAAAAATGAAATATCAAATTAATACAAAAATGGTATTATTTCGTTGTTTCCATGTTAAATATCTTATAACTTGGTTTTCTATTAAATATTTTCACTGTATTCAGACACCGTATTATTATTATATCTGAGAGAAAAAAACATCAAATAAAGCAAAATAATAATTATAGGTAAGTTGCCATGACACTTTTACCTTCGGGGAGAACTAACAAAGAAATCATTTTTGAGGAAATAAATAATTTTCATATGGAAGGATAAAATATTATATACAATGAAAACTATAGAAATGTTCGTTTATGAATATTTAATTTTTTGTGATATAAAGAAAGTGAAATGAATGTAATATTTCTTTTGAGAATTGGGAAATTATTTCGTCAAGTGATATATTATTGTGAATTTTATTGGGTTATTCGTAAGTTGTTTATTTCAGTTTTAGGTAAGTACAATTATTAGGTATTGAGTTTATAATATTTAAAATTACTTATATCAAGTAAAACAATAAAGAACAAAAATATAACATACATTTAATAATAAGTCTGTTTGTCTGTTTGCATTTATTATCCAAATGCTTTTGTACCGAATTATATTTTGACGTTACTCGGGTTACATAAAAATGATTAATTACGAGTAGGTATCATAAAATAATCGATCGAAATTATTGTTTCTCAAAGTTCAGTAAGCAATCAAAGGAATGTTTGAGATATAATAATAGAAATAATAATAATATAATGTCAATAATCTATCTAGGACCTTACGGTGCTGGTTGTGTGCTTGTTATACTGAGAGGACAATACGACGCATACGAGTGTGTACTTTGCGCTGTACTGTTGTATCTAGTGACGGAAGTAATGTGAATGGAGAATACATAGGATGGAGATGTATGTAGAAGTGTCTCCTTGAAGTCTTAGGTACCTACCTACCTACCTGTCCTGTTTCCCTGACAATTCACACAGGGAAGGGTCGGGCCGTGGAGCGCGCTTTCTGAAGACGCTATAAAATATTCAGATTCTCTCAGCAGAAAGCTTTCCTTCTCTTTTATGCACGATGTATATGGTATACACACTTCTGTATTATCTTCTTGAACGTTGCGCTTCTACACCTCCACTCCTCCTTCCATCACACCACCGGGATTCGCAATTTTAATTTTATTTTTATTCATCAACAGACTCGCCCGAAACAGTTATCCTGGGATCCTTTGGTAAATCTACAGGGTTAACAGGAGCCCGAATAATTTTTTAATAGAATCAGTAAAGTGGTTTTTATTACGTCTCAGGAAAAGGAATCTCAGGGATCGAAGCGATGATATTTTTCACACGCGTGAGCATTCTGGGTGCGAATCAATTAAGTCGGTTTGTTTTTTATGATTCGGAAAAACCTAAAGTAATATTAATATAATAATAACTGCCTTGATAAGTTTTCTTCAGAAATCTTATAGATAACGGAAATATGGTTTATATTCCGCAGTCGGGGAGTAAACAGAAGAGATACTTAGTAAAGAATATTATTGAAATGGTTGAATTATTTGAGATTTCAAAGGCAGAAAATAGAGAAAAAGGTTTATAGCTATCCTTGTATAAGTATTCAGGTAAAATTACGATCGCCTACATGTTTCTTTCAATCGATGCCTACATATTATCTAACAAATTTTAATAATGATATTTATATGTACCTAAGTGGGTAATTATGCATTAACAGTAAATGAAAATATCATGTATAGTAAAAACAATAGAAATAACTTAAAATAAAATGTATCATAAAAAAATAATTATGCACTGTAGATAGGCCAACTTAGTAAGTAATGATTTTTGAACTACTATTTCTTTTGATATTTTGTTCTACTAATTTTTTTGGTCTTCTTCTTCTTCTTCTTCAGCCCTCTGTCTTCCACTGCTGGATATAGGCCTCTTCCATATTCTTCCACTTCCTTCTATCGGTTGCTGCTTGCAGCCAATTTCTACCCCCCACAGCGGCTATGTCGTCAGACCATCTTTTTGCGGTCTTCCGACGCCTCTCTTACTTTCCCAAGGTCTCCATCTCAATATTTTAGGAGTCCATCTTGCGGGTTCCTGTCTAGCAATATGTCCCGCCCATTGCCATTTCAATGTAGCTACGCGATCCATGACGTCCGCTACTCTGGTCCTTTTCCTAATTTCCTCATTTCTTATTCTGTCTCTTAGGCTTATACCAAGCATGGATCTTTCCATGGATCGCTGTGTGCTCCTTCCAAATGAATTTTTTGGTAACGATTTTAATTGTTTATTTTGTTGATTGTTTGCAATACAGAATTATTTATTTAATTAATGTAATTTACATATAAAAAAGGCTATATTACGATTTTAATTTTATTTAAAGCTACTTAAATGTTTGTTAAACAACAATTAAACCTCACTTAAATTATATAATAAAGCTTAAGAATTCTATAAGTTAAATTAGTTCAACTTTGTTTTAGATTTAGGGGAGCGGAGTATATTACCGTACACCTAAACTTAAGTTGAAATTATGACATAACTATATATAATTACACGTTCAATAAAATACAGTTTCACAGCATTTTTAATTGGTTTTATAATGGTTTCTTAAAAAATAAAAAAAAACTTATAAGAAATCATTTTACTAAACATATTTAAAAAAGTGGAAAGTACCAACGGTATTACCCGAATACTTCGGGTAATACCGTACAGCGGTAGGCTAATACCGTACACTGAGTTATGGTTTACATAAACTACAGATTTAACCATCTGGGACCTCTTTGTCGCTGTATAGCGCATGCACTCATTGAGCACATTATATGCAACGATACCAGAGTTCATTGTCATTGCCAAATTCTCCACAAAGAGTACATAACTCATTAGCTACGCCTAGTAGTCCTTCATCGTAGTACGCCCCATCATTATCGTCGTTATCATGAAGAACCATTGCCGTAGTATCATCATCAGAATCGGTTGTAGAATCATTAAAAATTTGGCGTTTATAAGATGTAGCTTCTTTTTGATTTTTTCGTGACTGTCTTTGTGTTTTTCTTATCTTTCTTTCTGTCTTTTGGTGTGACTTTCTTTAGTTTGGTTTTCTCTTGTGTTTGACGTTCTTCAATGTTTTTTTCACAGCTGCGGCGTCTAATATATCCTTCATAGGAGTAGATGTCATTGCTTTGATCTTTTTCCTCTTCCCTTCATCACATCATGAAAAGTCACCAAAACGTGTTACGGCTAATACCGTATAAAATGTACGGCATTACCCGAAACCCGGAAACCAAAATATTTTTGGCAAAAATATATTGAAAAATCTAAACTTTGAATGCTAAAGCATATAAGGTTTAATATCAAGCTTATAAAGAACGCGAAAATTAATATTATTTTACAAAATAACTATGATTAATTTACTTACAGATTAAATATCAATCGATGATTTCTATAAGAAAATAGCGCAAAACGTCATATGTGCTCTCAGATAAAAGGTCACAGGTAGAATGGCGCATGTTTCTGTCAAGGCATTGGGAATGGTAAAGACTAACTCTAGACAATGATAGATGTTTGTTTCTGTTGAGGGTTTCGCTAAAACCATGTGTACGGAATTAGCCACTGTACGGTAATACCCCTCGCATAAGTGTTTGTATATTTATTTATCATGATTATAATAAACGATTATATATGTACCTACTTTATAATGAAGTATTTCCATCACGAATATATAAAAATAACTGTTGAATATATAATACATCATATTGTTCTGTATTATCATTTTGCGTATAACGCAATGTCATGTCGCGTTATGAATATAGTCAATCCTTTGTCACATCAAAGTCGTTTTTGATTTAAATGAGAATCTTTTAAATGTACACAGTAACAAGGTTTAAGTTATTATGTGTGACTGCCATAATTTTACTGCCCTTTATATTAAACATTATTTGAAATTGTAACATTGATATTCAAATATATTTTAATTATATCATCATCATCATCGCCAACATCGCAACAGCCAATCATGAGCCTTGGCATTCTCAAGAATGTTTTCATGTTTCAATTTGGTATAGTAAAGCGTAATATAATATCATATGGTAGAGTTCAAAATAATATAATGTAATATGATATAATATTATATAATTTTATATAATATTGTAATATATAAAAAGTGCAATATAATGTAATGAAATAAAATATGATGTATGTAACATAATGATTGAATATGGTATAGTATAATATGATTTAACACAGAGATTCCCAAACTTTTTTGTGTCGTAGACCACTTGCCATGTTTTTCGATTTTAAGTAGACCCCCTACGTGCCTGAAATTATGCTTCTCGAGCGACTAACAGGTACTATGTCAAATATTAATTTAACACGCACCCAATAACGAGTTGCCTCATTCTGGAGATTTACGATATTAATCGTCTCACAGATCCAGACTGAAAACACAATTAAAAACTTTGCCTCCACCGGGAATCAAACCCGGGACCTTTGGATCAGCAGTCAAATACTAAATAAATATAAAATCTAAACGAATAGGTACTAAAAAAATGAAATAAAATAACTTATATAAAAAAATTTAAATAAATTAATTAATAAATATATAAATGAGTACATAAATAAATTTTATAAATAAATAAGTAATTAAATAAATAAATTAATAAATATACAAATAATCATAAAATTAAACAATCTAAAAATATCACAAAACACTCTTTGCAGGGTGAATTGTTTTAAGCAAAGCGAAAATCTAGTATGATGGTTGAGATAGTATAGTATTGTTTCAGCTCTAGGAACTCAATTCAATCTATTAATCAATCAATCTATTTATTATAAATATTCATTGATATGCACACGTTTGCTAATTTCATTCAAAGTCCACGAATGTTTTTTTAACACAATTCATTTAATAGAGTTTTTTCGAAAGTTTGGAGGAGACCCATCGCTGACCTGAAAATGTCTGGGATTTCCGAAAAAATAAAAAAGAAAAAATACAAAGATAAAAGTTAGGAAGTAATTTGGCCTCGGGGGGATTTTATTTCGTAAATACGTAATGCGAGAAAAGTTTTGCTGTAAACAGAAAAATATTTTTCACACTTTATAAGTAGGAAAGTTTTAAAGGAGTGTTCTTATTGGCTGAGTAAAATAATAATTGTTGAGAAAGTTGTACGATGTTTTATTAAAAAAAATATTATTGACCCATTGTCAAAATATTAAGCCGCAAAAATAATAATGAAATAAAGTCATTATAGTCAGCATGCTGAGTAACAATACTCAGCATTATCTTTATCACGTTCTTGTACCTAATTATACTATTATATTATACAGGGTGTTCCAAAAAGTATGAATAATGGGTAAACCAGGGATAGAGGACCCTTAGGGCTATCCAAAAACCTCAATGTATGTTCTACGATTTTTTGTCGTTTTCGAGTTATAATTTTTTATTGGAATTTTTTCGAAAAACTCCGACAGTCACAACATAATTGGTCACAGAGACGCTATTTATTGAGATACACCCTTCATTATTTTTTCAAAATTGTTGAATAGTGTACGTTTTAGATGTAATAATTTGTTTTATCCAATTTGATACCTTAGCTTAAAAAAATGTTGTATTTCAAAAATAGTCAAATCAGAAAATTGACAAAAATGTTTGAGGGCAATTTAAAAATAGAAGGTAACATAAAAAAAATTTCCCAAACATTTTTCAAAAACTTTCTTATTTCATCTAGTAGGTATCTACCCTGTAATTTTCATTTTCATTTTCCTACGGGATTATACTTAAAATCGGTTTGAAAGTACGAGAGGTAGATTCTTACGTAGTGAAATTTTGATACATTAAAATACAGAAAAATGGTAAACTTCACACTAGATTTTAATATAACTCGAAAACGACAAAAAATCGTAGAACATACATTGAGGTTTTTGGATAGCCCTAGGGGTCCTCTATCCCTGGTTTACCGATTATCCATTCTTTTTGAGACATCCTGTATAATGCTTTTGTATTCTTTGGTAAATATTGTTGTGTAGCATTTTTAATGAGACGACAGTATTTTTTTTTCACAGCATTTCTTTGTTGAGTCAACGGCAGTGGTATAGGCAAATGATAAGCCATGGTTTCTGTGCCGGCGTTCCGGGTTTTGATTAAGGGAACAGGAGAAAATGATTTATAATCATTTCTCACGATTATAGATTGAAATCACTTGTTGGTTTCAGACATTTCTATTTGGCCATGCTACTCGCAACTTGTATGGAGTGCAAGGAAAGTGTTTATTTTACTAATATTTTGTTGACATATCACTTTTACATGACGATCGTTTTGGGTTGACAAGGTTATTCAGTCGAAACAAATGTCCTATAAAAGGGAATAAATCATTGTGGCACATAAATCATTGACTTGATATAATAAAGTGAGGTTTTTAAAACAAGAAAATAATATTAAATTAGTACTAATATAACGATATGCCGACGCGTCCTGGATCCAATTTGCGCAAAACAGGGGGAAATTCCGGTCAAACGGTATAATCATGGATATTATTATAATATATAAAGTTATTATATAACTTCATAAGATAATTATATCCACGATATGGGTTATCATGAGGGTTTTTATTCCACTGTTTGACCGGACTTGCCCCCCTGGACGACGTGGACTCGAATGGAGAAGGCCTTCGTTCAGAAGTGGGCGGATATAAACTATAGAAGAAGAAGAAGAAGAAGAAGAAGAAGTACTATTATTTAAAATGAGTGCTCTTTTATAAAATAAATGTTATTATATAAAATAAGACTATTATATAAAACCAGTAGGTACTATTATATAAAATGAGTACTATTATGTATAAAAAATAGTACTACTAGGAAATATACAAAGTAAATGCTAAACAACTGATAATTAATCACCATTATTATTTATGCTTTGTCACTGCCTCAAATAGGAAAATTTTACGTATTTTTCTAGAAGTTTCGTATATACATCGATACAACTTCGGAGTATGTAATCTTTTATAATCAAGAAGAAAAAACGACGTAAAGTAAAACATAAGATACCTATATTTATTTTGATTGCATTTATTGTATTGTGAAATGAAATTTTTACAACACGTACAAAAAAAAACAAATAAATATTTGTTACACTGCTAAGAGTTTTCGGCTTTTTTTTAGAATATTTCCTATTTTGAAGGTTAGTTTCGAACGCCTACTTACACATACCTACAATAAACATACCAATTATGAAAAAAAATAAACACTTGTTTTTTCTTTCTACATTTCTTTTATTCCTCTCCAGGACAACCGTTTCCCCTGGTGAAGGCCTTTTCAACTGGTGTTACGAATTATGATTCTATTAATTATGCGATATAATTATTTTCAAAAAATTATTAAAGGCTTTTCCACACATACACATAGAGAATACATAAATATGTGACACTCCGATATGTAAAATTGAGTAATTTATTATAACACATGAATACAAATAGACTGAATATTGGTTTGTTCTTGATAGTTTGTTAAGTATAAATAATATAGCAACATAATTATACTGGTGGGTATATGTGACTTTGTATTAAGCTTTGTTTTAACACTAGATCCTCAGAAAGTAATTCGTTACAGAAGCAGCGACGTTATATAAATACTAATTAAATATTAATACTATAATTAGCAACACACGAGATAGGTATATGTATCTTTGTTGTCTAATATAATTATTTGATATGTGGAATAGTCTGGTTGGTATGAGAACATATTTCGGAATATGAGAAGACTTCCGAATTACATAGTCAAGACATTCCATATATATAATTATGTTTCCACATTGTAATTTTGAAATTATCTGATTTCGATTGCATTTAAGTCTTAACAAGCTTATATGACGTAAAATACCTTTCTTAATACGGAGAAATCGATTAAATATCCCTGACTTTTTTACTATTCTATAATATTATTTACTACATATTTTATTGTTTATTCTCGTTAAGTTGTTTTTTTATGAATAACTAGCTTTAATGTCCCACCGATAAATACTTATAATCAGAACACGCTTGTGGATAGAATAGGTCGAGGCGGGATTCGAACTTGGATTCACTGAATCGTCTTGGTTTTATTCAAACATGTTGTCTTGAATAAAATCAAATTGATTATAATACTTAATATACTTATTGTTGTGGCCCTAGCAAAATGAAAATAGGTAGGTAATGTTGGCTCTGGACGATACTGCCCGACTCGTTCAAGTGGACATTGTATTTTGAAGGAATTGGTCGGGTTGGGATAGGACAAGAGAAATTTATCACCAAGAACTGAGATCGACTTACCCAGGTTCTCGGGATGCACTGAATGTTGCCTTCCGCTTTTCTCGACCAGAGTTTCGTAATTTTCTTGAAATGGTACAAAACACTAAGGGTCGTTTTGAAAAGTTATTTAAGAATAATGTAAGAAAAAGTTGAGGACCCCTAGTGGGAACGTAAAAGATTCTCGAAAATATGAATGGCGAATTAACAACGTGTCTGATACTTGTGAAAAATTGTAACTAACTAAAATAAATGAATGTTCCTTATTTTGATTATGTTCCGAATTATTTGAATTATTTAAATGTAGATTCCGAATGGTAGGTAGGTAGGTACTTTCTTCTCTGGGCGGCGGTGGGCGACGTCTGGTCTCAGCGTGGTGATAATAAGCCAAGGATGGAATTTGGATAGGCTGGATCTTAAACGCCCGAACACATACATATGAATAACCAATTTCAATATAAAATAGAAACAATATTTCTAGTGCAATATGGTAGCGACATAGATATATTTTTATGAAGGTAATTGTAGTTTTATATGTAGGGGTCGGCAATGTAATAGAAAATAAACCATAAAAATTAACTTTTATTATAATTAAGCAAATACACAGATATTGAAATATTTTATTTCATTTAATTATTTGAAATATTTTTATTTATAATGTGAACGTTTACCTCATATTAAAAAAGCATATCGGATTGATATAGGTAAGTTGAATATTTTTCTTATGTCCCTTATACATATGCACAATAAATTACTATTTATTTATTTATTTAGAGGACAAAATACAGCATAATATAATAAATGATATAAAATAAAGATGATTTGATGAATAATAAAGCCAATTACAGGTTGTCGCTGAAGTTATTGTAGGAATGGTTACATATTATGGTGAGATATTGTGTGAATGATGTGTGAAATTGCATATATAAATGTGTCAGTATATTAAGTGTTAAATTTGATTATGAGGATGAAATTTTAAGTTTGATATATTTTTTTAAATGTGGGGGCGCTAAGTAAGAATATGTCGATCTCTTAGAAATGCCTATTGTTTGTATTACAGATTCTGTACATTGTTGCATGTTGAGCATAATTGGTGTGTTGAGTTGTTAGGTGGAAAAGAGGAGTGTGTCTAGTTTTACGGGTAGAGATGTTGAAAGATATGTAATTAAAGAGAGGAGGAGAATCAATTTTATTATTAATAATATTGTGGAGAAGCATCATATCAGATACTATTAAAGAACATCGTGACAACAGACTTTGGTTATGGTAGGTATTTTATTGGCCTGATCGCAATTAAAATTATAAAAATCTATTTCTTTTAAGTTTAGACAAATGAACACCCAGCTTAAAAGCTTTGAAACGAATTAAGTTCAATCGCAAAGAAGATGGGATATTTTATGTCTAATTGAAAGAACATATTTAAGTATTGAAATGTTGTATACCTACATATGTATATGTTTGGTTCAAACGATATAAATCATAGACCGGAATTCAATTGAAGTTCTTGCATAATACAAATGATTCATGTGCATAATTGCAAACATGATAAGATTATACTCGTATAGATGGAAATTAGCTCCGCTGAACGGTCACGGATCCTGTCCATTGCATCGCAAGACACACTTTGTGTTAATCCAAATTTGCATCACCGTCAGTGTTCAAATAATCTAATATTGCATGTTCCACTAATTCCCGTATAATTCTATAAACTGATTTGATGCGCTGACGTCATCAAGCACACTTGACCACACTCTGGTTAATGATAAATCCTCATTATGTTTACATACATACATACATACCATCACGCTATGTCCCTTACGGGGTAGGCAGAGAGAACCGAACGCCACTTACTTCTATCTTGACATACATTCATCGCCTCGACAACATTCGTATATCGTCTTATATATGTTCGTCTGTTGTTCACGCTTCTAACATTTCCGTCTTTCAAAATACCATTCACATGGACGTGCCATCCCTTCCTTGGGCGGCCCCGACCTCTCATTCCATTCCTGACCACAATGTATATTTTCTTCGTTAGGCGTTCCTCATTCATTCTCCCCATGAGGCCAAACCATCTCAATGTGTTCACTTTCATTCTATTAAAAACATCTTTCTTTATCCTACATTCTTTCCTTATGTCCTCATTTCTGACCCTGTCATACATCGTTTTATTACAGATTATCTTAGCGATCTCATTTCAACTGCATTTATTCTACTTTCGTGCGACTTCTGCCATGTCCAGGTTTCACTTGCATACGTCAAGGTTGGCACTAAGATAGCATTATGAATGGTAACTTTAGCATCCTTAGATATGTTGCGGTCATTCATAACTGGTTTCAGTGTTCCATTCACTCTGTTTCCTGCCATAACTCTTCTTTCGATCTCCTTATCAATCCGTCCATTCCGTTGAAACATGCTTCCCAGATATACATATTCGTCGACTTGCTCGAGCCATTCGTTATCTACTTTTATTTGGTACGCTGTTCTGCTTTCACTCTTCTCAAACACCATAACCTTTGATTTGCTGGCATTCATCCTCTATCATTATGTTTGAATGTCGATTTATGTTTACGCAGGTTTTATCTATCTAAATTCCTTAAAAAATTTAATAAATAAAAATAAAAAGAACCTGCATTTAAAATCAATTCCACCATTTATTACTTGAAAAAGTGCTTAGCGCGAAACCGGTTGTAGGTTGTAGTCTTAATAAATAGTGGAATTGATTTTAAACACGATTTTTATTTTTGTTTATTAAAAATTTTAAGAAATTTAAATGGAATTCCATCAAGAACTGACGGTCAATAAATTAACTCTAATTATCTAAATTCGTCGAATCTACATAGTTTCGGAAGTTCTGAACGTGGTTTTTTACTCCTCACAACCCTATATTTGGGAACTATGAAGTCGCAAATTTAGGGTTATTTTTTCCAGATTATCAACTAGTATCATGCTGTGATTATATTCTGAAAGTTTCATCACAATGTATGTGTGTGTGTACTATGTGATATGTACGGCGTGTTTATTCTATTTTATCGATTATATACGAGAGTACACATTCGATTCTTTTCAAATTTTGCAAATTTGAATATCTGATATTCGCTTAGACCTCAGAATATTTTGAAGGATATCTGATCAGTGCTTCTCAATTATTGTTTTAACTGTCAAATATTTGAAAGTGATCCCAAGCTCATCAGGCAGCTTAGAATTTGATATTTATATTTTCAAATTACTAAAAAGGTACGGCACATAACTTTCAAAAAATGGCATTGATGAATGATCAAGTTTTCATCATAAAATATTTTAATCAAAAATAATTTAACAAACTCATTTCATGAAAATGCTGACAAATTTATTTTCCATATAATAATATTTAGGTAATTTGTGAAGAGTATAGCGTTGACTCGTTTAAAAGATTATTTAAAAAAACTCCTAAATGATCCGGTAGGTACATTTTCATTAGTAATATGTTTCTACAAAATTTAAAATGGAATTAATTACACAATGGTAACACCAATGGTAATGATAACATCGCATTAAATGAACGAACATAATAAATGGAAATCGAATATTTTTAAAGTTGCATATACAACTAAAAAAATATTTAACTTTAAAATAAGTATACGCAACTTTCAGAGTATTCGTTTTACATTATGCATTGGTACAAGCAAGTAACAATGAACACATAATTCTGGCGCGGTTCAGGGGTGACATCTGTGCGAGAGCATTGTCTCCTTATGTATAAGGACTATTGCTTTAATTATTTGCAAAAACCAATTTCTCAATATATGGCATTACAAAAAGGTTTTTTCGTTACTTTATAGATGGCGATAGTGTTTTTCAGCTTATTTTCAAACGATCAGTTTCTCACTATTAAAATATATAGTAGGTAATTTAAAATTGCATTGATAAGGGAACTCAATAAGAAAGCATAAGTAATTGGTGTACGTTGCGCAAGCGCATAAAGTGATCGCGTACCTATACCAGCTGATGACAGGTCGTAAGCCTTAAAGGGTCCTTGAATTCTTGGTTCTCCTATAATATTCCAACTTCGTCTGTATTAAAATGTTAAAAATTTTGTCAAAAAAAAAATAAATGGAGTTAATTTTCATCTATGTATTTTGAATTGTTTCGATCTACTCGAAATTGTATGTATCAACTTATATGATAAGTTACAGATAGATCGGTGGCAGAATCCAAGTTCGAATCATGCCTTGATCTATTCTGTTCATACTTAACACAATCATATTCTGATTTTAAGGGATGTATGATTTCTGATACATCTAATGAAATTTTGGAAAGTGTCAAGATTATATTATTCATAAAACCACCTTAATGAGAATGAAAAAAATAGGTTTTAAAAATATTATGGACTACTGAAAAAGTCAGTGGTATTAAATCGATTTCTGCGTATCCAGAAAGGTCTTCCGTTCTTTTGAAGGAGCTCGTTAAGAGATGTCGCCTATATTATAAATGTTTAATGTGTTCCGTCCTATCTCCTTGCCTCCCCTTCTCTCTCCCTGCCTCCCGTCCTATCCTTCTATCAACTTCTTACTTATTTTTTATAGCAAGCAAAATGTACACATTTCTTTCAAAGGAAAGCTTTTCACAGGAGTTTCTTTGAATGTACAAATAATGTTTGAATTTTAACACGATTCTTTCATCAAAGAGATTTTTATTTATAAAAATATGCTCTTATTTTTGAACTATAAAATATTAAGTACCTACACATTATATATCGTTAACAAAGCTGTGCGTTGTGTGTAGGTAGAAAAAGTAGAATAAAATAAAATTTACATCGTCTTCTATCTCTTAATCCTTTGTGGATAATATAAAGTGGGGAGGTACGTACTTACTTATTGTGATGTTAAAATAAAAATACATACCTAAGTCAAAATTTTTCCTAAAAATATTTATTTTTTACAATTGTACATACCTATTTCAAACCATGAACCTACTTACATATCTTTGAGAAATTCAATTGACAATGAATTCTTTTGAATTTGGTTATAGGCGTATGAAAATATGTAATTCTAATTTGAAAGTTATAATTATAGAATCGGAAGATTAATTTGCCACTGGTAAAATAGGAAAAATGAATTGAATAAATTCAGTAAAAATTAACGAAATACGCGAATGTTGAACTTTCTTAGTATTTATAAAGCTCGTTTGTTAGAATTTAATTTTTTTTAATGAATTTACCATGTAACAAGTAGGTACTTACTTACAAATCGGTCATGGCAGGATTCGAACTCGCGACCACTGGATTACTAACCCTGTGCGCTTATCGCTCTGCCACCACAACGTAGGAATTTAGTTATAAAGTAAAAGTTATCAGTGTCTAAACGAGAAAAGCAAATATAAATTGTTATTCAGAACTTTTGTATTATTTGTTTAGTAAAAAAATTGAAATTTTTTGAATTATTATTAGAAATCAGTTACATTATCTATGTATGTAAAATGTAAAAACAACCTCATGATGCCTATGTACTGTGAATATACACATATTATCTCTTGTATTGAATGAATTAGTATTATTGTTATCCATTTCATTAAATTACTCGTTGTAGTATAAATTATTTATGACGAATTTGGTAGTATGAGTTGGCAATGTTTAATCAGGTATAGAAATATCTCCCCTAATTGTGAACAAAGGGTGACCAATTAATATCAAATATAACGGATTATATTTTATTTTATTTAATCAAAGTATACAAACAATATCTGGACAGGATTAAAAAGGTGATAGGTTTACATTTCTTATAGTTATAACCAGTACTTAGGTTAATTACTGTCGATTCATTACGAGAAATGTAATAATAATACTTTATTGGCTAAAATAACATAACAAAATAAGAACAAACAAACAAGAGCAAGATAAAACATTAAAAAAGCCAAAAGGCGGATTTGTTAATGAAATTAACATCTTCCAGTCAACCTTAGAGATATATGTATACATATACACACACATATGCATTTAGGGGGGATGGGAAAGGGAAAAAGGAAGCGGCGGAGATAGTGGTAAGGAGGAAAATGAGGCAGGGAGGGAAGAGAGACATCAGAGTTTCACCCGCTGTTTAAAAGAGAAAAATGATGGTAAGGTTCGAGTATCAACGGGAAGTTGATTCCAGAGCCTGGCACTATGGACAGTAAAAGAATTAGTGTAGAAGTCCGATCGGTGGGAGGGAATCACAAGAAGACCGTTATTACCCGATCTCAGAGGAAGACCATGCTCCGATGAAAAATGAAACCTGTTTCTGAGATACTTTGGTGCCACTTCACTATACAAAATCTTATAGAGAAGACAGAGTGTGTGAACATCCCTGCGTCTCTCTCTCTTTCAACACAATTCTTCAGTTGGATTATACTAAAAACCATTTAGTTAATACTGTAGTAGATACTTACTTGAAAATATTCGTTCTGTAAGTGGGGAGATGCACGAATAAATCAGCATATGGTGCCGCTCACACAAAAAAACATAGATCGAACAAATCAATATATGATGCCACTCACACATAACATACATAGATCGAACAAATCAATATAAGGTGCCGCTCACTCAAAACATACACAGATCGAACAAATCAATATATGGTGCCACTCACACATAACATACATAGGACGAACAAATCAATATATGGTGCAGTTCACTCAAAACATACATAGATCGAACAAACCAATATATGGTGCCGCTCACTCAAAACATACATACATACATAGATCTTCATTTTATCGTGGACGTGTTAGAAAAAGGTTTTGGTGTTTATTGATAATTAATTAAAAATATGTATTCAGCATGGTTTTCCTAGTCACACATGGGCTGAGGGTAGAAGTAAAGCAGTATAATATGATGGTATGAGTTAGCAAGGATAGCTGGTTGTACAGATATTTAGCTAATTGCCGTCCTGTGCCGTTAAATATTGGATCTTTCTACTTAATTAATGTACATAAACCATGTTAAATTAATGTACATACACTCAGATAAAAATTCTTATCTAATTTACAATTCAAGGTATTCAAATAAATCATAATAACTTAATTAAGATTTATAAATACGTTTTATTTGAACAATTCGATGTGCAAAAGAATATTATTTTATTGTAATGTTTTAAAAAACTGCTTTGTGAAAATTTGTCTAGATAATTTATAAAGTGGAAAAAAACCAGAGTTCTAAATTTTTTACAACGGTTACCTATTGCAATTATTAATATTAAAATATTTGACTTATAAAAAATGAATTCCCAATGAAATAGATGCACCTTCGCGCGACTATATTTGATAAGTAGTCATGATGTAATGTGATACTGAATGTATAGCTGCACAAAATAGAATACAAAAGTTAAATACACGGAACAATGTGTACAATATCATACTTAACTGTACCTCGTGTAATTTGATTTGAATTTTTTGGATACACAAAAAGGCATAGCACTATATTGTGACATATTTCAACTTAAAAAACAATCTTATGGACAAATAAACTATAAATTAGAATAGAATGAATTTAATAAGCAGAAAAACAGGCTCGAAAATTCGATCTGAAAATTCAGCCAATATCTTTCAACTCATTAAAAAAGCATATCATGCGTCATAAATTATACAGAAAAGATATGCTAAATTTATAGCCTCCACGTATTTTGAGTAATATATGTTCATGTATGTATGTAGGTAGGTATGTATATTAAATAATATTTTTGTGTGTTCACCGCCTTTTTTAACAGAGAATGGGACAATACGCCATAAATAAATACACAGGTAGGCTGATATGGATATGTTTTAAGATAAAATGATATCCATCTTCATGGCTGGAGTACGGTAGAAAATATGACCAGAATGCTTTGTGATGGAAAACATCAAATGGCCCAAGTTTCACTATACACCATGCAATAGCACATCAGCGACACCTCTCAACACCAAACCATATAACATCACAGAGCAATGCTATGAAGCTTCGTATTTTCAAACGAATAAAAATGAATGATAGAAAGACAACCTCTTTTATTAGCGAGCTGATTCTTTGATACACATTTTATACAAGCGAAACTTCTCTACAAAGTCACTGGTTTTCAACACATTTCGATTTTAATTGAATGTGAAATGATTTCAATTAATTAATTAGTAAATTAAAAAATAATCGTACCTCGATTGATTGCCAGATATTATCAAAAATATTTACAGGATAAAACAAATATATATTGATAAATATAGATATATTTTTACATTGTTTACACTGTTTGTATCTGTACACAGTTTCGAAGCTAAAACCTATCAAGTTCAGTCACAACTTTGCTGTGAATTTATTAATTTATATATACAACACAAACTTAATAATGCCATTTTTTGTCAATTTTTCAACATTTCAATGGAACTCAAGGAACCTATATACAGGGTTTACGATTTGTCATAGGCTGGTTTACGTGATCACTTTGTTGAGATGTTAAAAAATGTCAATAAATATCATTTTCGTCTCTATTGAGATGTTAAATTGATACTGGGCGGACATTTTCTGAAACCAGTCAGGCTGGGAAATTTTCACCTCTGTGTTGTGTTGATCTTTTTCCGTCTATCCGGGAAATGATTGACGCCGAGGGGTAGAGGAAGGTACGAGAGGGACACGGAGGGTTGGGGGGAGGGGGGGGGGATCACACAATAACCTTTAGTGAGGACAGATCGCACCGTGTGAAATGGTTGGTGACATTTAAGGTTTCCCACTTGACGAGACGAGCTAGAAGAGGCAAAACACACGGTACGGAACACAATTCACACAAAACACCCTCTACATAATGAGACACACAAGTTTTTCGCTATTTGGAGATAGAAATCTATTTAGGCACTACTTGTTGAAAGAATATTACACAAGTAATACAAGTACCTACATGTTGAAGAGTTTGTTGCGTAAATATACGTGAAAACGTACACAAATGGTATTTGTTATTTTCATTTAATACTTTTTTGATTTTTTTGTATATTTCATTCGAATGTTTTGGAGATCGGGGAATATTAAGCAAATACATATTCCAATAATTTGAGTACATAAAAAAATTTAAAACAATTCTTCATAGAATACATTTGCATATTATTTTGTACCATTACAATTTATTAATAAAACTGTATGTTTCTTCCTTGATAAATAAATAAATTAGAAAAAAATATGTAGTTACACTAGTTGCATGTAACACATGAGATCCAACTGTCGATAGCGATAGTATGTATAATTGAAGAATAAGTACCAAACTATAAACCCATAAATACAAATTATTTAATATTTTAAGATATTTGGTTTTCTATACAACACATGTACCTAGGTATGTATGTCAAGATAGGATAGTATGGAGGTTAGTCTTTAGATCCTACCCAGAATATGAAAACAGCATGATGGTATGTATGTATGTTTGGAGATTAGTATCAAACAATTAAGTCTTCTTAGATATTATTGTGTGTAGGCGATTGCCATACAAATTGTATAAAGCAATGTCGTCACTAAATTCAATTTTTATAAAAATTATTAAAAAAAGAGAGACACTGGATTTTTTTTAACAAACCAATTTGAGATTTTGTATTTTTCTATGATGATACCAATTTTCAGCGTTTTAGCTTTTATGGTTTCTGAGATATATGGAAAAATAAACCAAAATTTCAAAAGTTGATAACCCCTGATTGAAACAAAAATTCACACTTCTGAGTATAAAAGTTTTGTAGGCCTATAACTGTTTATGTATTCTGAAAATTTGGGCTCTGTAAATTGAGCGGATCAAAAGTTATAAGGGGGGGGGACACATACACAGACACACAGACACACACACACACACACACAAAACTCACATAAAATGTTCTACTCCGAATTCTGAGTTAATACATGTATCGAAACATATTTGCTGCGAGGCCTCTAGTTGGTGTTATTAGCATGCAAAAAGTCCACTACACCATACAAAATGTTCCTTCGTACACGCATCTTGGCTTAATAATGTCGATTCATTCAGAGAATTGAATTCTCATGAACGAATCGACAGTTGGATAATTGAATAAGTAATCAATCAAAACATTTGAATTTTAACATACTTGAAAGAAAAAAAATAGATACCTAAGTGCATTAGTTACACGTAACACATGAGATTTAACTGTATGTGTAGTTAAAAAATTCGTACCAAATTATAAAACTTTAAATCCAAATAATTGCATAGTGTAAGACACGCACGCACGCACACCCAAAATGTAGACCTGGCCATACAAAATCTTGCGGATCTTGGCCTGAGACATTGTCGATATGTTTTATACTTACTTTGTAGAGAAATTAAATTCTCTTAACACATCGACAGTTGAATAAGTACATAGGTTTGTATTTCACTCGCTCTAAATTCTTTAAAATTTTTGGTTCCAGAATTTTCTACGCCTGTTTGATAAAGCAATTAAAATACATTTATTGGCCATGGTCCCGTATAAATCGCAATATCTTTTGGTTTGCGATTTGAGTCTTGAGGTTGTTACGAATATAAAACCTAATATTATCTTAGTGATTTTTAAAATTCATTTACAAAAGGTGAGTACACATAATAAAGAAACATATTTTACTATTACTATCATTAGTGAATTCATTGATTTATTATTTTAAATCATAGTTGTTTATTATTATTTTTTAATTGTGATATTTGTACTAAATCTTGTTTTTAATTATTTTTTGCTTGTAAAGGTTTATTAGTTTTATTTATAATACTTGCTTTAAATTAATTTACTAGTGTAGTCGATTAGTAGAAATTGCCAACGGGCAGTAAGTCCGCCACATTATGTGATTTTTTGCATAATAAACCAATATTATTGTTATTATTATTTATGGACATTGCTATTATACGTTAATGTTTTATATGCCATCATCCAAGAAGTGCTTTATCAGGGTGATGACCGCTATATATCCCAATGACTTCTTAACCACCGAAGTTCTTGCTTCGGTGTACCATTGCGATAATAATTCACCAAAAGGTTGAATATCAGAAAGACACATTCGTGCTCCCACCAAGAGACCCAAGAATTTATGATCTACCATTACCTACTTGGTTCACACAATAAATTATTTTAATTATGAAGGAAATATTTTGTTCGAACCATGTCCTCGTGATATATTAGATATTATCATCAGTTTTGAGTAAAGGTATATTTTCTTCCTTGTGTGATATACTCCAATTATTTCGCAACGATAGGCTTTTATACAGCACTAATGTTTTAAATACAATAAAATGCTAGTGTAGTTTTCCGAATTCTATTGAATTGCTTTTAAAGGGAGACTCGGAAAAGCTGAAAGCTCTTGAACTGAAAATTTTCGCCATTTCCCGAAAAGGAAACGATACCCAGCAATTCGTATTGTGTTGTGTGTCGAAGGGAAAAGATTAAAAGCGAATTCAAAGGATCCATTGGGTCACCACAGATGCATGAATGTTCAGAGATTTATTGCAATTTCAATAAACCAGAAGATATTGTCAGAATATGATAACTTATTATTGGGTGAGTGTTAAATAATTCATATTTGTTAGCAATAATAAAAATTAAATTAAATTTAAGTCCTGAAGATGTTAATTTAAAAATGACATCATGCTTAGATTTATTTATTATTTCGTTGTTTTTGAAATACTAAAATTTGCATAAAAAATAAAACAAAAAACTTAATTCATTTAATTTAATTATTATCCTACTTTTTAGGTACAAGATATATTTTTATAAGATGTCTGTTGCTTCTTTGTGTATTTTTGTAAATAAAAAGCGTGTTACATTTCTAAGGCTTATTTGTTTTAAAGTATCTATTATGATCAGAAAAAATGTTTTGAAATAACACATTTAAAAGAATACCTTAAAAGAGAGTTGAAAGAGCAGAGAGCAAGAATATCTTCAAAAAAACAGAGTTCAAAGAGAAAGTTAATTTAACTGTATTTATGTTTCATTATACATATACAACGGTCCTATCGCCATTCGATTTAAGTTGATCGTCATGTATATTGTATATTAATAGGGTACGTAACATCTATAAAATATACCGAAAATAATGCCGTGTCCTTAAATATGTAGGAAGAAAGAACTACACGCATTTAAGGATATTTGATGATACACTGATTTTAAATTTACTAGCAATAGGATCATGCTGAAAATCAGCTGCTGGGGGCTTGTCTTCCTGCAACATAGTTGAGCATGGTCTTTTTGAGCCGGAAAAGTTTTATTATTACTATTATTATCTATTTGAGTGGCTTTAACTGATAAATATACTATTCTACATAAACTAGTTACACATAACACATGAGATCCAAATGTCGATGTATAGTTATAGCGATATATATCGAATTCATACGAAACTATAAACCCTTAAATCCAAATTATTAAATATTTTAGGATATTTTGTTTTCTATACAAAACATGTTTGTATGTATGTCAGGATAGGATATTATGGAGGACATTCCTCTTTTCCTACCCAGAATATGAAAACAGCTTGATGGTATGAATGTATGTGTGTTTGGAGATTAAGTATCAAAATATTGAGAGTCCCTGTAGACATTGTCTAGCGAGTACTGTCAAAGAAATTGTATGAATCGATGAGATGTCGACACTAAATTCAATTTTTACAAAAATTGTTAAAAAAGTTTGAGATGGAGATGTGGCGCTTTGATTTTATGTCGAAATCTTACATAAACAAATGACTTTTTAACGCGTATTTATACTTTTATCACTCTTATAGGTCTTTGTGGCAAGTTAGTCAAGATCGGGTTTTTTGGTGATTTCTTGCTGGATCCGTGAACTTGCTTTGGGTAGGTACTCGTTAATTGCATATAGTTGCATCTGTCAATTGACCGGAAAACGATATAAAAAACAAAAAAAAAATAGGGATTGTTCTTTTTTTATTACTGTTTTATAAACACAATTCTAGAGAACTTTAAAGTTCCGTTTTGTGCTATGCCTTTTTCAGCCCTGAGTAAGGATAGGCGAATAATACATTTTCAGTGACATTGATGTTGTTTATTTAAGATATATTTTCAAACATGTAAAATGTACACTGAGAAAAAAATAATGACTTAATTTGTTTATCTTTTTTTATGGTTTTCTGGTTTTAAATAGTTTTCACTCCCCCAAGAGGATATAGGGGGAAGATTTGAATTCGCAATTTTGAAGGTTACTTTTAGTGCAGATTATCAACTAGTATCATGCTGAGATTGCATTCTGAAAGTTTCATCACAATGTATCTGAGTGTCGGTGCTGTGTACTATGTGCTATGTACGGCGTGTTCATTTTACTTTATCGATTATAGTACTCATTCGATTATTTTCAAATTTTGCATATTTGTATATCTAATACTCGCTTAGACCCCAAAAGATTTTGAAGGATATCTGATCAGAGCTTCTTAATTGTTTTAACTGTCAAATATTTCAAAGTGACCCCAAGCTTAGGAAACTTAAAAATTGATATTTTAATTTTCAAATTGCTAAAAAGGCACACCACTTTCAACAAATGACATTGAAGAATTATCATGTTTTAATAATAAAACATTTAAATCATAAATAATTTAACAAAATCATTTCACGAAAATGCTGAAAATATTCCATTTAAAAATTGGATATTTTGTGGAGTGACTTAGTTGTGAGAGTATAGCGTTGGCCACAACCCACTCGTTTACTAATATTTTTCGTTGATAAATTTAAATTGAGACGATATCAATTTCTTGATTTTTTCTAATCAATCAAAGATTCAAAGGATGAAATGAGATCCTTAATTGAAAAAGAAACATCGAAATAAGAGTCACTTGTCAAGTTTGGTACCTAAGGAGGAATAAAATACATTTTGGAGTGTACGCAGTAAGAGTGGGAATATTTTCTTTACAATGTATCAGCGGGAATCTTATAACTTCAAGTGGAGGAAGATCCTCTTTCCATACAATAGAGCGACGACGAAAAAAGAAATCTTGATAAAAATTTATCCTGCTCAAAAAATGTATATTTGATATAATTCTTTATGTATGTCATTCTTTCAAGGAATCAAAACAAATGTTTATTATGATATT
Organism: Molanna angustata; assembly: GCA_963576475.1. NCBI lineage: Eukaryota > Metazoa > Arthropoda > Insecta > Trichoptera > Molannidae > Molanna > Molanna angustata. Next base: position 19,951,599 of record OY754965.1, on the reverse strand, counting down.
TTTGGTTGCTTTATCTTTATTAAATTTAAATATTTTTGGTTACTTTATCTTTTGTACAAAATGTGCCCTCCTGACAATTAATGAGCAAGTAGAACATTTATTTTTAACCAAATTATTGAAATATTTTTTTTTTGAAATTGTCACAAAAATTCATCAAATTACTTTGAAATAAGCAATTTTAAACTTAATAAGGAAATAGGGGGCTACTCATGACACGTTCTTGGAATTTGCTATTATTTTTTGTATAAATTATTATTATTCAATTACACATGCAAACACACCCTCACCCTCATAAATACACTTAATTTTTAGTCCACATGTTTACTTATTTATTGTTCTTAATATGTATTTTTCTACTTTTTTAATTTTAAATTATTGAAACTTTATGTAGCAAAAATGTATTCCATAATTATTGTTAGCATTAACTCAGAACAGGCTTCGCCTACCGGGGTAATAAATTCCATTTTAATATTCATTTTTTGTTATATTGAAATGATTGTACTCTATTATGGAAATAAATAAAAAAAATTATATATTTTAGTCTTAAAAGTCGCTTACCTAAGTCTGAATCTGATATTAATTTTATTTTAATCAACTTCATGAGTAACCCTGCTGGTTTTAGTTATTTATGAAAATAAATAAAAACAAACTTGCATATTTTTAACATTTCAAAATATTCCTTGAACAAACATCAAATCAAACATTGTTTCTAGTCCAGATATAATTTTCGTAAGAAATGTGTTTATCGAAAATTTTCTTGTTGAAAATGTAGTAGTTGATTGAAAATTTCGTATAACAAGAAAACCTGCGATATTCGATATTAAGCTTAAAATATTATGGCGAGTTTTTTACAATTTGATATTCGCTTTGAATATTTTTTTTATTTTTCATAATTCGATATTTGAAAATAATACAACGAAATCGTCCTATCAAGTCTAATAATGGTAGTGAGGTCGTGAAAATTTTATATCATCTTTAATTAATTATTATGAAGTAAGACACACCCTCAATTTGAGTGGTGATTGTGATGTTCGTTTATCGTCGAAAAACGACGAAGTGTCAGTAAAGGTAGGTATCTCCTGTATAGACGAATATATTATAAGTTATGGACTAGGTAAGTAGGTATATTATCTAACTCAGGGGTTATTTCTGAGAAAATTTTCACGTTGGAGTAATGAAGAGTATAATTACTTTTTATTAGGTACTAAAAGGAAAACTTAATTTGAAGATGGAACAAGTATTTCCCAAATACACGAAAAATTAATACATTTTCGCGAGAAAAGCCTTCGGTTCTCATTCAAACTTGAATCAAATATGACTTTATTTAAGAAATATATTTTTTCTTTCGTAATTATGACAGATATGAAATTTTATATAGATTTAAAAGAAAAAAAGAAGATTTGAAATATTTCTCAAAAACCATCAATTTAATAATTAAGTATTTAATTTTTATAGATACATATTATGTAGGGATGTTTATATAGTCTACTTATAGGTTTAAAATATGTAGAGATATGATTTTTTTTATTTTAAGTATATTTTAAATTAAGTATATTTTATATTTCAATTCCCCAACAGGTGTGTGTTTATTAAAATAATAATAATAGTAACTTTTATTTAGACGTTAAAAAATACAAAATTAATAAATCTTGTGTAAACAAAAAGTATATAATTTTTTTTGATATAATAAAAAAATATTGTACAGAGTATGACACTAAATTATTAAAACATGTAAAAGTATGGATGGGTTAAAAAATATCAATATTTTATTAAGGATGGTGGATGGGTTACCGCGTATGTCATATAAGTAGGTGCTGTATAGTTCACATTATAAGTTTAATTAAATTATGTAATACGTCATAGGTACATTCAAATTAGAAAACGCTTAATTTCTTCTCTGTGATGTCATCTGTCAAAACTTTCGAAATGCTCTGAGATTCTAGGAAAACGAGTTATTCAATGTTTATTTAAATTGTGTAAATAATATATACAAGCTCCATCAAATACACTTTTTTTTAAATTAAGAAGTGTGTGTAGGAGACATAATCTCCGAATTATGTCGATGGCTTGGCATGTCTACATCCTCCAATATATATATATATGTTATTATTAAGTATTTTGGGGATAACCCGCGTCAAATTATGATTCCCGAGAGAATCAGTCGTCTGCCGACGTTTCGTCTGAATCACATCAGACATTTTCTAAAGGCGCCTTGTTAATAAATTTTCGTCTCGAGGGATAGTGCACGCACGTCCGTTCGAGTCGAAAGCTTACTACCAAGTAAGCTTTCACTTGGTAGTAAGCTTTCGACTCGAACGGACGTGCGTGCACTATCCCTCGAGACGAAAATTTATTAACAAGGCGCCTTTAGAAAATGTCTGATGTGATTCAGACGAAACGTCGGCAGACGACTGATTCTCTCGGGAATCATAATTTGACGCGGGTTATCCCCAAAATACTTAATAATAACATATTTTGTACTCGCGAAAACCTTAGATTTAACATATATATATATATATATATATATATATATATATATATATATATATATATATATATATATATATATATATATATATATATATATATATATATATATATATATATATATATATATATATATATATATATATATATATATATATATATATATATATATATATATATATATATATATATATATATATATATATATATATATATATATATATATATATATATATATATATATATATATATATATATATATATATATATATATATATATATATATATATATATATATATATATATATATATATATATATATATATATATATATATATATATATATATATATATATATATATATATACACCGACAAGTGCCACTCAATAAGCTTCACCCGAAATAGGAAAAAGATAGAATTCACATATAATATAGACAGCGTCGACCTGAGGAAATTAAGCTCTGTCAAAGACCTCGGGGTGATACTTGATTCTGAACTCTCGTTTAGGGACCATTACGATCATATTACGGATAAATCGTACAGAACTATGGGTTTCTTATTTAGGATAACAAAACCGTTTAAAGATCCGAATAGTTTAATAAGGTTATATTATTCTCTGGTACGACGAATACCAATCGTTCATATGGTCCCCCTACTATGTGTCTCATAGAGACAAAATAGAACGTGTTCAGAAATATTTTACTAGGGTTCTTTCTTTTAGAGCGGGTCATAGTGGCCGGTTGGAATACCAGGAGCGCCTTTCGCTTTTTAATATGGTTAGTTTGTCAGTTAGGCGGAGTGTGGCCGAATTAATGTATCTTCGTAAGCTGATTCGAGGTCACTTGGACACATCTGACATAGAATTGTTAAACTTTCATGCAAATAATAGATTAAGATGCAGCGAAGTGTTTCGTCTGAAAAGGTATAGAACCAATGTGGGACAGTTTTGTCCTATAAGCCGAATGATGAGCTCATATAATAGTTTGTCAAGGGTTGTATCGGATCTTGATGTGTTTCATAATCCGGTGTCCACTTTCAAACGTTTGATTCGAGGAAATCTAGTGATAGGGACACCTTGATGTTGTGTGGCTCTGTGGGTGTTGATTTGTATTGCGCATTTCTCCCCACTTTTGTATATTGTATTTTGTATTAGGATAATTTGGTATCTTGATTGTATGTTTTGTTCTTATTTAGTTTTTATAGTTTTAAAAATAAAAATACTAACACGTGTATAGTACGACATATAAACCAGCAAATTCGACAACATATTAACTTATAAGTCTTACTAAAAATATTCTAGTTAGACGGGCATGTTGCCGAGTTCGCGATTTTGTCCGCGACGTTATTTATTGACTGTCGTTACATTGCACTCGCGTTTGTACCTGCCAATACAGTGACATTCTGCCGTGTCGGAGTGTCATTGTATTGGTAGATTCAGACGTTGCGTCTGAATCGTTGTGACAATTTAATGTAATGACGTTGTGACAATTTAAAATATGCTGGGTAAAATCTATTTGTTTTTTTTTGTCTCGGTTCAATTGTTCCTTCTTTTTTTATGTTTTATTTTATTAGTTCAACATTTGTTTTCTTTCTGTTTTCCTACATATATGTATATGTGTATTTTAAACTTTTCTTTTAACTGTGCAAAGTAATGTCTTTTTTATAATATGAATGGTCAGGAGACGTTGATTGTACATACCTAACTATGCACAATAGCCATGCGGGAGATACCTGTTATTGGAGCACTGGAGATTCTATTTTTTGTTTCATGTTTTTTTTTGTTTGTGTTGTTCAGTGTTCTGTTGGTGTCTCTGTATATTAAATAAATAAATAAATAAATAAATAAATATATATATATATATATATATATATATATATATATATATATATATATATATATATATATATATATATATATATATATATATATATATATATATATATATATATATATATATATATATATATATATATATATATATATATATATATATATATATATATATATATATATATATATATATATATATATATATATATATATATATATATATATATATATATATATATATATATATATATATATATATATATATATATATATATATATATATATATATATATATATATATATATATATATATATATATATATATATATATATATCAGAAAGTGTGTAAAATATCGTATGCTTTTGGGAAAAACGAATAATGTTTGAAAGCGTTGGTGACCACTGAGACAGCTATATATATATATATATATATATATATATATATATATATATATATATATATATATATATATATATATATATATATATATAAATATATATATATATATAAATATATATATATATATATATATATATATATATATATATATATATATATATATATATATATATATATATATATATATATATATATATATATATATATATATATATATATATATATATATATATATATATATATATATATATATATATATATATATATATATATATATATATATATATATATATATATATATATATATATATATATATATATATATATATATATATATATATATATATATATATATATATATATATATATATATATATATATCAGAAAGTGTGTAAAATATCGTATGCTTTTGGGAAAAACGAATAATGTTTGAAAGCGTTGGTGACCACTGAGACAGCTGAAAGAAGATGAAGAAAATAAATGACGCCTATAAAATGGACAGTAAAATAAAGGTACTGACATCTAAACGCCACAATATACTTGGTCTTGGATCAAATTGACAAATTATTCAGAGGTTGAGACTTTTTCAATGGACCACGAAGCTCAGCAGTACGAAAAAGAAGAGGAAGATACAAACTAAGCGTAAAGTGTTACTCTTCTTGTGTATTTCATGAATTTATATTTCTGGATCATTCGATTTCTTTCTCCAATCCCTTAATAAGATTACAAGTTCAGTTTAGTGATGCGTCATTCGTGAGTGAACGAGTTTATATTTTTTACACACTAGTTCAAAATTCAAAAAGGTTATTAAATTGTATAAATTGGATCATAACAAATCAAATAAAAAATCATAGTTCAAATCATATCTCGAATAACTCTCCGACATATTTTTTAACTGTCTTAATTCAAAAGGAATCATTCGTCGAAACGTTGTGTTGAATGAAGCAAGGGTTTCTTATGAACTCTCATTTGCAACATCATTAGGTATAGTAATTATAAAGAGCAAGATAAAGCTTCAACAATATGTACAGATCCACATTTTCTTCTATTTCTCAGTTCGAATAAATTATAAAATGAACGATGATTCAGAATGCAGTAGATTGTGATATAATTTTATAAATTTAATACTTAATGATACAATTCTATATCAGACGATTTAGAATAGGGCTGGTATTACTAGATCTTAAGAAATCTTGTTCTTTTCAATGAACTTATTATATAATATTTCGAATAATCAAACATTTTTTTTACTAAATCTACCTGTTTCCTACATATTACTTTTTACTATTTCATATGTCGAATAGCAACATTTCTGCAAATTTCAATTGAACCCTACTAAATGATCATTCATAGAATGATTTTTTTCCAATAAATATATGTAGAAAACATTATTAATGATATATAAACAAAAAACCTAATAAATAAGGCAAATTAACATCTATTAAAGATGCTACAACAAATATTAGTATAACCATTAAAAAAACCGGAAAAAATATTGAGTTTTCCAATCCTAATACATCAGGTAAATTGTTAAATAGTAATAAAGATAAGCTTCAGAAGTTACACAACGGCGGGAGTTATAAAATTAAATGTAACTCATGCACGGGGACATATATTGGACAAACAGGCCGTGCTTTTTTATCAAGAATATTAATAGTCACTATAGTCATCCATGTCCTGTTAAAATTCTTAGAATTTTAACAGGACATATATGGAGGGGCGAAGTGTAGGAAATTAATCGGTTTAAAAATGTTTTATTTACCATGAGGTTTAGTAAAGAACAGGATCGATTGAAATTTCCTAAAATATCAATTTTCAAACCAGCTTAAAAAGTTATTTAAGAAAAATTTCATCAGGAAGTCATGTACTTGAGCAGGATGTTTATTTACTGTGAAATAACAGGGAACAAAATTTAAGCTAGAAAATTCTTACTTTACTATTGTGCTAGAATAAACATTGATATAGATTATATACAGCGGATATTTCAGTAAAACGTTGAAATTATCGTTTAACAAATATTAACATAGTATGAATGTATAGGTACATAAGGTAGCAGAGTTGGGCTCACGTCAGTGTGCGGTATGTGGTTATGTGGTCAGTTGGCCAGATGGGTATATGAAAATGAAAAATATGTAGGTACAACCTTTGTTTAGTACAAACAGCAAGTGACTAATAGCTCTTTTTCTTTACCCTTAAAATAAAACACACAACACACTCTAGTTTACTAAAAGTAAACTATTTGTGAGAAATGTTCACTTCAACACGGTTCCACTTTGACATAATAAGGTCAGTAGGTACACTCGTTTTGCTTCGATAAATTATATATAGTTTCACCCTTCAATGCTATGGTCGACAAAAACCTCTATAAAATATAAAAATGAAATTTTTAATCAAAAAAATATTGTTGATGAAGATGTTTATATGTAGATCGATCGTCGAAATACGCAGCGTGTACTTTTTGAAATTTAAATACCGGCATAAAAATGTATGAAAAATCTTTATATAAAAAAACTCAATGATGTAGAATGTATTTTTTAAAGAATAAAACAAGTACAAATAATCCTTCAAACTTTTCGTGAGCAACTCTGTAGAAGTTCATTTTTAAAAAAAATAAAAATATAACAAACTTTGTAATCGAATATATTTTTATTATTGCATATGCGCAAACATTGGATTTTTTTCCCTGTCGGGAGTCACATATAAGAATTGTAGCTTTCATTATTTCCAAAAAAAACAATTCTCTCAATAGATGGCGTTACAACAAAAATAAATAAAAAATAATGAGATTGTTGTTTATAATTTCACCCATAGATGGCTGTAGTAAAAAATTCCTTATTTTCAAGCGAAAAGAATTTCAGTATTACAATATATAGAAGTTTCAAAATTGAATTGATAAGGATCTCAAAGTAGATAATATTTATAAAAAAGTGTCTATTTTGCAAATTTTCAAAGATAATGTTTTACAAAAAATTGAAAAAAATAAGTCTCTGCGATTCCAAAATGATTTTAAAATACCCAAATGTAATACAGGGCAATTACAAAACAACTACATTTATTTGGGAATAAAATTTTTCAATTGCCTCCCAAATGAATTAAAGCAGATAAAAGAATTTAAAAAATTTAAACATAAATTAAAATTGCACTTAACATTCTAAAATAGTAGTTTTCGATTTTGTTGTTTTGATTTGTTTCAATTTCCAGTATTTTCTTTTTTTTTATTTCTGAATATGTGTTTTGATATATTTGAATCGTCTATAATTCTATATTACTCATTTTTCAATTATTTTCATGTTTTTCTTTTTTTTTTTTGGTTTGAATATGTATTCTGATATGTTTTCTCATTTGAATATTCTTCTTTTTCATTTATTTTCAACCTTTTTAATGTTTATTTGATTTTTTTTTGTTCATGTATGATTTGATTTAATTACTTTTACTTTTATGTTGACTTTGCTTTGTATTGATATTTTTTATTTTGTTATAAGTGCTTCCCTCATCAAGCACAAGATTGTAATCTTTTTGATGAGGTACTGCAAGGAAAAATATGTAAAAATATTATTACTAGTGAATTTATATATTGATTTGTATTATAAAATTATTATATTAAATAAATAAAATAAATAAATAAATAAATCTCATTAAAAAGGCATAATTGGTGAACGTTGCGCAAGCGCATAATGTGATCACGTAAACCAGCCGATGACAGGTCGTAAGCCCTATAGGTGCCTTGATTTCCCGGTTCTCCTACAGTAAATATTCCAACTTCGTCTCTATTGAGATAATTAAAAACTTTGTAATACTTCTACTTTACAACTTGCGAATAAGTTATAGCGCTTTCGAGCTTGCGCTCTTCATCAATAACCTTTTATTATATATTTTTTCAACTACAAATACATTAATTCCATAAATTAAGCGTAAATGCTTGTGTTGTAGGTGAAAGAAATTGATTGAGGCGATATTCAAGCTCGCGACCAATTAGTACCACTGCGATAGCTGCTCTGCCAACATGTAACGAGTAAGCACCGAATAACTAGAAAAAATATTATATTTGTTGGCTTGTGCCAAAACGAGCCAAAATTTCAACTTATAATTCTGGCGCGGTTCAGGGGTGATATCTGTGCGAAAGCATTGTCATCTCATGTATACACAACATATTTGTCAAGATAGGATAGTATGGATGTCAGTCCTTTTTTCCTATCCAGAATATGAAAACAGCTTGATGATATGAATGTATGGAGACCAAGTATCAAACTAATAATAATAATGAACACTTCCTTGCACCCTTCGCAAGTGGCAAGTTTATTATCATACGGCAATTTCTTCCAACTACCCAGCCCAGAAAAGCAATATTTGCGTGAAAAATTAATTTAAATAAATTTCTCCTCTGCTGGGAATCGAACCCAGGACGCCCCAGGACTGTTTCTTTCATTGTTTACAACCCAATTTCTCAATAGATGATGTTACAAAAAAGTTTCTTCGTTACTTCGTAGATGGCGATGGTTTTTTCAGCTAATTTTCAATCGAACTGATTTTCATAATTAAAATATATAGAATTTTCCAAAATTTGATTCATAGGGAATTCAATCAGAAGGCATAATTGATGAACGCTGCGCAAGCTTATAAAGTGATCACGTAAACCAGCCTAAGATAGGTCATAAGCCCTGTAGGTGCCTTGAATTCTTGGTTCACCTATAATATTCCAACTTCGTCTCTATTGAGATGAGAAATTGTCATAAAACATTACATTTTTATTACACCCATTCAATATTAACTTCACATATCAGTTGGTAGTGGATTTTTGTATTCGATTTTTAATTTTCTTTCCGACACGAAAAAGATCTGAAACTTTCAGAATTTGTGTATTCCCGGTGATAATGCATGTAAAAATGCATGTTTCCAGCTTGATTCAGTTATACAATTGAACAATATTATTGCATAAAACCAGGAGTATTTTTATGACTACTGCCAACGTACCTACTTATTTTTCAATTTGATATACCATCATTATTTCTAATTAAATCATTTTGAAAAAAATAATTTAGATAGTTTGGGTATAAAAATAATTCTTGTAGCAAAATAATGGCATACCCCGATTTTTAGCGTTTATCTTATATTTTTAATAAACTATAAGGCGTAGAGTAATATATTTTTTTAAATGAAAAAAGACAAAAATATCAGGAAAAATATGTTGTGACGTTTCATTAATGCTTCAGGTTCAGTAAAGAAACATAAAAAACATTAATTTTCCATTCAGCGTCATTAATTTTCCATTCAAGTTTTTTTGGTTTATCTACTTAACCCGATGTATTATAACGTCGCAATATATTTTTCCCGTTATTTTGTTATTCTTTAATTTAAAAAAAATATATAGGTACTGCTCTATACCTTATAGTTTTTAAAAATATAAGATAAATGTCAAAAATCAGGGCATACTTATTATTTTTCTACAAGAATATATTCAGGACATAATTAAAAAGTTAAGTTTTTCTTTATTAATATCCAAACTGACTATGTCATTTTTATCAGAATGATTCTTTCTTTCCCCCTTAGCGCTTTTGTCCCGTTTCTATCGAGGTACGCTTTGACCATGATCCTAGAATTGGCGAGTCTGGTTATTACATTGAAGCGACTGCCATCTGACCTTCGTAACCCTTAGAAAGGGGAACCAGACAAATTGGATCATGGTTACACATAGCTAGTGATATTAATCCGCACATAGATTTTTTTAAAAATCCAGAGGTGCGTGCCCCGCCCGGATTCGAACCGTCGACCTCAAGCATGTGAGGCGAAGACATTACCGCTGGGCTATCACCGCTCTCAGAATGATTCGTTTTGTAATAATGATGCAATGTCAACTTGAAAAAAATAGGTACGTTGGCAGCAGTCGCCTCCTTCAACATTTCAACCTGATAGAAACTTTAAAAATGGTTTCGTGAATTTTTTTTAATTAATTTTAATGAAGTATCGAATATTTAATTTTGTTTATAAATATTTTTATATCACCATATTTTATAATGATACCAACAAATAGATTATTATTGCCCGGCTAGGGAACCCTGTTCTATGTTTGAATAGTACCTACATATTTGTGTATGAATGTGTTGCGTCGCTGAAAAATAATATTGAATTAAAAAAAATCGTACCTATATCATAATAAAGGTAGATGATGAAGTATAATATGTATGGCAAAGAAAAGAATGAAAATATATTCAACAATAGAACGAGTACAATGACTCCTCGCGTCTACTTGGTGATTTCCTGTCATAAAGTGGGGACTTCCCCGCGCTCTCCTGGGGGGGGACCCACCATCAGCGCCATCTTGCGCCACTGGATTGAATTAAAGCGCTTATTACCATTGCAGCAGATTTACGAGAGGAAACTTAATAATCTAGTAATGTTGTGTCTAGCATTTTACACCAAACACCACGACGGAAGTACATCCGCAAAAGCTACTTACAACTTATACTCCTCTTCTAATTTAATGTCATTCGTGAAGCGTCGCTCGAATATGTAGAATTATTCCTTATTTGATCAATTCAGTCAGAATCATCGAAGTCGGTTCAATTTATTTATGTACATTACCATTCGCTACAGAAAAGATTATCCAATTCTGTCAATAAAATTTTACCGAGCTAACATATTCAATATGTCAATAATAATTTGTCACATACGAGAGACTCCCGCAATAAATACTTATTTTATGTCAGGCCAGATTCAAGGGTTGTTGTTAAATACCGTGTTTGAGTTGTGAAATTAATTTTGTTGAAAAAAATAGTCTCAAATGTAGGTACTTTGTTAAGTTTTTGTGAAAGAAATATTTTATTAAAATTTTAATTTATGGGAATACAATTAAACTAGTTATTCGTATATATTTAACATTCAATTTATCAAAAAAAGGCAATAACGCAATTTTACAGATGACGGCAAGCTTGATCAAAGGTGTAATACATATAAAGATGTTTATGGGGATGTTCAATTATATTAATTAGAAACACACTAATAAATAACTATGTAAGGTACCTGGGTCGGGACCTTAAGGTGACCATATCGGATATTTTTAGTTTTTAAAACACGAAGACAACGAAAAGTCTTAAAGGTAAGTTTCCATATTATTGGGAAAAAAGAACAAATGTATTAAAATGTCAGCCTTCGTAGCTCAGTTGGTTAGGTATCTGGCTGCTAATACAAATGTCCCGAGTTCGATTCCCGGTGGAGGCACAGTTTTTAATTGTGTTTTCAGTCTGAGATCTGTCTTCAGAGTGTGGCAACTTGTTATTGGGTGCTTGCTAACGTAATATTTGATATAGTACCTGTAAGTTGCCCGAGAAGTAATATAAGTAAAAAAAAATAATTAAAAAATGTAAAAGTGGCTTTTTCCGGCAGTGTATGTTACGAAAGCGGCCATATTTACTGCATGAAAAACCCAATACTTTTTTCGTAATTTGTAAATATGGCCACAAAAAAAAGTCAATCTGTGTAAAATAACAGTCCCAGAACAGGCGATTGCGTGGGGCGTTATTAGTCAGTTTACATTATGTTATATTTGTTTTGTGTATTTATAGTTAATAAATAATAAATAAATGTGGCCATATTTATTGCATGAATAATCCAATACTTTTTTTATAATTACGTAATCCTTCTGGAGTCGTCTGTGCTACAGTATCTGTAAATAAGGAATTTCTCATTCGGGTTTAATCCTTTTTCCCTTAAACTGAATCATGGAAGGAATCGCGTGGTCCAAAGCACTGACAAATGAAACTCTTGTGATATTTATCACCATGCTCAATTGCTACTTAACGCACTCTTTGGGATGAAATGCATTCAGATTTCGTTTTTTTGATCTGCTGAGATTTTGATGACGTTTGAGAAATCCTGTAAGCGAATATCTTACCACCATCAAGCCATTTCTCGACAATGATATGTTTCGTTCACAAAAGGTCTTCGAAAGTAGTTCATGTTATGCGGATATTCCACATTGCACAGACGGATAACACGGGATGACAATATTACCGTTCATATTCAGAGCCAAAAGTTGATTTTAGCTGGTTTTGGTGCCTTCTTTCTACCAAATACCGTCTTAGAGTACATCTTGGCACATTATTATGTTTGGCTACCATATATTATAGTTACATCAAACCTCTCTTGATAGCATAAAAGTAAATATATCAAATATTATAGATATATTTACTTTTATATGGATGGGTGGATGGCAGAGCGGTTAGCGCGCTGGGTTAGTAATCCAGTGGTCGCGAGTTCGAATCCTGCCTCGACCGATCTCGTTCACCTATAGGACAAGCATTTATGCTTAGTTTAGGGAACGTAGGAAGATGTATATGTACTTGTTTAACAAGGACATATTCATTTTTTTATAAAACAAAAAAAAACAAACAAAATATATTTACTTTTATTTTGCTTAAATTAGGAAAGGAAATATTAATATGTTGATATAATATGTAACCAAATATTTGTAAACGTATGTATTTTATAATAAATAAATAAAAAAAATAAAATAAATAAAAAAAAAAAAAAATTATTGTTCAGATATCGGTACATTGGTATTAAAGCATAGTCTTCACAAAAAAAGATAAAATGTTTAGCAATAGTGTAGTAAAAAATTCATATGGTAAATATGGCCAATCGCTGGCCACATTTTCAGTCAAGAATTTTTTTCATTCATTCACTCAGATCATCAAAGCATACTCAACTTCTAATATGAACACATTTTAATACCAAAATACAATAATAGCACTGAATGATAATGTGAATATAAAATATTTGCATCGGTAATTAGCAGAATTACAGAAGCAAATTTACTTGAAATTATTGTACAACGAAAAACGAACCCTGAGCAACTGGCTCATGTGCAGAAAGGGCGCGAGGTCGATCGTTGCGACCCGTTCATAGCCCTGGACATGCAACTTCGAGTGCAGTTTAAATAATAGATGAGTCTGTGAAATAATGGTGTGTGGCCATTTTTATCGGCTGGCCATATTATACTCAGGTACATCAATTAATAATTGAACCTATGTACCTACATAAGAAAAATCGCGTAATTAATCGGCAATGATCGAGGAGAAGTCAATCATTAAAGAGAAATAAAAACGTCAAACTAGAATATTTGTATAAAGATTCAAAGTGTTTATGAGTGTTTTAAATACATAAAAGAGGCAAAATAACATGTTACATAATTCTCCAATAACTTTCACCAAAACCTTTCACAAACTTTCACCTTTTTGTGTGGGGAAAAATGAGCGCGTCATGCTGCCTTATATAAGGTGATGAACACCAGGGACGAGACTAGAACCTTCTGACTAGACAAACCCTGGAAGAAAAGTGGGAACACTGAAAAAAAATTATGTTAAAATTAACCGAACTATTGTGACTACAAAACAATTCGTTTTGTGCTTCTAAATATTTTGTGCGCTTAACCAAACAGTACAGTCATAAATGGATTAACTTTTATTACTGATAACAAAGGTTTGGCTAAAAACGTAGGTAGCCAGTCACATTTATTTTAGTGAAATGTCGATAATTTAATGTTTTTTTAGCATTGCTGTTCATTTCAGTATCCATGAAAAATATTTTTAAAATCTCATGACAAAATAATATTTACAATTGTGGCCTTGTAAAGCATCGTATCTACAAACGGTATAATTTTTGTAGTATGGTTGCAATAAAACAAATAAATAAATATTAGTTCTTGAACTTCTAAACATAATATTCATAGACAAGCCAAGATTTTCGGCTTCTATAAGCAATTCCGCTACTATTGTACACACCCGTCGCTGGTTACCCATACATTGTGGAATATGGCGTGATTGTTCGAGTGAAAAATGAATAGAAGTAAGTCTTCGTATAGACCCAAATTGTAATATAAGTAATTGGTATCTACCTACCCATTACTAATTGGTGAAGCACACACCCAGGTGAAATAGCGTAAGATTAATTGTACCCATTTCAGTTCACCAACCACTTTCTTTTCTCCTTGGGCCCTTCATTTTCTACTCTCCTTCATTCCTTCCTTCCTGTACCACTCAAGGAAACAATGCCACATGAGTGGAACGGAACTCGAACCCAAATTCCCCATACCTACAGAGGAGTTGCTTAAAGGTCCACCGAAACCTTCATATATTTTTTTCTTTGAGAATTGTTCAAAATTATTTATTTGCTACTAATAGCGATTTTTTTTCTTTTGATACGTATGATTTAATTACAACATTATAACTCTGACTTTCGGGATATTTTTGATAGTAGAATACGCGGTGAGTAACTATTGTAGCATGATACAGATAGCGTTTTTTATGATGTATAACAGTTAGTTTTTTAGTATGCATAGGTACATATTAGAGGAAAAAAATGTAATTGGTCACATAACATTAAACATTGTCATACATCTCCAAGTGCTTTCGCTGGTGGTGAAGGTCGACGCTATATTCGAATTCGGGTTCGTCATTTAAAATATTTCGAGTCAATCACACCGTCCATTTTCGAAATATTTATTCTACCTACATTTGACTAAGCTAATGAGAAGCAAAATTTATATTATCAATTTGTTACAGCGTTTTTATATTATGATGATTATGAAAATTTAAACAATAATTGTATCCAATAACTAATGCTTTGAACTAACGATGACTGAATTTTTTCTTCTTCTTTATTATGGGAATATCATCGTTACCAATGTTTTCGATTGAATTTCATATAGTAAAATGACAAATTTTAGATGACTTTTGTATGTTACTTGAAAAATATGAAGCGATTTCTTTTGTCAGTGCAGTTTCCATTAAAAATGTATGGTATCTATTTCGATTCTTAATATACAAAATATCAAATTTCATATATAGGAAACAATAGAATATGGATTATTTATAATTTTTGAGAGGAATGTAGGTACCTACTTGTTAATTATAACGAACGATAAAACTTAGTGATGTATAAACAGATTTACGAGTAATTTCGTAAATTAAATCCATACCCGAAGAAAAACACGCGCATTCGCGAAAATCGCTGAATCCATAAATTCAAAAAAAGGTTGGATTTAATTGAATTTTTTCCATAAATAATGTGTTCTTATATACGAAATTTTTAGTTGGTAAAGAATAATGAAGGAGTATTCAATTTTCGGTTGAAAGTATTTTTTTTTTACTTATAATAAAAATATGAAATAAATTTGGGAATATGATCCCAACTTAACGTGGCTTTAAATTAGACACGCTAAGCATATAATTTAAAACCATGCACGCACAATCCCATTATACCTAAGGTTTCAAGACATTGATTAAACGAAGAATAAGATTTTTAACATCGATCCAAGGAAACAAGATTTAGAGTGTAAAAAGGATGCGGCCGAAGTACCTACTACAAGTCGCAGATTAGAGGACTATTGCAGGAGACAAGTGGAGTTGGAGGCGAGGATTGATAAAGGCCAAGGCTCGATATGAGAGTTAGACGCTCTAAAGATGATCGCTCTAAAATGGAACTTAAAAATAATTGTTATATTTTACCAACACAATTTACTTATTTGCTATGGACTTCCATCAATAATTTATTGTCCTTTGAGGAGTAACAAAGTTATTACTCCTCACTAACCCAAGGGGATATAGTGGGGAGTTATGATTTCGCAATTTTTAAGACTATTTTTTATTGCAGATTTTCAATTAGTACCATGCTGAGATTGTATTCAGAAAGTTTCATCACAATGTATCTGTGTGTGTGCAATGTACGGCGTGTTTATTTAACTTTATCGACTGTAGACTAGAGTACTCATTCGATTCTTTTCAAATTTTGCATATTTGTATATCTAATACTCACTTAACCCCATTAGATTTTGAAGGATATCTGAATAGTGCTTCTCAATTTTTTTAACTGTCAAGTATTTCTAAGTGACCCTAAGCTCACGAAACTTATAATTTGAAATTTTTATTTTCAATTTGGTAAAAAGGCACATAACTTTCATAAAATGGCATTGAAGACATGTCAAGTTTTCGTAATAAAATATTTTAATAAATAATTATTGAACAAACTCATTTCATAAAAATGTTGAAAATTTTCCGTACAAAATTTGAACACTTTGTGGAGTGACTTGGTAGTGAGGAGTATAGCGTTGGCCACAACCCAATCGTTTTTTTTTAAATACATTTGAAAGGCTTGCTGAAATAATAAGATTCTTTATATTGATAAATTCAAATGTGTTCAAGTATTTTGTAGGTCACTGCTACAATTGACATCAGAGTGCGTCTAAGGAATCATGAATCGAAGGAAATAGTACAATTTTTCTTATATCTTCCCAAGAGGGTACTTTTAAATCTGTTTTAGTATCGTCATGTTTTACCTTTTCTTTGTACTTGTAATTTTATCGTTGGGGGACTTGTAAAAGAAGTGTACCTACTTTACTGGGATAGTGGGATAGTCTCTGGACTACCGTTGAGTCCACCTAATGATTCCTTTTTCTATTATTTAATGTCTGCATAAGTACCGGCCTAGTTATTTTTTTAATAATATTTAATTTAATTATAGGTAGTTGTTTTTGAGTTAATTTGAAGTTAATTTAAATGTGTTGTATACTTACTGATACTTTTTAAACATGAAAATGTACTAGAACAAGTCCTTTTTAAGTATGATTTTACTCTCATAACGTAACACAGAAAAAAGTGATTAAAAAATTTACACAAAAAAGTACTGCTGAGCAGAGAATAAAGCTATATTTTTTTTTAATCTCAATTACACTGAGTAACATATACGTCATCAATGAAATGTTGGTGTTGGGGAAGGAAATTATAAAGATTTTTTTATGGGATCATTAAATTAGATTCGAATAGATGATTTTACCTATTGTTATTTCAAATTTTTTATGACTTTGCAATAGAAGGTTACTTTTTTCTCAGTTTAATGCAATTCATCCTGCAAATAGTGCTTTATAAAGAATGGTTATTATTGGAGAAGATGATTGAACGGGATACATAAACATACATAAAATAAAATATTTACTTTATCGCGAAGCACAATTATCAATTTTCAAATGAATAACATGTTTGGCTACAGAGAAAACTCCAGAAATAAAATTCGAAGATTTCATCTCACATTTATTTTCTCATATAACTTTTATTGTCTCTCACATTCCAGTTTTGTAAGATAATTTATTAGACCACTTGTTGGAGACGACTGCACAATATGAAACATATGTAGGTGTGGAACATAGAAAGGTATATATTTATGTACGTAAGTCTGGTAGGTAGAAAAAGACCATCCTGAGGGTGACAAATTAATTCAACGAAGGAGTATCTCCCAAGAGACGCGCTGTTGTCAATTTCTCGCTCTTCCCTTGTTTTGTTACTCAGACTCAGACAAAATACATTTTACTTTATTCGGTAACGACATAACAAAGTTACCTTACACATGCCTTGAGAAGAATAACAATGTTCAACAATAATAATATTTTATTTTTTATTTTTATGGATGCTCCGTAGAGATGAAACACAAGGTCTCTTCACACTGGAGCATGACTTAAATATTGTCAACTCACAAAAATAATAAAATTGTTTTAAGATAATGAAAAATTTGATGTATTAAATGTGTAGGTACTTATTCTACGCATACTTTTTTTAAAGAACAAATATGTCCTTGTAACTGTATCAAGTGTATCATGAGTATTATCACCAAAAAAATAACCTTCCCTTCAAACGATTTACAGGATTTTTGCTGTCCTTGATCCAAGACAGCTGTTTTTGAAAATCGCATTAATTAATTTCCAAAAGAATATAAATCTGCATAGTAGAAGCCAAAAAATACAGTTCACTTGGCAAGCAAATGATTCTCAACTTCTATGTGCCTATAATGCATACCTCGTTTGGAAAGAGACGATTTGGAGTCATTGCTCCTAAAACATACAATAAATTCGATAAAAAAAGAGAAGGAAAATTGTCATTCCTTGAAAACTGAAATACATGATTGGCTATTAGTATCGCGCACACACTATGTAGAGGAGGTTCACTCATAGCTTCCGACCCCATACTTTTTAGATGCACTTTTAATGTTACTATGAGTACTTTTTTGTGGGTATTTTCTTGATTTTCATTTCATTTCATTGTGTGAACATTATGATTTTTGCAATGCTTTAATTTTTTTTTGTATTATTATTGTTCGTTGATTTGCTATATAGATGCACAATTTTATGTACGATTGATGATGGCATTCACTATAACAGTGTCACAGTTTCAAGATGATTTGGCCCCGGCACAGGTTTTTCCCTAGTGGAGAAATGTATATACAATTCTTATAAAGTGTCACTCAATAAATGTATATGTAAATAAACAAACAAAAAACTAAACGAAATTGTTGAACCAATTTTGAGTTTATACCAAATTTGAACCAAAGTTGATACCAATCTTATATGATTAATTACTTAAAATGCCTTGAACGTTTTTTTTTATTAAATTTTGGTTCACTACGCAAATGCCAATTAAACTTTTTCGAGTAATTCAATTTTTAGGTACCTACTTACTAAAGGGTTCAAAAAATGATCCTCATTAATATATTTTTGCTTTGAATTAAAAAAAAATATTATAACCATAACTGTTTTAATTTTATATTATTTATTCATTTAGATGAGTTTTCGTTCACCTAAGCACAAGCATATGCTTAATTTAGGGAAAGTATGAGGATGTATATGTACTTGTTAAAATGAAATATTCATTATTTAAAAAAAATGAAATTCGATCGAAGTTCTTAAATCCATTATAGGTACACCAAATTTTGATTTAATTGTTGATTTGCTAATGGTCACACACAAAAAACTGATAATAATATTCAAATTACAATAATAAAGAAATATGAGTTTCTGGTTACCTCTATGTATAATATATTGGAATAAGAACATTCCAAAAGGTATATCAAAATTTTATTGTATGTGAAATCACCCCATTTAAAACCTTTATGCTGTTACGTTTCATTAAATTCGTGAATCTGTATTCCGTAAACCGATAATTGAGATCCGCCTCAATGAATATTTAGTATTTGTTTTCCATTTACATAAATCATTACTTTTTTTTGATAATGAATTAATAGCTAACATCGCTGATATCCATAAGAAATAATTTTTAAAATTTTGTTAAAAATATAACGATTGAGAACAGTAAAGAATTTTTGATGAGTAGACATTTTTAAATAATTTTATTAATGAAATAACGAATAACAAAAAAACCGTGTTAGATATATTTAAAACATCGCTTGCTTGAACTAAAATGAATGCAAAAATTAATAAAACTGACAAGTTTACTTCTATATCATCTGTGAAACAGACTAATTCGCCGTCTAAAGAAAACATAGAAAAAATAAAGATACTTCATTCTGTTCTATGTAGGTTCCTACCATAGATTTTCATATAAAATACTCATAGGTTTTCATATAATACACTAGATGTCGTAGTTAGCAAATTTTGTATAAATCGAACGTGAGTCATTTTTCAGGGGGTATTTTTGACGTTTTGGTTCCAGACCACATCGTTTTTCTATAGAAAATAACGACTAATGTGAATTGTTTTCGGATTTATTTGTCTATAAAACATTTTAATTATTAATTATTTAAGGAACAGTTATCTAGGATGTGTTGAAATGTAAGGAAAACTGAAATATGTTGCCAACCAAAACGTCAAACTCGCGATATTCCATGACTCACTTTTTGCACAGAGTACTACATCTAGGTATATTATGATAAAAATCTATGAATATACTAGATAGAGTACTCTGTGCAATAAGTGAGTCATGGTCATAGATTTTTACTATAATATACTAGATGTCGTAGTTAGCAAATTTTGCATGAATCGAAGTGAGTCATTTTTCCGGGGGATTTTTGACGTTTTAGTTGGCAGACCACATCGTTTTTCTGTAGAGAATAACGTTGAATGTGAATTTTTTTAGGATTCATTTGTAGAAAAAAAAAACACTTTATTTATAAAGATTTAGAGAACAGTTATCTAGGATGTGTTGATATGTAAGGAAAACTAAAATATGTTGTCAACCAAAACGTCAAACGCGCGATATTCCATCAATCACTTTTTGCACGGAGTACTACATCGTATATTATAATAAAAATCAATGATTATAATATACTAGATATTGCAGTTTTCCTTACATTTCAACACATCCTAGATACCTGTGACTCGCGTGAGTGAGTCGTATATGCTCGTTCGCCTTAAAAATACGTAACTATACGGAACAAACTAAAACAATTAATTAATATTGATTAAACTATTTAATAATTACCTAAATAAACTTTTACCTAATTTAGTTCATTTTCAATTTTTTAATGCAACCGAATATGTACCTACCTACACAAATTAATTTTAAATTCCCATGTGCAAAATACCTAAGTACCTACTTATAATAATATTATATCATCATTAAGAAATATTATTATATTGAGTAGGTACCAACCAGTACAACAATATATTTCTACTGAAAATAGTATTATTGTACAAAGAAAAACACGAACTTTTCTAAGGTTTTCAAGTCTTGTGGTAAATTTCGGAAGCTTGAGTAATGTCAGAAAATCAAAAATTTTATTATATGGATTCCTTCATACATTTTTTGCAATTTTGTTTTATTTTTTATAATTTTTAAGACATTTCCGCTAAATAATTTTCCCCTAATAAAGACGCGTTTATTGATGAAAAAATCATGGCGAAAAGCAAGGGACTGGACTAGTAAATAATTACCTAAAACTAAGTATTATTAGTATGATCAAACGAACCTATTGTTTCATGTTGTGAATAACCAAAAACATTTGACATAGGCAACCACTTTGAGATCATTTTAATGAAAGAAGCTACATGAGTTTACTCACTTTCTCATTATTGCTCCAGTTTTCGATACCGGTTTTAAAATAAATACATAGCTAAATAATGATAATCTCGAAATAAAAAATGAAATTAAATCTCGCACACTAAATTTATCAATGATGGTATATTTTGTTCAGCACATTGACAAAATATCTCGAATTAACGGAAAAAAACACGAATGAGTTACGACGATGATAGATCAAACATCAGCATAGCAACGCCATTGTTATGATCAAAGTGTATATAATACCTTACGGATAGTTATGATGGTATTAATATTTTATTATGAATATTCAAATTATAAAAGCGGATCATTAATGCATTGCTTTACTTGTTTCATTTCATAAGAACAAAATAAGAAAATATTTTGAATAAGACTTCTAAATTTTAAGTGAAATGTATCTAATACCTACTTATAAACCATAAGAAATTATATTGGTCAAATAATTATTGAAAGATTTCCTTTCAGCATTTATCATTTTCCCATTTTCTTTATTATATTGACATCCATCGCGTCTTGTACATTTATACATGCTTCACTGTTATTCTGGCTTATTACATTCATAGATATTGTTAGTAAATTGTTCATGTGATCACTAAACAATAAAATTAAAAAACAATATTGATAATACACGTCCATAGATTACACAGTAATTTTCACAGAAATCAATATCGTAATAAATCATTTATCATTCTAATAATATTTTGAGTTGAATGTTATAATTTCCACAAATAAAAACCACCCAACGCCAAAAATTTTATAAAAAAAAATCATAAAAAACTAACATCGGTTTTTTCTTCGAATCATGATACCTTTTGTAAGCAGAGGGTTGCTTAAAATGAAATATTCCACATGAGTTAAAGTAAGTAGGTTGTCAAGAAAAAGGAGCATAGTATCCATGGTGATACATATTTGTATTTTTATAAGAAACTGTTTCGTATTGCCATGTATGACTCTCAAAGCTTTATACGTTTTCTAAAGACTTTCTTAAGCTACTGACTTATATAAAATGTGAAAAGAATTTAAGAAATGAGATATTTTATATTGAATACTTAACGCTATTTATAAATTAAATGTACGCGGACGTAAACATTTATAATTATATTGTTGTTAAATCATTGTATATATTTTATTTTTTTATCAATAAGTTTATTAGTATTAATAAAGATTATAGACATGTGTAAAGAATGGTTGTTGAAAACATTAATTGCTGATTGAAGTCAAAAAAATGTTATAAAAAATCCTTTTTCGATTCCTTGGAATAAAAGTAACAAACCTATTACGAGTATTTAACTTTATAGAACATTCTCATACTTATAAAACACATGTAATGAATTAGATATTATTTATTTGATATTCCAAGTTATCTGTTTTATATCTTGTCGCGGTAAACACATTTTGTCACTATTGTACAATATTCTCTCGAACCCAAATCTGCCACAGTGCCTCAAAAGCAAATTCACTTATTTATCCAACCATGGACTTCCACTCCGATCTGCTGAACGTACAACACTATCCATCCCTATCCATAATACAGAATTTCTAAGCTCTTCGTTCGAAGTACAATCAGCAAGATTATGGAATAGCCTTAGTCCGGATATTGCGTTGTCTAACTCACTTAGAATTTTCAAGAAAAAGCTAAAGAAGGAATATTTATTCTTGAACACCTGATCCCGATTTCCTCTCCTGTCCTTACCATATCCTTTTTTCTTGCTATGAATTATTTTTTTTTGTTTTTGTTTTAATAGTTTAAATGTAATACGTATTTTCTTTGATTTCTTTTACTTTTATTTATTTGCTGTTGTACATACACAATGTTGTAATACTTTGTAATCTGGTTGGTTGGAAGAAATTGCCTAGTGGCAATAAGCCCGCCAGTGTACAATTATATTTGTTTATATTATGTACGAGAAGATGAATAAATAAATAAATAAATACTTTTTTTTATTCATCTATGTTTTTTAGCCTTGTATATTTTTTGTCCGACGATCATCCTTTAAATGTGTCCAAATCGTCTCAAGACATTTACTGCGATCTCTTTTTCAATCATATATTCTGGACTAACAACCTTATTTTCTTCTTCTATTTTAAATAGTTTTACCATACATTCGTCTCATAGACCTCATCTCCTCTTTGTTTATTCTGCTTTAATGTATCTTCTGCCGTACATACATAGGTACCTAACGGTTATAAATTAAGAATAAAAAATATACAATGTAGGAAAATACAAACGGTATAGATACGATAGATAGAACTATAATTTACCTACTTTTACATTCTCAGTCTATTTTTATAGTGAATCTGTGATTTGGGACGCATTTGCAATTAATCACAAAATAATGTCCATGGGATTTGCAATAAATTACGTAATAAATTATTATACTACGATCTAATGGAATATTTATAGTGTTCCCAACCAAATTAGTACATTTTCGATGTACGATAAAATCAAATATATAAATATGGAGTGTAATTAACTGATGGGGCGACTCAGATATAATGTGATTTCGAATTATTAAACTACCGCTGGGAATAACCCAGCGTTGAACTTTAATTGTACTAAAGTGTACCAAGATCAATGTATATAACTAGAAAAATTCAGATTTATTAAAATATATTTTATACTTATTTTATACTTTAAATTACGTTCAAGTGGTATTATTGCCATTATCTGGCGAATACACAAGTCTGTTGAGCGAAATCGACATTTACTAAGTAACTCATTTCTTGCACAAGGTAGGTATATACAAGTACAAATGGAATAATTTTTCCTGTTATTTTTCCAAGTTAAGGATATGTACGAATACGACATAAGAGCGATGGGAATTGCAAACTGGAGGAGAGCGGTGGAGGACAGGGACGGCTGGAGAAGGATTCTGGAGGAGGCCAGGGCCCACACAGGGCTATAGCGCCAATGATGATGATGATGATGAAGGATATGTACCGATATACTTTAAAAAAAGCAGACCCTTTCATTTTATTAGTACGGTAATCTAATAGATTCCTTCAAACCGTTTACGAATAGAATTACTCATGTTCTTAGAGAGTAGGTACGAGAGAAATCTGACTAGACCTTAGAATACACCATATCGACATATAAACCAAAGTGAAAAAGTGTTGATAACATTTTTCCTGCAAACAATTTACATTAAATTTATAAAGCAACTCGCTAACGCGAGTCGCCACTAAAAACTAACTAACTTTCTTACTCAGCCTCTTTTTGAATCCAGTATTGGATAAAGGCCTCCCGCTTGGACTTCCACTGGTGTCTATCCTGTGGCATTCTTCGCCATTCTGGACCTGCCACTTTTTTTATGTCATCGGACCATCTGGTCTGGGGGCCTTCCCACGCTTCTGCTTCCTGTTCTTGTCCATCACAACTTTTGTCCATCGGTTGTCCGACATCCGAGATATATGACCCGCCCAACTCACTTTAATTCCGCTATTCTTTTGGCCACTTCCACTACACCAGTACCTATTCTTCCTAATTCATTAAGTATTTTTGTGAACCCTTAAACTAACTAAAGACTAACTAAATCTAACCGAAACATATAAGGGATGCGATAAAATACGACAACCAAATAATCCAACTGTCGATTTGTTCAGGAGAACTTTGTTCTCTTAACATATCGACAATGTATCAAGCCAGAATACGCGAGAATTGTATGGAGAGGTCTACTTTTTTCACGGCTTTTCCAACTTTGAAGTCAAAAAACACCAACTTAGAGGCTTCGCAGCATATATGTTCCATACACGGATTTACTCAGAATTCGGAGTAGAACATTTCGTGTGTCTGTGTGTGTGTGTGTCTGTGTGTGTGTGTGTGTGTGTGTGTCTGTGTGTGTGTGTGTTTGTCTGTGTGTCTGTGTGTCCGTCCCCCCCTTATAACTTTTGATCCGCTCAATTTACAGAGCCTAAAATTTCAGAATATATAAACAGTTACAGGCCTACAAAACTTTTATACTCGGAATTTTAAATTTTTGTTTCAGTCAGGGGTTATCAACTTTTGAATTTTTATTTTATTTTTCCATATATCTCAGAAACCATAAACGGTAGAACGCTGAAAATTGGTACAAACATAGACAAATACAAAATCTCAAATGAGTTTTTTCAAAAAAAATCCAGGGTTTCTCAAACATTTTTTATTAAGAAAAATATTTTTTTTATGATAAATTTATGAGTTTAACTGCCTATATTTCCAAAACTTTTACAATTATCGAAAAAAGCCGAAATACCCCAACTAGATAATTTAATTTTCTATAAAAAATATAAACATTGTAGTAGAAGATCTCAATTTTTTTTTAACAATTTTTTTAAAAATTGAATTTAGTGACGACATCGCTTCATACATTTTGTATGGCAGTCGCCTATACACAATATGTAAGAAGACTTAATAGTTTGATACTTCATCTCCAAACATACATACATACCATCATGCTATTTGCATAATTCTGGGTAGGAAAAAGGATCTTCCTCCATACTATCCTATCTTGACATACATACCTACATATGTTGTATAGAAAACAAAATATCTGAAAATATTCAATAATTTGTATCTATGGGTTTATAGTTTGGTACATATTCTTCAACTATACATACTATCGCTATCGACAGTTGGATCTCATGTGTTACATGCAACTAGTAGTATAATGTGTGCGTACATCTCTATTCCCCATAATTTATTGGTTGATAAGTTTATTACTTTTCCAACTGTCGATTTGTTCAGGAGAACTTTGTTCTCTTAACATATCGACAATGTATCAAGCCAGAATACGCGAGAATTGTATGGAGAGGTCTACTTTTTTCACGGCTTTTCCAACTTTGAAGTCAAAAAACACCAACTTAGAGGCTTCGCAGCATATATGTTCCATACACGGATTTACTCAGAATTCGGAGTAGAACATTTCGTGTGTCTGTGTGTGTGTCTGTGTGTGTGTGTGTCTGTGTGTGTGTGTATGTGTGTGTGTGTGTGTGTGTGTCCGTCCCCCCCTTATAACTTTTGATCCGCTCAATTTACAGAGCCCAAAATTTTAGAATATATAAACAGTTATAGGCTTACAAAACTTTTATACTCAGAATTTCGAATTTTTCTTTTAGTCAGGGGTTATCAACTTTTGAATTTTTACTTTATTTTTCCATATATCTCAGAAACCATAAAAGCTAGAACGCTGAAAATTGGTACCAATATAGACAAATGCAAAATCTCAAATTAATTTATTCCAAAAAATTCCAGGGTTTCTCAAACATTTTTTATTAAGAAAAATATTTTTTTTATGATAAATTTATGAGTTTAACTGCCTATATTTCCAAAACTTATACAATTATCGAAAAAAGCCGAAACACCTCAACTAGATAATTTAATTTTCTATAAAAAATATTAACATTGTAGTAGAAGATCTCAATTTTTTTTTAACAATTTTTTTAAAAATTGAATTTAGTGACGACATCGCTTCATACATTTTGTATGGCAGTCGCCTATACACAATATGTAAGAAGACTTAATAGTTTGATACTTCATCTCCAAACAAACATACATACCATCATGCTATTTTCATATTCTGGGTAGGAAAAAAGGAACTTCCTCCATACTATCCTATCTTGACATACATAATATATGTTGTATAGAAAACAAAATATCTAAAAATATTCAATAATTTGTATTTATTGGTTTATAGTTTGGTACATATTCTTCAACTATACATACTATCGCTATCGACAGTTGGATCTCATGTGTTACATGCAACTAGTCAAATAAACAAAATTTCACAACATATTATTTACGTAGTTGTATGATACATACCTACTATTTTTCCAACTGTCGATTTGTTCAGGAGAACTTTGTTCTCTTAACATATCGACAATGTATCAAGCCAGAATACGCGAGAATTGTATGGAGAGGTCTACTTTTTTCACGGCTTTTCCAACTTTGAAGTCAAAAAACACCAACTTAGAGGCTTCGCAGCATATATGTTCCATACACGGATTTACTCAGAATTCGGAGTAGAACATTTCGTGTGTCTGTGTGTGTGTGTGTGTGTGTCTGTGTGTGTGTGTGTATGTCTGTGTGTGTCTTCATCTCTAAACATACAATATACATATACCATCATGCCGTTTTCATATTCCGGGTAGGAAAAAAAGACTGACCTCCATACTATCCTACCTTGACTACCTAGGTACATGTGTTGTATAGAAAACTAAATATCATAAAATAATAAATAATTTGTATTTATGGGTTTATAGTTTGGTACATATTCTTCAACTATACATACTATCGCTATCGACAGTTGGATCTCATGTGTTACATGCAACTAGTAATAGTACTCACTATCTTTTGTGTTGAAAATTTTCTCGTTCAATATCAACTTTGACAGCTTTTCCGATCATGGTAAAATGAGATGCGTATGAGCTAAGGACTAGTAGAAATCTATCCTCAAAAACGTACTCATGTATTGGTATTTACTACGTACGTAGGTACATCATATTATATACGACTGTAAAAATCGACACTTTTTGAAGGCATTCGGTGTCGACTCTATCAGTTGCATAAACAGCAGTGAAAAACTTCTTATAGCGTATACCATTAAATACATATTTATGT
Organism: Molanna angustata; assembly: GCA_963576475.1. NCBI lineage: Eukaryota > Metazoa > Arthropoda > Insecta > Trichoptera > Molannidae > Molanna > Molanna angustata. Next base: position 19,923,450 of record OY754965.1, on the reverse strand, counting down.
GATTTTCTTTTTCATATTGCTTTGATAAGATAGTTTTTGTTGTCATAAACACGGAGAAGATTGGCCGACAGCGATGCTTTAATGAAAAATGGCGTCGAACAAAAGATTGCGATGTAAAATTTTCAGAATAAAATGACTGCAGTGGAAAATAGCGTCTACAAAATAAGATCGTTTTTAAGCTGGTGGAAAAAGCAAGATTCATAAATAAGGAGAAAATAATTTATAAAAATATTAAATAAAATTAATAAAAAAAAATTTAAATGAATATATTTTTTAACATTAATGTTTATCGTAACCAAAGACCTTATATTAAAGTCTTTGATCGTATCTGATTAACAAATATAATAATAATCTGAAATAACCCAACTTACCATAGATACTAACGCACAATTTTTTGTTCGAATTTTTAATGTAGTCTTTGAGGAATATTTTAAAACCAATACTGTTCATAATGTATGTCTTGTTTATATTTAAGTTTGAGTGTTCTATGAATATATCGGTTTATACTTTTGTGTTTAAGATATTAGTAACTACATATGTAATATTGTAATTTGTTGTGTTGTGATGTCTGGTGTCCGCTCAAATATTTTTTTTTGGAAAAGACAAAATGTTTAACTATGCAAAACCAAAATGTCAAATATTTGGCTTGGTAAAATTGTAAACTGCTAGCCCTAGAACAGGGTTACCTAGTTGGGCAGCAGTAATCTTTATAATAGTCTTTGTGATAAAAAGGTGTGAAAGAAAAATACAATTATGGCACAAATCATATAATATTGTGTGAATTGCCTAACTAATAAAAAAAATGTTTTCTCCCACATAAAAATATCGCTGTGCAATACGCATGCCAAATATTTTGACTTTATTAAGTGAAAAATCAAATCGGCTTGTATGGTCTTTTTCAAAAGACGTCTTTTGGAGGAAAAATATTATTTCATAATATAGCTGGTCTTTCTCACTTTTTGTCTTAAGATGCAAGAAAAAAATCATGTTGAACATGAGAAAACATTGCTATGGTTAATACTTTTTGTGGTCTAAACTCTAAACTACCAAAATGAACATGATCAAATGCAAAAAAAAACATTAATATTACATAGATAAAACAATGGTATATTACCAAAAAATATATATACAGCAGCGGTTAAATTATGGTGGAAAAATTGTATATGAACCTGTGACCTGAATAATATCAAGATTATAAAAATAAAAAAACTACAATTTACAAGAGATGTGACACTCGCAATATTAAGGAGCGTAAAATATTTTTTAGCAATTATTGTTTTCGTTCTCACTAATTTTCCACTTTAGCAACTTATTTTTCCCTAAAATATATATTTTTTCAGGACTATAAATGAACACGCAATACATTTAATAACAATTACATGATATGCAAATTAAATCGCATGATCTTGGTGTTTGAATAAATATTTTAAAGAAACAACTATGGGAAAACATTTATTGCGTGTCTTATGTGTCACTAATGTACTCAGTAAAATAATTTATAATTTTATTTTCACACTCTATATAGAGTTTTTGACAGTAAAATAATATAAGTCAACTTGTCTTGTGTAAAAAATAAGACCAAAAAACAAGTATAAAACGATTACTGACGAAAATAACGAAGTAAATAAAGGAGTTGGCTTTCGTGCCCAATATCTGATAAAGGTTTACGAAATTAAATAGAGAATCTTACATGAAATAATATCTCAAGGGACACCTAATCAGGATGTAATTAAAGAAATACAGGATTGTTGATAGAATAAAAACATTTTGAAGCAGTGGATAAAGCGAATAAAATAAATCATTTTACGTGAAGTTCTTAGCAGAATCGATAAAAACAGACACCATATCAAAAAGACGTGTAAAACACATTGTATTGGAGCGAATATTTGATGGCAGAGTGCATCCTCGCCCGATTGTATAAAATAAATTGGATTGATGTGCTACGATTTGAATTGTACCACGTACCTATACAGTATACAGAGCTAAAGATGATCGTCGAAAAACAAGATATTGTTCGCTTTGCTACCAACTAATATTTAAGATTATAACTGAAGAGGAAGACTCACCAAAATCAAAATTAAATAAAACATATTAACCAATACATTATTCAATATATTATTATGTAACTATAATGAGTTGCAACCTGTGATATATTTAAAGAAGTAAAAAAAAATCAATTCGTGTTTTTGGTGAAATTTTTCGTCATACAAAGATGATCTGTCTTCCCGTAACATAGCAATCGATTGAAAATTCTGTATACGATTAAATCACATAGTAAGAAATATTTTATTTTATTATTTATTTTATTTTTATAAATAGTCAACAGCTATGTACTTTTTTATATAAACAATTACATATAGATTGAGCCAATTAGAGACTATTATATATTAGTTAATTCATATTAAACACGTACACGTATTCATAGTAAACATGTGTATACATATAATAAAAAAAAATATAACTGCATGAGTACAAAATAATAACAATATAACCACATCATCACTGAAGGGGTCACATAAAAATATAGAATATTTTTCCGTGGATTAAATATTTTATTGGTTAGTTATCCTTTAATTATTGGAAAACAATGTGATATTTTTTTAATAATAATATATTCTATTGAGAGAATCGAAGTATATCTGTCTCGCTCCATCGCATTCAAAATCACTGTCCGTACTATTCTTGTCAAAATCCGTAGTTTTTACGATTAATAGATGATATTTTGCTTTAGTGCTTAGTAAGCTTTTAACCGAATTGTTGGATAATAATGCACGAAATGAGGCTCAATATAGAGACTTCTCGCATTCATTATAGTCGATGATGAACAGAAAAGGATAAGAAGAAAAGGATAATTTAACCGATCATTGCCGTTCCGCGGCGTATGTAGAGGAGGGCTCTTAAAGTACGCTAAAGCAGATCCGCGCTGGTGATTTCCCGAGCGGAAAGCTTTTAGGGAAATTAGTTGCAACTTCCCCCTCCATCCATCCTGCCCTCTCCACTACCTCCCTCATCCCCGCGTCATAATGCCAGGCATAACTCAAACGACGGCCGCATTTGTCAACACTACAATATTACTCCCGCAAGACACATCATTCATAGTACACGGGAACATAAGCAGGTACCTACCTTATATAAATCTGGTACCTAAATAGAATCTGTAGGAAGAAACCGGCGCGGTCCTTGATGGATATAAATGTCACCAACAAAAGGCGGGAAAATGACGATGTCACCTCATCTGCCATTTAGCACGTTGTACCTATGTATGTCTCGCGATTTCATTACATTTTCTGATGAACTTTTATAAATACCACGCAGTATAACATATGAACGAATGTAGAAAACCCCTACTGTGATGGTAATGTAAAACAGTTGTTCCATTATTGTATATAGTTGTATCGACAATAATACATTTTACAATGGAACAAAATATGCTTTTGATCATTGAGTTCACACAATGTTTACTGGAGAGTCATGATTTCAAAAATTATAAGCGTATTTTTTTAACATCGATTTCTCACGGATATCATATTATAGAGATTTTATTTTATTTTATTTTTATTTTATTTTATTTTATACAAAGTACTTATACAAACAATAACTGGACAAAATATACAGGTGATACAAATATAAAAAAAATTAGCATGCCCAGCATCACTTACATGTATGCATTATTACCATTTATATATTTATGTAGTGTAGGAGAAAAAAAGAAAACAGTAATAATCAGATATGTGAGTGGGGGGTGTGTGTGTGTGAGTATGTGTATGTGTGGGAGTGTATAAGGATGTGTGTGAACCATGTGAGATTACAGACTATGAGTTTCGTCGTGTTGTATTTCGATATTGTGGTGTAAATGTAGGCGCGCATGGAAGCTAATATCATCGGCCGATCAAACTATTAGTGAGCTGCAACATACGAATTGCATTTAAGAGCGCGCATAGAATCTGCTAATTTAAAAATCTGTGATAAGACACAAAAAAATCGGCTGATCGAGATCGGCCGATTTTTTGTAACCGATCTTGTCGTATGAGAAGGCGCGCATTGCGCATGCTCACCGATAATTTAATCGTCCGAGCGCAGTAGATCGAGAAGTACGTAGTCAGTGTAGTCAAACGAAATGTCAGAAAATATGGGTAAAATAAATATTGATTATAAATATTGAGTATGATAAAATATTTAAAAAAGATTTATATGAATATGCATATTGTATTTTAAATATATGAATGTTGACCGCCGTGTTATTTGCAATCGTACGATTCTATAAGCTTCCATGCGCATTAGAACCGATCGGCCGATGAATCAATCGCTTCATGCGCGCCGATTCCACTTTTGGCCGCCGATGAAGTGAAGTCTCCATGCGCGCCTACCTTAAAACAACAATAAACATGTGTGTCAACGACATCATAACTTTATATGCTGGCCATCAAAATCACTGAATATAATTTATTCAATGAACCATTGTTTGAAAAATTCCACGATGATATAGAATAAAAAATTGTTCAAGTTACACTGTTTATTTACTTATACATGTAGGTGCAACCCGGTATCAGTCTTTCTGAGACCATCATCAGAGTGCGTTCTTCGATAAATTTATTTCTCACGCAAATATTGCTTTTCTGGGCTGACAACACTGGTTTGTTGGAAGAAAATGCCACTTGCTCAGGGTACAAGGAAAAGTTTATTATTATAAATAAATAAATAGTGAAAACAAAACATGCGTATTATTAACATGTATGTAGGTATCTGAAAGTAATTGATTTTATTTTACGTTATTTAATGCGAATATTATTAAAAAAAATATTTATATATAAATGATTTATTAAATTTGACACTGGAAGATATTAAATTAAGAAAAAGAGACACATATGATAAAGGCGTTCCTACTTTATTTTAATAAAAACACGAAAAAACGGTATTAAATTTATTGATTTTTGTGTAACTGAGTTGTAAGCAAGTGATGTGCATACTAACAATATTATATTTTTGTCGATGGTAAATAATTTTCATAGTAAATGATAATTCTTCAATGCCATTTTACGAAAGTGATGTGCCTTTTTAGCAATTTGAAAAAGAATATCACATTTAAAATTACCTGAGCTTGGGGTGACTTTAAAATATTTGACGTTTAATTAAATCGAGAAGCACTGACCAAATATGCTACAGAATCTAATGGGGTCTAAGCGAGTATTAGATATACAAATTTGCAAAATTTGAAAAGAATCGAATGAGTATTTTAGTCTTTAATCGATAAAGTAGAATAAAAACGCCATACTAATACATAGCACAATGTACCTACAACAACACACACAGTTACATTGTGATGAAACATTCAAAATACAATCTCAGCATGATAGTAGTTGATTGTCTGCAATAAAAAATAACCTTAAAAATATCGGATTCATAACTCCCCACTATATCACCTTGGGGTGGGGAGGAGTGAAAATTATATCCAGGAATATTAATTTACAAAGAGTAGATATGAATTATTACCAAAACATTAGCAAGTAATACGTAATTAGTTCATTTGGCAATGAGTGTTTCTGGATAAACCTGTGATCAGTGAGAAAGTTCGTTAAGAATTCATGAAAATGTTAATCCGAACTATTTGACAGATTACAAAGCACACAGAATTTTCCATTTTGGCAGATTTATATGACGTAGGAGAGGCGTGTGTCAATTAACAAAAATTCTCTATTCTGGTTCTACTCCGTTACAAAAGTATACATTTTTTAATCAAATTCAAATAATTAAATTATTTTTTACTCCTCACTACCCCAAGGAGATATAATGGGGAGTTATGAATTTCCAATTTTTAAGGCTATTTTTGTTATTGCAGATTATCAACGAGTATCATGCTGAGATTGTATTCTGAAATTTTCATCACAATGTATCTGAGTGTGTGTCCTGTATACTATGTATGGCGTCTTTATTCTACTTTATCGATTATAGAATAAAGTACTCATTCGATTATTTTCAAATTTTGCATATTTGTATATCTAATACTCGCAGTTTCCAGAATATTTTGAAAGATATCTGATCAGTGCTTCTTAATTGTTTTAACTGTCAAATATTTAAAAGATGCTGAGATTGTATTTTAAAAGTTTCATCACAATGTAGGTAGTTCACGTCATAGACTAGTTTTTAAGACTATTTTTTTCTGTAAAAATATATAACAAAAGGTAACAACGATTGGATTATATGAACCCTGAATAGCAGCTTCCGGAGATAACACGTTTCAAAGTGTTGAATTTTAAAGATGTCTGTGGGGGCGGGGGGGAGTTCCAGCAACCAAAGTGTCTCTAAATTGAAGTCGTGATATTCAATGGTCTTCCGTAGCAAATACAAAAAAAAACACGCTTCATCCTATGATTGACTTGTTAAAATAGCAATTTTCAAGACTTTTGAGATAATAATCGTCAAAATTCACCCATAATCAGGGTTCATGTTATCCAATCGTTGTCACCTGATGTGGTACCCTTTAACCGAAAAAATCTTCCTTTATACTATGACGTAAATTTGGGTGTCGCATGTTATTCGCATTGCATTGATAATAGTAATTAATGATTGATTGCTCGCGGTGTTATATTAATTCGGGAAATGGAGGCAGCCACAAGCCAATCCAACACAACATTGGTTGGGAAAACTAATTATACAAATGGAAATGAAAAGGCTTATTGATGACGAATGACCAATATATACCTACCTACATGTTGTATTGATGGATAATGGTTTACCTATATGCAAAGCGTGCCGCATAAATTTACGATATTCAAAATATAGGCTAATGCATTTTACATATCTAAATTTTTTTTAGGATGATATTAAAAAGTTGACAACGAAACAAAAACGAATAAGCGTGGGTTTTCACATCATTGATTCATTGCCATTGATTCAATTTGTGCTGTTTAATAATTTTGATTTTTCATTCTCTTTCTTCGCCTCTGGGATCTATCCTTCTGGAGATACATATTTAAATATATGTAGGTAACAAATATGTTTACTAAACAAGTTGTCATACACATATTACATATTTATAACTGAAAATTGAACTGTTTCTAGATTTATAATTGAAATAACCAAAAATACTAACTATACCTACTTCAGTAGATGAAATAAATGATTAAGTATTAACTTGGATCATTTATTAAATTAATAATAAATGATCCAAGTTTCGACAGCCCTGCAATTATTGAACAAATTAATTACTATGCTCCGGAACGTACTAACTAGCAAAACGGTACCTTTTTACTACACAAACAAACGAACACTTTCACATTATTTTTCGCCAATTGCACGATTTCACGGGGAAGAAATATTCTAGCGTAGGCGATATTTATTACTTCTAGTGATCGCCCAGTGGTCAAAATTCGACCGTAATTCATTAAAAAGAATATTTGGAATTAATACTATTAAATTTTAAATCTTAATGAGTTTTTTTGTCAAAGCCATTGCGTACACCTATATTTTTTTAAATTTTGTTATATTACGGCACCTGCAAGCGTATGCTTACAAATATTTCATTATTGCGTGTTATTTGCTTTTAATTCTCTGCAATACCTATGAAATTTATAATTTAATATAGATAGTGAACCCCCGGCAAACTTTGTTTTGCTTGTATAATTAAATATGGTCCTTCATAACCACCCGTCACTTCAGACCCTTCAGTACGTACCTCCCGTCCCTTCAGTCCCACCCGTCCCTTCAGTACCTCCCGTCCCTTCAGTACCACCCGTCCCTTCAGTGCCTCCCGTCCCTTCAGACCCTTCAGTACAACCCGTCCCTTCAGTACCTCCCGTTCCTTCAGTACCACCCGTCCCTTCAGTACCTTCAAGGCCGTAGTCAGGGGGGGGGGATCAAGAAGATATTTCTTTAGTGAGTAACAATGAGACTGCAGTTATATACGGTGTACCCATTTCACTCTGTTGTTACGGTGCACCCGTTTCAAAATTTTGTATGAAAAAAATAATTATTGAAATATATTTAATAATTCAGCAATTTTATCACATTTTTTTAGCGTGACACTGCGTCAGGTATACTGGTACATGCTCGCACATACATTAGATTTTTAGATGTTCTTATTTTTCCAGGACCCGTGATACAAACACACACACTAACACAATCATTACTTAAGATGACTATGCTTTATGCTCGCTTGGTACTCGCACGGGGATACGCTCGCGGGGCGACTTCTTTCTACTGTTCCACTAAGCTAAACCCCTCCCGAAATTATTTTCTGGCTACGGCCTTGAGTACCTTCCGTCCCTTCAGACCCTTCAGTACCACCCGTCTCTTCAGTACCTCCCGTCCCTTCAGTACCTCCCGTCCCTTCAGTACCTCCCGTCCCTTCAGTACCTCCCGTCCCTTCAGTACCTCCCGTCCCTTCAGTACCTCCCGTCCCTTCACTACCTCCCGTCCCTTCAGTACCTCCCGTCCCTTCAGTACCTCCCGTCCCTTCAGTACCTCCCGTCCCTTCAGTACCTCCCGTCCCTTCAGTACCTCCCGTCCCTTCAGTACCTCCCGTCCCTTCAGTACCTCCCGTCCCTTCAGTACCTCCCGTCCCTTCAGTACCTCCCGTCCCTTCAGTACCTCCCGTCCCTTCAGTACCTCCCGTCCCTTCAGTACCTCCCGTCCCTTCAGTACCTCCCGTCCCTTCAGTACCTCCCGTCCCTTCAGTACCTCCCGTCCCTTCAGTACCTCCCGTCCCTTCAGTACCTCCCGTCCCTTCAGTACCTCCGGTCACTTCAGTACCTCCCGTCCCTTCAGTAGGTTAAGAAAATATAACGAAGAAGAAGAACTTTTAGAAGATGATAAAAGATTAAATCTAGAAACCTGCGAAGAGATGGAAGGAAAATTGAACCTTCACCCAGGATATTCCACCTTCACAGGTAAAATGACCTATTAGGTACCCGATGAAGAAGAAGAAAAATGTTTTAATCCAGAAACCATCCCGGGCATACGCACGACAATTTACCAAAGTTTCACTGCAATCGAATGAACGGTTTCCAGTATATTCCTTCATAGGTAAAATGACTTAATATTCGATGAAGAAGAAGAAGAAATTCTTTTTAATTTAGAAACCATCCCGGGCATACGCTCAATAATTCATCAAAGTTTCATTGCAATCGGATGATTGGTTCTCAGGATAGTCCACCTTCATAGGTAAAATGACCTAATACCCGATGAAGAAGAAGAAGAAGAAACATTTTTTTGATCCAGAAACCATCCCTGGTATACTCTCAACAATTCTCCAAAGTTTCATAGCAATCGGATGAACGGTTTAGGAGTGCATTCAACACATGCATATATGGGTATATATGTACATACAAACATTCAAATTTCTATAAATATCATGTTTTCATCAAGGAACACAGTTTTCTCTTCATGTATTGCAAGTCAATTTTATAAATGAAATTATTGTGTAAGTACCTAGCATTTATATTGTTTCACAGTAGGTAGGTATACAAATATGTATTTTCCTTAATATACAACATATACAACACATAAATAAAAGAAAATTCGAATTTCAAACCGATTTTCAACCGACTTCACAAAAAGGAGGTTACTCAATTCGACAATAAATTTTATAAATTGTATTATTGTTTAATGTAGGTAGGTACCTAGGAGTTATTCAAATATATATTTTTCTAACTTGTTCGAAATTTGAATTTCAAATCGATTTCATAAATTATATTATTGTTTAAGTAGGTACCTACCAGGTATTCAAATATGTATTTTACTAACATGTTCGAAATTCGAATTAAAACAAATGCGTCGTAATAGTCACAATGACAGTTGAAACGTAACAAACGATATCGAAATAAATGAGATACATACAATTTCGAATTTTGGCTTCATTATCACGCCGGTGGCACTCTATTGGTAGCACTGGTTTTACTTTACGCTTACATCTCCAAAGGTGGCGCTATTTTTTTTTTTTTTATGTTGGTATTTTTGAAAATGCAATGTAAAATTTTCAGACCTTCAGCATACTTCAGTTGTGTTTTGTTGTTTGTTGTGACGCGAAACATTTTGATCCTTTAAAATCTTGAAGTAAACCAGATAATAAATATATAACACGTGTGATTTTGTAAAATTCTTGTTGTTTTCGGTGTTCATCTACATACATACTATCACGCCATGTGATGGTGATGGTGTTAATCTATTGCCAGCTTTTTGTGTTTTTCGATTATCTTCGCAAGATGGCTGACAAGTTTTGATGTGTTTTGAATAAATTGTCAAGTGAAATACGGCGAAGTGAAGTTATATAGTTTTCCGAAAATCAGTATTAAATCTTTCTATGTGGAAAATAAATTTAAAAAACCTAATAATCTGCAATGCACATTTTATTTAGAACAATGTATTTTATGAATTATTTGGCATGATTATTGAAATATTGAAAATAAAATCCATCATATGTGGTTTTTTTTTTAATAAATAATGATTGAAAATGGTTATTTTTCATTTAACTTATCCTTGAATCCATTCCTCAAAGCTGGAAACATTTTAAAATGGAAATTTAAATTTTCCGTGGACCGGTCGCGTATTCATTGCCCCTATAGCGGAGATGCGAGAAACCTTATGATTATCCGGTTACAGCTTCTATGTATTGAGTGACACATCTGAAGTATACTGAAAGTTTACTTCCATATTATCTGTGTTCATTATAAGCAAATATCCCATACTAATTGAGTGTATAAAAGTAGTGTATCTCTTTACTTTTGCAATCTATGGAACTCAATGAATGGTTTGATATGAAATATCTTTTATGTAATTTATTGTATTAATAACGCATATTATGTATAAATATTATTATTCTCCTATTCTTCTCCATACAAACTTAAATTATGCGAAACCTCAGACTCCTCCGTGCGCGCAGTTTGCTTAAAAAGGGATCTTTGGCACAGGCTTCACGTATTAATATATAGATAAAATAATTTTGCAACAACATTTTTTGCTGCAAGATGGCACTTTTTTTCGAGATAATTTTTTTTCGCTTCTTTGAATTAACATCATGGTATTTGTATGGGACTTCTTTTTTTAGGATTTATATTTTCTTTTTTTAATTTGTAATCCGAATTTTACATTACTTTTTACATGTTTATGATTGTTATTAGTTTATTGTTTCATTCGTTATATTCATATACCGTATTTTTTATATTATAATTGGTTTTGTATGTATTATCATGTTAAAATACTGTTTCATGTGTATCTATATGTTATATGTAAAAGGCTATAAAGCTATTAACTGTATTAAATAATAAATTTAAATTTTCTTAATGGAAATGTATTCAATGTCTAAATGTAAATTTATGAATACTTATATTATGTTTAACAAATCAAATATATATTTTCATGTAATATGAAAAGGATTTAGTAGTGAAAGTAATATAATTTTGTCGGGATATAAACAGTTAAATAGGTAATTTTAATTTAAATATAACTACGGGTTATACAAAAAATAGTTTAATATCGGTTTTTTCAAGCGTAGTAAGTTGGGAATGTGATCGTTAATTATATCAAAGAGATATCTCACCATTTCTTTTTACATGCGTTATCGCGCTAAAATTTCGCAGTCTTCCTTAACCACACTTTTTTTAATCAATAAAATTATCGTAATATTGAGATACATCTTTTTTGTTGTATCTCAAAATTACATCTAAAGTAATAAAGCAATCAAAATGTTAGTGTTTGTGTGTGTGTATGTGTGTGTGTGTGTGTGTGTGTGTTTGTCTCACGCCTTCTGAAAAACCAAGAGCATCTAAAAATCTAATTTATGGGCGAACGTGTACCTGTATACCTGATGCAGTGTCACGCTAAAAATAATGCGATAAAAATGCTGAATTTTAAAAATATTTCAATAATTATTTTTTTCATACAAAATTTTCCAAGTCGTATCTGTCAAAAAAGTGTACATTTTGCACGCAAATATATGTTAGTTTAAAAGTTAGAAGTACGTATTTACACGAAGAAAATATATTTTCAAGTATAACTTAGCGTTTAAGTGAAAAACATGGTGAATATTTGGTATAATTATAATGTTTAACTTATTTTTAAAGTAAGCCTTTTGTACATAAACGCCGCCATTTTAATATCTTTTCATACAATATTTCATTTTCCCACCGAATGAATATGTTCTTGAAAATAATAAACCTTTGAAATAAATGTAATTATGAAATAATAAAATGAAACACAAGACATTACGGCAAGTTTTAAGACATATATTGTAAAAATGTGTTATTTATTAGTAAAGATATAGGCATAATAAAATTGCATAATTTGTAAATAATATTTGATTTTTCTGACAATTTTCATTTTTATGGCATCGAACAAACCAATGTAGGTACCTACATATTCAAAAAATGTATCCGAACCATTCGATATTACTTACGTGTTCGAATCGTTTCCATGGCTACAGAAAGAATGTGATATTCAAATAAAATTTGTTAGGAATCGAATTTATTTAGAAGGTTGTTGTAGGTAGGTACCTACCTAATACTATTTACTTACAAATCAACAATAATATACCTATACTGATTTCCTATAGGAAAATTATTTTATTTATTTATTTATCAACCGTTTGTCCGATTATAATGAAACTTTGGTGAATTGTCGAGCGTATGCCCAGGATGGTTTTTGGATTTAATTTTTTTTCTTATTCTTCTTCTTCTTCGTGTATTTGGTCGTTTTACCTATGAAGGGGGAGTATCCTGGGAAAAGAAGGTCCGACTGTCCCTCCATCTCTTCACAGGTCTTCCAGGCTTCTTCTTCTTTTTCTTCAACGTGTACTTGGTCATCTTACCTATGAAGATGAACTATCCTGGGAGATGAAGGTCCAATTTTCCTTCCATCTCTTCGCAGGTTTCTGGATTTAAACTTTTTTCTTCTTCTTCTTCATCGTCTATTTGGTCATTTTACCTTTGAAGGTGGACTAACCTGGGAGAAGAATGTCCAATTTTCCTTCCATCTCTTCGCAGGTATCTGGATTTAAACTTATTTCTTCTTCTTCTTCTTCATCGTGTATTTTTGGTCATTTTACCTATGAAGTTGGAGAATCCTGGGAGAAGAAGGTCCAACTGTCCTTCCATCTCTTCGCAGGTATCTGGGTTTAAACTTTTTTCTTCATCTTCATGTATTTAGTCATTTTACCTATTAAGTAGAGCATCCTGGGAAAAGAAGGTTCTTTCATCTCTTCGCGGTTCTTCCAGGATGGTTTCTGGATTTAAACTTTTCTTAACCGACTGATGGGACGGGATGTAATGAAGGGAAGGGAGGCACTAAAGGGCCTGAAGGGACGGGAGGTATAAAACTGCCTGAAGGGACGGAAGGTACTGAAGGGCCTGATGGGAAGGGACGTAATGAGGGATTAAAGGGACGGGAGGTACTGAAGGGCCTGAAGCGGCGGGTCCTGGAGTCTAATTCTTTTTCTTCTTAATTTTATTTAGACCTTTAGGGCAGTTTTTATACAAACTATTTCCTATTGTCTAATTCATCTTCTTCTTCTTTTATGTATACATTTGGGTCATTTTTTTATAAAAATTATTTCCTTTAGTCTAATTATTATTCTTCTTCATTTAAGTACGTAGACTTTTGGGAGAGTTTTAATACAAACTATTTCCAATAGTCTTATTCATTTTCTTTTATGTAGACCTTTTGGTCAGTATTTATACAAACTATTTCCAATAGTCTAAATATTCTTCTTCTTCTTTTTTGTAGACCTTTGGGTGAGCTTTTATACAATCTATTTCCAATAGTCTAATTCTTCTATTAGGTATAGGTATGTATTTTTACTTATTTTATGTAGACCATTGGAATAGTTTTTTATACAAACTATTTCTTATAGTCTTATACTTATTTTTCTCTTTTTTATTTAGTCTTTTGGGTTAGTTTTAAGTCTAATAGTCTATTGTGCAGAAATATTATTAACGATATGCACACTTGATGAAAATACATATGAAATGAATGGGATATGGGATGTGACGATATAACCTGCACTAGAATCTTTTCAATACTTTTGTTTAATTAAATTTAAACCATTTATATCATCCTATTTTGAATAATTTTCAACACCTAATATTTAAAGAATGGGGGTTGTGGCCATTACTGAACTCTTCACAACATTTATATTCAAATTAAAAACTATTTACTATAGTTCAAGTCTTCTTCTTCTTCGTTAATGAAGACTTTCAGTCAAATTGAGCAAAAATATAATGCACACGTGATGAAAAAATATAAAAACGAATGGGATGTGACCAATACTAGATCTTTTCAGCACCTACGTTTGTTTAATCAAATTTTAACCACATCCCAACATCCAAAATTACTTAATTTTCAATAGGTACACATTACAATTTGTTTTCGATGATAATATTTAAAAATGGGGGTTGTGGCCAAACCAATCTCTTTACAACGTTGATAAACAGTCATATTTAAAACCATTACGCATAGTCCATGCGAGCAGAAATTGTATAAATATTATACTTCATTCACACTTTATAGCAATATATAAAAAAGAATGGGTTGTGGCCATCACTTGAACATTTTACAATACTTAAACTCAATCAAATTTCAAACCACTTTTCATAGTCTGATATTGCAAAATAATTGGGTGACAATATTATAAAAACGATTGCTTTTTCTTTCACAATTTTACATTCTTGGCCAACGGCGGGACATAAAAGCTAGTAATATTATATTTTGATATATCTACTGAACAAAATTTTACGAAATCGAACCATACAAACGTCAAACGGTCAGTCACGAACAAAAATTACGAGCGACATCTATCACTAGTTGCATGTAACACATGAGATCTAACGGTCGATAGCGATACTATGTATAGTTGAAGAATAAATACCAAACTATTAACCCATAAATCCAAATTATTGAATATTTTCAGATATTTTGTTTTCTATACAACACATGTAGGTACCTATGTATGTCAAGATAGGATAGTATGGAGGTCAGTCCTTTTTTCCTACCCAGAATATGAAAACAGCATGATGGTATGTATGTATGGAGATTAAGTATCAAACTATTATGTCTTCTTAGATATTGTGTATAGGTGACTGCAATACAAATTGTACATATGAAGCAATGTCGTCATAAAATTCAATTTTTGCTTATACTTTTTATATCAATGCTTATACTTTTTATAGAAAATTAAATTACTAGTTGGGGTGTTTCGGCTATTTTTTTCGATATTTTCGAAAACTTTGGAAGAATAGGCAATTAAACACATGAATTTATCATAAACAAATATTTTTCTTAATAAAAAATGTTTGAAAATCACTGGAATTTTTTTGAAAAAATAAATTTGAGATTTTTTATTTGTCTATATTCATACCTACCAATTTTCAGCGTTCTAGCTTTTATGGTTTCTGAGATATATGGAAAAATAAAGTAAAAATTCAATAGCTGATAACCCCAGACTAAAACAAAAATTCTAAATTCTGAGTATAAAAGTTTTGTAGGCCCATGACTATTTATATATTCTGAAATTTTGAGCTCTATAAATTAAGTGGATCAAAATATATAAGGGACGGACGGACACATAGACACACAGACACACGAAATGTTCTACTCCGAATTCTGAGTAAATCCATACGTATATGGAACATATATGCTGCGAAGCCTCTAAATTGGTGTTTTTTGACTTCAAAGTTGGAAAAACCAAAAAGAGAAACCTTAAGAGGCCAAAGTTCTCTTGGACAAATCAACAGTTGGATAACCGACAAATTTAACTGTTACTACAGATTTTTGGGTAGTTGCTTTTCTGGCTATTGTTAAGGCTTAAATGCGTAGTTAAATGTGGTAAGTGGTAACTTTAACTATAACTTATGTTGAAAAAAACCACCCTTAGGCATTTGAAACGGCTTCAAACGGGTTTGGATAACTGCAATTGAATTATTTTTCTGCTTTGTGAGTTATTGTCTCTGCTCTGTGAAATGAAATATCCTGGATATGTTCAGTGTACAGAAATCCGATACCCAGTATTCAATTTATCAACCTGACCACCGAATTTCAGCTTTGAAACTTCAGTTAGATCAGCATTTTGTTGTCTATCGTACAAAAGAGAAAAATGAATGAGTAATATTGAATAACTCCAAAAAGTATGGTTTCATGTCGCCTCACTACATTTAAAAACAAATGATAGTTAATTAGAATTAATAATTTCTTATACTTTGTATAATAAATTTTTATATAAACGGAAGCATATATTTACAATATTTTATGGTGAAAGAAAATATACATAACATACTCGTAATATATAAATAAATAAATAAATATGTTTTTAGGTCAAACAACTATTGTGTAACGCGAACACAGTTTTACAGAAAAAAAATCCTAACTATTATTCGAAAAACTGTGATTTATCATTTAAATAATACCTTTATCTAAAGTAATAAAACAATGATCTTGTTAGTGTGTGTGTGTGTGTGTGTGTGTGTGTGTGTGTGTGTGTGTGTGTGTGTGTGTGTGTGTGTGTGTGAGGGTGTGTGTGTGTGTGTTTGTCTCACGCCTTCTGAAAAACCAAAAGCATCTAAAAATCTTATTTATGTGCGAACATGTACTAGTATACCTGACGCAGTGTCACGCTAAAAAAATGTGATATAAATGCTGAATTATTAAAAATATTTTAATAATTATTTTTTTTCATACAAAAGTCAAATCTGTCAAAAAAGTGTACTTTTTGCACGCAAATATCTGTTAATTTCAAAGTTATAAGTACGTATTTACACGAATAAAATATATTTTCAAGTACAACTTGGCGTTAAAGTGGTGAATATTTTGTATAATTATAATGTTTAACTTATTTTTAAAGTAAGCGTTTTGTACAAATGTACATATAACCCCGCCATTTTAATATCTTTTCATACGATATTTAATTTTCCTACCGAATGAATATCTTCTTGAAAATAATAAACCTTTGAAATAAATGTGATTATGAAATAATAAAATGAAACACAAGACATTATAGCATGTTTTGACATTTTTTTTTAACAGAAATGAATATGTCCTTGTTGAACAAGTACATATACATCTTCCTACGTTCCCTAAAATAAGCATAAATGCTTGTGCTATAGGTGAACGAAATCGGTCGAGGCAGGATTCGAACTCGCGACCACTGGATTACTAACCCAATGCGCTAACCGCTCTGCCACCGACCCATCTATACACATATATTGTAAAAATGTGTTAATTATTAGTAAAGATATAGGCATAATAAAATTGCATAATTTGTAAATAATATTTGATGCCATTTTCATGGCATCGAACAAACCAATGCAGGTACCTACGTATTCAAAAAATATCTACAAACCATTTGATATTTTTTACATGGTGGAATGGTTACTATGGTTACGGACACATTTTGATATTCAAATAAAATTTGTTATAAATCGAATTCGAATTAATTTAGAACATCATTGTAGGTAGGTACCTACATACATACAATGCCCCTAAGTCAAATCGAAAACGCTTAGCGATATCGCCAAACGCTATTTTTTTTTGTATGGGATTTGACGTTTGTTATTTGTTATTGTAGAAAAATATTCTACATCAAACGTCAAATCCCATACAAAAAAAGTAGCGTTTGGCGATATCGTTAAGCGTTTTCAACTTGACTCGGGCCCCTAATACTACTTACAACCAACAATATACTGATTTCGTTTGGGAAAATTATTAAACTATTTTAGGTTAACTACAATACACATGTCATTCAATCTACAAACTATTTCCTATATAGTGAAATTCTTCTTTTTTTATGTAGACCTTTGGGTGATTTTTTATACAAACTATTTCTTAGAGTTTAATTCTTCTTCCTCTTTTGTGAAGTCATTTGGGACAGCTCATAAATAAATTATTTTCTATAGTCTAATTTTTCTTTTTCTTTATTTATGTAAACCTTGGGTGAGTACAGACTATTTCCTATAGTCTAATTCATCTTCTTTCTCTTCTTTTATGAAGCCCTTTGGGTGAGTTTTTATACAAACTTATTCCTATAATCTAATTCTTCTTCTTCTTATTTTATATAGACCTCTGGGCCAGTTTTGATACCAACTATTTCTTTTAACGAAATTCTTCTTTTTCTAATTTTATGTAGACCTTTGTTGAATTTTATATAAACTAACTTCCTATAGCCTTATTTTTCCTCTTTAAGTTGACCAAGGGAGAGTTTTCATACAAACTTTTCCTTTAGTCTAATTCTTCTTCTTCTTTTTTATGTTGACCTTTGCGTTAGTTTTTATACAATCTATTTCTTGGCGTATAATTATTCTTCTAATATGAAGACCTTTGGGTCAGTTTTTATATTAACTATTTTCTATAGTCTAATTCCTCTTCTTCTTCCTTTATGTAGATCTTTTGGTTAGTTTTTATCCAAACTATTTCCTTTAGTCTAATTCTTCTTTTTCTTATTTTATGTAGACCTTGGGAGAGTTTTTATGCAAACTATTTCCTTTAGTCTGATTCTTCTTTTTCTTATTTTATGTAGACATTGGGTGAGTTTTTATATAAAATATTTCCTATAGTCCAATTCATCTTCTTCTTCTTTTATGAAGACCTATTGGTCAGGTTTTTTTTATATAATACATTTACTATTGTGTAATTCTTCTATTTCATCTTTTATGTAAACCATTGGGTCAGTTTTTATTACAAACTATTTGTTATAGCCTTATACTTATTCTTTTTTTTATTTAGTCTTTTGGGCTAGTTTTAAGTCTAGTGGTCTATTGTATAGAAATATTATAAACAACATGCACACTTGATGAAAATACATAAAAACGAATGGGATGTGACCAACAATAGAATCTTTTCAATACTTTTGTTCAATCAAATTTACACCATTTATTATATCATCATATATTGCTTAATTTTCAATATTTGATTTTGATGACAATATATAAAAAAAGGGGTTGTGGCCATTACTAGACTCTTCACAACGTTTATATTCAAATTATAAACTATTTAATATAGTTTAAGTCTTCTTCTTCTTCAATAATCTAGACTTTGTGTCAGTTTTAAGTCTATCAGTTTTATTGTACAAAAATATAATAAACTATAATATGCACACTTGACGAATAACATACAAACGAATGGAATGTGACCAACACTAGAATCCTTTCAGTACTTTTGTTTAATCAATTTATTAAACCATTTCCCAGCATCCAAAATTATGAAATATTCAAAACACATTATTTGCGTTCGTTGACTATATATAAAAATAGTGGTTGTGGCCAAAACCAAACTCTTTACAACGTTGTCTCTTTATAATCAGTCATATTTAAAACCATTTCCCATAGTCCATGCGTGCAGAAATTGTATGTACCTACTTATAAATATATAAAGACAAATGGGTTGTGGCCATCACTTGAACATTTTACAACGCTTTAACGCAAAAATTTTGTGTGACAATATTATATAAACGATTGCTCATGATATTTTTTAACAGATTTTTTATTATCTCAATAGTGACGAAATTGGAATATTTAGTGTAGGAGAACCGGAAATCAAGGCACCTACAGGGCTTACGACCTGTCATCGGCTGGTTTACGTGATCACAGGTCGTAAGCCCTGTAGGTGCCTTGATTTCCCGTCTCTATTGAGATAATAAAAAATCTGTTAAAAAATATCTTTGACTCCCGATAGGGAAAAAAATCCAATGTTTGCGCATATGCAATAATAAAAAAGTATTCGATTGCTCATGATATAATTTATGTTATTTGACTTCTCATATTTTTCGAATACCGTCAAATGATAAAAAAACATTAAAATAGCTTATACCTATATCAATTGTTTAATCAAATTATAATTGCTTCTATTTTTCATGAGGACATTTGATAGACAGAATACTTATAATAAATAAACAAATGCTACCAGAAACTGCAGATTTTTGTGTGTTGTTGGCTGATATTTGTGAAATAAAATTATATAAGGATTTCTAGGATCAAATAAATATGTTCTCACAAAGGATTTAGTATTAGTATCACGAGTGCGTATGATTTTTCCGTAAAATATCTCGAGAGTTATATGACGCTCACGTCTCGTCTTCCCGCTAAAACTCCCTCAGGGGCTTGGGACTAGTGGCTAGGGGGCTAGGGGTATATGGGGCTGGGGTTCGAGGAGATGGGGTGGTTGAGCTACATTATGATGGTGTCACATCACAGTACATTGCCGCTGTTGCAATCATACAATCATAGAAATGTTACAACTGCTCGATATACGGAATTTGTTACAATATGGAATATATTTCATCATAAGACTTCAAACGCCAATATTCTTTGTATATTTTAACATACAAATTCATATCATTTGACATAGCGAAAACATAACTTATGAAAAATACACCGAAAGTGATGCAAAAGCTTGATTATGTAGGTAGGTACTTATCTAAAAATAATTTAGTAGAATCATCGTGTTGCCGCTTAATTTTTGCGTGAATTCTTCATCTTATGTGCTTTTTGCATCGGTTTCAAAGCTATGTAAATTTGTGTACCTTACTTGTTCATAACTACCTACTTATGTAATTTGACAAATCAGTTTCGATCTCTTGTTAGCTAGAACAATTTATAAACTCTAAAACTTGTCAAGTTTGTGAAGTTTCTTAGCCAGGATAGTTGCTCTCTGTGCAACTTTCGCTTATCTTCTATAATTCCTTGCATAATAATATGATAGATCACTTATTGAAGAAGCGTTAAAAACAAAATGGAAAAATATGAACTACTTTGTTTGATGAATGTTAGACATAAATTACCTATTTCAAATAGTTTGAAAATAACGCCATGTTAATTGGGTTCGTAATAAATTTGATTTGAGTATACTCAATAATAAATGTGTATGGACTATTTGTTATTGAACCTACGCAATGCCCATTTATCTAAAGTACAAAGATGTATGTAGGCACATGATATTGAATTTAATATACTTTGTAATATTATTTGTGGTATAGGCATAATAAACACATTATGGACAATCCTTATAGCTTGTAGCTTTTATACCAAATAAGGATATATTTCCTTCTTCGGTGACATTCAGTGAGCCCATAACAATCAGCGTTGATCCTGATATATGTATTCCCAGAGGACCATCTAATCCCAAACGAAGATTCCTTTTAATAATACCACGGCAATAATTCTACCCTTCCTAGTACGCTGTTATACATATGTAGATACAACAACGTAGAATAAATACACACTAATTCATTTTACAATATACCTAATTTTCTATACTCCTTTTGGAAATGGTAGGTATGTCGTATCATTCGATAAATAAGTGTGTGTTTGTAGCGGTATATTATATTTTGTATATTAACAACTGTGAGGCACCGGCTTAAAATAGTGTTTCCACTCTTTTCTGTTATCATTGTTTTCGGGTGTCCTGTAAGAGCCAGGTAGTCGAAAATAAACGGGCAAAATAATATTTTTGTATTTTTTTATATTAATTGAAATTTCATAAACTTATATAAAATATGTATATTGACTGCGACATTCATATCTATGTATTTGCCAAGTATTGTTGCTTTCGACTGCGGTTATAGTATTTGGTAGTACCGCTTACTGTCTGTTTTGTATTTACCTACCTATTGATTTATGTGTATTTATGTTTTTATATCTATAAGTTATTTTCATTATCTTTTTTATATTTTTTGTACTTATATTATGTCTTTTGTACTTCCACTTTGGATATTTTCATTGAATATCGTTATCTGATGTTATTAACAAAATAATTTTGTCTATATTTTAATAGGTAGGTATACCCACAGACAGGCTTTGCCTTGTGCGATTTTTGTGTGTACGGTTTCTTTGTTTTGATATTATGTAAATGTGTAGTGTATTGTACCTATATTAACCGTGTACCTACCAATTCTTAAATAAATAAATAAAATAACACCACACATAGTAATAAGGTTATAATAATAATAATAATAATATATTATGTGTATTGCATCTTAAAGAAATATTTTACCAAAAATAGGTTCAAATGTGGCCGTTGTTTAGGGGTTCACGCATGTGTCGTGTTTACTTTTATAAATTTACGCCCACCTGTCGCTGGTTACCCCTTATTATGGGATGCGACGTGACTGGATGAATGAATGATCTACGTTTATAATCAGCCTATTTTCCGCATTATTCTCCGTTTATTCTAAAACTAATACGATACGCGTACCTTCATTATAATTATTGTTGTAAAATACAAGGTAAACATTGGCTATTATTCATAGATGTGTTTAGATTTCATCAATTTATTTTCTAGTCATTTTTAAAGTACATTTATAATTTACTGCATGTAATGTGTATTCTATTGGACCAAAATAAATAATTTGTTAGAGTGATATATGATAGGGTATAGGAATTGTTAGACTATTATTGTTGAGCAGACTCTAGCTGAGATAATGTTTGCTTTCTTAAGTACATACAAGTTAGAAGAGAAAGCTGTTTTGCGGTTTAATTTGTGTACCAAGAGAGAAACCCCAACGGTTATACAACATGATGATAGTAAAACATTAATTAATTTCCCTGCTTTTGACATAACTATGAGAAGAATTATTCACAACGCACGCATTATGATTGATGTCGAAGATTTGAAACTGTTAACCAAGAACAAAAGTGTAAAGAGATATGTCAATTTCAAAGAAAATTTGAGGCAAAATACTTTAGATTCACAATTATGTAATTATAATGGTTTTTATAATACCTACATAATGTCAACTAAACATTATTACAGAAAACATGAAATCTGAATTAGGTATTTCAGATAATCAATAAATAGGAAACTTTTGATTTGCGAAAAATCCCGTTTCTTGTTAATGAAATACCATATCGTGCCATCACGCCATTTCCCCATTTGGGGTAGGTAGAAAGAATCGAACGTCAGACTACACTCTCTCTTGACATATATTTCTTGCGTCATTCGCGTCCATGTATCATGTCAACTTTTCCTTCACCAACCTCCGATCACTTTATTATTATCAAATCATATTTACAATGACAACATCAAGTGGATTACTGCTGCCCAACTAGGAAATCCTGTTCTAGGGTAAGCAGCTATTCAGTTATTGTTATATACCTTCTTTTGTCAGACGGTCATCACTCATCATTTAAATGTGGCCAAACCACCTTAGGGCATTAATTTTCATCTTACGATATATATTTCAATCGTTTATGAAATAATCATGTTAACTTATAAGTTTTTTCTTTAGGTCAGTGAAAATTCATAATTATAAAATAAATTTTATATTTTCATTTAGAATAATATTATTTTGTATGTAAGTTGTGCCTCTGATAATGCTAGCAGAGACTAGCGAAACGCGCTTAGGCCATTAATTTTTACTCATTTATGGATGAAATTGTTTCATTTTGTATTTAATTATTTTTTTCATAATTTAACATAACATTATTAATTTATCGTTTGAGTTCTAAGCTATCGTCCTTGATTTTATTCTTAGAGTGTATTGGATATTTGATTTACGAATAATTTTTTTCTTAGAGTGTATTGGATATTTGATTTACGAATAATTTTTTTCTTAGAGTGTATTGGATATTTGATTTACGAATAATTTTTTTCTTAGAGTGTATTGGATATTTGATTTACGAATAATTTTTTTCTTAGAGTGTATTGGATATTTGATTTACGAATAATTTTTTTCTTAGAGTGTATTGGATATTTGATTTACGAATAATTTTTTTCTTAGAGTGTATTGGATATTTGATTTACGAATAATACTATATTTCTCATCCAGTTCTTGCTGCTCATCTGAAAAAAAAATAGTCGGAGATATTTTAATCCGACAAATTGTTCGTCAATTTCGCAGTGTACTTCATAAAAAACTTTAACAGGATAATAGTTTAAAATGACACAACTGCTTCTATTTCGAATTTTTGCCCGTGAAAAATACATATTTTTTAATTTCAATCGATTTTTAAAATAAGTGTTGAAATATAAACATGATATAAAATGTTTCAGTGAAGTTTTTAATTTAACAGTTTAATAAAAGGGTTAATAGCGATTAACTCAAAACGTATCTACTTGTAAAAACTGTTGAATTAATTTGAATTAATGTTTAATTAATTTGACCCAATATTTTAGATTAATTTATCTAATAAATAATAAATAAATAAATAAAAAAATAATTTAAAAATCGTCTAATTGCGATGTTTTAGTGATGCCAACATTTTTTAAGAAAGGACTTACGAATCTGCGTCGTGAAATAAAAATGTAAGCAAGTAACTCTGGTGAATAATATACACTGAGAACAAAAAAAGCTAATGAAATTTAAGGTTTTTACTTCCCATCTATTTTACCGCTGTCTCATAAAGATAGGTCCTGTTGAGATATTCAGGCAATACTAACTGACTATCTCATTTACAACTGTAGGTATCTTCTGTGATATATTTACATATCTATATTACATTTACATTACGTGTTACTTTCAAAGTATTGAAAAATGCTTTTAACCAACTATTTAAGCTTTCTTGTTTTCTTTTAAATAGTATTAAATTTACTTAAGTACCTACATATACATTTAATCTCAACACACACACATGAATATATCATTAGAAATATTTTATTTGTTTTTGAAGGCAATTAAATTAAGTTTAGTTTGTCGATCGACAATTTGATAGAACTCCATTTTATGCAGACATATTATAAATATAAAATAAAAAAAATACTTGGTATTTGTTCAATTGAAATAAATTTAATTATTGACGGGTTTCGTTGAAAAATAAGTTATGCAATGTAAATGTAATGACATGTACATTTTGTATATAACCACTAGGGGCGAGTCTAACACCTTCGGAATAGGCAAACCCTGAAAGAAAATTGATTGTTTTTTAGCATTGCTGTTCATTTCAGTGGCCATAAATATATTTTTAATATCACATTCCAAAATAATATTTATATTTGTGGCCTTGTAAAGCATCGTATCTATTTACTGTCCAATTTTTGATCTTGATCTTGAAATTAATTAAAAATATTAGATCTTGAATTTCTTAATATAATATTCATAAGCAAGCCAAGATTTTCGGCTTCGTTTTTATATAATGAGGAATAAAGTTGAATATTTTGTAATTTTAGTATATGCGATAAAACGACTATAATACAAACTGAAAAAAATAATAAATACTTGATTACAGTGAAAAAATATTTTACATTAAATTTCTGGTCTGAGTTTACAAATGGGTTCGTAGCCAGTTCATCAGTAATCGGGTGATAAAGTATATTGAAAAGCATTAAAAAAAGAGGACATCCTTTCCAAAGTTTTCTTCAAGTACAAAGAAATTCATAAAAAAATTTCTAAAATTATTGTTTACTTTGTATGAAATACAAAATTGTTTATTTTTATCAAATGAATCGAACTGTTAACAGTTTTAACAAATGTTGTCATCGGTAATACACAAAGTCTGGAAGTGACAGAGCTCTAACTGGTCATGGAGTTAGTAAAAAATCTATTGAGCAATTCGTGTACAGACGGCTTGTGAAATTAATTAAAAGGATATAATGATATTTAATATCTATCAAATCAGAAGATTTTAAAATTAAATTAACTATCGGATGATTTTTTCGTTTTCGTTATTTGCATGACTATAATTTACTGAAATCATACTCATGATATGGGAAAAAAACAAACAATGTCTAGAAATATTCTCGAATGTCTGGATTTCATATGTTGCCGGTAACCAATACATAAATTGACTTTAAGAAGAAAAATGTACCTAAATCGTTTTTGAAAATACAAAGGTACTATAGATAATAAGGTCTCCATAATTTATCGTCTCACTTAGTTAAAAAATATACGAGTATAGTATCTCTTTCAATGTTATCACATTAAATCTTGAATTTTATTTCAAATAATGTCGTACTATATTTTATCAATTAGCTATAATTCAGAAACTCTATATTATCTCTTATTGCTTTATACGTGTTTGTTATTAAATTGAATGAATTGATTAATTAGTTTTGAATTGTTTGTTATTAATTTAAATACTTTCGTAAATAATTTGAAATTCAAACAAATATCAAAGTATGGTCATCAACTTCTAGGTATGTATTAGTATTATTTACTTGTGCCTAATCAATTACTTTAAATTGACATACTTACGTTTACAAGAAGATTTGTGTATCTATTCCTACAGTCCCCAAAGTATTAAATATTCTTATGAATAAATACGACTGATGGGATGAATTGAATTTATTTAGATCAAGTTTATGTTTATATAAAGATATTAATACTTAATATAGTTTTTTTAAATAAAAATACTATAAATATAATTGTTAAAATGTTGTGTTTTTCATACTATCAAATTATTATTTAATGATTTTTCTGCTGTAATTCTATTTTTACATCTGAATAAATTTTTGTCCTGTATTGTTTTCAGGCTTAATGGCTGAATAAGTAAGACATCGGATTCCTGGAAAATCGTTCTGGAGTTCGATTATATATATATATATATATATATATATATATATATATATATATATATATATATATATATATATATATATATATATATATATATATATATATATATATATATATATATATATATATATATATATATATATATATATATATATATATATATATATATATATATATATATATATATATATATATATATATATATATATATATATATATATATATATATATATATATATATGAATTGAATTTATTTAGATCAAGTTTATGTTTATATAAAGATATTAATACTTAATATAGTTTTTTTAAATAAAAATACTATAAATATAATTGTTAAAATGTTGTGTTTTTCATACTATCAAATTATTATTTAATGATTTTTCTGCTGTAATTCTATTTTTACATCTGAATAAATTTTTGTCCTGTATTGTTTTCAGGCTTAATGGCTGAATAAGTAAGACATCGGATTCCTGGAAAATCGTTCTGGAGTTCGATTATATATATATATATATATATATATATATATATATATATATATATATATATATATATATATATATATATATATATATATATATATATATATATATATATATATATATATATATATATATATATATATATATATATATATATATATATATATATATATATATATATATATATATATATATATATATATATATATATATATATATATATATATATATATATATATATATATATATATATATATATATATATATATATATATTTATTTATTTATTTATTTATTTATTTATGTTAAAGTTGGACAAAAAACAGCGTTAAGACATAGTACAATACAATAGTAACATCAAGTATTAAGGCCTATTACATTTTGTCGTTATGATTGACATAAAATAATACAAGTTTGCAAAAAATAAAAAAATAAAATATGATCATAGGTTGGTATGTAGGTAAGAGCAACATTTCAAGTTAACAATGATTTAAAACATAATATTGAACTAAAAGGAAAAAAGAAAAAAGAGAATAAATGCCGTCAAGGTTTCCTATAATAGGTGGTTATTGATCTTCTTTTGTATGGAGTATTTGAATGTTGTGGAGCTGAGGTGGAAGATGTCAAACTCTTGAAATCTGTTATTGTATGTATCGCACATTCTATGAATAGTCATGTTTTGTGCGTAATTGGTGCGGTGAATTGGAAGGTGGAATAAATGTGTATGTCTAGTTCTGCGAGTAGGAATATTAAATGAAATGGTATTGAGTATTGAGGGGCAGTCGATATTATTATTTATAATGTTGTACAGAAGCATCATATCATTTACTGTGCGTCTATTCTCGAGACTGTCGATTTTATAATAGGTTCTCGCGCAGTCGTAGCTGGGGAACTCGAGGTATGCTTTACGGTTTAAGTATTTAATGAACAATCTTTGTATTCTTTCAATGCGTTGTTTGTATGTTGTGTATCTTGGGGACCAGATTGGGGATGCGTATTCAAGTATTGGTCGAACCATGGTATAATATATAGATTTTAATGTATTTATGTTCTTGAAAGATTTGCAGGTTCTGAATATGAATCCAAGAGTTCTATAAGCCTTGTCTATCATTTTATCTATATGGTTGCTGAATGTAAGGCTCCCATCCATGATTATACCGAGGTCTCTTACAGTGTCGCAAGGTGTTATGGAAACTTTATTAATGTTATAGGAAAAAGTTATGGGTGATTGTTTGCGGGTAAAGGTTAGTTTGTAACATTTGTCTGCATTAATAGTCAATTTGTTTGTCAGGCAGTAGTCCGTAAGTCTGTCAAGATCAGCTTGCATATTGAGGCAGTCGTTGTGATTCCTGATTATAGAAGATATTTTCATATCGTCTGCGAATAATTCGTATTGTGTGTGTAATAAGCAGTTACCGATGTCAAAGATATATATATTGAAAAGAAGTGGTCCAAGGTGGGATCCTTGCGGTACACCTGAGGGAACGGCTAGAAAGTTTGATTTGTGTCCGCCGACAACAACTGATTGGTGGCGATTTGTTATATAGGATCTAAACCAGCGGTGAAGATCACCGTGTATGCCCAAACTGTATAGTTTGTTAAGGAGGATGTTGTGATTAACTCTGTCGAAGGCCTTAGAATAGTCAGTGTATATAGTATCTGTTTGTTGTCTGTTGTGTGTGTTAGTGAGTATTCGATGAGTGAAGGAAATTAGATTGGATGTTACAGATCTATTGCGTAAGAAACCATGTTGGTTTTCGCTTAGCAGGGGCTTGATTTGATAATAAATTTGGTCGTATATTATTCGCTCGAAAATTTTACTGAGAACGGAAAGAATTGATATGGGCCTATAGTTTTTTATGTCAGATTTGGAACCAGATTTGTGAATGGGAGTTATAAATGCTTCCTTCCACTTGCTCGGAAAATGACCTTCAGAAAGAGAGCGATTAAAAAGTATTGTTAGAGGAGTGGAGAGGTTATGAGCACAATTCTTTATGTATAAGGGGTGTACCATATCACTGCCTGCTCCTTTGTTGACATCAACGTTTTTTAGATATTTAAGAACAACGTCATTGGTTATATTACATTTACTGATTGATCTTGGCGAGTCTGCGAGTTGAGAGTTGAATTGGTCTGTTAGCATGGGATTGGAAGAATCGCGATCATACGAAGATGAAAAATGTGTTAGGAAAGCGCGACATATATCCTCACCGCCATGAAAAGTATCTGAGTTGAGGCTCATTGAATTAGGTATATTGTTGTTCGTGCGACGAGTTTTAATGAAGTTCCAGAAGCATTTAGGGTTTGTTGGTAAGTTGGATTCGATAGATTTAATATACTCTTCGTAGCACTTATTAGCCGTTGCTTTTTGGCGGCGTCTAAGTTGGGAGAAAATTACATAGTCTGCTGGGTTTTTGTTTTTAATATACTTATGGTGAAACTTCATTTTTTCTTTGCTTATTTTTATTAACGCTGGGCTGTACCAATGGGGAAAGTTAGCGTTGTTCTTTATTTGTCTAGTAGGAATGAATAGGTCCATAGTATTATAAATAACACTATAGAAATCAGAAACAGCATTGTCTAGCGAATGATCGCTGAGAGCGTTCTTCCAATCTGTTGCTGCTAGACATGTATTAATGGATGCGTAATCACCTTTCCTAAACAAAGTAATTGAGCGAGCTGGTTTGTTAAGTGATTTATAAGTTTGTGTGGTAAGAGTGAATTCAACGGCTGGGTGATGAGAATCTTCAGGTACATAAGGATGTTCGCTACGAGTGACCTGGGATAACGTCGGAAAGTTGCATAAGACTAGATCAAGGGTGCGCCCAAGTGCGTTTGGAATGCCGTTGAATTGATAGAGATTAAGCAGCGACATGGTATCAAGAAAGTGACCGCTAGTTGGGGCAGAAAAGTTGTTGGGACTGAAATGATCATTATTGCCAGATGCGTGCCATTGGATATCGGACATATTAAAATCCCCTAAGATAACGAAGTAATCATTTGGGTTCATTTCAAATAGACGGATTAATAAATTGATGAAGCTTTCCATATGATGGGCGTACGAAGGCCCTTTTGGTATATAAACGCATGCGACGTTAAGTTTTAGTGAGAAGTTATTTAATGGTATGGAAATGAAGATGCATTCGGCTTCACAGGTCCACCCCGGTTGTGGCTGTGCATTAAGTTCAGAGAGAGTGGCTAGGAGTACACCACCTCCGCGTGATGCGCGATCTGATCTCCAGGTGTCGTACCTCTCATCCAGAAGTTCGCTGGATGCGATATCTTGGTCGAGCCACGATTCGGTTATGGCGAGAACAGAGAAGTTATTATTGGTAGCATTGAGATAAAATGTTTCAGTTTTGGTGCGAAGTCCCCTGGTGTTTTGTAAATAGAAGCTAAGAGCCATTGAGTTCTGAGTTGTTAATATGGAAAATACAAAAAATAACAGAATGCTTGGGTGTAAAGTTTGGGGTAGAGTAATAATACATTAAAAGAGTTATGCCGTAGAGCTGATAATATATATTTTGTCGAGTGGGGAATATGATGATTATGAGTAGTATTGCAGTAGGCATATATGTACATAGGCATAAGATGTGAATATGAAAATATGTTAATATGCAAGAGAAATAGTAAGTGCTGAGCTTTACGCCAAGTAATATATATGTGATATTGTAATTGATTGAGTATATATATATGTATATGTATTGAAAGTACAGTAAAGAAATGGAAGCTGCTAGAAAATAATCAAATCGTGGTAAAGATAATAAGTCGTGATGCAATAAGTTTGATATGTCATTCATGCGTAAATTTGTGAAAATTATATTTAAAACCAAAATTATATATTCCAGTGACAATAGCATAGAAGCAGAAGATAGTGAGATTAACTTGACAGCGACAAGAAGACACAGCGAGAAAGATATTAACACATGATAAAGTGAAATGATTTTGGGTGGTGATAAGTTTTTGCACAGAATAGGAACATAAGCGGTGCAAATTTTTAAATTGTTATATAATAGAGGGTTTAGATAAAAATAAAAATACTGCAACTTAGAGTGACATATCTTGTGATATGTGATATGAGGCAACTTAGAGTGACATATCTTGTGATATGTAATATATATATATATATATATATATATATATATATATATATATATATATATATATATATATTTTCTATCAAATAACTTAACATCAAATACGAACCACACAAAAAAATACAAATATGTACTCTGCGTAGCCCACGTGACATTTTCAAGTTATATGAAAATGATGTTAAATAAATATAATTAAAAATGGAGTTTCATGGAAATTCTCACTTTTAATGTAATGTAGGTGAAAACATTTAAAGCAAGATTATTTAATTTTCTATAATGTTGTACAACTTTTTTAACAATTTTTGTAAAATTTTAATTTAGTGACGACATCGTTTCATACAATTTGTAGGGCAGTATACACAAAATCTACGGGTAAATAGTTTGATACTAAGACCCGAATGCACACTCCTAGGTACCTAAAAACTAAATACTAACTTCTAGCATTACTGGAGTATTTAGTATTATCAAGAGACATCACTAACTAAATACTTAAGATCGATGGCGAAGAATTTCACATTATTGTGTATGAAGAAAACAAAAAGATAGTTTACTATGTGTTAAGACTGAAGTTAAAATTGTTTTTTTGTCATAACAACACAAAGACATTTAACCAAGATCACACTAACAATTCAATGTCGCGAATTTTCTGAAATTCCATAGTATAGATTATTGAATACTCCGGTATTTGATTTGACAAAATTACCAAATACATATCGACGCGATCAACTTTATTTTTTGACAGTTCGCAAATGTTAGTTTACGCCATCGCGCATGCGCTAAGTATTTAGATATGTCTCTGCAATGCAATTCTCATACAAAAACTTTGTAGCATCCCCCAGTTAGGAAGCCACGTGATCTCCTAACTTAAGTGAGTGACTGTGCAATGAAAACATGGTTAGTATTTAGAATTTAGTATTTAGGTCCTACTCTAGATGTGTGTCGTAGTAATATTATGACATATTGTGAGGGGGTTAGGAGGGGTTGAGAAGAAGAGCACTAGAGTCTGTCCGTTGTATAGTAGGTATCTAGTGAAGGGAATCACCATACAATGGCAGGTATTCACTGCATTAC
Source organism: Molanna angustata (assembly GCA_963576475.1). NCBI lineage: Eukaryota > Metazoa > Arthropoda > Insecta > Trichoptera > Molannidae > Molanna > Molanna angustata. The sequence goes on along the minus strand of OY754965.1, from coordinate 19,891,385 downwards.
CTTCCCATACTAAAGTTTTACTTCCACGTAGGGACGGAACAAATAATACATAAATACCTACAATTTTTGTCATGAGATTTCAATTCCTATTTTCAAATGCAGCTTGCTTTAAATTTATATTTCGACATTTTATTTTATGATGGTCTAATGTTTCTTCTTTAGGTCGATGTCCAGCTTTCTGTACACCTTTTTGCTGGTCCTCTGTGAAAGCGATGTCCTACATAGTGGTATATCATGTTGTCCATCCAAATTCTTCTGGCTCTGCTCCATCGTATGATGTCCGCCTAATCTCCTCGTTCCGCACTCTATCTTTATTCAGCGACTTCTCTCTGTGATAGCACGTAGCACCTTCATTTCTGAAACTCTAGTCGTTTCGGCTCTAGTTTTTTATTGTTGGTCGAATATTTCAAAATGAGGTAAGATGAAAAATTAAAGCCAATTCTTCTATTGGCACTATACTTCACGACACTTATTAATTAAGTTGTCGCTAACTTTCAGTAAGTTTTATCAATAGGAGCTGTTTTTTGCTATTATAGCAGTATTAGTGATATTAGCCAAGAAACAGAACGGAAATTTTAATTGTAAAATTTTATCTTGGCTTGATGACTGCAACGCTATCTGTGTTGAATTACCCAAATATCATCTCAATATATTTTAAAAACAGCTACGAGGTTGAAAATTTTTCAACATCTCATTAGACTAAGTTGGAATACTATAGAAGAACCAATAGCTCAAGGCACCTACAGGGCTCACGACCTATCATCGGCTGGTTTACGTAATCACTTTATGCGCTTGCGCATCGTTCACCAATTATGCTTTCTTATTGAGTTCCCTTATCAATGCAATTTTTGAATGTTCTATATATTTCAATAATGGGATAAAATTCGTTTGAAAATAACAAATTTTTACTATGGCCATCTATGAAATAACGAAGAAACCTTTTTGTAACGCCATTTACTGAGAAGTTGGTTGGTTAAAATATTATTGACTCCCGACAGGAAAATTGTAATGCTTGCGTATATACAGCTTATAAAATATTCGATTAATAAATTTACTTTAAAAACTGTCGTAAACGAGTAGACTGTACCTATGATATATTTTTTGACGTTCAAGGTGATGCATTATTTTATTATGCGCTATACTCAATAGGTGATCTGACAGCTGCATTATGGTGGTTAATCGTTTGATTTTTACTATGGCATGAACACTTTTTGGGTAGCGAAATTGTAACGCGACGTACATATACAAGTGTGTTAAAAATATCGGTACAGGATTGGAGAGGACTCATCACATCAATATACCGTCTTGTAGCCTCGTGAACTGATGCCCATGCAACACAGATAATAATTAGATGTCTGTGATGTTGATTTGAGTAGGTAACAAATTTTCGATCAGCGATTTATTGAAAAATAATGTGACAGGTGAAGCAGGTAATGGGAAGATTGAAGCGAGGAGAGACGAGTCATTTTGTATTATCGCACTGACAAATAAAATCAAATTATTAATGAGCAAACGTAGACAAAATACAACAAAATACAGCGCGAATTTGAACGAAAACTAATACACGTGAACTTACCTATGTACCTTTAAGGAAATTGAAAATTACATTTTTATCTTCTGTATTATATGTCTCGATGTTTATGTGCTGGTAAGGTTGTATGGTTGTATGTACGTTATGCGCTTCTAAACAGTTGATCCGATTGCAATGAAACTTTAGGGAATTGTCGAGCGTTTACCCAGAACGGTTACCGGATTAAAACATTTTGCATCTTCTTCTTTCAGAATAGTTGACCTGAGAAGGAGGTCCAACTTTCCTTCCATCTCTTCGCAGGTGTTCCGGGTCGCCTTCTGTTGTTGGGTATTTCTGTCTTTACAATTTTGGCAATTCTATTGTCGTCCATGAGCATAAATGTCATGTGACTTTTTCTCTGAAGGGATTGAGGAGACGGGAGGAACTGAAGACATGTAGGAGGCACTGAAGGGACGAAAGGTACTAAAAAACTGAACTACTGAAGAAACGGGAGGTACTAAAGGGTCTGAAGGGAAAGAAGAGACGGGAGGAACTGAAGGAAGATAGGAGGCACTGAAGGGACGAAAGGTCTGAAGGGAAAGAAGAGACGGGAGGAACTGAAGGAAGATAGGAGGCACTGAAGGGACGAAAGGTATTGAAGGGCCTGATGGGACGGGAGATTCTGAAAAGCCTGAAGGGGCGGGAGGTACTGAAATTCCTGAAGGGATGGGAGGTACTGAAGGGAATATTTTTAATTAGATAGACAATGCGAAGATGGCCGGGTTTCGTTATTAATTTATAATATTATATAATATATTTTTTTACGAACGTGCGTTTTAACTTTAAAGTACGGGTTAACCTGAAATATTTTTTTACAGTTTGATTTGAAATGTTAACGATTCTAAAATGCATCAGCCCTGGTTCCATGGAGTAGTCAGCCGGGAATGTACCGGAGCTATTCAGAGTGCAACACGTACTTCAACTAGTGCTCCATCGTGTCACAATGAATGGGGAGCGAATCCACCACACGTTCAACAGGGTTCATTGTAATTCAAGTGTTAGGTACAGGTACATACAACTCGCTAACGAAAAGAATAAAAAAATAATTAATTATTCACATACGTGTTTTTATGTACTTAGTTATACGAAGAATATGGTTAATGAGATCAGATTTTTATGTAATTTTACTAAGGTAATTTTGATTCCAGTTGATTTTTAAATTATGGAATTTTTATACCGGTCCTAACAATAGTATATATTTAAAAGTACATATAGTAAAAATACATACTATTTTATATTATATTGTCACATATTTACAATTTAACTAACAAAAAAATTGCATTTTATAATTTAGAGTGCGATATTAAAGTATACATATTTGTTTTTCTTTCCATAACTTTTTGTTCACTTACCATTGGTTGTCAATCGCTGTACTAATTTATATAAATACTGCACGTGCTACAAAAATATATTCACTACTCTAAAGATGCTCGTCTAGAGCGAAACTAGTTAGTAAATCAGTATTTTATTTTAATATATTGTAATGGAAATCCATCAAGTATTGTTGATCGAAAAAGTTAACAAGATATTATTATGTTGTATTTCCTACTTTTCTCTAGTTGAAAAACATATATTTTATTTTATTTATAATTGGAAAAGGCATGAATAATAATTGAAAAATGTATATAATTAATTAACTGTGTTCGATTGGTTTAAAAAGACATAAATTCTGAATCGAGTAATTAGATTTCAATATACAGCAAAATAATTTGTTCCGAATCAAATTTAATTGGTGTTTAACAATTAATTACCAATTACAAGGTACGTCTATACACATCAAAATGTATTGATGTAATTATAAATTGTATGAATTACAATTATAAGTAAACTGCTCATTTGAATGTAGTTAATTGAGGAAGTATCTGTAATAAATTGAATACGTACAAAGTGTGATCAAAATTTAATTGAATTATTAAATTTGTGTTAAGATTTTTCTGTTTTAACTATATTATTCAAAATAACACAATGAATATGAAATGTGAAGTGAATATTATATTTTGCAGGACCTCATCAAAAATATCTATGACGAGGGATTCACGAGATAATAAACAATTTTGAATGTATATAAGGGAACAAGTTTAGATCGATAGGTGTATTGTCAGTTTTGTTTAATTTTTAATTTGTTTTCATTACATTGGAAGCCCTTTGAAATAATAAATATCCGAAAAAAATAAATTATTTTGTATTTGTCTGAATAATTCGCAATATGTATTGAATTTTAATCTTGTATCTTTTGTGAAAAGATCAAAGCATTGACAAAAAGCACTATGTTCAAAGTCAGAGCTTGGGAGATATTTCTGTATTTTTCATTGAGGCAAACTTTGCGCAGCATTCTTCTCCTACTATCAGCGCTTGCATAGTTTGTTGAACAAAAGCACCTCCGTTCAAGTGTCAGCTATTCTTCTCCTCGTCGTACAGATAAATCCTTTTGTTGCTTCAAATCCCTTATTGTTCTTCTTTTAGACGAACCAAAAGCGTTTTGTGTCTATGTAACAGTAAGAGGAAAGCTGCTTTTATTAATATTTTGTTGCTTATGTATATTTTCAAAGAACAGTAATAAAGTAAAATGAAACCAATAGATAAATTACTCTTCTTTTTATTTAAATATAGTTATTTTTTAAGGGGGCATATAAACCTAAACGCCCCAAGATCAAATCAAATTCCTCAAATATGTTAAACAGTGTGTTTCTAGAAAAAATACTTTCAGTATTTTTAACATTTCTCTAGTGAATTTTATTAATCATATCCTTTTTACAGCATTTTTTTAAATTACTCCATAACTATGTGTCGAAGAGAAATAAATCTTTTATATTCTTAAAGATTGTGTAAAATTTAAGTGATTCATTTCAAGTATGGTTTGTTCTTAAAATGCAAAAAATCAATAAATTTTGAGTTTCCGATAATTTAAATCACGTATAATTATCGCCAAATATCTTGAACGAGCTTCCGGTTGCACAGAGCGCAAATTTGTGTTTTTTGGCTTCGTTGGTTTACGTGCAAATCGCCCCCTTCTCTGTTAAAAAATCAAGTTATTTGGCGTCACCTATAATAACCCTTTTTAACGCAGCGATAGTTACCCTTACTAACACGTAATTTCAAAGTGCATTAGGCGGTTTTAATATATATTATCATGTTTTCAGTCACTAGATTAAGCGTTATATGCGCTCTTAAACAGATGATAACAAAAAATGCATATAACTTAAAGAAAAAATATTTGTAATGAATACACGTCTTATGTAGCTTTACAAATTATTTACAAATATAAATTTGTGATGTTCCAGGCTCTAACTTAAAATTATTTATGTTGTATCGTATGATTTAATCGTAAATATAATGCATGCGATTATGTGTCATTACTCGAATTACTTAAGTTCCATGTATCATTTTACATTGTTCACTGTGCCTACATTTTTTTTAAATAAAAGTATGAGAACTTAAAAATTTATCCTAAAAGTTTCGAAATGAATATCTTATTTTTCATTTTTATTAAGATTTCACCTTGATATTTAAAAATGAATCGATATCAATAGTTACTATTTCCTTAATGACTATTAATCATTGTCTAGAGCAAATTAGTATTATGAAAAGATAAGAGTTTATCTCGTAAAATTCATGAGTTGTGAGCGCAAAGTTTCGACCTTTGTCCTGTACCAACATATCTATGTAGGTAGGTACAACTAAGACTGGCAATAATTTGTCTGGGAGTTCCACAACTCTGTGGCGAGGAATTCATATCCATTGGGGAAATCTCAACAAATTCATACAACCGCAATATTCTTAGTTAGTATACTCACTCGGATCATTTTATCTTATCGAAATACAAGATATAATCAAATATAATTATATTACCCAACTATGTACCTACTTATGTATAATATTGAACTTGTAACCGATATTATTGGAATGATAGTTAATACGTTCCTCTCAGAATCAGTTCGGTAATTTATATGATTCAATTTGATGTAAACCATAAAAAATAAATTTTTGTATTACCTGAAAATAAATATGATGAACAAAATATATTTATTATGTGTTTACATTATTCATTAAATAACGTAAGATAGTTTTTTAAAAGAAGATGAAGGTCCTAAGGTTAATCACTGGTTAAACTCTCCGAGATCGTGTTCGCTATGTTCAAATAAGGAAAACATGTGGAATAGAGGACATCGATCGATGGAGTAGATCCAGAATCAGGCATTGGAGGGACCACGTAGCCAGGATGGACAGTGATAGACTTGCATATATAGCGGCAAATAAAATCGCTTCTGGCCGCCAGACCACCCAAGAGATAGAAGGATAGCTGGGTTTCGTCATCCCAGGAGGCATAGTTTCTGAAGAACAGATCAACTAGGTCTACTAAACGAAGAATAAGAAGAAGAAGTTTTTTGAATTTGAAATGAAATAATATATCTTCAGATATTATGATATTTCATGGATATGCGACCGTACAATTCCTGATTCAAAAGAAAATATCTGTAGTCTAGATAAATAAAGTAGATTGAGTTGGGAAATCTATAAATTTAGTTAATTGCCAAACTACACATATGTACCATCACGCCTTTTCCTTATTTGGGGTAGGCAGAGAGAACCGAATGCCATACTATTCTATCTTGATATACATGTTTTGCCTCTTTTATTTTGCATCGCGACATATATGCTCTCCTGACTTCATATTGTTCTGACTTCATATAAGATTCGCCCGTAGTCGCTATCTGTGCACGGTCGTGTTTTTTGTTATATTGGCAAATTGTTCAACAATACTATTTTGTGTTTATTTTAAATTCAGTGTATATACTCAAGAGGAGCACTCGATAAGTTTTTCGATTTATTTTTTCTATTATTTTTAATTTTCTTATTATTTATATATATATTTTAAGATCTGTAACTACTTTTCCCCATAAGAACAACGTCCTTTTCTAACATGGAGGCTCCATTGGAGCCTCCTGACCCTAGAAAAAGACCAAGAGCTCCATCAGACTCTTTACGCGAGCATCCCAATAAAATGCCTAACATGTCAGAAGAATTTAAAAATCCCTCATACACGTACAAAGAGGGTTCACCGGAGCCCTTTTTAGTATTCGTGCAATATCAGGAAACATCAAAGATTATTCACCCAATGGCATTTGGTAAATTGTTGCAATCCCATCGTATTTCGGACATCTCAGTAGGAGGGGTTAAAGTAGAGTCAAAATTCAAGATTGCACTCTCATTTAAGACTGCCTCGGCAGCAAACAAATTCATTTCTTCTGAATTCGTCTCGCAAAACGGACTTAAGGCTTACATCCCGACATTTAAAGTTACTAAACTAGCATTAGTAAGAGGCATCTCTACAGATATTTCTATAGAAGATATCATAGAGGATGCTGAGGTCCCGTACGGCTTCGGTAAGATAATTAAAGCGAGACGCTTAAATTATAAAGATAAAGCATCTGACAGCATCGTGTGGCGTCCTTCTCAGACAGTGGTTTTAACGTTTGAAGGCCAACAACTGCCACCACATGTATATTTATATCACAACGCCCTGCGAACCGAACAATACGTTTTTCCAACTATGCTCTGTTTTGCATGCTGCCGGTATGGTCACTCCAAAACCCAATGTCGCTCGAAACCTAGGTGTTTTAAGTGTGGTGATGAACATCTGGGGGAGGAGTGTCCTTCGACAAATACTAAATGCGTTAATTGTAAAGGAGACCATTGTGCGTCAAGCCTGGTATGTCCAGAATTGACGCGTCAAAAAAACATAAAGCATACTATGGCCTCAGAAAATGTATCATACAAAGAAGCCTCAAACATGCACCCATATGCGGGACCCAGTTTCGCCGAGAAAACTTCGTCCTATAAGATCAAAGTGTCGCGACCTGCTAGGAACCCCCCAAGACAACATTTTGAAATGTTAAATAACGTTAAAGAACATGAATCTCTTTTGTCGTATAAAAATGGACAGGCTTGTCAGCCCATGGATGGATGTGCATTAAATTCTACCACATCACAGGAGAATTCCATACCACACAAATCACAACCAGACTCAAATGTAAACTCTTTGATCCATTCGATTGTCCAAATTGTATTACAGCTTTTCTCAAATTCTAACTCAAATTTACCGTCCATCGCTGCTTCTATTATTCCTATTCTCAACTCCTTTATTTATAACAATGGTTCCAAACAGGACTCGTAGTTCAAAATCACTAAATATTCTACAGTGGAACAGCAGAAGTGCTGTTTCGAACAAAACAGAAATCATTTCTCTGCTGAATGAATATGATATAGATGTCGCAGCTGTCTCAGAAACGTGGCTTCCTCCAAACTCTGTCTTTAACATCCCCGGCTTTGTTATCGTACGTGATGACCGTCGGGATGGTAGAGGAGGAGCAGCCTTGATAATTAAAAACGATATCCCATTCTTGCGCATTCCTTTGCATCAACACATGGATTTTCAATTAGTAGCAGCTAATATATCGGGAATCTGTATTGTTTCTGTGTATCTTTCTCCAAAAACTCTTTTTGACAAACAATACTTCAATAATCTTGTCTCTAAAATACCAAAATCGTTCTTCATCCTAGGAGATTTTAACGGTCACGCTGTTTCATGGGGATGCAACTCAATTGACTCTTGCGGAAGGGCTATTCTTGAGTTTGTAGATAGTTTTGACCTCTGCATTATTAATGATGGTTCTCCTACTCGAATTGCCCGTCCGACTCAATCTCAAAATGCGGTGGACCTTTCAATCTGTTCGTCAGATCTGGCTGCGGTAACGAGCTGGCACGTTTTAAGCGACCCTCATTCAAGCGATCATTTTCCGATAATTTTGTCAGTTAATCGGAAGGTTGGACGTATTACTAATGACAAATGTCCCAGAGGTTACAATGTAAGTAGGGCCGATTGGACAAGATACAAGGATGATCTTGAATCAGCATACAATAGTCATGGTGTGAGTCATCTGGATATTGACACGTTAGCTATAAATATAAAGGACCGTATTATTTCTGCAGCTGATAAAGCAATTCCAAAAAAGAGACTACCCAGTAAAAACAAAGTTTCCCCCCCGTGGTGGGATTCCGAATGTAGTAATGTTGTCAAAGACAGAAAGTTAGCGATGCGCCGATACAAGAGGTATATAACACTGGCGAATTACTTGGAAGTCAAACGAACACAAGCTCTGGCTAAGAGAACCCTACAGCGGAAAAAAAGACAAGGGTGGCGCAATTTCTGTTCCACTCTCTCACCAGAGACCTCCCCGTCCGTAATTTGGCAAACAATACGTCGCTTTAGAGGTTCTTTTAACAAATCGTGTAGCGAAACCCGTAGTTTGGAGTGGATCGAGGGTTTTGTGAATGTTTTGGCTCCTTCATATGTACCTTATCGGGACGAAATACAAAATAAATTTCATTTTGTAGACAGTTCGAAAAATTGGATGGGTGATAAATTTACCAGGAATGAATTATCCTCAGCAATTGATAATTGTACTGACTCTGCTCCTGGGGTAGATTTAATTACATATTCTATGATTAAACACTGTCCCGAACCTCTGCTTTTACAGATTCTGGATCTCTATAATGCCATCTTAATTGCATCCGATGTCCCCCAGATTTGGAAACACCAATTAGTTATACCAATCCAGAAACCTGGAAAAGACCCATCCTTGGGTTCATCTTACAGACCAATAGCTTTGTCATGTTGCATGTTAAAGATCCTCGAACTCATGATTAAAGCTCGGCTAGAATGGTACATGGAGAGAAACTCTTTATTCCCTTCTCAGCAGTTTGGATTCAGAAGGTCGAAGTCCTGTTTAGATAACATTAGTATCTTGGTATCAGACGTACATCTCGCCCGAAGCAGACAAATGAGCACCGTTGCTTGTTTTGCGGATATCTCCAGCGCATACGACAACGTAATTTTGAATATTTTGGGCCAAAAGCTAATCGGAATTGGTATACCAAACGTTCTAACACGATTGATCATTCATATACTGGTCGAAAGAGAGTTAGAGATAGAGACCCCTGATGGACGATTACATCGAACAGTATATAAGGGTTTGCCGCAGGGCTCCGTTCTGAGTCCCATACTTTTTAACATTTACACATTAGACATACACGCTTCTCTGTCAGATCAGTGCATGGTTTTGCAATTTGCTGATGACTTCGTTCTCTACCTGCACCATAAAAACGTAACAGAAGGAGTGAAGCTATTGGAGGAGTCATTGGCTTCATTAAGCTTGTGGCTTTCTAAAACCGGTTTAAGTCTGGCTCCAACTAAGAGTCAAGTAGTGGTTTTTTCGAATAAACATAAACTGCCTGAACTAGTGGTTGGATATGATGGTAACCAAATCCAGGTTAAAGATTCGATCAAGTTTTTGGGAATGGTCTTGCATAGGAAACTATCTTGGAATTGTCACATAGATTATGTTGTAGCAAAATGTGAGAAAAATATGAACATTCTGCGAGCTGTCTCTCGCGTTTGGTGGGGGGCCCATCCATCTACCATGAGAATGTTATACGCGGCCACCATCCGTAGCCATTTGGATTACGGGAGTTTCCTTTTGGATCCTTTACCGAGGTATCAGGCGGATAAACTGAATCGGATTCAGTCGCAATGTCTCCGACTGATATTGGGAGCTATGAGATCCTCTCCTGTTGTCTCACTGCAGGTGGAAACGACTGAAATGCCATTATTTCTTCGTCGAAAATATCTCGCTCTTAAGTTTATTTTAAAAAGAATTGAATTCGAGGAACATCCTTTAATAACTATCCTTGATTCTCTAAATAATGTATTTCAACATGGTGCATATGGTCGTCATAAGCTTCCCCCATTGCTTGTAGGATGTTTCAAATACATACAGTCAGAGTTCACCATCTATCCCAGAGATAATTTGCCTATGTTCTCGGTACCTTTCGACTCATTAATTCTGCCCATACACGCTGAAAGATCAATAGGAATAGACAAATCATTTAGGCTACAAACCCGTCAAAGAAACAATCAAATTTTCTTAGCGACCATAGTAGAAAAGTGGCCAAATCACGTGACAGTTTTTACCGATGGCTCTAAGTACTCCGAAGTTTGCGGCTCCGCATTTATTATTCCATCATTACACATTGAACGAACGTTTCAATTACCCAGTGTCACTTCTATTTTCACGGCCGAATGTATTGCAATGAAGGAAGCTCTTTTCGAAATTATAGGTTTAAAAATACCACATTCGGTAATTTTTTCAGATTCTTTAAGTCTTATACAAAAGTTGAAATCTAACTCGAAAAAAACAACGGACAATTTCATATATGACCTGAGATACCTTCTGTTCATGGCATCGAAAAGAGGCATTGACATAACGTTGTGCTGGATTCCATCACATAGTGGAATATCCGGTAATGAACGAGTCGATCAACTGGCCAAGGAAGCTTGTTACTGTGGGGTTTACCCTCAATCATTTGCACCTATTACTAGTGACTACATTCCTATTATTAAAAGTCAAATACAAAGAGAATGGACTGAATTCTGGCAAAACTCTCCGACAGGCTCCTATTATAAAAATATTGTTAAATCTATTCCTCCACGCCCCTGGTACGAACAAGAAAGACATTCTAAACACAACATCTCGCTCATATCCAGAATGAAAATGGGCCACTGCTTGCTTGCCCCTCACTTGACGAGGATTGGCGTATTATCATCCCCCACATGCGACTGTGGAACATCGGTTGAGACTCTGGATCATGTCTTCTTTGAATGTCCATTATATCAGAGATCTGAATTTCTTACAGCAATTGTGGAAGAATGCGATACACTCCCAGTGAATATCATACATTTACTATCTTTGGAAGAATCGAATATCATATTTATACTAACTAACTTTCTTAAAAAAAATAATAAAAACATCTAAAAACTTTTTGGCTGCCCCTCGCAGTATTAACTTACACCGACTCAATGAGTATAATACATATACCGGCTCGTCGAGCATCGCAGCGACAGTTTTATAGCACCCGTGTTTTACCAGTGATAATACCAACTTGTTTACGCTACTTATTATATATGTATGTACCTATTACATATTATCATTGAAACATTCATTTCGGCGATCTACAGTATTGTTCGAAGCGACAACAATAATAACATTATGTATAAAATATTACCCTTGCACCATTTGAACGCATAAAGAATAAATTTTAGTTTGACTTTTTATAACAATACCTACATCTTTTGATACCTCGTTTTAAATCTTAATTATGTTTTACAACTTGCATAATGGCTAGGATCACTCGTAGACGAGTGGATAGCCGTAAAACAATATAGAATAGAATAGACTTCATATAATACAATCTTTTAAAATCTCATTTATAATATGATCATGCCAATATTTTCTCGGCCAACCCCTAGATCTCATTCTACTCTTTTCAGCCTTGTATACTTTCTTTGTCAGGCGTTCATCGTTCATTCTCTCTACACGTCCGACCCATCGCAGAGCATTCATCTTCATTCTACACACAATATTTCTTCCAATCTTGCATTCTCGTCTCACATCCCCTTCTAGTAATAATAATCAAAATTTTATAGCATCGCTTTATGGGAACAAGACCATTCCCGGGCGGTTTTTCTTAATTGTTGGTTCTGCATGAAATAATCGTTAATCTAAGCGATTAACGGTTCATCGATGTAAATAAATGAAGAAAACATGCAAACGAACGAAATTAAAACAATATCTTGTATGAGGCATGAATTAAATATTTTTCGGAAATGCATATTTTGTCGATTTTTCCATTTTTCGATGACGTTGTATCCCAAATCGAGCCTTGGCTTCGTTCAACTTAAGCCTCCAATTACATCTGTCCTCAGTCACCGTTCTTCTCCAATTGATTACTTGCAAAAGCTGTGTCGCATCTCTATTTATGTCATGTCTAATCAAAGTCTCGGCCTCCCAATCATTTTCATATACCATTCGCGTTCTGTTCTTGCCTAGGTACACCAAATAGGGAAACGCCGTGATGGTATATGAGGATGTTAAACTTTTTCATTGAAGTTATATTAAGACGGATTATGGTCCATAGATGGAGAGGAAAAATAGAAAAGGATTCGTACTAATATATAAACGTACTCCAACAGGTAAGCACTTCCGAAAAAGTGTCTTAATCCAGATTAAGGATTTCAACTAAGAAACTTTTCTATTTATTGAAACCTCAAGTACCTTCTGAACACGTGATTGGATGTGGATACATCTAATGGTGGTTAAGACCTTTCGGGAACTCCCCCTCCTACTGCCTCTCTTACTTCTCTCCCTACTCCACCCCTATATTCACCACATCGGTGGGTGAAAATAAAAGTTTATGGTGCGGTTACCTCTCGCCACTCTCCACAGAATAGAGCTTCTCTGGGGAACTTTAACCGTTTGCAAGTTGTTTTGTACTTTGTTGCACAACTATAATATAGTGAGATATAGTGTTCACGTTTCCCACCAAGTTAAAGTAGCTTAGATATGTATATAATTATCGTCATCCTTTTGAGTTTTACAGTCCAAGCTCCTAGTCCTGGTTGACCACTCCCAGAGTCCAGTAATACCTACAATACATTAAACTCAATTTGATCCGTCTCTACTCCTTTGACACTAGGCATTGTATGGTATTCTGTATTGATTCTGACATAATAATAACAACAACAAACTTTTACTAAATGGAACATGGATGTTTACACTATGAGACATTATAATAAATTGACATACCGAGTATGTATTGTTTTGTTCGATCTTACTTTGTATTGTTTTTTATTACTTATTGCATGAGAAATATTAAAACCAATATTTTCGCAGTCAACTTTGTGGTACACTTTTATATATGGCACAAATTGTGATTATATGAATTTGTATTTTTAAAATAATTTTTTTTTGAAAGCAGCATAATAAAAATTAAAAACAAGTTTTTCAAATTATGTTAAATATTCAGATACTTTGTCATTGCAAGATACATAAAATCACATTAATTTTAGATGAATACAAGTGTCTGTTTAATGCGGGAAGTTGATTAATATGATCATGTAAACAAGAAAATTAATTAAATACTCGGTAGAGGCGTGCAAAAATGGTTAATTCATTAGTCAAACAAACTGTGTTCATACCGTGGAGATGCAAAACTTTGTCAGGCAAATAATTTGAGTGTCTTCTCTTCTACTAGTCATATACAGAACCTACCCCAGGACAGATGTTCACTGACAAAAACTTACTATTAGTAAACGAGGTCATAGGAAAAGGATTCAAATTAATCTCACGAGTGAATCACGAGTTCAAAGAAATTTATACTCAAACGTTTTCATTTAGTTATAAAATGCATATTTTACATTGTTTTATAGTCAAGATTTTTTAGAGCAAAAAAGAAAACAAACAAATACCCTAAAAGATTAATATATATATAAACAAGAAAATAAGTAACATTGAAAATAAGTAATTTTTTACCAGTTAATCTGGTAAAAAAAATAGTGTTTTTTTGTAAATAAAACTAAATTACTCCACTTTATAATGAAGATTTGAATCATATTTCAATCGATTTTACTATACTACAATTAAGAAATATTTTACTAAACTAGTTGCATGTGACACATGAGATCCAACTGTCAGTGGTGAAAGTATATATAGTTGATGAATACGTAACAAACTATACAAACCTTTATATCCAAATTATTGAATATTTTAAGATATTTTGTTTTCTTTACAAATTTACGTATGTACGTCAGAAGTCGATAAAATGAAGATCAGTTATTTTTTCTTACCCCGAATATATAAACAACTTGATGGTATGGATATTAAGTATCAAACTATTGTTTGTATTTTTTATAGAAAATTTAAGTATCAGTGTTTCGGCGTTTTTCGATATTTTTATAAAAAATGGGTAACTGCATTTTTCTATTTTAATACAAATTTTCAGCGTTCTTGCTATTATAGTATCGAGGTTTATGGAAATACAAAATTAAAATTAAAATTTCTGAATATAAAAGTTTTATAAGCCTTAATTTTTGGCATCAAGCGGATCAAAAGGAACACACACGCAGACATACTTAATGTTCTACTCAGAATTTGAACGAGTGATCTGGTGTTTCTGTATTCAATAGATAGCGCTCATCTAAAATACATAGTTGATTATTAAAATTAAAAATTTAATATTTACAATTTTGTATAGTGCCACTATGAAAATTAAGGTGAGATATGCTGCTGCGAAGACTCATAGTTGGTGTTTTTTGACTTCAAAGTTGGAAAACTAAGAAAAAAGTCTTGTTCTGCAAACAATTCTCTCACATGGGACTAAGGTTAATACTGTCGATTCATTAAGAGAAATAAATTCCCTTGAACAAATAGACAGTTGGAATATTTGACTCGCAGAAAAAGAATTGATATGTTGTCTGTGATATGACTATAATTTACCAATTGTATTCTGAATTTTGTATCTGAATATTTAACTATAGGCACTCATTTGTTTGTGTCTTAGGTATAATATAATATGTAGATATTTAAATCAATAAGTTTCAATTCTTAACAACTTGTATAATTTTGAAATTCCAAGAAAATATTGTAAATTTTTCGAACTGAATTATTTCAGACCGTTTCGAAATGAATATTACGAACTATTATTTCAGATGGTATTTCGTGTGATGAGCGCGAGAGTTTTCTCAGCAAATACTGGGGATAAAATTAAGTATCATGGCAAAGATAATAATTTGAAAAGGTTAATTTATTCAGGAATGACAATATACATAGACATTTTTCAATTTAAGAAGAAGATGAGGGTTACTTAATATTCAGGAATGGATATCATCAAGTGATAGAAGTAGACTTACTCCCCATCTTACCCCTTCTTACTCTTTATAACACTCCCGACACAATGCCTAAAGGCAAATTAAACGTACCTACTGTAAATGTACAATTTGATAACCGGCTATATAAACCGTAAAATACTTAAAACTCATATACAAAATCATTATATTAATGTGCGTCAATGTTATTTTATTAGATTGCCGTTTTGTTTTCGTTGTATGTAAACCGTGACAAATTTTAAAATGGAATTAAAAAAAAATATTTATTCACACATATTATCGATGACAATATGGGTCGTAAAAGAAAAAAAACAATCAACTACGAAAGAACAAAAAATTATTTATATGAGTCTGTGGCAGAACGGTTAGTAAGCTGGATTAGCAATTGATGTTATCGATGACAATAAGAAGTGTTAAAAAAAATCAACTATGAAAGAACAAAAAATAATTCATATGGGTCTGTGGCAGAGCGGTTAGTGAGCTGGATTAGCAATCGATGTTATCGATGACAATAAGTGTCAAAAAAAATCAAAAGTACAAAAAATGATTTATATGATTTTTATTTTTATTTTTATTTAAAAAAAAAATATGGTTTACAGACAGTAGGTACGTAGTACACTGTATTGTTCTAAGGAAATTTAATCAATTTTAAGTATTATAAATGTAAACTTCTTCAGTTTTAATCTAGAAATAATCTTTCCTAATAAACTTTGCGTGATTTTACATCTAAGGTTGTTTAGTTATATTATTTTGATTTGATTTCACGTCGGTTAAAATTAATGACCATAGGTCAAATATTTTCCAGCGAAGCCGAACACCAATTGATAATATTTTCTAGGAATAAGTACACAATACAAAATTATTTTGACGAGCAGGGAGGAATCAACCAGAAAATTTATAAAAAAAACAACACGGCACGACTTTATTTTCTCAAATAATACGTTACGGAATATAAAAAATTCAATCGAATTGGATTAAAAACGGTTGCGCCATTTTCGGAACTCTCTACATGAATAAATTATGTTGTTAATTTTCTTTTATTTCAATACTTTTGTATTTTTTTTTAATTTGTGACTGAAAGAAAATTGTGTTCCTATATTTTTATTGGTTTTTGTGCCGACCTTACAAACAGGGTGATATATTTTTTTGCAAATTTATTTAAATATATACGTAGCCAAAGCTTCATTATTTTTTATACAAAACGAAATATTGCATTCATGAATTATTTGTTTGTTATAAAACTTAAAAAAATACTTCTTAATCTTTTTTTTTCTCATCGCACTACAACCTTTGCTGTATGGTTGTGATTTTTCATCTGTTTCATCTATGGTACATATATGAAAAAGACCGTGAAAGATTGGAGGCCTAAGATATACGGACCTATAAACGAATATTGGGTACATATTGGAGGAACCATATAACAAATTATGAGGTTTTCAGAAGAATCGAGGAACCGGGAACATTTTAAACATTATATCGAAAAGACGTGCAAATTGGAAAGGACATGTGTTGCGACACGAAGATCTCCTACATGCCATAGGCAGAGGGTGTCCTCGCCTGGAGTATAATATTTAAACGAGTGTGTCTCGACATGAAGTGTATATCTTATATAGTTCTAAGTGTAAGGAGGGATGTATCGCTTTGCTGCCTACCAATCTCCAAGACAAATGCGCCTAAAGTGAGACAAATGCGCCTGCGCAAAAAGGCATACCAAGATGGCGGTATTCGACGTATTGTGCGGATAATTAAATAAGTAACAGTGAATGTGGATTGTAGAAAAAACTCAATATTTAATGAAATTTGTCATCGCGAGTTTCAATGATTTTATCATTGAAACGTAAATTGTCATTTTAATACCGTCAGATAACAAACATTCATTATTGTTTCAAAATAATTAAAATATATGAATTCTTAAGAAGGTATCTGATGATAATATTTGAATATGATAAAATTTACCTCGATTGTTATCAGCAAAAAATAAATTTACGATTAATGAAAGTATTATTGTTTTAAAGTTACCATTGATGATTCATAATGATAATAATACAGAAATGAAATTTTCAAAAATTGTGGTGTGTCATCTAGCTCTAACTCTTTATGCTCTAGCTCTAGCTTTGAGCATTTAGCTTTTTGATGAATATTTGATAAACCATGATAAAGTCGTTTAATAAATGACCCAAATTCAAACCCAACATTTTATCCGGTTCAGTTTCAAACAGTTTTGCCACCCCTATATTTCCTCTCATTCGATTTACCCTTTAGACGTTAAAATTTAATCAAATTTTCTTTAAGAATGAGAAAACCTTCAAGTTGTAATGGTGAACTTTAAATAATTTATTTTCAAGGTGAAGAGCTATGAGGTGAATTCCAATTGACTAAAGGATGTGTTCCATCATATTCTATCCTTCATAATATTATTAATGTTACAAGAAATTATGTTATATTAAACAAAGAGCGACGTCATAAAGAGATGACGAAATAACATAGGTAGTTGTATAAAATACCATTTTCGCAGTTGGTCTTTTCCACATTGTGAATAATTCCACATTGTGGGATATGTCGTGATGGTTTGAATGAATGAATAGTTTCAGGGAGTTGAATGTAACACAAATTTATTTATTAACTTGAAATTCAAAGAATCATATACTTATTATGTTTAAAACTCCACATTGTGGGTTAGCCTAAAATTGAACGAAGTTGTTGAACAAATGAATATTTTCGGGGAGTTGAATTTTTCCCAAGTTTTTACTCTCCACACTATGGAATAGTGGTATGGAATAAGTAGGTATATGATTCATGGCATGTTTAAAACGAGTGGGTTGTAGCCAACACTAAACTCTCCACACCATAGTAAGTGTTCATTTTTACTCCTCACTAACACAAGGTGATATAGTGGGGAGTTATGATTTCACAATTTTTAAGAGTATTTTTTTACATTAATTTCTCAACGGGTATCATGTAGAGTGTGCATACTGTGAGTTTCGTCGTGATGTGTTTGTATGTATGGCGTACGGCGTACGACGGATTATCCTTTTTGTGTCCTCTCTACATCCCAAACTATAAGTCCGATCAACTTCATATTAACATCATATTATGTGTAAAGTGCATAGACCTAGAGCTGATTAGTTTTCCATACACAACTTTTGATTTCTTCTCTATGAATTCATCATTTAAGATCGTCGGCCTTCGTAGCTCAGTTGGTAAGGTATCTGACTGCTGATCCAAAGGTCCTGGGTTCGATTCCCGGTGAAGACACAATTTTAAATTTTGTTTTCGGCCTGGATCTGTGAGACCATTAATATTGTAAGTCTCCAGAATGTTGCAACTTGTTATTGGTTGTGTGTTAAATTCATATTTGACATAGTACCTGTTAGTTTCCCGAGAATAATAATAATAATAATAAAAAAAAAACACGTAGAAAACGCATACTATGAGTTTCGTGACAATGTTTTTGTGTGTATGGTGTATTGTGAAAACTTTTATCCTCTAGGAATCTAATATTTGTTTAAGAATCTAATAGAGATGTATTACATAAAAAAAGATTTAGAGATTATCAACGTTTCAAGAAGAAACGAGTGGGTTGTGGCCAACGCTAAACTCCTCACTAACAAGTCATTCTACAAAGTATTCAAATTTTGTATGGAAAATTTCCAACATTTTCATGAAATGAGTTTGTTAAATTATTTTTTATTTAAATATTTTATTATCAAAATTTGATAACTCTTCAATGCCATTTTATGAAAGTGATGTGCCTTTTTACGAAATTGAAAACAAAAATTTCAAATTTTAAGTTTCCTGAGCTTGAAGTCACTTTGAAATATTTGACAGTTAAAAAAATTGAGAAGCACTATTCATATATCGTTTAAAATCTAATGGGATCTAATCGAGTATTAGATATACATATTTGCAATTTTTGAATAGAATCGAATGAGTACTTTAGTCTATAATGGATAAAGTAAAAATGAACACGCTGTACATAGCACACACACACAGATACATTGTGATGAAACTTTCAGAATACAATCTCAGCATGATACTAGTTGATAATCTGGAAAAAAAAAATACCCTTAAAATTGCGAAATCATAACTCCCCACTATATCACCTTGTGTTAGTGAGGAGTAAAAATGAACACTTACTATGGTGTGGAGAGTTTAGTGTTGGCTACAACCCACTCGTTTTAAATATGCCATGAATCATATACCTACTTATTATGAGGAAAAACAGATTGATCATTTATTGATAATTTTACCCATCACATCGGATATGATTTACATATATATTACAATACACTTAAAAAAGACAAATAGACTATGTCAGACCAAAACTGGTCCGATGTTGGTCTAAGGGCTTGTTAACATTGCGAAGTTGTATCTACGGATTATAATTTCGTTTTCTTTCGTCGTATTATTGTATCATATTTTATCTTGGGTAAAAATTTGATTTCGAAATATATGTGCGTGGTTTGCGTAAGCCTGCTAAAGACGTGATGATGTTATCTGAGATTTATGTTCCATTCAAACCTTTTGCACAAAGGTATACAAATATTAAGGTAAAAAGCCCTTTTCCTTTTTTTATTATTTTATAGTTGTAATAGAATAGAACGATATTATAACTGTACTTATATTCTTAATATATTTCTTACATTTACCATAACTACAATGTGAAAGCCACAATTTTGTCTCATACCTGTTGCATATTTCAGGATTTTTCTTATGTAATACATACCATTAATATTCCTGTTTTTTTTCCTAACATAATGTCAATATTGTTTATGACCAAAGACCTTATATACTATTATGACATTGTCTTTTTGAAAAAAGTAACATAACATTGAGTCCCAGATAAGCCGTTTTCTTCTCAATTATTATTTTAATAAATCCTTTTTGGTTCATTTTTCTTTTGGTACCTACTTATCTTAAACCCTTTTAAATCAACAATTTAATTTTTTTTATGAAATACCAATAGTAATTAGTTGGCACTTTGACTATTCAACATGCTGCCAACTGTAATATGGAACATCAAAAAGTGTAAAGTGTTCAAGTTTCTAGAGGGTCCAGCAAGCTGTAAAACGAACGTTACCCTGTCATAAGAAGTGATACCAACTTGTACACTTATTTTTGTTTTATCATGTTTCCGCCACTTGTCGCCTTTATCATTGAACATGCCACTACCATACTGAAAAATGTTGTGTTTTTGTTTTATTGCTGTTTATTTACAACTTGAAATTTATTAGGAATTAAGTTTAGTTTGTCGATCGACAATTCTTGATAGAATCTTATTAGGAATTACTTAATGTATGAGTTATTTTTAGGGTACAATTGTGATGTGACAATCTGGTTGTAATATGTCATTTTGATACTCGCTCCGACACGGATATGTTCCCGGTGAAGCGGGTATCAGACGCAAATAAAAAAATAAAACAACCGTAAAGAATACTTAAAAAAAATACTCTTTCATATTTCAATACCGAATTAAAAAAAAATGTATGTCAAAATTGGGAAAAAAGTGGCGTTCGGTTCTCTCTGCCTACCCCGTGATGGACATAGCGTGAGGGTTTGTATGTATGCAGTAATTATATTATTATCTTTCATACAATAATTCGCATGTACATACGTGCTATACAGATTGCAGAAGAGTTTGATGATTTTTTCTCATGAGTCCTCGAATCTTCACCGGAACTCGAAATTTACATAAATGTGTGATCATTACCAAAGTACTTCCTTCCTATCAAATGATAAATCATTCAAACGAGATACAATGATTAAAGAATTACTATCGCTGAAGTGAAAATTTAAGAGTTTGATGATTTTCTCATAGATCCCATGATCAGATCTTGACCACATTGAAATTCGGACAACTCAGTAAAAATAAAACGTTGAACATACATACTAAAACTCACGTCAAATTGATAACCTCTCCGTTTTTAGAAATCGGTTAAAAAATAGTAGCCAAAGTATGGTATTTATCAGTAGCGGAATAGCTTATAGAAGCCGAAAACCCTGGCTTGTCTAGAAATATATGTAATATGTAAAGAAATGCATAAAAATATATGATTGTTGGTTAGTAAAACTGTCGTTTCAGGAAAAAAAATACTATTTTAAGACCTAATATTTCTTCAATGTTTTATTGCAAACATAGGTAGGTAGGGCTACAAAATGTATATATTATATTGTCATGTGATTGAAAAAAAAATTATGGCCGCAGAAATGATCAACGATGAACTTATGCTAAAAAACTTTAAATATTCTACGTCTACCAATTTTCTTTCAGGGTTTGCCTAGACTGAAGGTTCTAGGCACACCCCTGGTATTTTTATAGGTATTTTCTATTAATTTTAATCAAATTACGGTATATATTTCTAACTTTATTGTTTCGATTAAATATTTATTTATTTGTCCTGTCCTTCTTGTAGCGTGATTGCTATAGAAGCTTTGAAAAATATATTTTACTTTGAAGTCTTCTAACCACTCTGTAATTTCGTGTATTTATTTTTTACAATTGCTGTTGACCAAGAAATTCGGTTGACGACACCTGCCTAATAACGCGATGTTTGACAAGCTTTTAGTGGAATTTAAACACAGTCCCAATTAAGCGAGTCGTTAGCCATTACACCCAATTGTAAAATGGTAACAACAATTATACTTTGTTCACAAGATAAAAAACTGACAGTGGTGTAACACATATTATATATATTTTTTTAAAGATATAACTTTTTCTAATTAAGATTTTTGTTGAGATCTTTTATCGATACACAGAAAAATCGTCGAAAATAATTATGCGAACCAGTCAATGAGGGGTTATAGACCCATTTAAAGCTTTTCCTACGAAAAAATGTATTCTCCTTCGTCTACGTTGAAGTATGTTTAATCATGTAGATAAAATTCCTTCTGCTACCTTCTACGTACCTATTCTAAGTATTTATTTACCCTTGAAAATAAAGAATATGATTATTGAAGATTCATTAAAATTATGAAAATTGAAACTTTCACTATTACAAGTTTTTCATGATCTCTATTAAAAATGTGATCATAAGTTAGTCCAAACCCTTACTCCAAAATATAAAACAAAAATACAGTTCATTATAATCTTACGGTCTTACTTATTAGATTTCGTTATAAGCTTACTAAACGTGCAACTAGATAATCACAACTAAAATCGTTAAGATCAGTATTAAAAAATCTTACTTATAAACGTATGCTAAGGTGTGACTAACGAGTACACCGAATTGTTTACAAACACCCTCATTTATTTTTTTTCATATGGCCGCATTGGCTTTACAGATGTAAAAAAATAAATAAATGCATGTAATCTCTGGATAACCGACATTGTAAATATGAAAACAAACACCGCGTTGTGCCGTGTTGAGACAATTTAAACACGATTGCGATGAAGAAAAACAAGGAAAAATGTTATGAGCATTAAATTTTTGTGTCAATATCAAATATGCGTCTGATCATTCCTAATTTGACGTCAACTAAATATGGGTGTAATAAAGATAGTCATGGTTTATAAGTAAACTTTTACGTTAGTTAAACTATTACCAATATTATAGTTTAAAGCAAGACGGTTAATATTTATACTTGCTTACTACTTTCCGTGTCCGGGCTAAATTCTGCCACACCAGTAAGCTGCGACTTTTATCGCTTTGTCATAGGCCATAATCAGGTCCCTATGTGTACAGCCTCCCCTCATCAGTGGACACATCAGTAGGTGGCTGTCATCCTGGGTTTCGCCACAATCACAATTAACATCGTCATCTGCAGGCAATTTTGTTTTTAGATTTCTCATCCAATTTACATACAACTACAAATTTTGACTGCTCTACACCCCTTTAAGAATTCTTTATAGGTAAAAAGGGCCGCAATTAATTGTTATGTTGTGTAAGCTTTCAATGGATGGTGATGTGAAAAAATCTATGGACATCTGTATTACGCATCTAGATAATATACCTACCACACTCAAATTTACGAATAAAATTTGGTAAAATTCAAAAATGACGCATATATAAAATGCGGTCTACATGGAAGGATTTGTGGCAGAACAACGTCTGCTCGGGAACACTAGTTATTTATATAATTTAATAAATAGTACATTTACTTTGTTGCAGTTCGTTCTCAAAGTTCACTATTATGGTACAATTTCAAGCAATTCAATGACAGTTCACGGCATTTGTGTTATTTATTCCACAAGTTGCAAAGAGGACCACATTTTGTTTAAAAAAATAACAAGTTGCGCTCTACACAAAGTGATTCGTAACAATAAAATATTCATTTTTTATTTACTTACAGACACAACAGATATTTCGTTTTTGGTGGCTGTGTGTTTTTTTTTCGTCGAAATGTTTAAAATATTTATCATGTTGTATCAACTACTGCGATACGGCAGTGGTTATTGAATGCAAATATGTTGGTTGAGGATCGTGCCGGACCTTCAAGTGATGGGATCAGTGAGATGATAATATTCCTAATATCCTGGTCCACCCAAAACAAACACCGCAATGACGCACTCAACATTCACCATTTATCCCCCCCCCCATTCACCCTTCACGCTATTACAATACCAACATTATTATATTACAACCTACATTAAACCGTTTTGCATAATCATATTATACATACTTACCATCACCATATCTCGCCACTTACACTTACCAAATATATATTTCCTTACAACTTATATTATTTTTTCTCTTTTTTAGTCTTTTGTCTTATATGTATGCAGTGATCTTTGACAATATTCGATATTTTCCCGCCTTGCAGACTAGACTTAAATTACATTCAGTTTTTCTAATTTTTTTATGCTTCTCAACTTAATTTCATAGTTTATATGGTAAGCCAAATTTTAATAGCATCGCTACAAACACCACCACTCGTTCTGTATATAGTGTTTGTCATTATAGCATTTTGCAAGTTTGCAAGCACTATAGCGTTTTGCAAACTTGCAAAACGCTATAGTGCGTATAATGACAAACAATTACATAGCA
This sequence comes from Molanna angustata, assembly GCA_963576475.1. NCBI lineage: Eukaryota > Metazoa > Arthropoda > Insecta > Trichoptera > Molannidae > Molanna > Molanna angustata. The sequence goes on along the minus strand of OY754965.1, from coordinate 19,867,051 downwards.
CGAAAAGTAGCTAAAATGCAGAGATCGTTAGATTAATAATCTCGGCATTATGATACGGCACGAATTCATTTTATTGTAATGTGTCGGTCTTTGTGGATCAGTTGGCTGCAAATAAATGACTGCTTATCCAAAGGTCTCGGATACGATTCTCGGTGAGACACAGATATTAATTGTTTTTTCATTCCGGATGATGGATTCAGAAGACCACCAGAATATGAAGGGAACGTAGCCCATAGCTTAAATGTGTCGGGTTAAATGTTTAGAGGGAGCCCAGAGTGCAGATAGAAAGAGTGGTGTGGCAGGATATGCCTAGTAATGGAGTTACCAGAGGAGAGAGGACGCAGACAGTAGACCCTGCCATAATATAGGACAATATTGCTGAGGTAAGGAATAAAAATAAATTGAAAACGATAAATATCGCAACTTGAAGACTTGCCACAATTATGGTAATTAAGTCTTCAAGTTGACGGATTGAATTTAATTTTGAGGGTTAACGAGGTTTTTTATGGTTAAATGTATTTTGTGTATGTATATGACGACGCACAATTTCAGACCTTATGTTCCTTCACAGTATACTAAATGGAAACATAGAATGTCATGAAATTCTTACCAATATCAAATTTAATACATCTACTCGCCGGACAAGACATACGTCACTTTTCTTCTCCAATATCTGTAAAACAAATGCTTCCAAAAACGCTCCGATTAACAGAATGATAAACTTATTTAACTCTTACGAAAAAAAATGCCGACTTAGACATATTTTTTGATTCACATATAACATTCAAAAATAAACTTATATCTAACATCGTGACATTATAACAATAAGGTACTGATTAATTTTATTTTTCCCAACCACCCTCAGCAATATATTTTCTTTTTCTTCCCAACTCATGAATCTGTCAATATATGTTCGTCTACACACACGTGCACACCCTCTCACACACATAAACACCCACACACTCATACTCTTTCTAGATATCTCTTTCACACACACATGTATGTATTACTCTTCTCTCATGCGCGCACCCACACTAATTCACACTTTTTTGTTGTATTATTTTGATATTAGGTATAGTACGTAAGAGGTACATGTTATTTTTGTATTTTTATTTATTTAATTTCAATAATTGTATGCATGTACTGTGTGCTGTCCTTGGTAAAATAAAATAAAATAAAAATAAATATGTATTGTTAATTATCTGTGCGTGTATTTTGTGTATGTATATGTATTGTTAATTCTCTGTGCGTGTATTTTGTGTATGTATATGTATTGTTAATTCTCTGTGCGTGGAAATTTTTTTCAACCAACCCGAGCAACGTGGAGTCTCTAAAGTTAAATGGGTACAATAGTATTTATATTTATTGGTATATAGTGAGAAATAAATAGAAAAAAAAAATATTATTAAAAATATTATATAAAAATATTAATAAATATTTGAAATGTTAGTTACTCGAATAGCAATAAAATAAAACGAGTGGGTTGTAACCAACACTATATTTCTCACTACCAAGTCACCCCACAAAGTATGAAAATTTTGTATGGAATTTTTTCAACATTTTCATAAAATGAGTTTTTTTAAATATTTTATTACGAAAACTTGATGATTCTTCAAAGCTATTTTATGAAATTGATGTGACTTTCTAGCAACTTGAAAATTTTATATTTTCTGAGGTTGTGGTCACGTTGAAATATTTGACAGTTATAAAAAATTGAGAAGCACTGATCAGATATCCTTCAAAATCTAAAGGGGCCTAAGCGAGTATTAGATATACAATAAAAAGAGTAATTTATTCTGTAATCGATAAAGCAGAATAAACATGCCGTACATATCACATAGTAGGTACACAGCACACACACAGATACATTGTGATCTCAGCATGATACTATTTGATAAACTGCAATAAACATGCCGTACATATCACATAGTAGGTACACAGCACACACACAGATACATTGTGATCTCAGCATGATACTATTTGATAAACTGCAATAAACATGCCGTACATATCACATAGTAGGTACACAGCACACACACAGATACATTGTGATCTCAGCATGATACTATTTGATAAACTGCAATAAACATGCCGTACATATCACATAGTAGGTACACAGCACACACACAGATACATTGTGATCTAAGCATGATACTATTTGATAAACTGCAATAAACATGCCGTACATATCACATAGTAGGTACACAGCACACACACAGATACATTGTGATCTCAGCATGATACTATTTGATAAACTGCAATAAACATGCCGTACATATCACATAGTAGGTACACAGCACACACACAGATACATTGTGATCTCAGCATGATACTATTTGATAAACTGCAATAAACATGCCGTACATATCACATAGTAGGTACACAGCACACACACAGATACATTGTGATCTCAGCATGATACTATTTGATAAACTGCAATAAACATGCCGTACATATCACATAGTAGGTACACAGCACACACACAGATACATTGTGATCTCAGCATGATACTATTTGATAAACTGCAATAAACATGCCGTACATATCACATTGTAGGTACACAGCACACACACAGATACATTGTGATCTCAGCATGATACTATTTGATAAACTGCAATAAACATGCCGTACATATCACATAGTAGGTACACAGCACACACACAGATACATTGTGATCTCAGCATGATACTATTTGATAAACTGCAATAAACATGCCGTACATATCACATAGTAGGTACACAGCACACACACAGATACATTGTGATCTCAGCATGATACTATTTGATAAACTGCAATAAACATGCCGTACATATCACATAGTAGGTACACAGCACACACACAGATACATTGTGATCTCAGCATGATACTATTTGATAAACTGCAATAAAAATAACCTTAAAATTGCTCATTCATCACCCACTACATATATCACCTTTAGAAAGTGAGGAGTAAAATTGCTCATTCATCACCCACTACATATATCACCTTTAGAAAGTGAGGAGTAAAATTGCTCATTCATCACCCACTACATATATCACCTTTAGAAAGTGAGGAGTAAAATTGCTCATTCATCACCCACTACATATATCACCTTTAGAAAGTGAGGAGTAAAATTGCTCATTCATCACCCACTACATATATCACCTTTAGAAAGTGAGGAGTAAAATTGCTCATTCATCACCCACTATATCACCTTTAGAAAGTGAGGAGTAAAATTGCTCATTCATCACCCACTATATCACCTTTAGAAAGTGAGGAGTAAAATTGCTCATTCATCACCCACTATATCACCTTTAGAAAGTGAGGAGTAAAAAGTAACACAGGTATTTAGTTTTAGCTTCTATGAAGAGTTAATTAGGAGGATAACAACAATTTAGATATTCTGGGAAGCAAGCAGAATATCTCAAGACGGACGTTCAACAGCAAACATCAAAAGCAGGATCCACCAAGCAAGAGTCGCCTTCAACAAAAGATCAACAATTTTTGAATCCCCTAACATTTCCATCAAAATTAGGAAAAATTTGATCAAGACTCTTGTCTGGAGTGTATTGGTATATGGCTGTGAAACATGGACCATCAGCCAACACGAAATGGGACGTCTGTCTGCTTTTGACATGTGGTGCTACAGACGCATGGCTAAAGTTCACTGGTCAGAACATATCAGCAACGACGAGGTACTAAGTAGGGTTGGAGAGATAAGGCAAATTATGAAAAGAATTGCACAACAGAGAACAACTTGGATAGGCCACAACATCCGGCACCCAGGCCTGCTTTTTACCATCGTAGAAAGGAATGATTGATGGGGGTAACTGTAGAGGTCGCCCCAGAAACAACTTTATAGACCAGATAATCGGTGACGTGCGCTGTAGCAGTTACAAAGAGATGAAGAGACTGACGGACGATAGAGGTAAGTGGAAAGATCGAGTGTTTGGTGCAGACCAATCCTAGGATTGTGACCAGAAGAGAAAAACAAAATTAGAAACTATTTGAGTATTATAATATATACGTTGAACTATTGTAAGATAAAGGATGTAGTTTTTTATGTGGTCTTTATATTTTTAATAACATAGGTATTATTCTCACAAAATCGTTGGGTATTGTAGTTACTTATTTACGTTATTACAATTTTAGCGATACCGAAATGAGGTTTTATACAATTAAATTAAGTGCAAGGAAGTGTTATTGAATATGACTTCTATTTTCTATTTATTAACACTTTAAACATACGTTATAATTCTTGTAACATATGTATAAAAAAACAATTCTTAATATTGAATCTGGAGCAAGAAATGTCCACAATTCTTTCATCTCCATTGTTAGGTGTTCACAGAATAACATGTTTGAGAGTTTGAGTGTTGGTAAACCATATATTTAGAGTGGTGTAAAGGGAGAGTATTCGAGTGTAAACCACGAGGGGTACCTACCTATGTAGGTAGTATTCGGAGACGAAATAACATTTCAGGGCAGAGAACTTACATTTCAGACGATTCTACTGAGCAATTATGAAGGGACTAGTTTCACACCAAGGTATCTATTTTAGTCACATAGAATAAATGAATTAGATGAATTGAAATTTCTAATGAGCAACCTTGATGATAGGTATGATCGAAATAATTGTAAAAAAGCAATCCTTTGTACAAAAAACTATGTACTTAATATGTATGTAGTTAACCAGGTATATTTGAGCATTATTCGAAATATAATAAAAAAACGAGTGGGTTGTGGCCAACGCCAAACTCCTCACTACCACGTCACTCCACAAAGTATTAAAATTTTGTACATAAAATTTTCATCATTTTCATGAAATGAGTTTTGTGAAATTATTTTAAATTAAAATATTTTATTATGGAAACTTGATCATTCTTCAATAACAATTTATGAAAGTGATGTGCCTTTTTACCAATTTAAAAATAAAAATATCAGTTTTTATGTTTCCTTAGCTTGGAGTCACTTTGATATATTAGACAGTTAAAAAATTGAAAAGCACTATTCAGATATCCTTCAAAATCTAATGGGGGTCTAAGCGAGTATTAGATTATACAAATTTACAAATAATCGATAAAGTATAATTAACACGCAGTACACATATTATATAGCACATACTATACAACACACACACACACACACACACAGATACACTGTGATGAAACTTTCAGAATACAATCTCAGCATTACTAGTTCATAATCTGCAATAATAAAATAGCCTTAAAAATTGCGAATTCATAACTCCCCACTAAATCCCCTTGGGTTAATGAGGAGGAAAAAACAAAAGTAACAATCAAAAGCAAAACGAGAGCCAACTGAAAACGATTGTGTAATAGTAAGATTTGAGTTTAAAAATGTTCACAATTTTGTTGTTTGGAAGACTGTCAACAGAGTTATGGATGAGCTATGGATGAATAGATCGCTCATTTGTTATTACTGGATATATTTGCTATTACTGGATATATGAAGATGCTCATGCATATCTCTCAATAAGACAGTCGAAATACTTGGGTATTTCGGTTGACAACTTCTTTAGATGGACAGAACATATCAATGCAACTGCAAAAAAAATAAGAAAACTTATATACCTATTTAAAAACATTCGTAATATAATGGACCAAAAAACTTTGAAACTATATATTATACATTAGTACAAACCATTATCTCTCATGGAATGATCGGGTGGGAAGGTGCATCTAAAACAAATATGGCTCCTCTATTTAAGGCTCAGAAAGCTCTCATTAAAGTGATTATTAAAAAACCTTTCCATTTCCCGACCATTCTACTATTTAAAGACTTTAACGTACTAACTACAGCACAACTCTATATCAAACAAATCCTTATTCACTTTAAAAATGTTAAGAAAAACCATATCACTGCTCAACATTCTCACGATACAAGACACAGACATCAACTTATCACTCCGAAGACAAACACTACATACAGACAAAGACATTATCAATACTTGGCTCCAAATATCCTAAATTTAGTTACCTAATAGAACATGCATTTAATAGAAAATACAATACTTAAACATTCAATACAAACATGGTTATATAACAAAGGGATCAACTATTGTCAGCAAATTCTCAATTCATAACAACATACATACAATACAAACATGGTTATATAACAAAGGGATCAACTATTGTCAGCAAATTCTCAATTCATAACAACATACATACAATACAAACATGGTTATATAACAAAGGGATCAACTATTGTCAGCAAATTCTCAATTCATATTTACATTATACGACAAAACTACAAACATAGAACTCAATAAATGGACCACGGGTTACACAATCGTTCTATATAATAGCTTACAATGATTTAGTAATTAATATTATGTAACTAGTCTACCACCTCGGAACAGGCCTGGCCTAGTGAGGTGGTCCAAACCAAACCAATTTATTTGTTATGTTGCTTATATAAAATGTAATATTTGGTATATGTAATAAAAAAAATATAGTCACAATAGTTTCTCCCAAATTGAAAGAAAGGAGATACTAAAAAAAGCATAAGTACGGCATTTTATTATTAAGTAATAAATACAACGCAATAATCATACAATAATCATCACCTAATATAAACTTGATAAACCACCTATTCCTGTTTATGACTGCAAATATCTATTTAACAAAATAGTCAAATTCATTGAATTATATCAATTATTATCTGCAATTCATCCGGGGTCCGTAGTCCTCAGACGATATGATATTCCATACATTTCTTGATATTATTATTAAAATCATAGCAAAAAATTAATATAAAAATCTGTAGGTACTTGAACATATTTAGGTATTAGTTCACTTATGGTCTCTACCCTTCACAGAAAAAAATCATGTAGATATTAACTAATCAAAAACAATATAAGCATCATTTCTGAAACCTACTAGATTATAAACCTCTTTCGTCATAGAATTGATAGTGTCCTCGTAAGATAATACATTTATCAATGCGATAAATAAAATAATGTAGAATTTTATTCAAATATGTTTTTTACTAAGCAATTTATGTATTATTTCAAGTCTAATGACACAATTTATTTATAATGAAAAATGAATCTCCAGCAAATGATCTGAGGTTAAAGGAAGTCCTCTTTTGTCTTATACAACAACACGAGGCCCCTTGCCATGTTGTAAAATCTACCGTTTTTATCATGAAAACATTTGATTGATTTTTTTGTGGGATTTTAAGCCGTGATATTATCCAGATGTCGAAATTCACACATAAAAAATAAACAAGCATACGGTTCTCACGAGAGTAACGTAAGTATTTTTAACTTGGTCAGGGGCCTGGGTGCGTTTTAGTATTCTCTCTTGAATCCACGTTTAAATATAATGGCATTAGATACAAGACTGTCAGATTATACAAGAAAAATAAGTATGTAACACCTGATCTATTCTACGCTTATAAATCACGAAGATTAATTTCCGTTTGCTCTTAGGCGCGCTGCTCCGAGCATTAATACTTAGATCTCGGTCGAATGTTTCACACTAACTAGCACATACCTACACTACATACATGTATGTATACTAACTTACTGGAGCATCTACATATTAATGTCCTTACCTATGTGAATTCTAAACACGCCGTGTTTGTCTAAAGATAACATCAGATAATACACCTGATTTGACTTGAGTAGGTATATAGCTATGACAAAATGAAATATTAATGCTCGTAATTAATATTCGCTCACTAATCGATGAAACTAATAATTTCGAATTGACGTAGGTACTTCCCTTCAGTAACTACTGATCATCAAATATGTGCTAAGGATATAAATTGGTTTTGGCTTAAATTTACGAAAAACAAAATGTTTTTGATCGTTAGATTAATGGCTGAGAGAAAAGCGTCTTAGACACAAGAATCACTGAATCTTGTTTAGGTACATAATACATACAACTGCAACTTTTTTCACTAAACTTAAAGATAAGGATTTTTACTTAGATTCGTAAATGAACGAACGTGTTTTGAATACTTATTGCTAGAACAAACTCATAGTACAAGTTAGTGTCTATCTTGTTTAATGATTATTTTTTTAATAATATCTCTTTACAAATTTGTATTGTCTGAAACTTGTAATTTACAATCAAATTAGAAGAAAATATTTTTTATCTAATTTGAGTTTTTTTGTAGTACCTAATGTTATTTTCAATTTTATTTTTCGTAATGTACCTGTGCGATATCGGCAAAAGAAACAGATTGAACAAGATGAGTTTGAAAGGAGTGGACTTACTGTGCCAGCTGACTTCTTCCTTTTCTCTGTCGCGTTGTTCTTCCCTCTAATTCGTCACAGGTTCAACATATGATTCACCAATTGTCTGTAATGTATGCAATATACGTGCGAATGCCGCGAACGTATTTTAATGTTTTATATTAAAGTGCGCACGGCGCTTGCACAACACGGGTTGAGTATAGAGACGCGTATTTGCGAGACTGACGAATGTGGCCTACTCGCGCGTGGACAGGCGAGATTATTGTTACCACGTTCAAGGTATGGGTATGAAGAGGTTTAGGTATTTCAAGAAGTTGAGGATAGGTACAAATGGGAAGTATCTATTATCTGTGCCAACAGTACCTTTAATTAATTTTTCGGGATTCTCCAAAATGTAGTCGGTAAATTAAACGCAAACTAATCTGACAAAAAAAAAATCTATAAGAATATCTAAAAGAACTTACCAGAAACAATTATCTGAGCTGGAGGACTTCTGGATCGCTGTCCTGTGAGAATATCTCTCACCAAACAACTGTAGCTAGATAAAGAGTCTGCTTCTTGAACCGCTCGGATATGCAGCTCCCATCCTTCACCACCAACTATTACACGTTCACCTAAAAAAATAAAATATAAAATGAAACATATTAGTATAATAGGGCATAATACTAAAAATATCGTGGACTGAGGTGGTCAGTTACACTGAAGTACTACGTAGAGCCAACACCAACAGAGAATTATTCACCAATGTTAATCTCCGTAAATCCATATTCTGAGAGGTGTAAAGTATGCCATCCTTCAGCTCGTCACAAAGGGGAAGATATGCAGGGTCGTAGAGGGGTCGGAATAAGGCAGCTTTCCTGGCTGCGAAACACCCGGAAATGGACCGGTATGAGAACTGTGGAGGAGCTGTTTTGCACTGCACAGGATAGAGAGGCACATTTGCACTGCGCTTTCTCTATGGTGGTCGTCAACGTCGGGGAGACCTGATATGACACAAGAAGAAGAAAAATAATAGGGCAGTGTCGGGCATCGCGCTGAATAAGTAAACCACTGAAGGCGAGTTCAAATCCCACCCTAGTCACCCACCCACCCTCGACAGATATCGTTCGTCTATACCACAAGCATTTACGCTTAATTTTAGGAATGTAGGAGGATGTTAAGAATGTATGAAGATCCTCCGATGAATTTGTGGACTGGTAAAAGAGGGAGACCAATGGCGTATTCGCACAAATGACGAGCTGTACGAAATATATCAGGGCCCAAGCATCTCAACGCATTTAAAACTGCTTAGGTTAAGATGGGCTGAAAACGTACAAAGAATGCCAGAATCACGCGTCTCCCAAATAATACTGAACGGACACCCAGGTGGAAGAAGACGAGTGTGAAGACCCAGGCTGAGGTGGGAGGATGAGGTCAGGAGGGATGCAGAGCAGCTGGAGGACGGCAGCCGAGGACAGAATGAGTTGGAAACAAAAGTTACAGGAGGCCAAGGCTCGATATGGGCTGTAGCGCCATCGGAGTGAGTGAGAGTTAGTGATGAGGATGTAAGTGTACGTTCACAAGACCATATTCATTCTTTATAAAAAGTTAAATACTTATACACAAATATAAGTTCATATATTTTCTATTTCTAGAAAAGCAGATTTGCTAGTTTATGTAAGTGGGTATCCATCGATATTCATCTATTTTTTTATATATTTATCAGATAAAAACAGATATTCAGTAGTAAAAAAGTTAGTCATCATTATCATCATATGCTGAAAAGCATTATTGAATTATCAAGAATAAATTCATTATTTGCATATATACCTACTCTGATTTTATGTTTAATTATTGTAAATGTTTTCTCATATCATATTTTGTATTTTTGAGTTTAATTGAAACGTTATTTTTACTCTCCACACTATGGAATAGGGGAGAGTCATGATTTCGCAAAATTTAAGCGTATTTTTTTACATCAATTTCTCAATGGGTATCATGTAGAGAATGCACACTATGAGTTTCGTCGTGATGTGTTTGTGTGTATGGCGTATACGCTGTACGCCGTACGCCGTACGCCGTACGCCGTAGCATTTATCTTTTTTGTGTCCTCTCTACAGCCCAAACTATAAGTCTGATCGACTTCATATTAACATCATATGTGTAAAGTGCAAAGACCTAGAGCTGATTAGTTTTCCATAGACAACTTTTGATTTCTTCTCTATGAATTCATCATTTACGTTGTTTTTTTTTTGTGTCCTCTCTGCAGCCCAAACTATAAGTCCGATTGACTTCATATTGATATCACATGTGTTAAGTCCATAAACTTAGAGCTGATTAGTTTTCCATAGACAACGGTTCATTTTTTCCCAATGTTTCTTTATGATTTCATCTATTAAAACTGAAAAAATGCTCTCACGACCTGGAAATTAGAGATATTTTAATTTGGTTTCAACTATTTATACAACACCAAGAATCTTCATAAAATTGTATTCAAAGTTGGTCAATGTTAAAAGAAAAATATTCAACGGTTTCAAAAATTATATTTTATTTAATGGATATTTGTATGAAACTTATATGTAACAAGAGAATTTTTTTATATTTGGCAATGATCAGTTCATTGATTTCATATTGATAGAAGAATATTAATAGCTTGAACTTAGAACTGATAAGCTTTTCATAGATATCATATAATTTCTTCATATGATATCACGTGTAAACATTGTCAAAATGCTCTAACGCTCTTTGAAACAAAATTTATCTGCTTTTTTTAAAATATTTCATACAACATAAGCAGTCTTCACTATACTGCATTAATAGTTTGTCTATCTTAACATAAAAATATACTATCGGAAGAAAATTTATATTCCTGGTAGTAACATTTAGTATGAATAAAAATGTAATTAGATAAATTTCTATGTATGGAAACGTTTAGTAATTTGATTTCATGTTATAATGTAAAGAGCTTGAACATAGAACTGATTAGCTTTCCATAAATAACAAAAAAAATCTTCATATGATATCACCTGTCAAAATTTGAAAAATGCTCTCGCGTTCTTTAAAACAAAATTTATCTGCTTTTTTTAAAATATTTCATACAACATAAGCATTCTTCACTATACTGCATTAATAGTTTGTCTATCTTAACATAAAAATATACTATCGGAAGAAAATTTATATTCCTGGTAGTAACATTTAGTATGAATAAAAATGTAATTAGATAAATTTCTATGTATGGAAAAGTTCAGTAATTTGATTTCATGTTATAATGTAAAGAGCTTGAACATAGAACTGATTAGCTTTCCATAAATAACAAAAAAAATCTTCATATGATATCACCTGTCAAAATTTGGAAAATGCTCTCGTGTTCTTTAGAACAAAATTTATCTGCTTTTTTTAAAATATTTCATACAACATAAGCATTCTACACCATACTGCATTAAAAGTTTGTCTATCTTATCATAAAAATATACTATCGGAAGAAAATTTATATTCCTGATAGTAACATTTAGTATGAATAATAATGTAATTAGATAAATTTCTATGTATGGAAAAGTTCAGTAATTTGATTTCATGTTATAATGTAAAGAGCTAGAACATAGAACTGATTAGTTTTCCATAAATAACAAAAAAAATCTTCATATAATATCACGTGTCAAAATTTTGAAAATGCTCTCGCGTTCTTTAAAACAAAATTTATCTGCTTTTTTTAAAATATTTCATACAACATAAGCATTCTTCACTATACTGCATTAATAGTTTGTTTATCTTAACATAAAAATATACTATCGGAAGAAAATTTATATTCCTGATAGTAACATTTAGTATGAATAAAAATGTAATTAGATAAATTTCTATGTATGGAAACGTGTAGTAATTTGATTTCATGATATAATGTAAAGAGCTTGAACATAGAACTGATTAGCTTTCCATAAATAACAAAAAAATTCTTCATATGATATCACCTGTCAAAATTTGAAAAATGCTCTCGCGTTCTTTAAAACAAAATTTATCTGCTTTTTTTAAAATATTTCATACAACATAAGCATTCTTCACTATACTGCATTAATAGTTTGTCTATCTTAACATAAAAATATACTATCGGAAGAAAATTTATATTCCTGATAGTAACATTTAGTATGAATAATAATGTAATTAGATAAATTTCTATGTATGGAAAAGTTCAGTAATTTGGTTTTAATGTTATAATGTAAAGAGCTTGAACATAGAACTGATTAGCTTTCCATAAATAACAAAAAAAATCTTCATATAATATCACGTGTCAAAATTTTGAAAATGCTCTCGCGTTCTTTAAAACAAAATTTATCTGCTTTTTTTAAAATATTTCATACAACATAAGCATTCTTCACTATACTGCATTAATAGTTTGTCTATCTTAACATAAAAATATACTATCGGAAGAAAATTTATATTCCTGGTAGTAACATTTAGTATGAATAAAAATGTAATTAGATAAATTTCTATGTATGGAAAAGTTCAGTAATTTGATTTCATGTTATAATGTAAAGAGCTTGAACATAGAACTGATTAGCTTTCCATAAATAACAAAAAATTTCTTCATATGATATCACCTGTCAAAATTTGGAAAATGCTTTCGCGTCCTTTAAAACAAAATTTATCTGCTTTTATTAAAATATTTCATACAACATAAGCATTCTACACCATACTGCAATAATAGTTTGTCTATCTTAACATAAAAATATACTGTCGATAGAAAATTTATTTTCCTGGTAGTAAAATTTAGTATGAATAAAAATGTATATAATAAGATAAATTTCTTATGTATGGAAAAGTTCAGTAATTTGATTTCATGTTATAATGTAAAGAGCTTGAACATCGAACTGATTAGCTTTTCATAAATAACAAAAATTTCTTCATATGATATTACGTGTCAAAATTGTCAAAATGCTCTAACGTCCTTTAAAACAAAATTTATCTGCTTTTATTAAAATATTTCATACAACATTAGAATTCTTCACCATACTGCATTAATAGTTTGTCTATCTTAACATGAAAATATACTATCGTTAGAAAATTTATATTCTTGGTAGTAAAATTTAGAATGAATAAAATATTTCATTGTCAATATTTGTGGTGTGGAGAGTTTAGTGTTGGCCACAACCCACTCGTTTATTTGTATATTTAAATTATTGTTTTTAAATTGGAATATTTATTATATTTTATTTTTAGATTTGTATATTTTTGTATATATTTTTCTTCTGTACCTATGTCTATTCATAGCAATGAATCAAATGATTCCTTCCATTCTATCCCTGAATCCTTTGCCTCCTTTTCCAATTCCAATATAATCCCTGATATTTCTTCTTTAGAACTATCCAGCTCTGATTCTTCCGTCATATCAAGCACCGAACTCCATAATTCTTCCACTCCAGTACAACTACATGACCTTCTTGATACATCATTCTCGTGTTTTCCTAAAGGCTTCAACGTGTGTCATATAAACGCGCAAAGTATTCCCGCCCATCATAATGACATTCTATCCACATTCTCGAATCTATCTGTCCATGCTATTCTTGTTAGTGAAACCTGGCTAAAACCATCACTTCACTCGTCATCATTTTTACTTCCAAGTTATACGCTGATTAGAAATGACAGGTTGATTCGTAGAGCTGGTGGTGTTGGGATTTATCTTCGATCTGACATTGAATATTCTGTAGTTCATCAATCAAATAACACTGATATAGGGAGCCCTGAATACTTATTTATCAATGTCAAATTTAAACATAATAACCTTTTACTTGGAGTGTTATACTGTCCTCCCTGTTCTAATTACTTCAGTGAGCTTGAGTTGCATCTAGAAAATCTTCTTTCCATTTATCCACATATTCTCTTGATGGGAGACTTCAATACTTGTTTACTACGGAGTGATAACAGAAATCAAAATCTTATTCGAATCTTGGATTCACTAAACCTTACTATCCTACCTCTTCAACCAACCTATCATACTGAGATTTCTGATTCACTTCTAGACTTAATCATAACTTCTAAACCCAATTATATTCTCAATCATGGTCAATTTTCCGCACCTGGATTTTCTCACCATGATCTGATTTTTGCTTCCTATAATATACACTGCAATAAACCTCCACAAAAAATAGCTTTTCTCCGAAATTTTAGGAGTATTGATAAAGCAGCATTGACGAGGGATGCCGAAGACATTGACTGGAGTAGGATTTATATTGTTCAAGATATCGATCTCAAAGTTTCCATATTTAATAATGAAATACTCAAACTTTTCGACACTCATGCACCTCTTACACGAGTGAAGCTCAAAGATACATCATGTGCGTGGATCACCGACGATATTAAATATCTCATGGCAAAGAGAGATAAAGCCTTTGCTAAGCATAAGCGGCAGCCGACTGACAACAACTGGAGTAACTATAAGACGCTACGTAATCACTGCAACCAGTCTTGTCGCAATGCAAAGCAACGTTACATTCACAACTTCATCGGTCAATCTGCTCCCCGTCGCACTTGGAAATTCTTGCAATCTCTAGGAGTAGGGAGGAGTGGTGACCTTGAGACCCCTAAGATCGATATCAACGAGTTAAATCGTCACTTTGCTTCGCCTCCGTTCCTTCTAAATAATATTAAAAAAGCCAATACTCTCAATCAACTATGTAGTCAACCTATTCCTACCCACATACCTTTCGCATTTGAAACTATAACTGATACTGAGATTATGAAAATCTTATCTTCCATAACAACCAAATCCTTCGACTCCGATGGCCTCAATATTGAAATGATACGTCTGCTTTTGCCTCCAATTCTGCCCATTATTACACACATTATTAACCACTCACTGACCGTTGGTATCTTTCCATCGGCATGGAAAATCGCACATGTCATACCCCTCCCTAAGATTTCAACACCTACTCAACTAAAAGACTATCGTCCAATATCGATTTTACCAATATTGTCTAAAGTTACTGAAAGGATAGTATTCAATCAATTCAATGCATGGCTTTGTTCTAATTCTTTCCTTGATCCACTGCAATCTGGTTTCAAAGCAGGTCATAGTACCACAACTGTACTAGTTAAGATTACGGATGACATTAGACGTGCTATGAACAATAAACAATTTACAATTCTCACACTACTCGATTTCAGTAGCGCGTTTAATTCCGTTGATTTTGACATTCTTCTTGCTAAGTTGTCCTCGCTAAACATAGCTCAGCCAGTATTGGAGTGGTTCACCAGTTATCTTGGCAACCGTAAACAATGCATTAAGACAGCTAACACTACTTCTGATTATGCCACCTTGCTGTCTGGAGTTCCGCAAGGTGGAGTTTTATCTCCACTGTTATTTTCTGTATTTATTAACTCTATCACTACAAACCTCAGATGTAAATATTATCTTTTTGCAGACGATCTTCAATTATATTTCCATTTTAATATCTCTGATATTAACAATGCAGTCCTTCACATGAATGAAGATCTTAAATTGATCTCTTCTTGGTCATCGGATCATGGTCTTCTTGTTAATCCTACTAAGTCCCAGGCAATTATAATCGGTAGTCCTCGTCTGCTGTCATCTATAAGGAATTTGCAACTCCCACTGCTGTATATCAATAACCAATGCATTCCTTATACCAGGGTTGTAAAAGATCTTGGAATCTTCATCGATGATGACCTTTCGTGGCATGAACAGGTATCGCATGTTAGTAAATCTATTTTCTTTGCCCTACATTCACTTAATAAACTTAAAAATTTCCTTCCATTCCGTTGTAAAATAATTCTTGCTCAATCACTTCTTCTTCCATTGCTTGATTATGCCGATGTATGCTACTTGGATGCAAATGAAGTGCATCTCAATAAACTTGAACGTCTTCAGAATATATGTATCAGATTCATCTTTGGGTTGAAAAAATTTGATCGCATATCACCTTACCGCAATCTTCTTTGTTGGCCCAGGATACGCCAGCGGCGCAATATACACATTTTGTCACTATTGTACAATATTCTCTCGAACCCAAACCTGCCACAGTACCTCAAAAGCAAATTCACTTATTTATCCAGTCATGGACTTCCACTCCGATCTGCTGAATGTACAACACTTTCCATACCTATCCATAATACAGAATTTCTCAGCTCTTCGTTCGAAGTACAATCAGCAAGATTATGGAATAGCCTTAGTCCGGATATTGCGTCGTCTAACTCACTTAGTATTTTCAAGAAAAAACTAAAGAAGGAATATTTATCCTTGAACGCCTGATCCCGATTTCCTCTCCTGTCCTTACCATATCCTTTTTCTTGCTATGAATTATAATTTTTTTTTTGTTTTAATAGTATTTAAGTGTTATACGTATTTTCTTTGATTTCTTTTACTCTTTTTTATTTGCTGTTGTACATACACAATGTTGTGATACTTTGTAATCTGGTTGGTTGGAAGAAATTGCCTAATGGCAATAAGCCCGCCAGTGTACAATTATATTTGTTTATATTATGTACAAAAAGATGTATAAATAAATAATAAAATAAAAGCCCTGGGTGGGCCTTGGCTGAATCCAGCAATATAGTTCATTCTTGCCTTTCTGAAGATGTGGTTTTTCGGTTACTAATTTACTGAATACATCTTCAGAATAGTTTCATCTCAAAAAAATATTATACATATGAAAATAAAAAAAATGTTTTTTTTATTTATTAAGCTTGATGTGCAATACTGTGTACAATGTCACAAGGTTTATTGCCACAAGGCAATTTCTTCCAACCAACCAAAGCAACGTAAAGCTATAGATAGTATAGTGATAGGTACATACATTAAATTTATAACAAACGGAAAGAAACACGTAACATTATTAAGAGTAAATTCACAACAACAAAGGAAGGAAGGAAATAGATGTTGAGACTGTTGAGAGAGGGGAGGGAGGATGGATATGGGGTGTCATTTGGGAATTATTAGACAGGTAAAACAGCTTTAGTTTCTTTTTAAAAGGTTGAATCGATTGAGACGTCGTAGTATCATTACTTAAAGTATGTAAAAAGACATGAAATAAACCACAAATTATTTGATCAAAAGGGTGTTTTATAATATAAATATTTTATTATTCTTTGCACCTTCATTTTGGGACTATATGACTTCATTTTGGGACTTTTGCGCATATTTTTATGACCAAGACCGTTAATAATTACTTTGTTTTTTGATATATCTTTAAAAAAAGTAATTTCGGGTCTATTTGAGTATTTTGAACCATCCGGTTTATTGAAGTCGATCAACACAGACTTTATGTATCCGATTCGTAAGACCTCCCCCAGAAATTGAAGATTTCAATTGAAATAAATTCAACTTCGTCTAGATTCAGGTTTTATAGTATTTTTATTCTTATTCAATCCTAACAAACATACAGTCATACAAACAAATGTAGCAAGTTCAATGTAAATAATATATCATAGATCAATTTTGTTTGTGAATATTACATAACAAAGTGTAAACAATTACTAATATTAAAATTAGTAGGTACTAGATGAAAAACAACAAAAAAGGGAAAGGAAGGTTGTGGCATTCGTAGTCAAACTGAACAAAGCAGGAATCAGTTACCGTAAACCTCCATACAGAAGGAAAGGAAGATTGTGGCATTCGTAGTCAAACTGAACAAAGCAGGAATCAGTTACCGTAAACCTCCATACAGAAGGAAAGGAAGATTGTGGCATTCGTAGTCAAACTGAACAAAGCAGGAATCAGTTACCGTAAACCTCCATACAGAAGGAAAGGAAGATTGTGGCATTCGTAGTCAAACTGAACAAAGCAGGAATCAGTTACCGTTAACCTCCATACAGAAGGAGAGGAAGGTTATGGCATTCGTAGTCAAACTGAACACAGCAGAAATCAGCTACAGTAAATTTCCAAGGGTTTCTGTAATGGCATTTTTATTTTTATATACCTACAAATATCAACATGCTTAAAAACATAATAAATTATACGTGCACTTTGGATGAATGAATTTTGGACATAATTAGTTCTGCAGAGAGGCAATCTGAATGTTAATTTTTTTCTAGTATTACGAGAGGGACAATTAATGGGAAGACTCCCAACAAGAGACTCAAAGGCACCATCAATAATTTTATGTAGATAATATGTTATGTCTGCAATGGTACGTCTATTTTCTAATGTGGTTATTTTATGATTACGGGTGGAAAGGATTGTATCATCAAGGTGTTTAAAAAATTGTTAAATATATTTTATTTTATTTATTTTTATTTTACCTTTTATCACACCATATTAATAATGACAACAAAAAGTAGATTACTGCTGCCCAACTAGGAAATCCTGTTCTAGGGCTAGCAGTTTACAATTTTTATTGACAATTATATGCAATTATGAACCAGGTGATTTTTCCCGTTCCACACTAAATATGTATACACAATCTCAACTTTCTGCAATCACAATCATTACCTCAACAAACATATAGGCTCACACAAAACAGATCAACCAGGTACTAATACCTGCTATGGTACATGTCATAAATCCAATCTCTGACGCGAAAGAGATTAGTTAACTATGTTGGTTTAATTAATATAAATTACGTGGTTCCCAAATCAAATAAAATATTTTTATGTGTTATTCAAAGAGCATCGCAAACACAATACGGCATAGTTACAAATGTTGTTGTTATGATAGTACATATTATAATAAAGTTGAGAAGTTAAAGTGAAGTAATTAATATTAAATTATTACACATAGTTACCTGAATCAATGTATGATAGTGTCATCAGTTGATGGTGGTACCAACCAGCTGGTCGCAGTAACGGACGACGACGGTTTGGTACTTCACACCGTAGCACAGCGGTGTTACCAATTACCGCGTGTACAGGAGTCACACGTGGTGTTGGATCCTCCAAAATAACTAGAAAAAAAACAGAACAAATATCAAATACAAATCAAAAGACGTATTAGAAACATGATACTACATATTTCGTTACTCCTTCCACACTGATAGTAGAAACCTTTGTTAAGCACTGATTCCTATTATTATTGTTTAAAAAATTTATTGTTAAAATGCGAGCATTGTGATGTAAAACTCGCCTGACTTTGGATAGTATTAAAATATCAAATTAAATTCATATTTGTATCATGTAATTGAGCATGTAATCACATACATAACTGTTTCAAATCCTGTAAGGTTTTATTGATAAAAAACTACATTTGTCTTTCAGAATTGAAATAAAAAACATAAAATATGTACATTATTTCACTAAAATATCTACTGTTTATCAATATTTTATCATGTAGGTAAATAGTGGTTTTATTATATTTTGTCAATAAATCCTATCGGTTGAGAAAGAGTTGGCATGATCATATGACCAAATAAATATGAGAATATACAATTTCAGAATAATAGAAGAGTTTGTATGACGCAATACATGGATGTTAATGAGGCAAAAGATATATTTCAACATAGAAGAGTCTGGCGATCGGTTCTCTATGCCTACACCGCATAGGAAAACTGTTTGATGGTATGTATTTACGTATGCATAATTTAATTTAGGTATTAGAGTTGTATAATAAAAACGATTTTTTTGTATTATTGTAGTTGTAATATTAAATGAAAAAACCTAATAATTAAATTGATCTAAACGTTAACGACATAAATGATGTATAGTTATCGGAAAACAACTTAAACCCGTTACGCGATGCGCAGATCGCAAACTTGTGTCTTTTTGTTTGGTTGGTATAGCTCAAATTTGTGTCTTTTTGTTTGGTTGGTATAGCTCAAATTTGTGTCTTTTTGTTTGGTTGGTATAGCTCAAATTTGTGTCTTTTTGTTTGGTTGGTATAGCTCAAATTTGTGTCTTTTTGTTTGCTTGGTATAGATCAAATTTGTGTCTTTTAATTTGGGGGCATCTATACTAAAGTATTTTTGAAATTACCAAGTACTTAGATCATTTTTAATTGAATTTGGTAACAACTAAATGGAAAATGCTAATGGGTTATACTATTTTCAAAAATAATTCCTCGATTTTCAAATTACATGTACAGTTGTTTCGACGATAATTGTTCCCGTAGCCATTCTGTGAAGAAACCAATTATTTTAATGACTGTCAACAAAAGCGAAACTTTGTAAAAGTAAGACTCGGACTTGAAAGAGAATGTTCCCAATGTCATTTGTACCTAATATTATCTAGACCTTGTTTCTCAAAAACCTAACATAGCATTTATTTTTCTTATAATATTTTGTGAATATATAGAATGATCGTCAATGAAATTCTCCATCTAGTTTAATATTAGTATCAAATGATCACATAATGTATCTTTGGTCTGGAACGCCTCCATAAATAAAACAAAGAAATTGTTTGATATCGATGGCACGCTCAGCAGAACAAATTCTTTTCACATTGAAGAGGAGATTTTATCATGTCCATTAAATAAATTAGTGATCCGTTTTGTATGGGATAAAAGGAAATAATCTGTAATTAATTTAACGGTTTTTGTATGGCTAAATATATATTTACATAGGTGGGTAGGTATATAAAATAAAATCGTACGGGATGAAGAGAAATAAAGTAGTTTGAACATAAATATATTAGGCATCCTTCAGCGCTGGCAGATGTACATTCAACCTTTTTAACTATTTCTGTTCTAAGGAGCTTAAGTTAAGATTTGTAGCCAGCTTTGTATGGAGGGTACTTTTTCTATTTCTCTGGCGGGCTCTTTTCATTCACCTACCGCCATTAGCCTTTTAGTGAAAGCTGAAGGGAAATATTACACTCAACACTAACTACTATTCAAAAGCCTCCGCGTTTTATTACGATTCTTTTCAAACAAATGGTAAAAAGGATTTAGTGCGGACTTAAAATCTTCCTATTAAATGGAAACATTTTTATCTGGATACAACATTAAGATTTCACGCATAGCACTTTATCAAAATATTACATAGTTCCTTTTAGTCGGGTTATTTAATAATGTACACCATTTTTATCGTGTTTTCAAAGCAATACGTAATTCAGCTCATATAATATGTATTTACTCAAGTATACTTGATTTTTGTATCAAGCCTTGTTAAAAAAAAACAGCTAAGTTATATGATCGTTAATTAAGGGGGCGACTGCTGCCAACGTACCTATTTTTTCAATTTGATTTTGCATCATTACTACAAAACGAATCATTTTGAAAAATAGCTTAGTTATTTTGGATATTAATAAAGAAAAATATACTTTAACTTTTTAATTATGTTGTGTGAAAAAAAACCACTACCTACGCCATATGAAATGTTCCTTCCGCGTACCAGCGTCTTGGCTAAATACTGTCGATATGTTAAGAGAAAGAAATTCTCTTGAACAAATCGACAGTTGATTATTTAATTTGGGAAATAACATTTCTTATAGCCAAATATAAATATTTAGGTACAATGGACCGATGTTTCCATTGCATAAGTAAGCACTGGGAGAATACATGGATCAAATAGCTTCTTTTTCAAATAATGGGAGTATTTACGGGATTTTAGAATGTATGATAATTTTCCAAAAGCTGCCCAGGCAAGGCCACGTCTTCTCTCTATTTCTGCCTCTTGATTTTCTTAAGAATAATGCACAAGCTGTTAGTGACACAGAGAGCTATGGAGAGAAAGTTGCTGGGTATTTCAATAAGGGACAGAATTCAGAATGTCATGATAAGACAAAGAACCAAAGTAGCCGATGTAGCGGAAAGGGTCGCTGGTCTTAAGTGGAGCTGGGCCGGGAATATTGCCAGATGCCAGGATTCACGATGGACCAAAAAGATCTTAGAATGGCGACCGAGAACAAGCCGAAGAGGTGTCTGCAGACCCCAGGCAAGGTGGTCTGATGACATCAAGAAATGTGCCGGAGGGAGATGGATGCAGTGTGCCCAAGACATGGAGTTGTGGAGGGTCATGGGGGAGGCCTATGTCCAAGAATGGATGAAAACAGGCTGAAGAAGAAGAAGGTACAATGAGCCTGCTAATAAAATAAATTTAACTCACTGCTGAAGCTGACGATTATAAAAACAACTTCAGGATGTGGGTAAAATGTTTCGATGAGTTACTACAAACGATAGCCTCAAAACTTAACAATTTGAATATTTTTGATTTTTGTGTTTACAAGTCGCCAAAACCGGCTTCAGATCTTTTGATGAAAAATTTTCTATGATTATCGTCTATATTTGGATCTGAGGCTATTTATTTTTTTACACACATCCTGAACAGTCACTTGTGTCTTGATTTTCTTGTAAACTTCGAGCAACTTTTCGTACCCAGCATGTCGCTGGTATTTGTTTGAATAATATTTATGCTCGACATTCCATAGCTCTGGTAAAGTTTCTTAAGAATGATGAAATCTTCTTGAAATTGAAAATCGAAGGTAAATTCGTCGGTTTAACTGGCGGAAAGAGCGTGTCATCGATGTCCATTTTCGAAGAGCGCACAGTGTTGACTAATGTGATCTGTTCAATCACGTTACATGTTCAATCTTGATTTCAAAATATCTACCTAATTTGTAATCCGATCAATCCGTCAATCTTCTTCGTACACTATCAATCCGAATCGCGATCATTGATTTTGAACACAAATCGCCATCCAGATTGCCCGTGTAATAACAACCTTAGTGCAATCATCACAAAGACACAATATTTCACAGATATATGTCGATATTTTTGCTTATCATTTATAAGGACTGTTGCTTTCATTGTTTACAAATAAAATAATTTCTCAATAGATGGCGTTACAAAAAGGCTTTTCCGTTAATCCATAGATGACAATAGCATAGTCCCTTATTTACAGGTGAAATGTTACACACTATTCAAATTTAATATATAGAACTTTCAAAAATTACATTGATAAGGGAACTCAATAAGAAGGCATAATTGGTTAACGTTGCGCAAGCGCATAAAGTGATCACGTAAACCAGCCGATGACAGGTCGTAAGCCCTGTAGGTGCCTCGAGTTCCTGGTTCTTCTACAATATCCCAACTTCGTCTCTATTGAGATGTTGAAAAAATGTTTGTCAATAAAAATATTTTTAATGTTTCTAAAGCATTCTACTAAGTTTTTTCGTAATATAGATTTGAAATAAGGAATCGATTTAACTTCTTTGAGTCGTATTTTTGACTGTTTCTTTCTGGAAAATAAATGAAATTTAGTAAAAGATACATTCATAATATGTACACGTTATAATTAATGAAATTCTACTCGTATCTGTAGTAGGTAACATTGAAGATGTGTCGGTGATAAGTTATTTGTGTTTCAAGTTGAATGCATGGTGCGGCTTCAATGTGACGGTGATGTGTAGTTGTGGTGTGGTGCTATTGAGAGAATAGAAGCTGGGTGTATAGTGCAGAGGAACAAGGAAGTACAAAGGGTGTGCTGAAGGGAGGAAATAGGGAGGGGAGGGGATGGTAAGTAGAGGGGAAGTGACGTGCAGACATAATGCGATGCACAGTGGATCCAAGACCTGCCCGTGCATACATTACCTACTCAGCTGGTAACGATAGTGATGGATAAGATCCTGGTCCAATCTTGGTCTACCTAATAGATTCTATGTAGATTGACCAAAACTAGATTTTAGAACAAGACGAATCTCCATCACTTTAAGATTGTCTTGTTGTCTTTACTATGTTTTATTATTGTTATAATAATATGGACAAATGAAAACTTCTTATCTGTAGTTTTATCGGAATTAACTAACGCAAAAATCGTCAGAATACAATAAAGATGACCCAAGAAACAAAAACGTTTATTTATTTGTTTGTTTATTTATTAACTAGTTTTATCTAATATATTTACCTGTTGTTGATGTTGAAATATTTTTTGAGAAAGGTACCTACCTACCTACATATTAGTGGAAAAATATTACATAAAATGGATGATGTGCTATATAAACTCCCAGGTAAATAATATTATAGTCTTAAATGCAATATATATTTATGAATTTAAAAATATATGAATAAGATAAGTTATTCAATACTAATTTCAGTCAATAAGATTCAATTTATTTTTAATCTTCCTGCGAGGACATCAGTAAACATCAGTACCTATATCGGGGATTGTAATTTTTTTCAACTTTTCGGTATATACCACAAAACATACATAGTAAGTCGGCCTTCGTGGCTCAGTTGGTTAGATATCTTAATCCTGAGTCAAAGGTGCCGGGTTCGATTCACGATGGAGAAACAGCTTTTTTCTGGATATCCTACTACCTACATTATCCATTGGTTATAGTGCCCTTCTATCTCGTGAATAAAAAAATAGAGTGTCTTCGGTCAACTCTGTGATGCCCATTACACAATCACAGGCTTGAAGTAATCTCGTGACAATCCATGCCTGTGAATATTATTTTCACCGACGTTGATTGTCATTTTTTTACACTATTGTGCCGAGACCACGAGTCTAGAGGAGCTTCTAAAGCTACTTTTCGTGCCATGCATTCTTTGTAATTCTTACAAGCGTTCAGTGAAGGGGCCGTTTTTAGTCCCTGTATGCGGAGCGGGTTGTGGAGGACGAAGTAGAAGTATCTACATTACCCTCAAATTAAATAGGCAAAAAAATATGTAATATTTTTAAAGAAACACTAAATATAAATTCATTTTTTTAATAAAATAAGCAATATATTTAATGTAGGCAAGACCAAGATTAAGACTATGGTCTTGTGTATGCACATCTCTAGGCTTTATTCTCGCACTGGGACATAAAACTCCAGCCGAAGCCTCGGGTAGAAATCATTTACATTTAGTTGGTACCACTACATTATTTTCAATTTACACTTTTACCTTACATAATCATTTAGGTATATACTAAACATATATTATTCTAATATAAAAATACTATAAAGATTGAGTTCACATTTGAGATAAAAAAATATAGCATTTTCTTCCAAACAGAATCAATACAACAGTTCTATTGTGATTATAATATGCTCTTTTTGGCACTTTCTGGTGCCGAGTGTAATTTATTTACGTATTTATATCCTTTGCAATCCATAAAAATTGTAACAAGTGGCAATGGAATAGGTAAGGAAAGTTCATCATAATTATGAATTCAAATTATGAAAAATATGAACACATATATACTCTACAAAGAATTTATTTAACTTCCGACGACCGTTTCGGCTTATAAGGCCATAATCAACTGGTGTTGAGTATACAGTTTGCATTAGTTTTATACAGAAATATACAATAGGTAAGAAGAAAAAATAAAATGCATTTATATTATGTAGCTAATAGTGGCAAAATCTGGACTTTTTTAATTTTTACGAAGTACATTTCTACTAGATTCTTAAACAAATATAAGATTCCCAGAGGACAAAAGTTTTCACAATACATCATACAAACAAAAACATTGTCACGAAACTCATAGTATGTATTTTCTACATGATACCTGATGAGAAATTTTAAGAAAAATTGCATTACTAGCAAGATGAGCATGTATGAGACAGTGTATCAATGTTGATGAGGCGATGTATGTGTCAAGATAGAAGAATGCGGTGTTCGGTTCTCACTGAGGAAGATAGAAGTGGAGAGTAAAAAATACACTTCTCTATAGAGACACATACAATATCAATATGAAGTTGATCACTCAATTTTCCCTTACCGAAACTATTTTACATTTTTCATATTACAAATATGAAATTAATTTCACATTGATATGGTAAACCATAGATTTTTTTCTTTAAATTTTGACAATCCTTGAATGTATTATGGATTAGTGTATTTTTGTTGTATCAAAATTTCAAACAGTATAAAAATACCTCGATTTTCCAGACCGTGAGAGCATTTTGAAAGTTTGGACAGATGAAATCATAGAGAAGAAATTAACTATGGAAAACTAATCAGTTCTATGTCTATGAATTTTACACAAATGATGTTAATATGAAGTCAATCGGACTTATAGTTTGGGCTGTAGAGAGGACACAAAAAGGATAATCCGTACGCCGAAAGCCGTACGCCATACATACAAACACATTACGACGAAACTCACAGTGTGCACAGAAATTTATTTAAAAAAATACGTTTAAAACTTGTGAAATCATGATATCGTTGTGGAGAGTAAAAACTTATTTTCATTGTGGAGAGTAAAAACTTATTTTCTTAGGTTACTCGTTTGTCCATATTAAATTTATTGTATGTAAATACCGGATAGGTAAAGTACCTATTCACATTTAGCATTGACATCTTATTTCCTTTTAAAATATATCCGCATTTCTCCTTAGTTTAAATACAATTGTAAAACGAAGAGGTAGCTATTATATAAAAAAGGTTATTTCAAATAACAATCTTTTTCGGAAGCGGTATTCCCCCATTTTAAATTTACGATTCACAGAATTACTTTACGCAATTTTAATAATTACTAAATTTCGTATTTCGAAAAATATATTGCTCAATGAGACATTATCAAAGGTCTGTTTCAGTGCACGCGGGGTGGTTGAAGGGAGAGTATGAACTGTAGGAAGGGTAGTGAAGGGAACTGAGGGGGGAGGGGAGGGATGTCATGAATAATTTGCTGCGCCACAGATAAATCTATACCATCATCTATTTCCGTTGATATAATATTGCTTCGAACCAATTTTAAGCCACTGCGAATATTTCGTATTTGGCGTCAATAGGAACCGCCCTATTAATCTGCACAAAACTATTTGCAAATTCGGTTTTAGGTATCGAAACCTTTGAAAGCATCAATTTTCAATGTGAATACCCATGTATGACACATTCCTAGTACGTAAATCCCCGTCTATTTATGGATATTGTCAGTATCTTAGTCATAGAACTGCCCATCTTAGTGTTTAATTGCTCCATTAAATGTTCAATGAATGTAATTTGAACACTGTAAAATATACACAATGGCGGGCTTATGGCAAAATGGCAACATCTTCCAACCAACCAACCATATTCATTAGGTGGAACAAATTATTTTTATCTTACGTGCCAATAATTTATATGTCAGGACAGGTGCGACACTGCTCTTAGTTGGTTGCGGTTGCGGGTTGAACGGCTTTTGCATAATTTAATTTCTATCTTTTTTTTTTAAACTCTTCGCTCATACACATTAACTACTTCAAACTATTTATTTTATTTTATTTTTATTTTATTTTTAAAGGTTTATTTTTCTTGTATATTCGTATAATATACCTATTCATTATTTTGTTTTTAACTTTTTTAACTTTCCTACGGTAGTTTGCATACACAGACTTGTTCATTATTTGTTGTTTTATATTCTTCTTTGTAATTACATTAACATTTGAATTTCGATTTTATAACGATTTGTTGTTTACGGAGTGCCTTTTTCATTATCTTAAATTGATCATCTAGGGTAACAGTTCTGTTGAGATCTAAAATCGTCAAAACTAAACGTACCCGGAAGAGAATTCGCAAGACACTGGAATCTCTGTCACCAGTAACCCCGTCACCGTCTATTAATAGAATCAGAATGTCCAGCCCTGAAGCTTCGTCTGTCTCCGCTGAGAACCACATTGTGGTGACTCGCGTAGAGACCTCGAAGCAGTGCAGCAGTCCTCCGACACAGTCCGTGCCAGTATCGAATCCAGCAACACCATCTTCTCGCGATGAAGTACTGTCAGTACCAGGTTTCGAGCCAATCATTTATACTGCCTATGAAGCTATGTCTGCCCTACAAGACTCTTTAGCCACCTCAGATATGCCTAAAGATCATCAATTGGAGGTAAGTCGTAAAATAAATATTCTTCTTGCTATCAGTGGACGAAATGACAGTCGCATGGCGGAATCATCGGGACGAGAAGCAGTTCTCAACGAACGCATCAGTGCTCTGATCAGAGAGAAACAGGGATTGCAATCTCACATCGAGACGCTCGAACTCGAGATGCGCCCTGTGATGCAAACTATTGCTGACAACGTTGTCACAAAACAATGTGATAGCTTTGCTTCGCGTTCGGCCGTAAGTGGCCCTCCGCCGATTACCAGAATCGGTTTCCCAGCGTTACCAGCCAAGCCCGCCGTTTGCATTTTCCCGACTAGAGATGATATAAGTTCCTCGGTAGAAACAAGGCGAGTGCTCAAAGCAACGTTAAAGCCCAGTGAAATCGGTGCGCAAGTTACGAGCGTACGAAATATAAGAGGAAAAGGCATTGTTGTCAACACTGCCACTACCGCTGACTCCTTGAAACTCCTCAATGCACCGGCTTTAAAATCTTCCAAAGACCTCAGCGTCCGACTTGCTTCGAAACGAAACCCCAGATTACGCTTCAGTTTTGTTCCGCGTGACATGTCTCACGAGAAGTTCTTGGGTCTGGCGTTTTTGTCCGTCCCGGATATGGGCATAAACCAGGAAGAATTTGTTAAGAGTGCTAGTTTCAGCCACTTTATGGGACCTCGCACTGGGCCTACCTGTGACAGAGTGTTTGAAGTACCGCCGACAATAAGACACCATCTCATTGAGTGCGGAAGAGTCTTTGTTGAATGGAGCGTGTGTAAGGTCAGAGACTTCATACCAATAAGTGTGTGCTCAAGATGCCGGATGTATGGCCATACAAGTATGCAAAGATCCCCCTCGCTGCGGCCATTGTGCTTCTGGTGAGCACGATTTTTCAGTATGTCCTGCTAAAGACAGTCCACCAATTTGTGCGGTCTGTTCATTTTTCAAAAAACCAGCCTCTCACAAATCTGGTTCTGATGAATGTCCAGCATTCCAGGCATCGTTGAGCCGCGCCCTATTAACAGTTGATTATGGCCAGTAGTATATCCGTATCAACAGGTCTCAGAATTGGACAGCTCAATCTGGGCCGACGTCGTGCTGCCACCTTGGAGCTTCAACAACTCGCCCATCAACTGAATATCGATATCTGTCTGGTTCAGGAACCATACACTGGCGACGGCTCTATGTGTGTGAAGGATTCAGACTTCCGTATAATTTCTGCCACTTGCTGTTCCATGGATTTACCCCCTCTAGCTTCAATAATTATTTTTACTTCTTCAATATCTTATATCTTACTAGATCATCTTTCCTCGAGCACTACAGTCGTGCTTGAAATTTCTCTTTCAGGTAAATCCATGTACCTAGTATCAACCTACTTCAAATTTGGCGACCCGATAGAGCCATATGTGTGCTTTCTAGATAATGTAATGAGTCATCTAGGTGGAGATTCCATCTTGATTGGCGGTGACTTCAATGCTGAGTCCCCTCTATGGTGTCATTCTACCACTGCAGGGTCTAGGAAAGCAAAAAGAGGTGAACTCTGTGAGGAATTCATAGCTCGGCACGAGCTTTCCGTTATCAATGATCCCTTTAGTCCTCCCACTTTTTCTGGTGCGGTCGGGTTTGGCCACATCGATGTCACTTTGGCTTTGGCTCAAATAGCTCAAAAGACTTCCTCCTGGCGTGTTTATACAGATTATTCGAGTAGCGATCACGAACTTATTGTCTTTACAATTTCTACTTCACCTACTGACTCGGTTCAAAAGTCTCATATTCCAAGGCGTTTTCGCACGAGGTGTGAGCGCATTGTCGAATTTGATGCTGAATTTATTCGATTTCTGAATCGCTTTAACCCAAATGCTATGTCTATATCTGATACTGCTTCTGATTTCACTGACAATATCATTATATGTGCAGAAAAGTCAATTGGCAGATCTACTCCAGAAAAATTAAAACCAAACGCTTGGTGGCACTCAGGACTCGATTCTTTGAAACGCAGCGTTACACGTGCACGTCGAGCTCTTAAATTGGGACGCAATAGGAACTTTGCTGAGTTTATTATTCTCGACTTGTACTCTGCTTATAGACGTGCACACAATCTATATAAAAATGAAATTATTCGTGCGAAGAAGGTAAGTTGGCGACGTTTGGTTTCCGAGGTTTCGACTTCAGATCCATGGGGTGCAGTGTATCGCGCCGTTTCTTCTAAGAGAGGAAATGGCGAAACAATATCCTGCATCCGCGATGCAACTACTGGTGAGTTCACAACGTCTCTCGATTCAACTGCTTCCGTTTTTCTGGACGCGTTGATTCCATCGGATGATCCGTCTACCGATAATGTTTTTCATAAATGGGTACGTGCTCTTCAACACAACATTCATCAGACACCCGCTTCGCCACCAGTTTCTGTTGAGGAACTCGATTTAATTATTAGGAACCTTAAACTAAATAAATCCCCAGGCCTCGACCGTATCGACTCTATTTTAATACAAAGATGTTGGCGTTTGGCTCAATTTGAAATGGTTTCCCTCTTAAAAAGATGTTTAGACGAGGGCTGTTTTCCAGACTGTTGGAAAACGGGCCTCATGACTATAATTCCCAAACGATGCGATCGTCCTAGCACGGACCCAAAAGCATATAGACCTGTTACTCTCCTGCCTATTCTGGGCAAGATTCTGGAAAGACTTATTTGCAGTAGAATTGAATTGAATCCCATCTTTCTAACTCATGTCCACTTTCTTCTCGCCAATTTGGCTTCCGACCTGGAATTTCAACAGTCGATGCTATAAATTATATGACAGAATTTGTTAGACCTTCTGACGAAAAATATGTTATTGCTATTTCCCTTGACATTAGTGGTGCATTTGACAATGCTTGGTGGCCGCTCATTTTGCATAAACTGAAGTCAAGGAATATACCCCGCAATATATATCTGATAGTTAAGAGTTACTTTGAAAATCGCCGCATAGTCCTGCCTGGGGGACAATTTCTACATACGCGACAGGTAAGCATTGGATGACCTCAGGGTTCTGTTCTCGGTCCACTTCTCTGGAACATTCTTTTTGATGACTTGCTGGATCTTCCTCTCTCCAGTAATTGTACGATTCAAGCGTATGCCGATGATGCATACATCCTCGTCCGTGGTAATTCCCGTAGATTTTTTGAGAACTCAGCTACTCAAGCTCTTTCCTTAGTGTCCGACTGGGGTGTAAAAAATAAACTTTGCTTCGCTCCTAATAAGACATATGGCTTGGTTTTCAAAGGCTTACTACGTAGACAGCCGTCTATTAAGTTCTCAGGAACAAATGTGAGTTTTCGGGACCAAATCACTTGCCTAGGAGTTGTTCTGGAAAGAGGACCAAATTTTAAAAACCATGCTCGATTGTGTGTCGACAAAGCTAAGTCTGCTTTTTTAAAGATCTCACACATCGCCAAGGCACACTGGGGTTTACAGTTTCAAGTATCCTGTCTTTTCTATGAGGCAGTTTACCTCGGCATTGCTTGCTATGCAGCAGGATGTTGGTCTCACGCCTGTGAGCTTCAACATATACGTAGAATTTTGCTCTCAGGCCAACGATTCGCTCTCATCGCTCTATCCAAAGCATATGGAATGAGTCCCACTGAAGCACTGCCAATTTTGACAGGCATGAATCCCCTTGATCTGGAACTTCAGCGTAGAGGGGCTGTTTTCAACCTTACGCGGGGCTGTTCTTCTATGATCGGAAATATTCCTCTCTTCCCTCCAGAGGGTCGAGTGTCACGCGGCTTTGTTGAAAGGACTGTAAATGAAAATTTGCAGAACATCTGGCAGACTCGCTGGACGGCCTGCTCAGTGGGAAGAATTACCTACTTATTTTTTCCCGACGTGAGGTATCGTCTTAAATCTCCCTGGGTTGTTCCAGACTTTTGGACTTCCCAATTTTTCACAGGACACGGAAACTTTAAAAGTTATCTTCACCGATTTAACATTGCCTCCTCTGCCTCATGTCATTTCTGTCAATACCCGGACCAAACTTCTGAACATATCCTTTGGGAATGTTGCCACCCAATGGTGTCCTCATATAGATCGGAGCTCCTCGTTGCTGTCCGTGGGCCTATTCAAGGTCCCATTGGTCATGCGGATTTTGTGATCTCGAAGAAAAATTATAAAGCTTTTAAGGTTTTCTGTCATAGATATGGTGCCTTACTTTTAGAAGATTCCCGTTAAATTAATTATTTCCAGAGATCTTGGTCACTTCTCTGATGGTCTGCATGTAGGGGGATCTGAGGTCATAGACAGTCCACGGGTGTGAATTTTCTGTTCGCACTCGTTGATTGTTTCTTTTTGCACTATGGTGCCGAGATTGCTAATCTAGAGGGCTCCATGAGCTACTTTTCGTGCTATGCATTTTTTTTTGTCATTCACTTAGCGTTCTGTGAAGGGGCCGATTACAATCCCCATAGGCAGAGCGGGTGGTGGTGGGAGTAGCGAAATTTATATGAAAAAAATAAATAAAAAAACGGAAAGGACAAATGAGGGGAGGACTAAGATAGGATAAGGAGACAAATGTAGGTGTTATGTGTAAGGAAATTATATAAATATAGGAGAGAAATTGAAAGCTATTCATCATCGGGAATATTAATCCATAACCTATCTACGTATACGTTCTTTATGTAACTAAAATTTCCCTATTTATTCACTTGTTCCAAATATTTATCATTAAACGACTAACTACAATGCCACAACGGTAACTGCGATTTTTTTTAAAGGCGTTGCTCATATGAAATATATTATACCACATTTTGGTACCTACTACAGGCTGGTTGGTACCTATTGATTATCTTTGGTTCATGTTGAATTATGCGGGAAATTGTAGGCACAAATATTATACGTATATTTAGTACTGTACGATTGTGTAGGTATTATTGAACCTGTCTGCTAAAATCATAGATTATTATTATAATATACTAGATGTCGTAGTTAACAAATATTGTATGAATCGAATTGAGGCATTCATCCGGGAAATTTTTGACGTTTTGGTGGGCAGACCACATCGTATTTCTATAGAAAATAACGACTAATGTGAATTGTTTTCGGATTCGTTTGTCGAAAAAAACACTTTGTTTATTAAGATTTAGAGAACAGTTATCTAGGATGTGTTAAAATGTAAGGAAAACTGAAATATGTTGCTAACCAAAACGCCAAACGTGCGATATTCCATGACTCACGGAGTACCTATTACATCTAGGATATTATAATAAAAATCTATGGCTAAAATACAGCGTAACTGTCAATTTATTTAAATTTTGAGTTTAGAACTAAGAAAATATAATTATTAAGAACCTACATACTTTATTCACATTACAGTCAATCTATCTATCTCTAATGATAGTCTATCTCTAGAGATAAATCATTTTAAAATGGCTGTTTTTTTGATATTTCCTTTCTCATTGAATATAGGTATGAAAAAGGTAAGTCTGGCACCTGAGAGCGGTTGCGTTTACCAGTGTGTATCCTCTTTATAGATAAAAATTGCAGATTTTGACAATATTTCAATATAACTTGAACTTTTATGTTATTGGTTCCTATAAAATCCGTCCGTTTGTGAAATATGTACTTATTGTTACTGAAATATGTAACAAAAATAATATAAAAGAAATTATAAGATTTTTTCAGAATTCTTCCCGGGTGTGCGCTGAATAAATCACCATGTTTTATTTTAATCAGTTAGATGGTATAAGAGCACACAAAGAAGTAACAAAGATACAAAGGATACTAAAATCTGCAATTTTCACCTATAGATAGGGGTAAACGCAATAACTTCCAAGTGCCAGACTTACCCTTTTCATACATATGTTCAATAAGGAAGGTAATATAAAAAAATCAGCCATTAAAAATTAATTGTTTTTTGACATTGCTATCACTTAGACTTAATACCAAATATTTCCAACTCGACTCTAATCCGATGCTTATTTTATTGGCTTCCATTGTATGACCAAAACTGGATAACTTCTTCTAGTCAAGTTGCAAATACAAGGTGTCTCAAAAAAAGTTTATATTTAGTGGATCGATCAATAAAAATTAAGCCGTGTATCGAAAAAATGTTTATTAATTATTAAAGTACACAATTTGGGAATTTATTTCTTAAAAATGATATCGTTCAAATGTAGACCCTCGCGTTCGCAGCACTCATTTAATCGAACAGTAAAATTACTTATGACGGCTCGGCAGGTGGAATCAGTGATGGCTACCATTTCGTGACGGATATTTTCTTTCAAATGCACCAGGGATGTCGGTTTACTGGCGTAAACTTTATATTTAAGATAACCACATAGGAAAAAGTCCAGGGGTTAATTCAGGACTGCGTGGAGGCCAATTTATGTCACCTCTCCTGGAGATTAATTTACCTGGGAAAATTTCACGAACTCGTGGCAGAGACGTATTGGACGTGTTTGAAGTTACTCCGTCCTGCTGAAATCATGTTCTTTGGTTATAGCCAGAAAAGTTTTGCAGTTCAGGCACCAAGAAGTCGACTAACATCTCCACATAATGCTCTGAATTCAAATATAAACTTTTTTTTGAGACACCTTGTATTTGTAGATAGTAATACCGTCAGTATTTTACACAATATAAATGACACCAAAGGAATCTTGTTATAGAAGATTATTATATAAACTTTAGGTTATCTCAATTCAATTATTCCGAGATAGTAGTAAATATTCAACAAAGAAAAATTGTTATGCATTAAAAAGCATAAAATATGTTTTTAATACAAATGTGTGTCAACACCACTGAGAATATTCCAAGTTGTGTGACTTATCTTTGGAGGGTTATTTACACGAATAAAACTAAAAAAAATTGAATTTAATATGAGTTCACGTATAGTTTTTCTACCTTTCGTATGCAAATTGTATTTTATTTAGAAGCGTTCTCGGCGTTGTGATAAATAAGTTAATAACTTGGAACGCACAAGAGGAAGGTGATATAAATACCTCTCGCTTTTCGTAACAATTCCTCTAACTTCGTTCCCTCGGTATAAGCGATATTTAGAAACATGACTAGTTAAAATTACTAACAGGATATTTTTTAACTGTTTAAATGTATATCAAACTTAAGTTTTATTCTCTTTTTATAGGAAAAAAAAATCTGGCAAACTTATTGTATAATAAGAATAAGAGATACATTTTGACGACAATATATGTTACGTTACTGATACGGATATAAATAAAAATTAGTAAGAATATATTTTGGTGTACGTAAAAATATATTTTATTACGTAGGTTTTCAAAACTTTTTAAATAAGAATTATAAAAGATTATAAATGTCGAAATGATTGGTTAGTATGTGCGAGATGAACAATAAATTACATAACTGGACCATTTTTTTTATTAAGAATGTCCTTAAAACAAGTACATATACATTTCCTAAATTAAGCATAAATACTTGTGCTATAGGTGAATGAAATCGGTCGTGGCAGGATTCGGATTCGCGACCCCTGGATTACTAACCTAATTCGCTAACCGCTCTGCCACCACCCATCTATATATGGCGATAATATGGCAACCTCTGCTTAAATACATAGTAAAATAGCCTAAGCCTTATTATTATGTATATTAATACGTGAAGCAAAACTTCGGACACCTTAAGCTAAGTAAGCTAACTGCGCGCATGGAGGAGTTAGGCATAGTTAAAGTTTATACTGTGGTGAAGGAATGGAGAAAGGTAAAATTTATTCATATGTGTTGCAAATACATTGAAATAAATAAAAAATATTTCATGCCAAATCATAGATTGTTTACTTTTTTATTGCCAATATGTCAAACACATTATGTCAAACACGTTATGTCAAACGCTGCAAACGTAATGCAAATAAAACATAATGTTAAATTCAAATATAGAACGTGTATAAGAATAATACACAGTCTACTGTGAAACAATATAAATGGTAGATACTTAAGAGGGTGACTGCTGCCAACGTACCTATTTTTTCAATTTGATATACCATCATTATTACTAAACGAATCATTTTGAAAAAAATAACCTAGTTAGTTTGGATATTAATAAAGAGAAATATACCTTAACTTTTTGATTATGTTCTGTATATATTCTTGTAGGAAAATAATAAGCATGCCCCGATTTAAGACATTTATATTAAATTTCTGAAAAAATATAAGGTATACAGCAATATTTTTTTTTATAAATTAAAGAAGAACTAAATACCTGGAAAAATATGATATGACGTTGCATTATCGCATCAGGTTAAGTAAATAAACCAAAAAAACTTTTATTACGCAATGGCGCTGAATGGAAAATAAATGTTTTTTAGGTTTATTTACTAAACCTGAAGCATTAATGCAACGTCCCATCATATTTTTCTAGATATTTTTGTCTTCTTTAATTTAAAAAAAATATATTACTCTACGCCTTATAGTTTATTAAAAATATATGATAAACGTTGAAAATCGGGGTATGCCATTATTTTTCTAGAAGAATTTATACAGAACATTATCAAAAAGTTAAGGTATATTTTTGTTTATTATTACCCAAACTATCTAATTATTTTTTTCAAAACGATTTGATAAGAAATAATGATGGTATATCAAATTGAAAAATAGGTACGTTGGCAGCAGTCCCCCCCTTAAACAATGAAACTTTGCAATAATATGTAAAAAGAAAACTTTGCACCACTTGATGAATAGGTACATTATGTTTTTTTTATTTTAGATGAGGTCCTATGATTTTTAATAAGCTACTCAAAAATAATTAATAACATTTTTACATTGATTAAATAAATAAATAGTGAAATTACGTAATGATACATATATTATGTATGTTAGAGTAAGTGGGTTGAAATATTAAAATAGGTGGTTTCGATACTGATCGTATCAAATCGGTCGATAAATGTCGGCCTTCGTGGCTCAGTTGAGCGTGGCTGAGCCAAAGGTCCCGGGTTCGATTCCCGGTGGAGACACGGTTTTTAATTGTGTTTTCAGTCTGGATCTGTGAGACGATTAATATCGTAAGTCTCCAGAATGTGGCAACTCGTTATTGGGTGTGTGTTAGATTAATATTTGACATAGTACCTGTTAGTTTAAGTTTGTTCCATTTATTTTTTTTCCCTTGTCTTCCCAGTTCAAAGTTTTAAATATGCCCTCCAAAACCAAAGTAAATAGTTTAGGTGATATGGTATCTCCTTGTCTGACACCTCTTTTTATATTGATTTTTTCTGTTTTTGTGTTTTCATCGATTCTTACATCCATGGTGGCGTGTTCATATATAAATTTGATAAGCCTTGAATATCTGGAGTCAATTCTCGCATCATTTAATGCGTTTATTATTTCACATTGTTCTACAGAGTCAAATGCTTTTTTATAGTCGATGAATGCAAGATGAATTGTTATATTATATTCAGTAGTTTTCTCAATTAGTAGGCGCAGAGTTTGGATATGGTCTGTAGTTCCAAAATATTTTCTAAATCCAGCTTGTTCAATTGGTTGGTAGAAATCCAGTTTAGGTGTTAAACGATTTGTGACAATTTTAGTGAGAAGTATGGGATAACAGACTTATTGGTCGATAATTCTCTAAGTTCTCAGGATCCCCTTTTTTATACAATAGTATAACTTCAGAATTTTGCCACTTTTCAGGTATGACCTCCAGTTCTACCGCCTTCACCTCCACCTCCGTTTTGCAGATGACATAGTGCTTATAAGTGATGATCTGGAAGAACTCCATATTATGATAAAAAGAACTCCACGATGCTTCCCTAATGGTCGGCCTGGAAATTAATATTAACAAAACAAAAATCATGAGTCCATCAAACGGCACTATCACAATTGATAATAAAATAATTGAAGCTGTTGAAGAATATATATACCTTGAACACAAGATAAAATTAGGAAAGGATAACCAGACAGCAGAAATACCCAGAAGGATCGGACTAGGTTGGGCAGCCTTAGGGAAACTTAAACATGTCCTAAAAAACAGAGATATTCCCACATGTCTGAAAAGAAAAGTGTTTGAAACATGTATCCTGCCTGTGCTTACGTATGGTCTGGAAACTATCACGCTAACTGCGAGGACCATACATAAAAATGCACTCAGAGATCCATGGAAAGGCAAATGATAGGCGTAAGTCTAAGAGACAAAATTAGAAATGAAGAAATCAGACGCCAGACAAAAGTTGTTGATGTCATGGATCGAGTTGCAAAACTTAAATGGCAATGGGCAGGTCACGTTGCCAGACAGGGTACGGACAGATGGGCACCCAGAATTCTAAATTGGAGACCATGGGATATGAAAAGGGGAATAGGCCGGCCCCAGAAAAGGTAGGCCGATGATATTGTCCCTGTCGCTGGAAGCGGATGGGTTCGAAAAGCCCAGAAAAAAGACGAGTGGAAGATTTTAGAATAGGCCTACATCCAGCAGTGGAGAGATGGCTGAGAAAGAAGAAGAAGAAGAAGACCTGTTAGTTGCCCGAGAAGCAATATTAAATAAATAAATAATCAAATGTTCAATGTACGAATCACTATCTGTCAAACTGTGATACTTGTAAAAAATAATATTAAAAAGAAAAAAAAGTGATAATATTAATTGAGTTATTCAATTGTTTTATTAAATTAAGGAACTCATTATTTCTAAATAGTGGATGGCTCGAGACTGAAAATTCGCGAAAATAGAAGGTTGTGCGTACTAAAAAAGTACGTTATTTATATTTTTATACCTAGCTGCTGGATGATGGCATTTCCTTCGGGTGGTCGAGAATGAACGAAATCGTATAGAGAAGCACCCGACACCCGCCCGAATACTTTATTCATAAAACATCTCCATCTAGATTCCACGCCACGCCGGCGTGTTCAGCTTAAAATTTTGTACCATAAAATGTCTCTACATTAGAGTGGCGCTCGTGCGGGACGGTTAATTGAATTTCTCACTTCAACTTGGAAAACCACTATCCACACTCCACACTCTCTCTCTCTCTCTCTCTCTCTCTCTATCTTTCTCTCAGTAACTGGAGAAGAGATGAAAGCTTCACGGACAATGGACACCGCTCCATAACCACTTTCATTTTTTTTACAACAGACTGTGTGAAGTTCCATAGACAGAAAACCAATTTAGTGTTCAACAATACAATTTGATCTTCCTATGTGAAATTTCACGAATGATCGACAATGCTTAACGGGTTAAGGAACCCAAGCATATATTATGTTACGATATTATTGGACATATATTCATTTAACAAACATTAAATTGATATAGACGTCTTTGTCTAAACTAAATGAATAGATTGATTGATGAATAAATATTGTAATGTTTCAGGCTTAGATAGATATATATTTAACTACGAATATCATTCTCTAGGTGTATTTAAACTTCAATCAATGATTTTTTTCATTTACTAAAGTTATTCATCGATCCAAGTAGATTTTAAAATAATTGAATATTTCTTTTTCTGTATGAGCTTTAAAATATTGTATTGTAAAGTACTGTTTACAATATAATACACGGTTTATACGGTTTATACTATAAACTTTAATTAGGAAATCATTCTGTATTGATTACTGAAACTCCTGGAATGATTAATTATAAAAAACTTTGTTTTTAAAATATTTATACAGTAAGAAATAGAATACTCATCGCGAAAACTTTAAGTATAGAATTTCAGGCTTGTTAAAAATAGGCTTCTGTTTAAAGTTGCAGCAAATATTCGCAATAAAGTTTAGAATGATAATTGTTCCCACTAACGTGCATATTTCCAACAGTTTCATTTCCCGGTACGGAAAATGAGTTTCTATTTCTGTAGACAAAGTTTTCTAGATGTGCAGACAATAAAATTTATGGTAAGTTTGGAAGGTATGCTGATGCTGGAGTCAGTACTTTTCATACTATTGCAACTCCGGTCTAAATAAAGTCTCATCATGACAAGGTAATACACGATTATGGCGAACACCGAACATATAATATAACTATCGTGAACGAACAGTTCGGCGAATTTCTCTTAAAATATATTAAAAATTTAAATCAAATATCTTTATTTAGAAAAATGCATTTTTTATATTTTAGTTAACTATTTATTTAACACATACATACCATCATGACATGTCCATCATGGGGTAGGCAGAGAGAACCGAACGCCATATTTTTCTATCTTGACACACATTCGTCCCCTCGCCAACATTCATACATCGTCTTTTACTTGTTCGTCCGTTGTTCACGCTTCTTACATCTCCACTTTTCAGATCGATCGCGTTCAGATCGCTCACGTAGGACGTCACGTGAGTGAAGTATGAATTTTGTTTAGTTTCTTTTAGACCTTGACAATACCAAGTCACCTTGGCGAAAACATTCTGTCGTTATTATAAAAAAAAAATATTGTGGAAAATACTAATTTATTTACTTCATTATATTTGGGTCAGTTTTTCAGAATTTTGTTTATCGTATTATTTTGTTTGTAGTGTGTATGATTTTGATCAACATATTTTATTTATGCGCAAATGTTCATTCGTCTTTTTTCCGTTAGTTAAATATAATTTATATTTGTGCTCGGCTGTTGTGTCAGACCTTGGCTTAATATGTGTTGCTGTGTCGACTGGAAATTGTCGTTGTTGTCCAACATCGGAAACTCGTCTCAACTCTGCAAGGAAAAGTTTACGCATTGTCTGGGAGTCTGCTGTCATCTGCTGCTTGGAGCTCTCAACAGTTTTTCATTTACCTGGAGGTAAACAGTGTTTTTCATTTACCTGGAGGTTTAGATGGGTCGATGGCAAGTAATCCAGTGGTCGCGAATTCGAATCCTGCCTCGAACGATTTTATTGAAGGTAGAAAGATGTCTATGTACTTGCTTAGCAAGAACTTCGTTTAAAAAAAACAGCGTAAAGATATTACGAAACACGTACAAAATTGAACAATGCATACAACTTTAGGTAATTTTCCCAGATCTTATTATACCCAGATCGATGCAAAACTTGAGTAGGCATTGATTTTTAAATGTTCCCTTAATTTTATTAACAAATGCCCGCTGGTTGTCTTATGTAAATACAAAAATGGTCCTGTAAAGCGGTATTGTAAATTAAATAATAAATAAAGTGAAAACCAATATACGAGTATGTATTTTTACTTTGTCTCCTGATATATAATACATTTTTTTAATGAATATGTCCTTGTTAAACAAGTGCATACATATATATCTTCCTACGTTTCCTAAAATAAACAAATAAATACTTATGATATAGGTGAACGAAATCGGTCGTGGCAGGATTCGAACTCGCGACCACTGGATTACTAACCCAGCGCGCTAACCGCTCTGCCACCGACCCTCCTAAAATCGAATTAATCGAATTAATAAAATTAATCGAATACATAAGATTTATTGTAGTTAGAATGAATATCCAATAACCTTAAAAGGATAAAAATTTACCCTTTCTTTTTCCAATCAATTTATTATTTGTACACTAAACCCTGCTTGTCATTTATTTTTCATCCCAACAATTTGTACTACCTGCAAGCACTTGGGCAGAGTAATGTATATACATTTCACCAAGAGTTAGGTAATTGAAATATCAGGGAGGAAAGGAATGAGTTGAATTTCGTTGTAATCTATCGATGGGAGAATTAAAGGAGGGGACTGGGGTTGGGAAAATTAAGGCACTTTGCGCGCTGAAAAGCTTTCAGCCGTCCCTGACCTAACGCGTTAAACTTTTCATTCGAAAACTTTGTAATGTTGTATTGTTGTACAAATGAATTGAAAATCACTGAATTGAAATAAATATCTTCATTATGAAAGTTAAGCCACCTGCAAAAAGTTTTCAATTTTAATTCGTTTTCTTTTAGTGCAAATTGGTTTTACCTATATATTATATTTTTGTCATAGGTAATTTAAAGATTTGGAAATAAGTTATTGTTATAACTAATTTTATATATGTTAATATAAAAAAATTAGAATGTCTATGATAGTAAACAGTTATTATTTAAACGTTTTTTGAATTTATTTAGATAATTATATGAATATAAAGAGAGACTATTAAAGATTGTATAAATTCTGGGTATTTCTTTTTTTTTTCATTTTATATTTTTGTTTATGCATAAATCTTTTGTTTGTTTTCTTTAATTTTATATTTTTTGTACTTCACTACCCATATATTTTGTAAATTTATATATATTTTTTTCTTGATATTTTTTTGTTATATATAGGTACCTATTTATAATTATGTATGTATGTATTATTCGTTGTTCATGAACATATGT
The DNA here is from genome assembly GCA_963576475.1 of Molanna angustata. Taxonomy (NCBI): domain Eukaryota; kingdom Metazoa; phylum Arthropoda; class Insecta; order Trichoptera; family Molannidae; genus Molanna; species Molanna angustata. The sequence goes on along the minus strand of OY754965.1, from coordinate 19,824,987 downwards.
TTTAATAATTTGTATTTGTGTATGTAAAAACCAATTCAGGGCGTTTATATAAATAAATAAATAATACTCGATAACAAATTATTAAAATTGTTTTTGTAAAATCAAATGTTAAGATCCAGTATATTTTATATAGGTACTATATTGATTAATAACGGTTATTTTCTGACATCTTCAGATGAAGATAGTAAAATAAACGATACCATTAAATAAATCTTATTTGTACCCTACACTATTATCAAGTTTTTTGTAGAACGGAAATTCTCTTCAATAAACCAGTATTTTAGCCCATTAATGCATATTATATTTTTTTCCTTTTGTCGATAATCAACTCTATGACTCTGGCACTGAATTCAAACGACTTATCACTATGCTACAATTGTTGACAAGTAATTGTTTACTCAATATAGTGAAACTTCATACTACAAACAATGTGTTCTTAATTTGTTGATTCAATGATTTACTGACGAAATCAAATATTGAAAATTGAGAAAGTTGAACAAATCTGTTGTTCTATTTATAGTCGTTACTAGACTTCATAATAATAATAATAAATTGGAAACGTTTAAAGTGCTTAGAAATAAGATAATCATCTCAATGGGGGCTTAAGATAATGTCAACAATGCTGTTGCTTTTATAACAGTAAACAGATTTTCTGTAAAGGGTATTTTTAGTTTTTCAAAATTGATTGGTTTATGATATTGAAAGTTGATATCTGCGTTGACTATATTTTACAAAGAATACATACAACATATAAATCAGCTATCAAGATTCCAAGATGGATAAATACTTTTTTACAAAATCAATTCGGTAAATATTGTAAGTGATATGAACAATTGTTTACAACAGTTAATAAGTTTCGCATAACAATATTTTATAGTTTTGTTTAAAATTTATGAATCATACGTGCAATTAAATTAAGTACCTATTGTATATGATCGGATAATAACTTATTCAAATTAAGATTTTATACTATACAAAAACGGTTCTTTAGTTGTATCAATGAAATTATTTTCACGCATATGCAGCCAATATAACAATACATTCTCAGCTGAGATAGACATATTCAATGCGAAATATTATAGATTTATACATAATATTTGCCACCAAACATAAAAGAAACCACAAGTCTTGCCACCTTTCGTAGGCTAAGTGCTGTGCACATAGTTAAAAAATATTAATGTTCTCCATAATTTTATATGTTTTAATAATTTAGTGTCATACTCGGTACGATTATTTATTATTGTATATAAAAAAAATTATATACTTTTTGTTTACACTAGATGTATTAATTTTGTATTTTTTACGTCTAACTAAAAGTTATGAGAGTGTGTATGAAGGTGTGTGTATGAATTATTTTTGGATTGTAAACTGTTATTTGTTTTTCTATTATGTTGATGGAATTCCTTTTTTTGGCTCTAACACTGTAAAATTAATATTGTATCATGAACTGTAGCTTCCCAAAGAAAATAAATATGATTGTTCATTGAAATCAAATGGAAAGAGGAAGCCTCAATTAAAAATAAATAAAATAAATATATGAATTAAAAATTTAAAATTGCTTAAATGATAAATAATAATTTTATTATTTTGATCACGTAAACGAATATTGCTATAGTATATTATATAAAGAAGTAATTGTGAATATCATAATACATGTATGTTTATACTCTTTTTACTAAGATTATAAATTTATATGAACGTAACAACCTTCTTCTTAATTGACAAAAGTCAGCAATGTTTTCCAGTACATTGTTTAAGAAACATTAATTAATTAATTTGCGTATGAAGGTAGATAATATTTAAAGTAAATTTCTCTCAGAAGTTTAATTCGACACTTACAACATACTCAAGGAAGTAGAATTACTCACACAGATCACGTATTTCATTAAATATTGTACCGTTTAGTAAGACGAGTGAAATAATTAAACTGGGAATTAATTATTTTTATACTTGCGCGGCAAAACTTCTCAGGCGAATTATTTCAAGATAATTTTCGCACATTTTCTTACATTGAATTCTTGAGTTACAAACCATAAAATTTTATACGCTCAAGCCCTTAAAGTTCTGTGGTAAGTAATAAAATATAACACCGTTTTTTTAATGATGAAATAATTCTGTCAATTAAATTTTTTATATAAATCGAGGCATTGCTTAAAATAATCTTATGCATGTGGTAGATTCAATACATGAAATTGTGAAATGATGATGAATATTATATATTATCTTATAGTATACAAGCATCGTTATTCATCTCTTAAAATAATCTTATGCATGTGGTAGATTCAATACATGAAATTGTGAAATGATGATGAATATTATATATTATCTTATAGTATACAAGCATCGTTATTCATCTCTTAAAATAATCTTATGCATGTGGTAGATTCAATACATGAAATTGTGAAATGATGATGAATATTATATATTATCTTATAGTATACAAGCATCGTTATTCATCTTTTAAAATAATCTTATGCATGTGGTAGATTCAATACATGAAATTATGAAATGATAATGAATATTATATATTATCTTATAGTATACAAGCATCGTTATTCATCTCTTAAAATAATCTTATGCATGTGGTAGATTCAATACATGAAATTGTGAAATGATGATGAATATTATATTTTATTTTTAAAAAAATTAAACACTTGTTTTTCTTTCTACATTTATTTTTACTCTCCAGAACGACCGTTTCGCCTGGTGAAGGCCTTTTCAACTGGTGAAGTACATGGTGTGGTTTTTTCTTATATACTATTACATTAGATGGAATTTATACAAAGCAAAAAAGGGTGGGTGGTTGTTACAGTTTAAGAATTATATCCATTTCTAATCTCTTATTCTTACCTGAGAATTTGTACCTAATTGCAGCTGTGGGGAATTGTCATCTTTGGGATATACCCACATTTATTGCCTAGGTATCTACTTACTAAATATGAGAAAAAATACACGTTGAAATAATATCTTATATTATGCATTAATTGCTTTGGGGTGGGTGGTTGTTACAGTTAAAATATTATATCTAGTCCTAAACAATTAGGTCGTGTTGCAGCTGTAGGGGATATTCATCTGTGGGATATACCCACTTTTGGCAATCTAGATACCCATTTACTGAACATAATATAAGATTAAACATATAAGATAAAATATACACTGAGATTATATCTAACTATACATTATACATTATTAGGTTTGAAAATATTAAGTAAGGGAGAACTTTGCTTTGTATAAATTCCATCTAATGTAATAGTATATAAGAAAAAACCACACCATGTACTTCACCAGTTGAAAAGGCCTTCACCAGGCGAAACGGTCGTTCTGGAGAGTAAAAATAAATGTAGAAAGAAAAACAAGTGTTTAATTTTTTTAAAAATGGAATTCTACATAGTAAACGCTGTCAGTGTAAACAAAATTAAAAGTGCATTATATTTTATCTTATAGTATACAAGCATCGTTATTCATCTCTTAAAATAAGCGAATGCTTGTGACTTTTTTCCGTCCAATGTAATAACTGCTCCAATGAAATAACTACTCCAGAGCAATAACTACTCTAGTGCAATAACTACTCAATGTAATAACGCATAAATAATCGAAATTAACAAATAGAATAAAACCAAGTGTTTTGTTGTTTTTTCTACAATTTTATTTTTTTATATAGCTTCTCGGTCAACTAACTGGTACTATGTCAAATATTAAGTTAACTCGCACCCAATAACAATTTGCCACATTCTGGAGACCTACGATATAAATCGTCTCACAGATCCAGACTGAAAACACAATTTAAATCTGTGTCTCCATCGGGAATCGAATCCGGGACCTTTGGATCAGCAGTCAGATACCTAATCAACTGAGCCACGAAGGCAAACAGTAATATAAAATAATGAATGATTTGCAACTTGTTGATACCTTTAAGAGAAACATTTTTTTGTATTAGTTTTTATTTCTTTTATATATATTTATAACTTATCTCCTTGTTTTCTAACAAGTAAATTTTCTAGTAAATTACCAAACACAAAAATCACGAAAAATGCATTACAGTTTTTGTACATTGGAAATACATTATTATTTTGGTTATATTTGGAATACATGCAAATATGTATAGTGCACAAGTAATTCCATTAGTCGAATAGATCGATATAATAATATATGCCGTGTCAGGTATTAATTAAATAGCTGATCGCGCACTGTCAGGTACCGATAGTCATTTTGTCCGGAATCGAATCAAAGTTGCGTACTGCACAGAATATAGTGGGATGGTTGGCCAGCACTACCCTGCTCTGCCTATATGGACCATTGTGCGGTATTGGGAAGTTTTGGAAAGCCTTATATTGGTTCCGCTATACGTTTGTATTATCTAAAAACATTTTAAATTAAAATGAAAACTTTTCCGTTTTCTACTTTTTCGTCGTTCGGCTTAATGATGTCTGGATATATCACGAACTCGCTGTACAATTTTATACAATTCAACTGATCGAGCGTTACAAAAGTTTTCCGTCAGACAAAGACAGGAATTCCTCTTTTAGCAAAGTTTTTTCACACTGAAACGATTTAAGAAGCGTTTGAATAAAAGAGTTTATTGGATAATTCGTCAACTTATGATTTAAAGATTCAAATTGAAGGATTATTTTCTGGTGATATCAAAAAACATATGATGTGTTGTAGCTGTGCTCCTAATAAGCCGCAATGTATATATCTCCGACGGTTTTCACAACTGCATATTATGGCATCCGCAGTCCTTGTAGCACAAGAAAAGATAACACAATGTATTGAAGTGACACTTGCCTGTCACGTGACAACTATCACATCCATACGTTTAGCTTTCTTTTCTTGTGCTAAATGACATGTTTTCCAGGCACTCTCACGTACCAATCATCAAAGAAACTGTCACGATAATCGTGCATTTTATTTTAAGGGGGCATATAAACCTAAACACCCATATTTTAAATCAAATTCCTCAAGTAGGTTAAACACTGTGTTCCAACTGTCAATTTGTTCAGGAGAACTTTGTTCTCTTAACATATCGACAATGTTTCAAGCCAGGATACGCGAGAATTGTATGCAGAGGTCTACTTTTTTCACGGCTTTTCCAACTTTGAAGCCAAATAATAAATAAATAAATAAATTTAATTTTATTTCAGTTCGTGAGCAGGGGGGTGCAATGCAACACAAACCATATAATATATACAACATTTAAAAATAATAAAAAAAAAAAAAAAAAATAATAATAATAATAAGGTATAAGTACATATCAATATATATTAACACAAACATTAAATAATATAACCGGAAGCAAAAACAATATCACCGTATAAAAAAAAAAAAATAAAAAAAAAAAAAAAACATCCATTGAAATCACTTCAGTCACTGCAAAATTGATGCCCATCTTCTGTGAATTGGAGAATCAAGCCACATACTAGCCTCTCGAACAATAGAATTGCTAGATCTCCACATCCTCATTCTTGCAGCAGCTATCTTGCGTCTTTGGAGAGTGGCAAAGTCATGGACCCCGCGCTCTACAAACATTTGAGATGCACTGCTGAATCTGGGTAACCCGAACATTATCCGAAAGGCATTATTATATTGTACTCTCATAGAATTATAGGACTGACATGTGTGTCTACACCACAGCTCACTTGTATACAGATTAGTACAGTATGTGATAAATAGATATTTCTTTACATTGTCACTGCATCTAGTGAACTTCCTGGCAAGCATATTAGACCTTACACTAATGGCCCTCCTCTGCCTTTCAATGTCTTTATTATCATTTAAGTCGTCACACATAACATGCCCAAGATATTTGATGCTACTACTGGCCTCTAAAATTTGACCGTTCAATGTTACTGGGAGGACATTGTCAGGAGGTGAGTCCCCGCGAAAAATCATGAGCGCTGATTTCTTGGCATTGTATAAAAGATTATGCTTACCTGCATAGTCTTCGCAAATCTTCAGCAATTTACGCAAAGCTTTGATGGAGGGGGCCAGCAACACCATGTCGTCCGCGTAACTTACGTGGTTGACACAGATTCCGGCCATCCGACAGCCAACTTGACAACTAAGCAGGGTCTCACTCAACTTATCCATATATACATTAAAAAGAACTGGAGACATAGATCCTCCCTGTCTCACGCCGCTAGTCAGCGCGAATGGCTCGGAGCTTTCTCCATTCCATTTCACCACGTTATCTTGTTGTCTGTACCAGGTTTCCAGAATTCTGATGAAAGGGGCAGGAACTCCTCTGGCATGCAGCTTTAACCAAAGGGTACTATGCACCACTCTATCAAATGCCTTACTCAGGTCCAGAAAACAGGCATAGACGGTCGTTCTTCTATTCTTATAATATTCGATGGTCTGCTTGACGCTGAAGATTGCGGTATCTGTGGAACATCCAGACTTAAACCCCATTTGATTATCTTGGGTTACAAGTTTGCCTTGTATATAGACATGAATTACTTTTTCAAATATTCTGGCTATAATAGTAGCCAGAGATATGGGTCTATAATTTACAGATGAAGAAGGGTCCAACTGTTTATTTTTCACTATGGGGACTATGACCGTTTTTGTCAGCTCTGCGGGTAGGTGACCCAGCGCTAGCAAAAAACACCAACTTAGAGGCTTCGCAGCATATATGTTCAATATACACGTATTTACTCAGAATTTGGAGTAGAACATTTCGTGTGTCTGTGTGTGTGTGTGTGTGTGTGTGTGTGTGTGTGTGTGTGTGTGTGTGTGTCCCTTATAACTTTTGATCCGCTCAATTCACAGAGCCCAAAATTTCAGAATATATAAAAAGAAACAGGCCTACAAAACTTTTATACTCAGAATTTTGAATTTTTGTTTCAGTCAGGGGTTATCAACTTTTGAATTTTTATTTTATTTTTCCATATATCTCAGAAACCATAAAAGATAGAACGCTGAAAATTGGTACAAACATAGAAAAATACAAAATCTCAAATTAGTTTTTTCAAAAAAATTCCAGGGTTTCTCAAACATTTTTTATTAAGAAAAATATTTTTTTTATAATAAATTTATGAGTTTAACTGCCTATATTTCCAAAACTTATACAATTATCAAAAAAAGCTGAAACACTCCAACTAGATAATTTAATTTTCTATAAAAAATATTAACATTGTAGTAGAAGATCTCAATTTTTTTTTAACAATTTTTATGAAAATTGAATTTAGTGACGACATCGCTTGATACAATTTGTATGGCAGCTGCCTATACACATAATATCTAAGAAGACTTAATAGTTTGATATTTCATCTCCAAACATACATACATACATACCATCATGCTATTTTCATATTCTGGGTAGGAAAAAAGGAACATCCTCCATACTATCCTATCTTGACATACATACCTACACATGTTGTATAGAAAACAAAATATCTGAAAATATTCAATAATTTGTATTTATGGGTTTATAGTTTGGTACATATTCTTCAACTATACATACTATCGCTATCGACAGTTGGATCTCATGTGTTACATGCAACTAGTTCTAGAAAAAATACCATAAGTGTTTTCAATATTTATCTAGTGAATGTTCGTCATGCAATTTTAAAATTCCCCTAAAAAAAATATTTAAAATATCCTTTATACCAATTTTTTTTAAATTACTACAAAAATATCTGTTGTAGAGAAATAAACATTTTATATGCTTAAATAGTGCGTAAAATAAAATTGAATGACCGATAAAGTTTTTTCATTTCAATTCTGGTTTGTTCTTAAAATGCAAAAATACAACAAATTTTGGGTTTCCGATAGTTTAAATCACGTATAAACCTTTTTTAATGCACGCGATAGTTACCCTTACTATCACATAACTTCATCGTGTATTAGGCGGTTTTAATATTTCATGTTTCCAGTCACTAGATTTAGTGTTATATGTCCTCTTAATCAAATTTGTTACACGGCCCTTAACATCACGAACACTTTTGTAATATTGTTCAAAATAATATATGAATATTGATCATGTAAAGTAATTCTTTATTTGAAAACTTTCATCGTACTTTGAATATCTTCTTTTGAACTTACAAACTTTTCATATCAATCATATTTGGAGGTAAATGTTTAAAGAGTAAATTTTTAGAACACGTACAAAAGTATACCTTAACCTTCTGATGTTTAATTATTCTAAACAATCAATCGTAAGCACGGTATTATAATAAATGGATCAATTATACCAAAAAACTTAGAAAATATGTAGCTGCCCCACAATTACCTACAGCCAACTGCACCATGCACGACGTAAGTGGATATGCTGTTGACGTCGCTAAACACTGGCAGAAAATTGCATCTGAATACGTTTCTGACACGATAAAAAAATTGCATTAATACTACATAAGTCTTGATAATATAGAATAAATAGCAATTGACAACGTAGATTCAAACAAATTGTTTTATCTATTACAATTCATAATGTATTTCTACCAAATAAATTAAGGTGTATGTAGCCATCGGAAAATAACTTGAAACATCACGTTGTCTTCGCATACCTCAAATATGGGTTTTTCGCTTGGATGGTCTGCGCAAATCATTCCCCTCCCCCGAAATTCTTTAAGATATTTGCCGATAGCTACATTAGAATTGTTAAGATTCAGTACTTTTGTGTCCTACGTTTTTTAAACATTGTTATCATTCTCATGATATATCTTTTGTTATCATTAGTGGTTAGATAATCTTTATTTAATTGCTGTTTTATGTATTGAATCCAATGAATTATATGGATGGAAGGATACCTGGAGCTCGCCATCACAGGAAGGCTAGCTGGAGGGGCACACTTCATGAGAATAACAGTTTTTTTTAACCTAAACAACAATAAAAACAATTATATTTATTTCCTGAAGATTGTACCAACGTATTGAGAGGATCTTGGAGTTAAAATATAATTGAATTCGAACCTTGTAACGGTAGGTTTGGTGTAGCATATAGCGGTGGGTGTTGTAGTGCAGGAGAGTGGAGGGTACCACGATGTCAGGGGGTGTGAGATGTAGAGTGTGAGGACGGATTGAGGGCAATTGGTGGCACAAAGGCTCCACCCAGTGTGTGGGAACAATTTGCCCCCATGCCTGGCTTCACACTGCGCTTCCTATTCAGGCTATCCATAATTTATTTTTTATTGGATACCAAATTCAATAATACATCCACACTGTATATTGTAAACCTATACTTCTCTTTCTCACTCTAACATACCGGCCTACATTTTGTCTCTATAGAACTCAAACGCTTGCATTCAATTAATCAATATGTTAGGTTAGGATAGTTGTATTTAACTATATAGCGTCCAAATCTGTGTACATAAACTAAAATCGGATCTTCTTTAGTACAATCGAAACTTACAATTAAAATATTGTATAAACAATATTCGATTAAAAAAAAAAAATACCTACGACTGCTTTGAAATTCATTCGTGCCAATAGCACTAAAAGAATATTTTAAAAATACGTGTGTCATTTTGGTATTGGTATAATTTGCAAAAAAGATCTATATTTAATGAATTAATTGATATTATCCTTTAATTAAATAAAGTGCACCCAGCGGACTTATTTATTTTAAGTTTCATTACATAATAAGTATTGATTTCAAATAAACGAATTGTAAGTATAAAATAATAATATATTTATTGAGACAAGAAGTTATATTATTTAATTTATTTATTGAGACAAATAAGTTCTTAGACAATAAAAATATATATTCTTTAAAAAAAAATGTTATGTCCTTGTTAAACAAGCACATATACATCTTCCTACATCCCTAAATTAAGCATAAATGCTTGTGCTATAGGTGAACGAAATCGGTCGAGGCAGGATTCGAACTCGCAACCAAAGGATTACTATCCTCAATAGGACCATGCTCAACTATGTTGCAGGAGGACAAACCCCCATTAAAAATGATTTTATTTGACGGATGATCAAAAATGTCAATTGTCAATAACATGTTAAATTTATTTAAAAACTAGCATGCCATTGTTATTATAATTCAATTGAATAACTATCGTATGACAACTTTACCATAACACACACAAAAATATTTATAAGTGAAAACATGTTACTTAGGCATGAAATTGTATGAATCATTTTTGTTTTTATTATTATTATGTATGCTGTATATTTTCTGAATAAAATAAAATAAAATGATTATGCAAATAAATTTATTGGATGAAGTCTTTCTAAGGTTTGATTTTAAGCTCTACTTGTGGTTTTAAAAAATATATATTGTAGTGTATTAATATGTATAGGTATTTAAGCAAATGACTGCATTACGAACCATAATGCGAAAATGTTTAACAAAAGGGAGCTTTGTGGTGTAAGCACAATGAGAGTTGCCGTACAAAGCTTCCAATATTTTCCAACGAATTTAATTCCCATATTAAATTACGTGAACCCATCCCGCTAACCAGTAATAGCCGATTATGAAATCACCATATTGGGTGGGTACTTATTATTACTAAAATAAACCAACATTGTATCAATATATGTATTAATCGATCAATATATATTCCAATGTCCGTTCTTCTAAGGAGATAATTATAATAATAATAAATTAAACGAGTGGGTTGTGGCCAACACTAAACTCTCCACACCACAAATATTGACAATGAAATATTTTATTCATTCTAAATTTTACTACCAAGAATATAAATTTTCTAACGATAGTATATTTTCATGTTAAGATAGACAAACTATTAATGCAGTATGGTGAAGAATTCTAATGTTGTATGAAATATTTTAATAAAAGCAGATAAATTTTGTTTTAAAGGACGTTAGAGCATTTTGACAATTTTGACACGTAATATCATATGAAGAAATTTTTGTTATTTATGAAAAGCTAATCAGTTCGATGTTCAAGCTCTTTACATTATAACATGAAATCAAATTACTGAACTTTTCCATACATAAGAAATTTATCTTATTATATACATTTTTATTCATACTAAATTTTACTACCAGGAAAATAAATTTCTATCGACAGTATATTTTTATGTTAAGATAGACAAACTATTATTGCAGTATGGTGTAGAATGCTTATGTTGTATGAAATATTTTAATAAAAGCAGATAAATTTTGTTTTAAAGGACGCGAAAGCATTTTCCAAATTTTGACAGGTGATATCATATGAAGATTTTTTTTGTTATTTATGGAAAGCTAATCAGTTCTATGTTCAAGCTCTTTACATTATAACATGAAATCAAATTACTGAACTTTTCCATACATAGAAATTTATCTTATTACATTTTTATTCATACTAAATGTTACTATCAGGAATATAAATTTTCTTCCGATAGTATATTTTTATGTTAAGATAAACAAACTATTAATGCAGTATAGTGAAGAATGCTTATGTTGTATGAAATATTTTAAAAAAAGCAGATAAATTTTGTTTTAAAGAACGCGAGAGCATTTTTCAAATTTTGACAGGTGATATCATATGAAGAATTTTTTTGTTATTTATGGAAAGCTAATCAGTTCTATGTTCAAGCTCTTTACATTATATCATGAAATCAAATTACTACACGTTTCCATACATAGAAATTTATCTAATTACATTTTTATTCATACTAAATGTTACTATCAGGAATATAAATTTTCTTCCGATAGTATATTTTTATGTTATGATAAACAAACTATTAATGCAGTATAGTGAAGAATGCTTATGTTGTATGAAATATTTTAAAAAAAGCAGATAAATTTTGTTTTAAAGAACGCGAGAGCATTTTCAAAATTTTGACACGTGATATTATATGAAGATTTTTTTTGTTATTTATGGAAAACTAATCAGTTCTATGTTCAAGCTCTTTACATTATAACATGAAATCAAATTACTGAACTTTTCCATACATAGAAATTTATCTAATTACATTATTATTCATACTAAATGTTACTATCAGGAATATAAATTTTCTTCCGATAGTATATTTTTATGATAAGATAGACAAACTTTTAATGCAGTATGGTGTAGAATGCTTATGTTGTATGAAATATTTTAAAAAAAGCAGATAAATTTTGTTCTAAAGAACGCGAGAGCATTTTCCAAATTTTGACAGGTGATATCATATGAAGATTTTTTTTGTTATTTATGGAAAGCTAATCAGTTCTATGTTCAAGCTCTTTACATTATAACATGAAATCAAATTACTGAACTTTTCCATACATAGAAATTTATCTAATTACATTTTTATTCATACTAAATGTTACTACCAGGAATATAAATTTTCTTCCGATAGTATATTTTTATGTTAAGATAAACAAAATATTAATGCAGTATAGTGAAGAATACTTATGTTGTATGAAATATTTTAAAAAAAGCAGATAAATTTTGTTTTAAAGAACGCGAGAGCATTTTCAAAATTTTGACACGTGATATTATATGAAGATTTTTTTTGTTATTTATGGAAAGCTAATCAGTTCTATGTTCAAGCTCTTTACATTATAACATGAAATCAAATTACTGAACTTTTCCATACATAGAAATTTATCTAATTACATTATTATTCATACTAAATGTTACTATCAGGAATATAAATTTTCTTCCGATAGTATATTTTTATGATAAGATAGACAAACTTTTAATGCAGTATGGTGTAGAATGCTTATGTTGTATGAAATATTTTAAAAAAAGCAGATAAATTTTGTTCTAAAGAACGCGAGAGCATTTTCCAAATTTTGACAGGTGATATCATATGAAGATTTTTTTTGTTATTTATGGAAAGCTAATCAGTTCTATGTTCAAGCTCTTTACATTATAACATGAAATCAAATTACTGAACTTTTCCATACATAGAAATTTATCTAATTACATTTTTATTCATACTAAATGTTACTACCAGGAATATAAATTTTCTTCCGATAGTATATTTTTATGTTAAGATAGACAAACTATTAATGCAGTATAGTGAAGAATGCTTACGTTGTATGAAATATTTTAAAAAAAGCAGATAAATTTTGTTTTAAAGAACGCGAGAGCATTTTTCAAATTTTGACAGGTGATATCATATGAAGAATTTTTTTGTTATTTATGGAAAGCTAATCAGTTCGTTGTTCAAGCTCTTTACATTATATCATGAAATCAAATTACTACACGTTTCCATACATAGAAATTTATCTAATTACATTTTTATTCATACTAAATGTTACTACCAGGAATATAAATTTTCTTCCGATAGTATATTTTTATGTTAAGATAAACAAAATATTAATGCAGTATAGTGAAGAATGCTTATGTTGTATGAAATATTTTAAAAAAAGCAGATAAATTTTGTTTTAAAGAATGCGAGAGCATTTTCAAAATTTTGACACGTGATATCATATGAAGATTTTTTTTGTTATTTATGGAAAGCTAATCAGTTCTATGTTCAAGCTCTTTACATTATAACATGAAATCAAATTACTGAACTTTTCCATACATAGAAATTTATCTAATTACATTTTTATTCATACTAAATGTTACTACCAGGAATATAAATTTTCTTCCGATAGTATATATTATGTTAAGATAAACAAAATATTAATGCAGTATAGTGAAGAATGCTTATGTTGTATGAAATATTTTAAAAAAAGCAGATAAATTTTGTTTTAAAGAACGCGAGAGCATTTTCAAAATTTTGACACGTGATATTATATGAAGATTTTTTTTGTTATTTATGGAAAGCTAATCAGTTCTATGTTCAAGCTCTTTACATTATAACATGAAATCAAATTACTGAACTTTTCCATACATAGAAATTTATCTAATTACATTATTATTCATACTAAATGTTACTATCAGGAATATAAATTTTCTTCCGATAGTATATTTTTATGTTAAGATAGACAAACTATTAATACAGTATAGTGAAGAATGCTTATGTTGTATGAAATATTTTAAAAAAAGCAGATAAATTTTGTTTTAAAGAACGCGAGAGCATTTTTCAAATTTTGACAGGTGATATCATATGAAGAATTTTTTTGTTATTTATGGAAAGCTAATCAGTTCTATGTTCAAGCTCTTTACATTATATCATGAAATCAAATTACTACACGTTTCCATACATAGAAATTTATCTAATTACATTTTTATTCATACTAAATGTTACTATCAGGAATATAAATTTTCTTCCGATAGTATATTTTTATGTTATGATAAACAAACTATTAATGCAGTATAGTGAAGAATGCTTATGTTGTATGAAATATTTAAAAAAAAGCAGATAAATTTTGTTTTAAAGAACGCGAGAGCATTTTCAAAATTTTGACACGTGATATTATATGAAGATTTTTTTTGTTATTTATGGAAAACTAATCAGTTCTATGTTCAAGCTCTTTACATTATAACATGAAATCAAATTACTGAACTTTTCCATACATAGAAATTTATCTAATTACATTATTATTCATACTAAATGTTACTATCAGGAATATAAATTTTCTTCCGATAGTATATTTTTATGATAAGATAGACAAACTTTTAATGCAGTATGGTGTAGAATGCTTATGTTGTATGAAATATTTTAAAAAAAGCAGATAAATTTTGTTCTAAAGAACGCGAGAGCATTTTCCAAATTTTGACAGGTGATATCATATGAAGATTTTTTTTGTTATTTATGGAAAGCTAATCAGTTCTATGTTCAAGCTCTTTACATTATAACATGAAATCAAATTACTGAACTTTTCCATACAAAGAAATTTATCTAATTACATTTTTATTCATACTAAATGTTACTACCAGGAATATAAATTTTCTTCCGATAGTATATTTTTATGTTAAGATAAACAAAATATTAATGCAGTATAGTGAAGAATGCTTATGTTGTATGAAATATTTTAAAAAAAGCAGATAAATTTTGTTTTAAAGAACGCGAGAGCATTTTCAAAATTTTGACACATGATATTATATGAAGATTTTTTTTGTTATTTATGGAAAGCTAATCAGTTCTATGTTCAAGCTCTTTACATTATAACATGAAATCAAATTACTGAACTTTTCCATACATAGAAATTTATCTAATTACATTATTATTCATACTAAATGTTACTATCAGGAATATAAATTTTCTTCCGATAGTATATTTTTATGTTAAGATAAACAAACTATTAATGCAGTATAGTGAAGAATGCTTATGTTGTATGAAATATTTTAAAAAAAGCAGATAAATTTTGTTCTAAAGAACGCGAGAGCATTTTCCAAATTTTGACAGGTGATATCATATGAAGATTTTTTTTGTTATTTATGGAAAGCTAATCAGTTCTATGTTCAAGCTCTTTACATTATAACATGAAATCAAATTACTAAACGTTTCCATACATAGAAATTTATCTAATTACATTTTTATTCATACTAAATGTTACTACCAGGAATATAAATTTTCTTCCGATAGTATATTTTTATGTTAAGATAGACAAACTATTAATGCAGTATAGTGAAGACTGCTTATGTTGTATGAAATATTTTAAAAAAAGCAGATAAATTTTGTTTCAAAGAGCGTTAGAGCATTTTGACAATGTTTACACGTGATATCATATGAAGAAATTATATGATATCTATGAAAAGCTAATCAGTTCTAAGTTCAAGCTATTAATATTCTTCTATCAATATGAAATCAATGAACTGATCATTGCCAAATATAAAAAAATTCTCTTGTTACATATAAGTTTCATACAAATATCCATTAAATAAAATATAATTTTTGAAACCGTTGAATATTTTTCTTTTAACATTGACCAACTTTGAATACAATTTTATGAAGATTCTTGGTGTTGTATAAATAGTTGAAACCAAATTAAATTATCTCTAATTTCCAGGTCGTGAGAGCATTTTTTCAGTTTTAATAGATGAAATCATAAAGAAACATTGGGAAAAAATGAACCGTTGTCTATGGAAAACTAATCAGCTCTAAGTTTATGGACTTAACACATGTGATATCAATATGAAGTCAATCGGACTTATAGTTTGGGCTGCAGAGAGGACACAAAAAAAAAACAACGTAAATGATGAATTCATAGAGAAGAAATCAAAAGTTGTCTATGGAAAACTAATCAGCTCTAGGTCTTTGCACTTTACACATATGATGTTAATATGAAGTCGATCAGACTTATAGTTTGGGCTGTAGAGAGGACACAAAAAAGATAAATGCTACGGCGTACGGCGTACGGCGTACGGCGTACGGCGTACGGCGTACAGCGTATACGCCATACACACAAACACATCACGACGAAACTCATAGTGTGCATTCTCTACATGATACCCATTGAGAAATTGATGTAAAAAAATACGCTTAAATTTTGCGAAATCATGACTCTCCCCTATTCCATAGTGTGGAGAGTAAAAATAGGACACTTTTAATACAAAACAATTGATCATGTTTCATCTGGCTGTTCATCAATTACGTTATAAATATATCATATAAAGTAGCTAAAATATGAATATCAAAAGGGTTAAAGCGTGTTGGTAAACAATGAGTTACGAGTATATTGATCACAATCAACAGTTTTCTAACAGGTAAATTTACAATCAATAATAGGTACACGTACTGAAGAACTTTTACACGATGAGTAGGTATATAGGTAAATCGATTCAGTATAACGAGCGAGTTAGTGGGCGAGTAGAAATGACCTAGTTTTCGTGTGGTGAAGTACCATCGTGCTCGCGAGGTTGAGAGACGACCGGTGGTCGAGTGAGGAAGTGACGGCGTGCTCGCGTAGTGAAGTGACGGCGTGCTCGCGTAGTGAAGTGACGGCGTGCTCGCGGGGCCGTGAAGTAACCAGTGGTCGTGTAACGGCTTTGATTTCGCCGATTGTCCCAGAATTGCCCCCAGATCTTGACCACACTAAAATGGGACCAATGGGAAGATACCCCTTTCTAATGAAAACAGAATCATCGAAATCTGTCAACGCAGTAAAAAGAAATATCGCTGAACACACATAAAAAATAATACTAAAATCACGTCGAATTGATAACTTCTCCATTTTTGCAAGTCTAATTTTTATTTGGAAGTCTAATAATCATAAAACTAATTATTTTCGAAAAATCTTGTAATATCAAACGGACAAAAGGAGGTATTTATTAATATTAATGATCGCTACACAACAATATGCACATTCATTATGTCGGTCTCTGTTGAATCCAGTTATAACTAATTATCATCAAACATCATTTGCGCGACGGGATTCTGAAACTAAGTAATTTAAGTCAGAATAAATTATTAAAATTTAAAAATCAATATTTACAACGAAAAAATAAAACAAAATGAATGATTCTCGATGTGATAGTAAAATGAGTCCGGGTTCGATTTGCGACGGATATTCAGTTTTTAAATATGTGTATTTCAAGCTGGATCTGTGAGATCACAAAAATCAAAAGTATACAAAATCTGGCATATTTTAATTAGATTCTTGTTAAATATTTATCTTACATAGAAGATACCTGTTATATAGTTACCCGTGAAGCATTGAAAAAATACCATTTTGTAAATAGGTAGGTACTTAACTAAATACAATATGGTAGACTTATATCCCGGAGGATTTTTCTCCAGTCAACCACATAATATATTATGTATAAGCAGAGTTGTAAATACAAATATAATTACGTATAGCCATGAATTCATTAATGATAGTCGCCAGCCTTAATCGCAGATCTAATAATGTTTTATAAGAAAGTCAGGGGTGTTTATGACTCGCCAAATTTAACTCAATCGATATTGTACAGTAATCCAATGATAGGTACAAGGCAGAGCGTGGCTTTCCACTGTGATAATGTCGGTACTAACTACTTATGAATTCTCCAATAAGAAGATTCCATAGATTGGGAAATAAATATTCTCATTTAACTGTCATTTTTTCCAGAATCCCTAGCTATGTATGTACAAGCGGGCATTGTCGGACAGTCACTTTGTATTATGTACTTTTTACTTAACGTATCCTGACATACATATTAGACCTTTCAACTACAAAGTGTTGCAGTAGCAATTGCCACGTCATTTGCCACAGTCAAGACTTCCTCGTTTCATCCCTGTACCATGTTTCGGCAGACAAAAAGATGCTTATCATCTTGGACCTCCCCGCGATCGCAAGATACATCCTCTTCTCGACCTATGCTCCACCTATTCAAGGTATTTTTTCACCTTGTGACATATACACGGAGTATATTCAGTGTCTTCCATGTGAGATAGAGCAGATGGTGTCCCGGTCCCAAAGTCTCCGACAGCTCGTTTTGATTTTGTGATGACTGATTATATTGTTACTTAAGAATGTTATACCCGAAATGTGTTTTTATTGTTTTGTTGATTTTTATTTTCTTTATTCACTAGCTTTTATGTCCCGCCGTTGGCCAAGAATGTAAAATTGTGAAAGAAAAAGCAATCGTTTTTATAATATTGTCACCCAATTATTTTGCAATATCAGACTTTGAAAAGTGGTTTGAAATTTGATTGAGTTTAAGTATTGTAAAATGTTCAAGTGATGGCCACAACCCATTCTTTTTTATATATTGCTATAAAGTGTGAATGAAGTATAATATTTATACAATTTCTGCTCGGATGGACTATGCGTAATGGTTTTAAATATGACTGTTTATCAACGTTGTAAAGAGATTGGTTTGGCCACAACCCCCATTTTTAAATATTATCATCGAAAACAAATTGTAATGTGTACCTATTGAAAATTAAGTAATTTTGGATGTTGGGATGTGGTTAAAATTTGATTAAACAAACGTAGGTACTGAAAAGATCTAGTATTGGTCACATCCCATTCGTTTTTATATTTTTTCATCAAGTGTGCATTATATTTTTGCTCAATTTGACTGAAAGTCTTCATTAACGAAGAAGAAGAAGACTTGAACTATAGTAAATAGTTTTTAATTTGAATATAAATGTTGTGAAGAGTTCAGTAATGGCCACAACCCCCATTCTTTAAATATTAGGTGTTGAAAATTATTCAAAATAGGATGATATAAATGGTTTAAATTTAATTAAACAAAAGTATTGAAAAGATTCTAGTGCAGGTTATATCGTCACATCCCACATCCCATTCATTTCATATGTATTTTCATCAAGTGTGCATATCGTTAATAATATTTCTGCACAATAGACTATTAGACTTAAAACTAACCCAAAAGACTAAATAAAAAAGAGAAAAACAAGTATAAGACTATAATAAATAGTTTGTATGAAAAACTATTCCAATGGTCTACATAAAATAAGTAAAAATACATATACCTAATAGAAGAATTAGACTATTGGAAATAGATTGTATAAAAGCTCACCCAAAGGTCTACAAAAAAGAAGAAGAAGAATATTTAGACTATTGGAAATAGTTTGTATAAATATACTGACCAAAAGGTCTACATAAAAGAAAATGAATAAGACTATTGGAAATAGTTTGTATTAAAACTCTCCCAAAAGTCTACGTACTTAAATGAAGAAGAATAATAATTAGACTAAAGGAAATAATTTTTATAAAAAAATGACCCAAATGTGTACATAAAAGAAGAAGAAGATGAATTAGACAATAGGAAATAGTTTGTATAAAAACTGCCCTAAAGGTCTACATAAAATTAAGAAGAAAAAGAATTAGACTCCAGGACCCGCCGCTTCAGGCCCTTCAGTACCTCCCGTCCCTTTAATCCCTCATTACGTCCCTTCCCATCAGGCCCTTCAGTACCTTCCGTCCCTTCAGGCAGTTTTATACCTCCCGTCCCTTCAGGCCCTTTAGTGCCTCCCTTCCCTTCATTACATCCCGTCCCATCAGTCGGTTAAGAAAAGTTTAAATCCAGAAACCATCCTGGAAGAACCGCGAAGAGATGAAAGAACCTTCTTTTCCTAGGATGCTCTACTTAATAGGTAAAATGACTAAATACACGAAGAAGAAGAAAAAAGTTTAAACCCAGATACCTGCGAAGAGATGGAAGGACAGTTGGACCTTCTTCTCCCAGGATTCTCCAACTTCATAGGTAAAATGACCAAAAATACACGATGAAGAAGAAGAAGAAGAAATAAGTTTAAATCCAGATACCTGCGAAGAGATGGAAGGAAAATTGGACATTCTTCTCCCAGGTTAGTCCACCTTCAAAGGTAAAATGACCAAATAGACGATGAAGAAGAAGAAGAAAAAAGTTTAAATCCAGAAACCTGCGAAGAGATGGAAGGAAAATTGGACCTTCATCTCCCAGGATAGTTCATCTTCATAGGTAAGATGACCAAGTACACGTTGAAGAAAAAGAAGAAAAAAGTTTATATGCAGAACGCGTCCTGGAAGACCTGTGAAGAGATGGAGGGACAGTCGGACCTTCTTTTCCCAGGATACTCCCCCTTCATAGGTAAAACGACCAAATACACGAAGAAGAAGAAGAATAAGAAAAAAGTTTAAATCCAAAAACCATCCTGGGCATACGCTCGACAATTCACCAAAGTTTCATTATAATCGGACAAACGGTTGATAAATAAATAAATAAAATAATTCTCTATAGGAAATCAGTATAGGTATATTATTGTTGATTTGTAAGTAAATAGTATTAGGTAGGTACCTACCTACAACAACCTTCTAAATAAATTCGATTCCTAACAAATTTTATTTGAATATCACATTCTTTCTGTAGCCATGGAAACGATTCGAACACGTAAGTAATATCGAATGGTTCGGATACATTTTTTGAATATGTAGGTACCTAGGTACATTGGTTTGTTCGATGCCATAAAAATGAAAATTGTCAGAAAAATCAAATATTATTTACAAATTATGCAATTTTATTATGCCTATATCTTTACTAATAAATAACACATTTTTACAATATATGTCTTAAAACTTGCCGTAATGTCTTGTGTTTCATTTTATTATTTCATAATTACATTTATTTCAAAGGTTTATTATTTTCAAGAACATATTCATTCGGTGGGAAAATGAAATATTGTATGAAAAGATATTAAAATGGCGGCGTTTATGTACAAAAGGCTTACTTTAAAAATAAGTTAAACATTATAATTATACCAAATATTCACCATGTTTTTCACTTAAACGCTAAGTTATACTTCAAAATATATTTTTTTTGTGTAAATACCTACTTCTAACTTTTAAACTAACAGATATTTGCGTGCAAAATGTACACTTTTTTGACAGATATGACTTGGAAAATTTTGTATGAAAAAAATAATTATTTAAATATTTTTAAAATTCAGCATTTTTATCGCATTATTTTTAGCGTGACACTGCATCGGGTATACTGGTACATGTTCGCACTTAAATTAGATTTTTAGATGCTCTTGGTTTTTCAGAAGGCGTGAGACAAACACACACACACACATACACACACACACACAAACACTAACATTTTGATTGCTTTATTACTTTAGATTTACATGTATTCTCATTGTAATTTTGGTAATATTGAACTGTGTACCTATATGTTTTTTGGGAGTTGTTCATATTTCGTTGTAATTTTCAAGTGTTTTTCTATGTGTACCAACTTGTATAATGGCGTGAAGCCGTATATGTAAAAATAAATAAATACATTTTTTACATATTTTTTAGGATTCAATTTAATAAGGGATTGGGAAGAAATTAATGTTAAACTAAATTTTCTATTTTTTTATGAGCGTTGATCCTACCTACGTATTTTTGTCTGAAGGAAAACGGCATTCTTAATCATTTGCCTGTCAACACTTTTATCATTCATTCACTGCTGGAGAAGACACTTTCCCATTTCAAAAACTGTGCAAATATAACCATTACGTAGCGTTTTTTGTTTCTACATGGACAGTTTATATATAGAGTGAACCAGGCAAGGAGAGTACCTACCCATTTTTAATGTAAATCCGATGCGCTTTTCGCGTTTCACTCCATTTTCTCCTTTTCTCATCTAATACTCCCACAATTGAACGGCTCTAGCACATATATCTGTATCTCTCCTATTCCAGTGATGGAAGAACCCTCACAAATGGAACTTCCATACACTAAAGGCTGAGCCGAGTTAGTCTGACTCCTACTCCGACAAAACTAACTTTTATTAAATGAAAAGTTTTTTGGTTTCACCCGACCGGACCACGAAGGCGTGTACTTGAAAAGTTGTACAGGATAGTTGTTCAGTAGGTACCTTTACATTAATAAACATGAAACCGAAATAACAAAAAAGTGTATGAAACTTTAATAGTAGTTATTGTTTGTTCATGAGCTGGGTCCAGTTGCGAGTGAATATTATGATTTATTTGTAAGGCCGTTTAAGCGATGAAATTAAATCGGTTTGACAATTATTTAAATCAGAGGTTCCCAAACTATTTTTTCTCGTAGACCACTTTCAAAATTTTACTGGTTTCGGTGGACCCCTGCTGCTAGATTTCTACCATATTTCCAAAACACGTCAAAAACTCTAAAGATTAGATCTAACGATGAATATTTGCGTCGCGGTTGAGTTCCAACCATCCAGAATGGTAAAAATAAAAAGAAAATTAAGGCAGGTTTTAGAAAAAGGAAAAAATGCTTAATAAACAGGCTATCTGATCCATATAACTGAAAAAATATTAAGCCCGTAGACCAAAAATAAAAGTAAAAAAAAAAATGCAATATTATTTTTTCGCGCTACACTTATGTTAGAATTACACGAGAATCGTAACTCCTAAAAATATTGTCAAAAAAATTTCAACCCGACCGTTTTTCACCGAAATACAAAAATTAACGAAAAATTTGGATTTTTTTCCTTTAATTTTAAGAAATCAGATCAATTTTCATGGACTTATGACTTGTGAACCCCCATTTTTATTTCACGCCAACGTAGACCCCCGTCGAGTTACCCGTGGACCACTTAGGGAACCACTGATTTAAATGATCAACAAATGTAAACCCGTCTATGAAAACAATCATATATCCAAGGATAAAATAGTTGTTTTTTTGACAAAAAACAGCATCAATAAAGATAGTGTCGTCCTCCGTGGATCAGTTAGCTAGATATCTGCCTGCTGAACCAAAAATCCCGGGTTCGTTTCTTAGTGGAGACACAGTTTATAGTCTGGATCTGTGAGTCGATAATATCGTAGGTCTCCAGAATGTGACAACTTGTTATTGGGTGAATGTTAAATTAATATTTGACATAGTACCTGTTAGTTGCCGGAAAACCAATGTTAAATAAAAAATTAAATGAACTGGTCGTTTTAATTGCCTACTGCTGTTTGAAGTTTATTGGTATTTTTCACATTGTAATCCAAATGATTGACAAAATATTCAAGAAGTGCTTTTAAGAATGAAATAATAATTTCTTTTTAAAATATTTATCTAAAATAAGTTTAAAAAATATAAAAACTTTTTCTATTTCCATTTGGCAATATCGATACACATAACTGTCTTTTATTTTGATAATGATGTCCTAATCTATCATGAATAACTTATTATTCTTTTATACCTACATCGATGCATGTTTTAATCATTATGAAAAGTATAAAATTACGATTCAGATATAGAGGGTTGTGTTAATTTTTTAAGATATGTCTATACTGATTTATTCAATTAATGAAGATAGAGTTTATTGATAATACCATTGTACTCTACGATAAAACATACAGTTTATTATCAAAAGTTAGTTTATTTATATTTGAAGATAAGGCTAGCGTCCATACATGCGCAGCGGACGGATCGGACGGAGAGCATCAGACGGATTTGTTTGTGGCAGTGCGTCCACAGAGGCGCACCAATCGGATTACCGACCCAACTGTCATTTGGATTTGTTGACAATTTTCGATTGAAAATGCAAATACACAAATGATTCTTCGGCTTGATAATCGCATGCTCATCTCGTACACTATTTTATTCAATGAAAATATTTAATGAGATGAATTGAAAAAATATATAAACTATAGCCATTCATAGGATATATCAACATATCTTAATACCAAATTTCATCAAATTTTTAGCCATTTTCGCGTGATTCCTAAATAAAAACATCTAAGCATCCCAAGATTCGAATTTATATTACAGTGGTTTATTTAAATAATACTTTAAACAATTCAAATGACGATTTTCCTTAAAAATCACGAAAATACGCACATACAAAAATGACAGATCCGAGCGGATTATCTAGCGGATTGCCTATCCTAGCAACGGCGGCGTCGGCATTTCGATGCGCGCGCTCCGTCCACTGCCAATCAGTCGACGCACTTGTATGAATTCCTATACAAAGGCATCTACATATAATCCGTCTGATGCGCTCCGTCCGCTGCACATGTATTGAGGCTAGCCTAATGCACATTGCATTTGTATCTCACATTTTGAATGTCGAAGTTTGCTTAATGCCTCTAATATAATTTTCCTAAGTATATTAGAGGCATCCAAATATGCGTTTGCATCCAAAGTAAGTAAATATGCGTAAATGATTTTTATTGCTGTTTACATAGTTGATTTTCGTTGGACTGACATCTAATATTTGTTTAAAATATATATAAGTATAAATCTTTTAATAACACGATGAATTATAGTAGGTATGACTGATTTAAGCTGCACAGGCTAGTTATTAGATTGAAGCAAGCATTGTACAAATTGGTATTTCCTTGGAATTAAAAATAATTTTCGATGTACTTTTACAAAGAGAAAATACTTGAAAATGGTTGATTTTGATGAGCTGATACAAAAAACTTTTTATCCAAAGTGGATTACTCTCGACAGCAGAAGTAGCATGATGGGAGTGGAGGAGGCTAATCCCGCTAATGGGCTGACGGGAGGGGGGATGGGCAGAGGGGACAAGGGTGGGTTGGAAGGGGGTGTTGCTGCTATTTTCCTATCTCATATAATTGCCTTTTAGCTTTCCACGCGCCATGACAGATTTTTTACATTTTCCAAAGCTCAGCCCTGCTCTGCTATCTTATAGTATTTGAATAATCAAGATGAAACAAGAATATTATAACATTCAATTTGAATAACGATATAAATTAATAGTTTGTTAAATTGGAACGAACATCTTTATTGTACCTATCCCTCGGGCATTTTAATAAACAAGGTGTGTTTTTTTATTTATTTCAAAGAAAAGTACCTAAGTGACGAATTGGATGAGGTAGAAAACGCATGCAAGTAATTATTATTAAACATTTTGGAAACCCATCCAAATTGAGGGACATTATTTATGTACGTATTATATTATATTTATTTATTACACACGATTTTTGTATTTATCTTTTTCAAATAATAGGCATTTAGGCATTAGGCATTTTCTTATAAGTATTAGGTATATGTACTTAAATGATTAATTTTATTAACACATTTCAAACAAGTTTGCTCAGAAGTAAGTTGTAACAAACCAGCAGGCCAAGTCAGTAAAAAAGTCGAGATCCAATAACGTCTCGCCGCTTTTCTGACCTATGTTTAACGCCCGTGACGACAATCCGTAGTCACTAAGCACTGTCAATTCGTAGTCACTAAGCAAATTCAACGTGGCGGCGTTAGATCTCGTCTCTCGACTCGATGTCGACCCAATCTCGCCGTCAAATAAGTGGGCGAGAACGATTCGACGCGTTATCTGCTTAGTGATTACCAAAACTGTCAAAATATCGACTAGTCGAGTAGAGATAATCTCGATATATTTCGTCGAGATCTACTTATAGCTTGCTGGACCGTGAGACAATAAATATCATATGTCTCCAGAACTTATTCGACATAGCACTTGTTGGTTGTCCGAGAAGCTACATAAAATAAAATAAATAAAATAAAAAAAAAACATCTTGAACGATCTTCCGGTTGCGCAGAGCGTATATTTGTGTATTTTTGCTTCGTTGGATTACGTGCATATCGCCCCCCTTCTCGGCTAAAAGATTTTGACAACAAATATACATTGACACGTTGTGTGTATCTTTTTGGAGGATTGATGTAGAATACATCGGATCCAGCAATTTATGGATTTTTAATGAAAACTAAGATATTATAATATATACAAGAATAATTACATGAATTTTATATAAATATGTTGTAGTAAAATGAAAATACATAATATGTGTAAGTTAAAAAAATGTCTCAATTGTCGTGTCAAATTAATATAATATAAAGATTAAAATTAAATTGATATTTTTATCAATATATTATTCAAATCAAAGGTGGATTAATTATGTTACTTATGTTATTCATGTTTTGTGAAAAATTATTTTTTTATACGTTACCCATTTTTTTAAATAAATAAAAATATAAATAAAATAAGCCAACTTTATAAAATATTATAAGTACACGCAATAAGTATGTCACAGATTGTGTTGCTTGATGTAATAAATTATATATATATATATGACATGATATAATCTCATACTTTTATTTAATTTACAGCTTACTGCCACTTTATTTTTTTCTCTAAATACAAGATACAGACTTACATTTGATAAAATAAACAGAAATAATTAACTGAGGCAAAAAAATAAAACAAATTACAAAATTGGACGACATATACTTACAAACAGTTGTGTGTTCATTTGGTTTGCTTGACTAATGATTGAAAATATTAATCGACTTTTCTTGACAACTTAGAGATATGTTGTGATTGGTTATTGTTTATTTTGATAGTATAACTTAAAACAAATTACAAAATTGGACGACATATACTTACAAACAGTTGTGTGTTCATTTGGTTTGCTTGACTAATGATTGAAAATATTAATCGACTTTTCTTGACAACTTAGAGATATGTTGTGATTGGTTATTGTTTATTTTGATAGTATAACTTAAAACAAATTACAAAATTGGACGACATATACTTACAAACAGTTGTGTGTTCATTTGGTTTGCTTGACTAATGATTGAAAATATTAATCGACTTTTCTTGACAACTTAGAGATATGTTGTGATTGGTTATTGTTTATTTTGATAGTATAACTTAAAACAAATTACAAAATTGGACGACATATACTTACAAACAGTTGTGTGTTCATTTGGTTTGCTTGACTAATGATTGAAAATATTAATCGACTTTTCTTGACAACTTAGAGATATGTTGTGATTGGTTATTGTTTATTTTGATAGTATAACTTAAAACAAATTACAAAATTGGACGACATATACTTACAAACAGTTGTGTGTTCATTTGGTTTGCTTGACTAATGATTGAAAATATTAATCGACTTTTCTTGACAACTTAGAGATATGTTGTGATTGGTTATTGTTTATTTTGATAGTATAACTTAAAACAAATTACAAAATTGGACGACATATACTTACAAACAGTTGTGTGTTCATTTGGTTTGCTTGACTAATGATTGAAAATATTAATCGACTTTTCTTGACAACTTAGAGATATGTTGTGATTGGTTATTGTTTATTTTGATAGTATAACTTAAAACAAATTACAAAATTGGACGACATATACTTACAAACAGTTGTGTGTTCATTTGGTTTGCTTGACTAATGATTGAAAATATTAATCGACTTTTCTTGACAACTTAGAGATATGTTGTGATTGGTTATTGTTTATTTTGATAGTATAACTTAAAACAAATTACAAAATTGGACGACATATACTTACAAACAGTTGTGTGTTCATTTGGTTTGCTTGACTAATGATTGAAAATATTAATCGACTTTTCTTGACAACTTAGAGATATGTTGTGATTGGTTATTGTTTATTTTGATAGTATAACTTAAAACAAATTACAAAATTGGACGACATATACTTACAAACAGTTGTGTGTTCATTTGGTTTGCTTGACTAATGATTGAAAATATTAATCGACTTTTCTTGACAACTTAGAGATATGTTGTGATTGGTTATTGTTTATTTTGATAGTACTTAAAACAAATTACAAAATTGGACGACATATACTTACAAACAGTTGTGTGTTCATTTGGTTTGCTTGACTAATGATTGAAAATATTAATCGACTTTTCTTGACAACTTAGAGATATGTTGTGATTGGTTATTGTTTATTTTGATAGTACTTAAAACAAATTACAAAATTGGACGACATATACTTACAAACAGTTGTGTGTTCATTTGGTTTGCTTGACTAATGATTGAAAATATTAATCGACTTTTCTTGACAACTTAGAGATATTTTGTGATTGGTTATTGTTTATTTTGATAGTACTTAAAACAAATTACAAAATTGGACGACATATACTTACAAACAGTTGTGTGTTCATTTGGTTTGCTTGACTAATGATTGAAAATATTAATCGACTTTTCTTGACAACTTAGAGATATGTTGTGATTGGTTATTGTTTATTTTGATAGTACTTAAAAAAGTCGTAATGTATTGATTAAAAAAAAAATTAAAAACGCAGATCTTGTTGATGTTTAGACAATAGTAAAAAAACGAATACTTAATAAATTATAGAATTTCTTACAATAGCAGTGTTTTTCGTGCTCTTTTAAACACCACGGTCCATGTTAAATTTAACTATATTTTTGGAAATAAGTTTAAAGTATATCATTTTATAACAGATTTTTAATTATCTCAATAGAGACGAAGTTGGAATATTTATTGTAGGAGAACCGGGAAATCAAGGCACCTACAGGGCTTACGAAAGTGATCACGTAAACCAGCAGATGACAGGTCGTAAGCCCTGTAGGTGCCTTGATTTCCCGGTTCTCCTACCATAAATATTCCAACTTCGTCTCTATTGAGATAATTAAAAATCTGTTAAAAAATATCTTTGACTCCCGACAGGGAAAAAAATCCAATGTTTGCGCATATGCAATAATAAAAATATATTCGATTATATCATTTTAATCATATCTAATACAATCCTGGTTAGTTGGAAAAAATTGCCATACTCACCACTCACAACTCACCACTTGCGCAGGGTGCAAGGAAGTGTTCATTTATTTTTTATTTATTTTAGTTTGACGAATATACGAATACATGGTTACGGAATTAATTATTATACGGTTATAGGAATTTTATTTCTCTTAATACGATAATCGTTTCGCCTTGTATGGGCTTTTACAACTAAAAATATAGTATGCTATTTAGATTTCTTTGCATATAATTTATACTTTTGATGAGAACATTTTCTAGGTATTACTGGATTATTTTCATGTGACCGAATGTTTCTAGGTTTACATAAATATAATTGATTTATAATATAGTTGGTATATTTAATTACAACCATAAACTTTCCGTTAAATGAATTCCTAGAATAAATAGAAAGATACGCCATATTTGAGAAATTATTACATAGGTATTACAGCTCGAGGCAATTAGTTTTCTTATCGATAATATATTGAAGGTTAATCTTAACTATTATATTATAATCATAAATTCCTTTCTGTATTCAAGATTTATATGTCTAAGATGAATTTCTTTTACATTAGTACTGGGTAAGAATTAATTTGAGATAATTTTTGATAACTTTATCGAAGATATTGTTTTGAGTAGGCTATAAATTTCTTCTGAATCATTGATTCGATAAAAATTACATTGATTCAACAGTAAATTTTGAAAGATTTTTGAGGACAAATTCTTAAAATTTATGATTGAATGTAGATCAGCCATTGAGCCATGGGTTGTATATTAGTTTCAACATTACCTATAATCAGAGCTCTGATAACGACGAGTAACTTAAAATAAATGTGTTACTTTTTAATTTCTCGGTCTGTGTTTTTTTTTTATTTGAGAACATTTTACTAAAAATCCTCATCATTCAATTGAGAACCTAATTTTCATAATGTGATTTGGGACGCTTATTAGAAACTGAATTAATGATATTTATTTGAAACAACATTATGTATCTGTAGTATCACACTGTACAATTCGTATGTGATTAAAATATTAAAAAAAAATATATCATCATCAATAATTTATTTCTGAAATAATAGCTTCTTTTTACATTACTTTACATATTAAATATTAAATTATGGGCAGTAGGTAATACTTAAGGTAATTAAGAAATGATAATCTATTATAATATAAGTAATTTATTTAGCGCTGTTTAATGATTCAGGATTATTCCAAGGGCGCTTATATTCTGTCATATGTTGCTCTATGAAACCAACTCCTTTGGCAGTTGTTACTCTATAATCCAGAAGATCAGAGTGCGAGATGCCTCCCAGATAGATCTTTTCTCTGACACAGCTCTTGAATGTATTGTGGTGCCAGGTTATTCAAAGCATTAAACACCGTCAAACAAATTATGTAGTCAACTCGCTCTGGACCCAGAGCACAGTCAAATACAAAATTATATATAACTGGTAAAATGGCTCGATTCTAATGAGAAAATGCAATTAAAATCATATAGAGAGGCAGTAAGAAATAAAATGAAAATAACTACACAACGTGAAGGAATGTGTTATATAAGAGAAATACTCTGGATTGCTACATCATTATGAAAGTTCGTTGAGGTAACTAATAACTGTCTGGTCTGATGTCTGGAAGATATTGAATATTCACGTATAGACCTCATCAGACGAACGGGTATTGATAATGTTTCCACTGCATCAATAGGACTTCCGCTATTTAACAGAACGTGCAGAATTGTACAGTGGGAATTATTAAAGGAGAGTTGACTAGAGTATAGAGGTAAGATCACCGCAGGCTGCAGATGGTCGGTATTGATGTAACCCTTTGAAAATTCACAGTGAAAGTATGTACTGGTACTGGTGCAGCTTAGACGGAAATTGATTTTGGCTTCCAACTATTTCTGGGGCGTTCATTGCTAACGTTTATATACCCACTCAGTCTAGTTTATCGCTCTGTCGGAAAAAGAAAATGAGTGGAAATAAAGGAAATGGATGTTTTATCTTCAAATGAAAGGGGAATTGATTTTGAAGAGTGATTTTGAAGAGTGGAAGTTTTTTAACTTACATCCTCACTTGTACAACACTCGCTCACAGAAGGACATACAATAGATTTTGACCATTCAAAAATAATAGCAAGTTTAAACAGTGAACCTCTCAGAATTTACAGGGAAGCTATAGAAATATATAAGAGAAGGGATATAATGAACAATCGGGACGACGGAGTTCGTTTGCCTAGTACCTGGAAGAACATTTTATATGACAAACAATACAATAATAATATTAATAATACCATAGCGAAAATAACCCCAAAACACAACAATAATAATATTAATGTCACAACTAAAATTAACAATAAATCACAACACAAAAATAATGATAAAATATTATTACCAACGAACACGACAGCAGGTGGGCGTGTCACAAGGAGCCAATCACGTCGCGCTAACAATATTTGACATAAGCGGCCATCTTGTACGCTACGAGTCACTTGACGGTGAGCTTTCAGTGTGAGTAGACGTGTGTCGCGCGCGTGCTTTTCGTTAAGTCCTTAAAAATGCCTGGTGATATTCAGGCGAAACGTCGGAAGACAAATGGTCTTAGTCAAGACCTACTGACACGGGAAAACCGAGATAAAAATATTATAACATATTTCACCCGTGAAAACATCAAATATAACATTCATACGTCACGATTCATACGTCACGTCCGGTCTTAACTTACACTGAAATTTGCAGCACTTACAAAAATTCAAAAAAGACAATATTTCTGACAATTTCTAGTATCAAATTCATGAAAGATTAAGTGAAAAATAAATAATTCATATCAGAATTATTAAAATCAAGTGTATTGTGAATGAAAACGTTCTTTTTTCATTGTCTTTCATATCTGTCAAAAAGGCGCCAATACTTCCATCTGACAGTTTTTGGTAAGAGTGAAATACATTATAAAATTAAAATTTTGCTCAAAAATTATCTTCACGTGATGGCAAACTGCTATATTTGCAAATCAAACAAAAATGCAGCTTTTCTGCATTGCAATAATTGCGAACATGACTTTCACGCTGATTGCTTGGGCATGACAGTTGACAACTATAAAAAAATGTCTACTGATTATATTAAATCATGGAAGTGTATTAATTGTAAAAAAATGAAAACTAACAAACCTCAAGGCAAATCCCCGCTAACACAGCATTGCACCAAATTCGACGATTTAAGTCATGATAAATCATTGATAACTATTGATTATAATGCGGCATCAAAGTACTCTAATGAACTTGAGAACTTGAAAACAACACTTATAAGCCATATAAATATTAAACTGGAGGAAACCAACAAAAAATGGCAGGAAATTTCTGATCAAAACACCACTATTATAAATAGTATCAACTTTATAAGTGCACAGTATGAAGATATTCTAAATAAAGTACATGACATTGAAGTTAGATGTAAAAAACTTGAATCGGAGAAGCTTGAGAAGGAGGAAATAATAAACAAACTGGATAAACTAGAGAGTAAAATTCAAAACCTGGAATACCAGAAGATTGCAAATGAAATAGAAATTCGTGGATGTCCGGAAGATTTAAATGAAACTACCCAGGATTTAATAAACAATACTGTCAAACTTATCTCTACAATCAACTGCAATGATGTCAAGTCAACGGATATTCTTTCTATAATGAGGGCAAAGCAACACCACTCCAAAACTACACCTCGTTCAATAATTATTAAATTTGCTAATAAATTATCTCGCGATGCCATCTTAAAACAGGTAAAAATATTTAATAAATCAAATCCAACGCAGAAGTTAAATACATCTCACTTCAAGAACACAGAAAAATCAGCTCCACTGTTTATATCAGAGCATATTACCCCTAAAACTAAATTTTTGTTAGCAAAAACTAGGAAAATTGCTATAGATAAAAATATTAAATATGTTTGGATACAAGATGGCTCTATATGCACAAGAAAAATTGAAAATGATAGATTATTTCGAATTAAAAACGAAGCAGATTTATCTAAACTTTAATAACTATATGTTACACATTGTTCCCTACTTCCATTACAATTTAATACCAAGCGATATTTTGTTAGTTTTTGTCATAAATTATTGTATAAACTTTAATGTGTATACGTGTGTGGATTTATTGTTATTGTATTTAGGGTTAAAATTTAATAATTTCGAACACCGAACACACTTTGTAGCGTTGGAATTTCACAAACTGTTATATTATTATATATATTTTGATACAGAGCATCTTAAAATATCACTTTTTTACCTTCTATATGAACTAATACTAAATACTGCATATATTTCCGTCGCAAAAAACATATTATTATATAATAAAGCGTCTACAGTAAATATTGATTATATAACGAAAACGTTAACACTACCCACATCGATGCGTTTTTTATACCACTGCCTGAACTTACTTGTAAAGGGACAAATTAAGTATTTGGTAAAGGTTTTAATATGTATTCACAGATGTCACTATTTTGATATCATATATTCAGTAAGAATATTAAAAATAATTGCTGATAGTTTAATGTTATTGATAATCAAATCTTTAATTGTCTTTTTTTGCATATTTTTTACACAGATGTCAGAACGTACTTACATATTATTCTTATTCATGTACAAATTGATATTCCTGAGAAGTATATTTTTTGAGGTAAAATTTATTAAAGCTGTAATAACACTTATATAATATATTATATCATAAAAAGTAAAATTCGTAAAAAGGTTCATGTATGTTATGCAGTATTTATATTATGTGTGAGATTTAATTTTATGTCAAAAATAAATAATGTATGTTGCATTGCAAATTGCCATATGATGTATTACTGGAGTATATTATGTTACTGTACAAATTGCCTTATTATATTGTATTATTGTATTTACTTAAACACCATGGTGAGTAGATTATATCTTGAGTTCGGCCTACTACATAAATCACCAATCATAAATTTTATTCCTATGCATTTTAGGGGAAATGACAATGTAATATATGCAGAGAAAAATTTTCATAATATCACTGTTCAATACTCAATATTAGTATGTTCTTATTTGTTATTGGTATTCGTGTATAAATTTATATCCTTCAAATGTATAGTATCATATTTTCAGGTGATATTAAATGAAATTGTATTAACACTTATATATTATATCATCAAACAAAATCGTGAGAAAGTTCATGACACTTAGCGTAGAGCTCTCGTTGCGAGCGGTCGTGTTTCGCGCGCGTTCGTTCTTTTCGAGTAGGTAACGTTAAGGCGGCTTTCGAAAATGCCCGGTGTTATTCGGGCGAAACGTCAGGCGACAAACAGTCCTTCTCAGGACTATCCTACATGGGTTTACCCAAAAAGTTGTTTTGCATATATATATATATATATATATATATATATATATATATATATATATATATATATATATATATATATATATATATATATATATATATATATATATATATATATATATATATATATATATATATATATATATATATATATATATATATATATATATATATATATATATATATATATATATATATATATATGTTATATTTGATGTTTTCACGGGTGAAATATGTTATAATATTTTTATCTCGGTTTTCCCGTGTCAGTAGGTCTTATATATATATATATATATATATATATATATATATATATATATATATATATATATATATATATATATATATATATATATATATATATATATATATATATATGTTATTATATTTTTATCTCGGTTTTCCCGTGTCAGTAGGTCTTGACTAAGACCATTTGTCTTCCGACGTTTCGCCTGAATATCACCAGGCATTTTCAAGGACTTAACGAAAAGCACGCGCGCGACACACGTCTACTCACACTGAAAGCTCACCGTCAAGTGACTCGTAGCGTACAAGATGGCCGCTTATGTCAAATATTGTTAGCGCGACGTGATTGGCTCCTTGTGACACGCCCACCTGCTGTCGTGTTCGTTGGTAATAATATTATATCATTATTTTTGTGTTGTGATTTATTGTTAATTTTAGTTGTGACATTAATATTATTATTGTTGTGTTTTGGGGTTATTTTCGCTATGGTATTATTAATATTATTATTGTATTGTTTGTCATATAAAATGTTCTTCCAGGTACTAGGCAAACGAACTCCGTCGTCCCGATTGTTCATTATATCCCTTCTCTTATATATTTCTATAGCTTCCCTGTAAATTCTGAGAGGTTCACTGTTTAAACTTGCTATTATTTTTGAATGGTCAAAATCTATTGTATGTCCTTCTGTGAGCGAGTGTTGTACAAGTGAGGATGTAAGTTTTTTGTTTCTCATGTCGACTCTGTGCTCCGCTATTCGTGCTTCAACTTTTCGATTGGTTCTTCCTACATAAGTCTTATTGCACGATCCGCACGGTATTTCATATACTCCATGAGCTTCAAGTGGAATGATGTCTTTCGGGTTTCTTAGAAAGGTTGATATTTTATTTGTTGTGCTGAAAACGGTACGTATGTTATTTTTGTTTAATAGACGGCTGATTTTATCGGTGACGCCTTTGATATATGGTAGTCGGGCTGTTGATAATGGTGTTTCATTGGATTTTTCTTTCACTGTTTTTGGACTCTTTAATGCACACTTTCACTGTTTATATATATATATATATATATATATATATATATATATATATATATATATATATATATATATATATATATATATATATATATATATATATATATATATATATATATATATATATATATATATATATATATATATATATATATATATATATATATATATATATATATATATATATATGTTATATTTGATGTTTTCACGGGTGAAATATGTTATAATATTTTTATCTCGGTTTTCCCGTGTCAGTAGGTCTTGACTAAGACCATTTGTCTTCCGACGTTTCGCCTGAATATCACCAGGCATTTTCAAGGACTTAACGAAAAGCACGCGCGCGACACACGTCTACTGATACACACACCGATAGATACCTACACGCAACGTCCAATCATCACCCCGCACAAATATGCTCAGTCGCAAAAACACTAATAACAAGATCAAAAAGAATTGCAGACCACGAGCATAAAAAACAAGAATTAGAATACACGAAAAATGCTCTACGTTGTAAGCTCTACGTTGTAATGGTTTCTCAGACTATATAATAAACAAAGCATTAAAGAGTCCAAAAACAGTGAAAGAAAAATCCAATGAAACACCATTATCAACAGCCCGACTACCATATATCAAAGGCGTCACCGATAAAATCAGCCGTCTATTAAACAAAAATAACATACGTACCGTTTTCAGCACAACAAATAAAATATCAACCTTTCTAAGAAACCCGAAAGACATCATTCCACTTGAAGCTCATGGAGTATATGAAATACCGTGCGGATCGTGCAATAAGACTTATGTAGGAAGAACCAATCGAAAAGTTGAAGCACGAATAGCGGAGCACAGAGTCGACATGAGAAACAAAAAACTTACATCCTCACTTGTACAACACTCGCTCACAGAAGGACATACAATAGATTTTGACCATTCAAAAATAATAGCAAGTTTAAACAGTGAACCTCTCAGAATTTACAGGGAAGCTATAGAAATATATAAGAGAAGGGATATAATGAACAATCGGGACGACGGAGTTCGTTTGCCTAGTACCTGGAAGAACATTTTATATGACAAACAATACAATAATAATATTAATAATACCATAGCGAAAATAACCCCAAAACACAACAATAATAATATTAATGTCACAACTAAAATTAACAATAAATCACAACACAAAAATAATGATAAAATATTATTACCAACGAACACGACAGCAGGTGGGCGTGTCACAAGGAGCCAATCACGTCGCGCTAACAATATTTGACATAAGCGGCCATCTTGTACGCTACGAGTCACTTGACGGTGAGCTTTCAGTGTGAGTAGACGTGTGTCGCGCGCGTGCTTTTCGTTAAGTCCTTGAAAATGCCTGGTGATATTCAGGCGAAACGTCGGAAGACAAATGGTCTTAGTCAAGACCTACTGACACGGGAAAACCGAGATAAAAATATTATAACATATATATATATATATATATATATATATATATATATATATATATATATATATATATATATATATATATATATATATATATATATATATATATATATATATATATATATATATATATATATATATATATATATATATATATATATATATATATATATATATATATATATATATATATATATATATATATATATATATATATATATATATATATATATATATATATATATATATATATATATATATATATATATATATATATATATATATATATATATATATATATATATATATATATATATATATATATATATATATATATATATATATATATATATATATATATATATATATATATATATATATATATATATATATATATATATATATATATATATATATATATACGTAGAAACCCAAATTGAAACAAAAAATTATGCCTATACCTGCATACTTCTCTTCAGAATACACAAAACATAAATTTTCCTCTTAAAATATAGTTAACTCTAGGGAGTGCAATGATTTAGGTTCCGGGATGAAGATTTTGTAGTTTAATCTTGTGAAAAAGAATAATGATTAGCTGTTGGTAGTGATCCACGCTAACGTCAGAGAAGAGCAGAAAAGAGATGGGTGTGATTAAGAAGAACGATACAAATCCAGGAATATTTGTCTGAGCTAAATGCAGGGAAATTCCCAAACAGATAAAAATAATAGGACTTATGAATTACTGTCATGCTAACCATTACTGTAACACTGGCTCATTAAAAACGTAAATCTAATTAAGAACGAAGCCTAACTACCGCCTATTAATAATTTAAATCTTCTAATTTTGTATTCGCATACAAAACGATTATTATGTTACGAATATCTGGCTATTTTAGATGTACACCCAGCTATTTATACCGTTCTGGATAAATTTTATTTAATTATAATACTTCGTGAAGTTATATATGTAATGTTTGAGGATAGTATTATAGAAGAAAACAAACAAAAAAAAGAAAATTAAGGAATATTCTTTTGCTAGTCATCAAGGAGTTGGAAGAAGACACTACTGATATTAAAGACATTCATTTTTATTATAGGTAATACATTGAGAAAAAATATAGACTAGACCTTTTAAAAGAACTTTATTATCAATTTTTTAACCGGAACTCTGGTTTACAAAACGTTATTTTTTATATTAAATATCAAATGTCATCCTGTATTTTTGATAAAAAAAAACCAACTAGTATTCTTAGCAATTGTTTTTCTAAACGAATCTTTCTTCCTATATCAATCATTTGAAATTCATTTCCATTTTATATCACAAATACTAACGTAATTTAAAATTTTTTCACATCATTGGCTAAACAATGATGTTGATGGGTGTTAATACAGTAAGAGTTTCTTAGAAAAATCTGTTTCTTACATGTATAATACGATTTTTGAGAAAAATACACGATTTCATACAAAAGAAAAACAAAAAGTAATCTATCTATTTAAATGGGTTTCAAAGGAAATGTGTAGGTACCTACTTAATATCAAAGAGAGAAAGATGAGAAAAAGAGGACGATCTTCACGTATAAATTTATTTTTGATCTTTACCATATCGTTTGAGACAAAAATACAAGAAACATAATATATAATATGCCAATGTACCTACTGTTGTATCAAGGAAGTTACAATAAACGAAAAATGAAAATCTATGCCTAATGACATGTCTCAATGCGTTTTTGTAGTTTTACTAAAGATGGAATGTTCTAGTACTCGTTGAAGAAATTTTGTTTCTGACTAATGTCTTACTCTCAGAATTAGATACTAATCCACCTGCCACATGCCACCTTTAGCGTCCACATGGGCGTAGCATACGAATCGAATTTTTGTCTCCTAGAAACGACGTAACGTTAGCCGACGATCCATGAATTCATAGATATAATAAAGAATACCAAAATCCGTCTGATGCACTGCGTCCGATCCGTCCGCTGCGCTTGTATGTCATCCATACAGGCGCAGCTGACGGATTGGACGCAGCGCATCAGACGGATTTTAGGATTCGAAAAATGAAACGAAAAATTTTCTTTGTATGACAGGATAGTATTGTATGGAGGTCAGTTTTTCCTACCCAGAATATGAAAACAGCGTGATGTTTTTTATGTATGTTTGGATATTAAGTACCAAACTATTGAGTGAGATATTGTATAGTGTAATCCTACCTTACAAATTGTATGAAACGATGTCGTCACTAAATTCAATTTTTATAAAAATTGTTACAAAAAGTTTGAGATGTACTACTACAATTTTCATATTTTTTTATAGAAAATTAAATTATCTAGTTGGGGTGTTTCGGATTTTCGATATTTTCAAAATTTTGGAAATATAGGCAGTTAAACACTTGTGTTTAACACATATATTTATTGTGTTTAACACATATATCTAAAGTAATAAAGCAATCAAAATGTTAGTGTATGTGTGTGTGTATGTGTGTGTTTGTCTCACGCCTTCTGAAAAACCAAGAGCATCTAAAAATCTAATTTATGTGCGAACGTGTACCTGTATACCTGATGCAGTGTCACGCTAAAAATAATGCGATAAAAATGCTGAATTTTAAAAATATTTCAATAATTATTTTTTTCATACAAAATTTTCCAATTCATATCTGTCAAAAAAGTGTACATTTTGCACGCAAATATCTGTTAGTTTAAAAGTTAGAAGTACGTATTTACACAAAAAAAATATATTTTGAAGTATAACTTAGCGTTTAAGTGAAAAACATGGTGAATATTTGGTATAATTATAATGTTTAACTTATTTTTAAAGTAAGCCTTTTGTACATAAACGCCGCCATTTTAATATCTTTTCATACAATATTTCATTTTCCCACCGAATGAATATGTTCTTGAAAATAATAAACCTTTGAAATAAATGTAATTATGAAATAATAAAATGAAACACAAGACATTACGGCAAGTTTTAAGACGTATATTGTAAAAGTCTGTTAATTATTAGTAAAGATATAGGCATAATAAAATTGCATAATTTGTATATAATATTTGATATTTCGGACAATTTTCATTTTTATGGCATCGAACAAACCAATGTAGGTACCTACCTACATATCCAAAAAAATGTATCGAGCCCATTTGATAGTAATATTTTATATGTTCGATGGTTACTATGGTTACGGAAAGATTCTGATATTCAAATAAAATTTGTTATGAATCGAAATTATTTAGAACGTTGTTGTAGGTAGGTACCTACCTAATACTATTTACTTACAAATCAACAATATACTGATTTCCTATAGGAAAATTATTTTATTTATGTATGCTATGTGCTCCTAAACAGTTTGTCCGATTACAATGAAACTTTGGTGAATTGTCGAGCGTATGCCCGGGATGGTTTCTGGATTTAAACTTTTTTCTTATTCTTCTTCTTCTTCGTGTATTTGGTCATTTTACCTATGAAAGGGGAATATTCTGGGAAAAGAAGGTCCGACTGTCCCTCCATCTCTTCGCAGGTCTTCCAGGACGGTTTCTGGATTTAAACTTTTTTCTTCTTCTTCTTCATCGTGTATTTGGTCATTTTACATATGAAGTTGGAGTATTCTGGGAGAAGAAGATCCAACTGGCCTTCCATCTCTTCACAGGTCTTCCAGACGGGTTCTGCATATAAACTTTTTTCTTCTTTTTCTTCGTGGTGTATTTGGTCATCTTACCTATGAAGATGAACTATCCTGGGAGAAGAAGGTCCAATTTTCCTTCCATCTCTTCGCAGGTTTCTGGATTTTAACTTTCTTCTTCTTTTCTTCTTCTTCTTCGTCGTGTATTTGGTCATTTTACCTATGAAGTTGG
The DNA here is from genome assembly GCA_963576475.1 of Molanna angustata. Lineage (NCBI taxonomy): Eukaryota > Metazoa > Arthropoda > Insecta > Trichoptera > Molannidae > Molanna > Molanna angustata. The sequence goes on along the minus strand of OY754965.1, from coordinate 19,784,408 downwards.
TGTATCCTGGGAGAAGAAGGTCCAACTGTCCTTCCATCTCTTCGCAGGTTTCTGGATTTAAACTTTTTTCTTCTTCTTCTTCATCGTGTATTTGGTCATTTTACCTTTGAAGGTGGACTAACCTGGGAGAAGAAGGTCCAATTGTCCTTCCATCTCTTCGCAGGTTTCTGGATTTAAACTTTTTTCTTCTTCTTCTTCGTGTATTTTTGGTCATTTTACCTATGAAGTTGGAGAATCCTGGGAGAAGAAGGTCCAACTGCCCTTCCAACTCTTCGTAAGTCTTCCAAGACGATAAACTTTTTTCTTCTTCTACTTTTTCTTCTTCATCGTTCATTCGGTCATTTTACCTATGAAGGTGGACTATCCTGGGAGAAGAAGGTCCAATTTTCTAGCCATATCTTCGCAGGTATCTGGATTTAAACTTTTTTCTTCTTCTTCTCCGTGTATTTAGTCATTTTACCTTTGAAGGTGGAGTATCCTGGGGAAAGAAGGTCCTTTCATCTCTTCGCGGTTCTTCCAGGATGGTTTCTGGATATAAACTTTTCTTAACCGACTGAAGGGACGGGATGTAATGAAGGGAAGGGATGCACTAAAGGGCCTGAAGGGACGGGAGGTATAAAAGGGCCTGAAGGGACGGGAGGTACTGCAGGGCCTGATTGGAAGGGACGTAATGATGGATTGAAGGGACGGGAGGTACTGAAGGGCCTGAAGGGACGGGAGGTACTGATGGGCCTGAAGGGACGGGAGGTTCTGAAGGACCTGAAGGGACGGGAGGTTCTGAAGGGTCTGAAACGACGTTTCATGGAGTCTAATTCTTTTTCTTCTTAATTTTATGTAGACCTTACAGTTTTTACACAAACTATTTCCTTTAGTTTTTTTCTTCGTTTTCTTATTTTATGTAGAACTTTGGTGAATTTTATACAAACTATTTCCTATAGATTAATCTTCTTCTTCTTTTCTTCTTTTATGAAGACCTTTTGGTCAGTTTTTATACAATCTATTTCCAATAGTCTAATTCTTCTATTTTATGGATTTTTACTTATTTTATGTAGACCATTGGGATAGTTTTTTATACAAACTATTTCTTATAGTCTTATACTTATTTTTCTCTTTTTTATTTAGACTTTTGGGTTAGTTTTAAGTCTAATAGTCTATTGTGCAGAAATATTATTAACGATATGCACACTTCATGAAAATACATATGTAAAAATTAATGGGATGTGGGATGTCTTTTCAATACTTTTGTTTAATCAAATTTAAACCATTTATATCATCCTATTTTGAATAATTTTCAACACCTAATATTTAAAGAATGGGGGTTGTGGCCATTACTGAACTCTTCACAACGTTTATATTCTAATTAAAAACTATTTACCATAGTTTAAGTCTTCTTCTTCTTCGTCAATGTAGACTTTTGTGTCAATTTAAAGTCTATCAGTCTAATTGTGCAAAAATATAATGCACACTTGATGAAAAAATATAAAAACGAATGGGATGTGACCAACACTAGATCTTTTCAGTACATTATTTAATCAAATTTTAACCACATTCCAACATCCAAAAATACTAAATTTTCAATAGGTACATATTGCAGTTTGTTTTCGATGATAATATATAAAAATGGGGGTTGTGGCCAAACCAATCTCTTTACAACGTTGATAAACAGTCATATTTAAAACCATTTCGCATAGTCCATGCGTGCAGAAATTGTAGGTATATTACTTATACTTCATTCACACTTTATAGCAATATATAAAAAAGAATGGGTTGTGGCCATCACTTGAACATTTTACAATGCTTAAACTCAATCAAATTTCAAACCACTTTTCATAGTCCGATATTGCAAAATAATTGGGTGACAATATTATAAAAACGATTGCTTTTTCTTTCACAATTTTACATTCTTGGCCAACGGCGGGACATAAAAGCTAGTTTATCATAAAATAATTTTTTTCTTAAAAAAAATGCTTGAGAATTTCTAGAATTTCTTAAAAAAAATTTTGAGGTTTTGTATTTTTCCATATTTAAGCTAATTTTCAGCGTTCTAGCTTTTATGGTTTTTGAGGTATATAGAAAAATAAAGTAAAAATTCAAAATTTGATAAACTCGATTGAAACGAAAACTCAAAGTTCTGCTTATAAAAGTTTTGTAGGCCAGTAATTTTCTCTGTGCATTGAGCGGATCATAAATTATAAGGAGGGTGGGGGGGGGGAGGGGCGAACACACACACACAGTCATACTTTATGTTCTACTCCGAATTCTGAGGTAATCCATACATATAACATATATGCTGCGATGGTTTTTTTGACTTCAAAGTTGATAAAAACCCTGTAAAATATAGACCCTGCATACAAATCTCGCGTATCTCGGCTTGATACTTTGTCGATATGTTAAGAGAAATAAATTCTCTTAAACAAATCGACAGTTAGATTACGATTGAAACATACCTACCTACCGCCTGCTATATATTACAAAGGTAGGTTCTAAGCGAAAAATTCGAAATTGAGAACAGATTTGAAGTCAAGAGTTAAGCCGCTGGTCTTTATCACTAATGCCTTGTTTGCATGGTGACGTATTACAATGTCTTGTTTGCATGATGACGTATTATAATGTCTTGTTTGCATGATGACGTATTATAATGTCTTGTTTGCATGATGACGTATTATAATGTCTTGTTTGCATGATGACGTATTATAATGTCTTGTTTGCATGATGACGTATTACAATGTTTTGTTTGCATGATGACGTATTATAATGTCTTGTTTGCATGATGACGTACTATAATGTCTTGTTTGCATGATGACGTATTATAATGTCTTGTTTGCATGATGACGTATTATAATGTCTTGTTTGCATGATGACGTATTATAATGTCTTGTTTGCATGATGACGTATTATAATGTCTTGTTTGCATGATGACGTATTATAATGTCTTGTTTGCATGATGACGTATTATAATGTCTTGTTTGCATGATGACGTATTATAATGTCTTGTTTGCATGATGACGTATTATAATGTCTTGTTTGCATGATGACGTATTATAATGTCTTGTTTGCATGTTACGTATTACAATGTTATGTTTGCATGATGACGTATTATAATGTCTTGTTTGCATGATGACGTACTATAATGTCTTGTTTGCATGATGACGTATTTTAATGTCTTGTTTGCATGATGACGTATTATAATGTCTTGTTTGCATGATGACGTATTATAATGTCTTGTTTGCATGATGACGTATTATAATGTCTTGTTTGCATGATGACGTATTATAATGTCTTGTTTGCATGATGACGTATTATAATGTCTTGTTTGCATGATGACGTATTATAATGTCTTGTTTGCATGATGACGTATTACAATGTTTTGTTTGCATGATGACGTATTATAATGTCTTGTTTGCATGATGACGTATTATAATGTCTTGTTTGCATGATGACGTATTACAATGTTTTGTTTGCATGATGACGTATTATAATGTCTTGTTTGCATGATGACGTATTATATTGTCTTGTTTGCATGATGACGTATTATAATGTCTTGTTTGCATGATGACGTATTATAATGTCTTGTTTACATGATGACGTATTACAATGTTTTGTTTGCATGATGACGTTTTACAATGTCTTGTTTGCATGATGACGTATTATAATGTCTTGTTTGCATGATGACGTATTATAATGTCTTGTTTGCATGATGACGTATTACAATGTCTTGTTTGCATGATGACGTATTATAATGTCTTGTTTGCATGGTGACGTATTATAATGTCTTGTTTGCATGATGACGTATTATAATGTCTTGTTTGCATGATGACGTATTATAATATCTTGTTTGCATGATGACGTATTATAATGTCCTGTTTGCATGATGACGTATTATAATGTCTTGTTTGCATGATGACGTATTATAATGTCTTGTTTGCATGATGACGTATTATAATGTCTTGTTTGCATGATGACGTACTATAATGTCTTGTTTGCATGATGACGTATTTTAATGTCTTGTTTGCATGATGACGTATTATAATGTCTTGTTTGCATGATGACGTATTATAATGTCTTGTTTGCATGATGACGTATTATAATGTCTTGTTTGCATGATGACGTATTATAATGTCTTGTTTGCATGATGACGTATTATAATGTCTTGTTTGCATGATGACGTATTATAATGTCTTGTTTGCATGATGACGTATTACAATGTTTTGTTTGCATGATGACGTATTATAATGTCTTGTTTGCATGATGACGTATTATAATGTCTTGTTTGCATGATGACGTATTACAATGTTTTGTTTGCATGATGACGTATTATAATGTCTTGTTTGCATGATGACGTATTATATTGTCTTGTTTGCATGATGACGTATTATAATGTCTTGTTTGCATGATGACGTATTATAATGTCTTGTTTACATGATGACGTATTACAATGTTTTGTTTGCATGATGACGTTTTACAATGTCTTGTTTGCATGATGACGTATTATAATGTCTTGTTTGCATGATGACGTATTATAATGTCTTGTTTGCATGATGACGTATTACAATGTCTTGTTTGCATGATGACGTATTATAATGTCTTGTTTGCATGGTGACGTATTATAATGTCTTGTTTGCATGATGACGTATTATAATGTCTTGTTTGCATGATGACGTATTATAATATCTTGTTTGCATGATGACGTATTATAATGTCCTGTTTGCATGATGACGTATTATAATGTCTTGTTTGCATGATGACGTATTATAATGTCTTGTTTGCATGATGACGTATTATAATGTCTTGTTTGCATGATGACGTATTATAATGTCTTGTTTGCATGATGACGTATTATAATGTCTTGTTTGCACGATGACGTATTATAATGTCTTGTTTGCATGATGACGTATTATAATGTCTTGTTTGCATGATGACGTATTATAATGTCTTGTTTGCATGATGACGTATTATAATGTCTTGTTTGCATGATGACGTATTATAATGTCTTGTTTGCATGATGACGTATTATAATGTCTTGTTTGCATGATGACGTATTATAATGTCTTGTTTGAATGATGACGTATTATAATGTCTTGTTTGCATGATGACGTATTACAATGTCTTGTTTGCATGATGACGTATTATAATGTCTTGTTTGCATGGTGACGTATTATAATGTCTTGTTTGCATGATGACGAATTACAATGTCTTGTTTGCATGATGACGTATTATAATGTCTTGTTTGCATGATGACGTATTATAATGTCTTGTTTGCATGATGACGTATTATAATGTCTTGTTTGCATGATGACGTATTATAATGTCTTGTTTGCATGATGACGTATTATAATGTCTTGTTTGCATGATGACGTATTACAATGTTATGTTTGCATGATGACGTATTATAATGTCTTGTTTGCATGATGACGTACTATAATGTCTTGTTTGCATGATGACGTATTTTAATGTCTTGTTTGCATGATGACGTATTATAATGTCTTGTTTGCATGATGACGTATTATAATGTCTTGTTTGCATGATGACGTATTATAATGTCTTGTTTGCATGATGACGTATTATAATGTCTTGTTTGCATGATGACGTATTATAATGTCTTGTTTGCATGATGACGTATTATAATGTCTTGTTTGCATGATGACGTATTACAATGTTTTGTTTGCATGATGACGTATTATAATGTCTTGTTTGCATGATGACGTATTACAATGTTATGTTTGCACGATGACGTATTATAATGTCTTGTTTGCATGATGACGTATTATAATGTCTTGTTTGCATGATGACGTATTATAATGTCTTGTTTGCATGATGACGTATTATAATGTCTTGTTTGCATGATGACGTATTATAATGTCTTGTTTGCATGATGACGTATTATAATGTCTTGTTTGCATGATGACGTATTATAATGTCTTGTTTGAATGATGACGTATTATAATGTCTTGTTTGCATGATGACGTATTACAATGTCTTGTTTGCATGATGACGTATTATAATGTCTTGTTTGCATGGTGACGTATTATAATGTCTTGTTTGCATGATGACGAATTACAATGTCTTGTTTGCATGATGACGTATTATAATGTCTTGTTTGCATGATGACGTATTATAATGTCTTGTTTGCATGATGACGTATTATAATGTCTTGTTTGCATGATGACGTATTATAATGTCTTGTTTGCATGATGACGTATTATAATGTCTTGTTTGCATGATGACGTATTACAATGTTATGTTTGCATGATGACGTATTATAATGTCTTGTTTGCATGATGACGTATTATAATGTCTTGTTTGCATGATGACGTATTATAATGTCTTGTTTGCATGATGACGTATTACAATGTTTTGTTTGCATGATGACGTATTATAATGTCTTGTTTGCATGATGACGTATTACAATGTTATGTTTGCATGATGACGTATTATAATGTCTTGTTTGCATGATGACGTACTATAATGTCTTGTTTGCATGATGACGTATTTTAATGTCTTGTTTGCATGATGACGTATTATAATGTCTTGTTTGCATGATGACGTATTATAATGTCTTGTTTGCATGATGACGTATTATAATGTCTTGTTTGCATGATGACGTATTATAATGTCTTGTTTGCATGATGACGTATTATAATGTCTTGTTTGCATGATGACGTATTACAATGTTTTGTTTGCATGATGACGTATTATAATGTCTTGTTTGCATGATGACGTATTATAATGTCTTGTTTGCATGATGACGTATTACAATGTTTTGTTTGCATGATGACGTATTATAATGTCTTGTTTGCATGATGACGTATTATAATGTCTTGTTTGCATGATGACGTATTATAATGTCTTGTTTGCATGATGACGTATTATAATGTCTTGTTTACATGATGACGTATTACAATGTTTTGTTTGCATGATGACGTTTTACAATGTCTTGTTTGCATGATGACGTATTATAATGTCTTGTTTGCTTGATGACGTATTATAATGTCTTGTTTGCATGATGACGTATTACAATGTCTTGTTTGCATGATGACGTATTATAATGTCTTGTTTGCATGGTGACGTATTATAATGTCTTGTTTGCATGATGACGTATTATAATGTCTTGTTTGCATGATGACGTATTATAATATCTTGTTTGCATGATGACGTATTATAATGTCCTGTTTGCATGATGACGTATTATAATGTCTTGTTTGCATGATGACGTATTATAATGTCTTGTTTGCATGATGACGTATTATAATGTCTTGTTTGCATGATGACGTATTATAATGTCTTGTTTGCATGATGACGTATTATAATGTCTTGTTTGCACGATGACGTATTATAATGTCTTGTTTGCATGATGACGTATTATAATGTCTTGTTTGCATGATGACGTATTATAATGTCTTGTTTGCATGATGACGTATTATAATGTCTTGTTTGCATGATGACGTATTATAATGTCTTGTTTGCATGATGACGTATTATAATGTCTTGTTTGCATGATGACGTATTATAATGTCTTGTTTGAATGATGACGTATTATAATGTCTTGTTTGCATGATGACGTATTACAATGTCTTGTTTGCATGATGACGTATTATAATGTCTTGTTTGCATGGTGACGTATTATAATGTCTTGTTTGCATGATGACGAATTACAATGTCTTGTTTGCATGATGACGTATTATAATGTCTTGTTTGCATGATGACGTATTATAATGTCTTGTTTGCATGATGACGTATTATAATGTCTTGTTTGCATGATGACGTATTATAATGTCTTGTTTGCATGATGACGTATTATAATGTCTTGTTTGCATGATGACGTATTACAATGTTATGTTTGCATGATGACGTATTATAATGTCTTGTTTGCATGATGACGTACTATAATGTCTTGTTTGCATGATGACGTATTTTAATGTCTTGTTTGCATGATGACGTATTATAATGTCTTGTTTGCATGATGACGTATTATAATGTCTTGTTTGCATGATGACGTATTATAATGTCTTGTTTGCATGATGACGTATTATAATGTCTTGTTTGCATGATGACGTATTATAATGTCTTGTTTGCATGATGACGTATTATAATGTCTTGTTTGCATGATGACGTATTACAATGTTTTGTTTGCATGATGACGTATTATAATGTCTTGTTTGCATGATGACGTATTATAATGTCTTGTTTGCATGATGACGTATTATAATGTCTTGTTTGCATGATGACGTATTATAATGTCTTGTTTACATGATGACGTATTACAATGTTTTGTTTGCATGATGACGTATTATAATGTCTTGTTTGCATGATGACGTATTATAATGTCTTGTTTGCATGATGACGTTTTACAATGTCTTGTTTGCATGATGACGTATTATAATGTCTTGTTTGCATGATGACGTATTATAATGTCTTGTTTGCATGATGACGTATTACAATGTCTTGTTTGCATGATGACGTATTATAATGTCTTGTTTGCATGGTGACGTATTATAATGTCTTGTTTGCATGATGACGTATTATAATGTCTTGTTTGCATGATGACGTATTATAATATCTTGTTTGCATGATGACGTATTATAATGTCTTGTTTGCATGATGACGTATTATAATGTCTTGTTTGCATGATGACGTATTATAATGTCTTGTTTGCATGATGACGTATTATAATGTCTTGTTTGCATGATGACGTATTATAATGTCTTGTTTGCATGATGACGTATTATAATGTCTTGTTTGCATGATGACGTATTATAATGTCTTGTTTGCATGATGACGTATTATAATGTCTTGTTTGCATGATGACGTATTACAATGTTTTGTTTGCATGATGACGTATTATAATGTCTTGTTTGCATGATGACGTATTATAATGTCTTGTTTGCATGATGACGTATTATAATGTCTTGTTTGCATGATGACGTATTATAATGTCTTGTTTGCATGATGTCGTATTATAATGTCTTGTTTGCATGATGACGTATTACAATGTCTTGTTTGCATGATGACGTATTATAATGTCTTGTTTGCATGGTGACGTATTATAATGTCTTGTTTGCATGATGACGAATTACAATGTCTTGTTTGCATGATGACGTATTATAATGTCTTGTTTGCATGATGACGTATTATAATGTCTTGTTTGCATGATGACGTATTATAATGTCTTGTTTGCATGATGACGTATTATAATGTCTTGTTTGCATGATGACGTATTATAATGCCTCGATGTAACATAATGCTATCTATGTATGTCTACGTAGTCATACATAGTTAGTCAAAAATTCCTAAACGAAAGCTAAAAATAAATCTTGAAAAAACTTAAGCAATATACCTATCAATATTATGAACAGTGTACATACAGTCTCTTCAAAGATTGAACTTAAACGAGATAATATAAAATAATTTTACACTCAAATTCTAAAAAGAATATTCATTTCCCAGCAAATGATAAATATAAGTTCCGAGATTATTCCTTGTCATTCAATATAAAAATCCCGATATTCCGCCTTAATATTTTGCCGAAAATTTTATATAAAATCAACACACTTCCGAGAATATTTCAGTGAGGAAAAATTAACTTAAATAATCGAAATTACTTATAAAATTGCAAACAAGATTCGAAAGTTGTAGAGCGCCAATCATCGAAAATTTTGTTTGATCGAACACGTCTTTACTTTTCTCACGTTATCATAATCATTTATCATACGCGAAATACTCTTTCATTGGAGGAAAGAAACATTTTTAATATTATTTACCTTATGGAGAAACGAACTCAATTTCAAACTTCCATGAAACGCGAAAAGGCGAGAAAACTTGTTTAGATATTTCCCTTAAATCCGATAATAGGATATCTGAACGTATCCGGTGGAAGTTTCAGTATGCAACGTACCCAACATCATGTTAAAATATTTAAAACACCTTTTTAGTAACGCTCGAGTCGCCCTCGCAATATGTGACTGTCTTTCTGGAGCAGGTTGAGGCACGAACTACTCGTAAACTGTCCACAGAGTTACACACCTTAGGGAAATACATATTTTAGTACGTACTTTTGATATTTGCTAAAGGTATTATATTTTTAGTTCTATTGTAAACATTTTCACGAAATTTTCTAGGAATTGGGATTTGAAATAAGTTATTAATAAATGTATTAAAATAAATAGGTATTATTTGTTTTGATTTACTTTAACAAACAAGGAATTGTGACTATTACTGAACGATGATTTATGGACGGAGCGTATCAGACGGATTTCAGATTTCTTTGTATAGGAACACACACAAGTGCGTCCACTAATCGGCATTGGATCATCGTAATGCCGACGCCGTTACTAGGAGAGGCAAAAATCCGATAGAAAGAGTAAATTAAAAAGATAATTTCAGAATACAAATAAAAAAATTCTCCAAAGCACTTGCAGACATACGCATGACACGACTTGTATATGTACGTTCTAATCTTGTCTTAAAAATGTATATACCAATACTCGATAATAATTTAATTTTAAATCTTTATTTACATTAATCATAAAAAAAAAATATTAATATCAAAGTTGAGTATAAAATTGACATTAATTTTCGTATAGATTAACTTATTTAATCAATTAATTTTAATCCAAAAACATTTCTTAAGTCTGAATCTTATTTTTATCTTATCTTAATTAACTTCATGAGTAGCGCTGCAAACTTTTTTGAAATTATATTGAATTGAAAACCAATTCATACATTTTTCGAAATAAATCAAACTATACATAAAAATAATGAAATTCATATCAACAATCATTTCTGATTACGCAAATATTTCACTACAGTAAAATGAAGTCAGCTAATAGCCTTTATTAAGTGGACTGAATATACGTTTATTATTAAATATATTAACAATACGAATTTATTAAATTGGGAGAATATGAATATCGTTTCTATAAAAATTGGTATATTAATATTTCATGGGCTTACAAGTCCCTAAAGTTGACTCTGTCCTTATTTTATCACCTCTTTGCAGGCGAAGCAACAAAACTCCACATCACATTTTAATATTAAATAACCGTTTAAAGCGTGTCTTTAAAACAAAAGAAAAAAACGTACATATATTAAGTTGCATTTTCGGAACACCCATTTTCAACTTACCCTTTTAGTGGATTTAGTGGCAAAGTACCTACCTACTGTAAGTATTGGTGGAAAACTTCTCTTAACAGAAACCTAATATTATTATCATGGTCGAGTTTGTCTCGTGTAAAGCTGAACACTTTACAAAACTCACCTCATGAAAAATAATGAAGTAAGCAAACCTAATACTTTTGGAAGGAAAAACTTTCTGACCCAACCTCTATTTATATTATATTTGTATGTTTTATATTTTTGGTACTTTTAATAATACAACTATCGCTGAATTTTTTTTTGTAAAGTGTATCATAATTTTATGTTAAAATTACCCGAACTATAGTGATTACAAAACATTTGGTTATTCTTAACTAAATGTTTTGTGCACACAGCCAAACCATACAGTAATAAATAGATAAACCTTCATTTCTGATAACAAAGGTTTGACTAAAACGCATGTAGCCAGTTCAGTTGTCATATTTTTTTCGGTGTAGGATTTTGAAGACGATTCATAAATAATTATATAGATTTACGTTATTATCTAAAGTAATAAAGCAATCAAAATGTTAGTGTATGTGTGTGTGTATGTGTGTGTTTGTCTCACGCCTTCTGAAAAACCAAGAGCATCTAAAAATCTAATTTATGTGCGAACGTGTACCAGTATACCTGATGCAGTGTCACGCTAAAAATAATGCGATAAAAATGCTGAATTTTAAAAATATTTCAATAATTATTTTTTTCATACAAAATTTTCCAAGTCATATCTGTCAAAAAAGTGTACATTTTGCACGCAAATATCTGTTAGTTTAAAAGTTAGAAGTACGTATTTACACGAAGAAAATATATTTTCAAGTATAACTTAGCGTTTAAGTGAAAAACATGGTGAATATTTTGTATAATTATAATGTTTAACTTATTTTTAAAGTAAGCGTTTTGTACAAATGTACATATAACCCCGCCATTTTAATATCTTTTCATACGATATTTAATTTTCCTACCGAATGAATATGTTCTTTAAAATAATATACCTTTGAAATAAATGTGATTATGAAATAATAAAATGAAACACAAGACATTACAGCAAGTTTTAAGACATATATTGTAAAAGTCTGTTAATTATTAGTAAAGATATAGGCATAATAAAATTGCATAATTTGTATGTAATATTTGATATTTTGGACAATTTTCGTTTTTGTGGCTTCGAACAAACCAATGTATGTAGGTACCTACCTACATATCCAAAAAAATGTATCGAGCCCATTTGATAGTAATATTTTATATGTTCGATGGTTACTATGGTTACGGAAAGATTCTGATATTCAAATAAAATTTGATATGAATCGAATTTATTTAGAACATTGTTGTAGGTAGGTACCTACCTAATACTATTTACTTACAAATCAACAATATACTGATTTCCTATAGGAAAATTATTTTATTTATTTATTTATGTATGGATGCATGTATGCTATGTGCTCCTAAACCGTTTGTCCGATTACAATGAAACTTTGGTGAATTGTCGAGCGTATGCCCGGGATGGTTTCTGGATTTAAATTTTTTTCTTATTTTTCTTCTTCTTCGTGTATTTGGTCATTTTACCAATGAAAGCGGAATATCCTGGGAAACGAAGGTCCGACTGTCTCTCCATTTCTTCGCAGGTCTTCCAGGACGGTTCCTGGATTTAAACTTTTTTCTTCTTCTTCTTCATCGTGTATTTGGTCATTTTACCTATGAAGGTGGACTAACCTGGGAGAAGAAGTTCCAATTGTCCTTCCATCTCTTCGCAGGTTTCTGGATTTAAACTTTTTTCTTCTTCTTCTTCTTCTTCATGTATTTTTGGTCATTTTACCTATGAAGTTGGAGAATACTGGGAGAAGAAGGTCCAACTGTTCTTCCAACTCTTCGCAAGTCTTCCAAGACGGTTTTTGGATATAAACTTTTTTCTTCTTCATCGTGCATTTGGTCATTTTACCTGGACATTTTAGGTGGACTATCCTGGGAGAAGAAGGTCCAATTTTCCTTCCATATCTTCGCAGGTATCTGGATTTAAACTTTTTTCTTCATCTTCTTCGTGTATTTAGTCATTTTACCTTTGAAGGTGGAGTATCCTGGGAAAAGAAGGTCCAATTTTCCTTCCATATCTTCGCAGGTATCTGGATTTAAACTTTTTTCTTCTTCTTCTTCGTGTATTTAGTCATTTTACCTTTGAAGGTGGAGTATCCTGGGAAAAGAAGGTCCTTTCATCTCTTCGCGGTTCTTCCAGGATGGTTTCTGGATTTAAACTTTTCTTAAGCGGCTGAAGGGACGGGATGTAATGAAGGGAAGGGATGCACTAAAGGGCCTGAAGGGATGGGAGGTATAAAAGGGCCTAAAGGGACGGGAGGTACTGAAGGGCCTGATTGGAAGGGACGTAATGATGGATTGAAGGGATGGGAGGTACTGAAGGGTCTGAAGCGACCGTTCGTGGAGTCTAATTCTTTTTCTTCGTTTTCTTATTTTATGTAGAACTTTGGTGAATTTTATACAAAACTATTTCCTATGGATTAATCTTCTTCTTCTTTTATGTAGACCTTTTTGTCAGTTTTTATGCAATCTATTTCCAATAGTCTAATTCTTCTATTTTATGTATTTTTTCTTATTTTATGTAGACCATTGAAATAGTTTTTTATACAAACTATTTCTTATAGTCTTATACTTATTCTTCTCTTTTTTATTTAGACTTTTGGGTTAGTTTTAAGTCTAATAGTCTATTGTGCAGAAATATTATTAACAATATGCACACTTGATGAAAATACATATGTAAAAACGAATGGGATGTGGGATGTGACGATGTAACCTGCACTAGAATATTTTCAATACTTTTGTTTAATCAAATTTAAACCATTTATATCATCCTATTTTGAATAATTTTCAACACCTTCATATTTGATTTCGTTGACGATATTTAAATAATGGGGGTTGTGGCCATTACTGAACTCTTCACAACGTTTATATTCAAATTAAAAACTATTTATTATAGTTTAAGTCTTTTTCTTCTTCGTTAATGTAGACTTTTGTGTCAATTTTAAGTCTATCAGTCTAATTGTGCAAAAATATAATGCACACTTGATGAAAAAATATAAAAACGAATGGGATGTGACCAACACTAGATCTTTTCAGTACATTATTTAATCAAATTTAAACCACATTCCAACATCCAAAATTACTAAATTTTCAATAGGTATATATTACAATTTGTTTTCGATGATAATATTTAAAAATGGGGGTTGTGTACAACGTTGATAAACTGTCATATTTAAAACCATTTCGCGTAGTCCATGCGTGCAGAAATTGTATATTATACTTCATTCACACTTTATAGCAATATATAAAAAAGAATGGGTTGTGGCCATCACTTGAACATTTTACAATGCTTAAACTCAATCAAATTTCAAACCACTTTTCATAGTCCGATATTGCAAAATAATTGGGTGACAATATTATAAAAACGATTGCTTATTCCTTCACAGTTTTACATTCTTGGCCAACGGCGGGACATAAAGGCTAGTACATAATATTATCCTATTTTCTCCTTTACACGCGAGTGTTTGCACTCTAGTAAAGGGTAACATGTTTTTTTACTGCGTATCTCCTTCTGTATCTTATGATTGAATTTTTTATGTGTTGTATTATTTAAATTTAAAAAATATTTTTTTTTTATGAAATATAGTTAGTAAAATTATAACTTCATAAGCATAACTATTAATTCTGAAATATTAAGAACAACTTACCAATGACGTTGCTATGGTTTTGTTTGATTTGTCAACGTCGCAATTCATTCATGTTTTTTCGTTGATAAGACATTATTTATCGATGTTTTGAAAAACAAACATTTCTTCTTAGATTATATATGATACAGATACATAGTCAGCGCAATGAATGTATGCCAACTAAAACTACGAGGAAACAGACGAATTTCGAGTATACGTACACCTATCGATACGCACACCTACATAAAATGTAAACCAACTGATCTACCGCCTCACACACACATGTAAAAAAAACTTGGCATACATTTGAATTCGAAATTTGTACTAGACGCGGCTTCTGTACATTATAATTCTATGCATTTCTTATAATGTGCGTGATTTATTTTCATTGTTTTATTTCATAATAATTATTATTTAAATATTTATTTACGGTAACGAAAACTGGAATAATAATGAAAAAGTGAATAACATAGAATTCATTTATGAATCTGTCAGTTGTGTCAGAGTGGATGTGTCAAATATTTTTAGTTATTCACGCTATGAAATAATAGGTATGTTTGATCATATTAATAAAAGGTACTCAGTTTTTTTCACGATTGCCTTCAGTGAAACCACGATTGCCTTTCTCTTTTGTATCTTATAAACGCGTATATATTACGGGAAAAATAAAAATTTTGGTGGTAAGGCTTTAAAAATATAAAAAATAAAATAGAATTGCAAAAAATGTATGAAGGAATCCATAATCCAGAATCCAGACTCTACTCATGTTTTCGTAATTCGCCACCAGACTTGAACAAGAGCGCAATACAATAAATAAAGCCTTACCGCCAAAAGTTTTTGTTTTTTCCGTAATATGTGCGCGTTTATCTGTTTTTTGATATAAAAATTATTGCGATCGGTCAGGGATAGTACTTGAAAACAATTACCGAATGTGGAAATAATATTTAAAATACGAGTATTTTACGTTTTAATTATTTTTGATGAATCAGAAACACAATTATGTAATTACGCCGCTTCACAAACGTCAAAAATATTTTTTATTATCATGTAATGTAACCATCGGATGTATTCAGGATAAATCGAAAACGTTCGGTTCCTATAATCTTATTATATTGCCGTTAAAACTGCCTGGGACCGTGTTTATCTTTATGAAGACGTAATGAAGTCGTTGCGAAGCATATTCACGTTATATTGTTGTTATTATGAATAGTGATTTTTATGACGCTGTTATGAACTGTTACAAATCGGTCATTACGAAAAAGGATAAGAATACGTTGAAATATATGTAAAACCTACTGTAAAGTATTGGAATAAACACTTGAAACTCATAAGCTGACACATATTATGAAATGTTAGAAAATTTATTGGAAAATATAGAATAAATAGTTAAATTTAGTTTGACGACGACGGTGGCTTGGTGAAATTCCACGATTATACGCCGAAAAAAAATGAAAAAAAAAAACAGTTTAAAAACGAAACTCCGTCAATCGAGAAAGAACTTTTTTTCGATGGAATACTGTTTTTAAATTCAATCATTTTTCTCGATGCATAGAATAAAACACACAACTTTTCGTTTCGCTATTAATTCGATGATATCGGTCTATCAAAAACAAAACTAATTTGATACGCGTTACAATTTGATTCGATGATACTATGTGGTATTAATTCGATGATACTATCTGGTAATAATTCGATAATACTATCTGATATCGGCCTATCAAAAACAAAACTAATTTTTTTACGCGTTACAATTTAATTCAATGATACTATCTGGTATTAATTCAATGATACTATCTGGTATTAATTCAATGATACTATCTGGTAATAATTCGATGATACTTATCTGATATCGGTCTATTAAAAACAAAACTAATTTGTTCCGCGCTACAATTTAATTTGATGATACTATCTGGTATTAATTCGAGGATTCTATCCTGGTATCGGTCTATCAAAAACAAAACTAATTTGTTACGCGTTAAAATTTAATTCAATGATACTATCTGATATTAATTCGATGATACTATTTGATATCGGTCTATCAAAAACAAAACTAATTTGTTACGCGTTACAATTTAAAAATTTCTACTAAAATGATGTCTCTGGATGCAAAAAAATGTCACCGTCCTTTACCCAAATTTCCATAAAACATGATTGGGCTCACGGCAGGCAGGCAGGCAGGTGTGTGTGTGTTCGGGAGAGATTGTACCTAAAACCTTCCCATAGTACTATCCGAATTTCAGCTAAACTTTTCCCCATGTAAATTTTGTATTTTCAACAAACTCGACAATAAATTTATTTTCAAAGAACGGAGGTTATAGACGGTTCACTTAGTCTGAACTATAGACCTGAAACTTCTTACTTACCTACATACATACCTCACTTGGTACGATCGGAGTCAACAACAAAATAAGAGGAGTTTATATTTAAGGTTTCTTTTTTTACATTATACATTACCTACATGTGTTATTCGTCTTCCAAAATACAAAGTGTTTCGTTCGAAAAAAATACGCGACTTCAAAAGAATAAGTCAAATATTTATACTAGTTGCATGTAACACATGAGATCCAACTGTCGATGGCGATAGTATGCATAATCAAAGAATACGTACCAAACTATACACAACACAAATTAATAAATATTTGAAGATATTTTATTTTCTATATAAAACATGTAGGTATGTTTGTCAGGATAGGATAGTATGGAGGTCAGTCTGTTTTTCCTACACAGAATATGAAAACAGTATGATGGTATGTATGTATGTTTGGAGATTTAAGTATCAAACTATTCTTCTTACATATTGTGTATAGGCGACTACCATACAAATTGTATGAAGTGATGACGTCACTAAATTCAATTTTTATAAAAATTGTTAAAAAAAATGGAGATGTGCTAATACAATGATTATATTTTTTATATAAAATTAAATTATCTAGTTGGGGTGTTTTGGCTTTTTTCGATATTTTTAAAAAAAATGGAAATATAGGCAGTTAAACTCATAAATTTATCAAAATAAAATATTTTTCTAAGTAAAAAATGTTTGAGACACCCTGGAATTTTTTAAAAAAAAAACTAATTTGAGATTTTGTATTTGTCTATCTTTATACCAATTTTCAGCGTTCTAGCTTTTATGGTTTCTGAGATATATGGAAAAATAAAATAAAAATTCAAAAGTTGATAACAAAAATGAAACAAAAATTCCTGAAACAAAAATTCACAATTCTGATTATAAAAGTTTTGTATGCCTATAACTGTTTATATATTCTGAAAATTTGGGCTCTGTAAATTGAGCGGATCAAAAGTTATAAGGGGGGGACGGACACATACACAGACACACAGACACACACACACACACACACACACACACACACACACACACACACACACACACACACACACACACACACACACACACACACACACACAACTCACATAAAATGTTCTACTCCGAATTCTGAGTAAATCCATGTATGGGAACATATATGCTGCGAGGCCTCTAGTTGGTGTTATTAGCTTGCAAAAAGTCCACTACACCATAGAAAATTTTCCTTCGTACACGCATCTTGGCTTAATAATGTCGATTCATTAAGAGAATTGAATTCTCATGAACGAATCGACAGTTGGATAATGTCGATTCATTAAGAGAATTGAATTCTCATGATCGAATCGACAGTTGGATAACGCCGCTCAGAATTCGCCATTGTACCGATGCCTTACCACAAATAATTTGGAAAGGATCATATTCTGTTTGTCCAAAACCTCTTTCAGGAGCCACATTATACAGAAATAATTCACTGTTTTGTTAGCAGCAGTGAGCACATGTGACATGAAATCAAAAGTGGGCTGATTAAGTAACAATGACTCATGTTATTCTTATTTATCATATTGTTAAATTGATTTTTTACGTTGCCTTTTTTAAAATGTATAAATAAAAATAATATGTATTAAATGTTTTTGTATTTATTCATATTTGAATGTGTGTTTGCTAATAAAGTAAATAATCAATAAATAAGTTATACTTATTACGTTAGTTTTCTGTAGATGGTGAAATTGAAGTATGTAAGTATCTTGATATTTCTATAAATTTCAGTAAATAAAGAAAATGCGGAGGCTGTAGTGAGTGTTTCTTTATTTATTTAAAATAAAAAAAATATTGTATTGTTTTCCATGAAGATAATTTGACAAGTATTTTGTAACAGACTGTAACAACTA
The DNA here is from genome assembly GCA_963576475.1 of Molanna angustata. Classification (NCBI taxonomy): domain Eukaryota; kingdom Metazoa; phylum Arthropoda; class Insecta; order Trichoptera; family Molannidae; genus Molanna; species Molanna angustata. The sequence goes on along the minus strand of OY754965.1, from coordinate 19,765,356 downwards.
TTGCCAACTGGCTAAACATGATTTGGTGGAGCATAATTAATACAAGACCCTATAGTGAATTCTCATATAGACTGAATAAAAGCGAAATATCACAATGAATTTATAACGAGAATGAAGATAGTATTGTTTAGTTCTTCTGGGAATTCCTGAAAGAACACCTGGAATACAATATTTGTTTGAAATAAACAAACTAGCAATGATTGAGAACCAGTTTTATGGTTTTATTATAGCGACCCTGCCTAGAACTGTCAAGATGGTTTATACTGAAAATAAAAATGCTGTGAAGCGGGCTGGACATGGACGATAAGATACGTGGAACCTTCATACCTACCTACCTACATACATACATACCCTTACGTAGGTACTCTTATGTACTCTTTATTATATTTCCCTTTCGAATTTATTTCATACAGACACTTTCATGGAAGTATGCTCTTATCAACGCAATGTATTATTTTTTTATAAATTTATTTGGAGACATAAAACTATTTCGTAAGTCAAAGTATGTACACTGATGAAAATTTGAATATTGCATCTAGATGTAATAATCTTAGTAGCGGAGCTGCCAGCCGCCATTCGCCATTATAATTTTGACGTTTGTCGTAGTTAATATTTTCATATGTTTTTCACATTTCAAAATAAGAATATGTAAAACATAACGAATAATTTCATCGTACAAATTTCCAAGCGAACACTATTGTAGATATTATAAAGAGAATTTTTTTTGACAAATTTTCACTCCTAAATTACTCTAAATACTAAAACGGATGTTATAAAACTTTTGACGTTATCCGATAGATGGCAAAATTAGGATTATTCAAGTATTTTATCGTTTTTGAATAAATTAAATCAGGATAGTAACCATGAAATAAATAATGTGTAAAAATAATTATTTTATTAATAAAAAATAAATTACTATAATGAAGCGATCAAATACGGAAGCTATAATAATATAATTTTTCATAAAGTAACCTCTGGTGACAGACTCAAAAAGTTTTGGAACAATTTTTCGTATGTTTTTCCAACTTTTTAATGGTCAATTCGAATATTTCGCTATTTTACCGCTATGCAATTGTAGCGATTGATGATATTCCACCTTAAAAAGCGGTGTGTTTAATAATACATTTCTGAAGTGTTATTTGAGCAATCAAATTAATGTATGTTTAGATCGCTGATATTTCTTTGTAGATAAATGTGGAGAATGAGAATTGATAGAGAGATATATTACATACCTACATAGAAAGAGATACACAGATAGAGAACAATGTAAATAGTAATGGGAGTAATACTTGAGACATGAAAGCATCCCCATTTCGCCTCTTATCTCACTCACTCACTCACTTATGTTTACCATGACCATTATTTCACACCAGAGATTTTATAAACTAGTTGCATGTAACACATGAGATCCAACTGTCGATAGCGATAGTATGTATAGTTGAAGAATATGTACCAAACTATAAACCCATAGATACATATTATTATTGAATATTTTCAGATATTTTGTTTTCTATACAACATATGTAGGTATGTATGTCAAGATAGGATAGTATGGAGGAAGATCCTTTTTCCTACCCAGAATATGCAAATAGCATGATGGTATGTATGTATGTTTGGAGATGACGTATCAAACTATTAAGTCTTCTTACATATTGTGTATAGGCGACTGCCATACAAAATGTATGAAGCGATGTCGTCACTAAATTCAATTTTTAAAAAAATTGTTAAAAAAAAATTGAGATCTTCTACTACAATGTTAATATTTTTTATAGAAAATTAAATTATCTAGTTGGGGTGTTTCGGCTTTTTTCGATAATTGTAAAAGTTTTGGAAATATAGGCAGTTAAACTCATAAATTTATCATAAAAAAAATATTTTTCTTAATAAAAAATGTTTGAGAAACCCTGGAATTTTTTTGAAAAAACTAATTTGAGATTTTGTATTTTTCTATGTTTGTACCAATTTTCAGCGTTCTAGCGTTTATGGTTTCTGAGATATATGGAAAAATAAAATAAAAATTCAAAAGTTGATAACCCCTGACTGAAACAAAAATTCAAAATTCCGAGTATAAAAGTTTTGTAGGCCTGTAACTGTTTATATATTCTGAAATTTTAGGCTCTGTAAGTTGAGCGGATCAAAAGTTATAAGGGGGGGACGGACACACAGACACACACAGACACACAGACACACACACAGACACACACACACACACAGACACACGAAATGTTCTACTCCGAATTCTGAGTAAATCCGTGTATGGAACATATATGCTGCGAAGCCTCTAAGTTGGTGTTTTTTGACTTCAAAGTTGGAAAAGCCGTGAAAAAAGTAGACCTCTCCATACAATTCTCGCGTATTCTGGCTTGATACATTGTCGATATGTTAAGAGAACAAAGTTCTCCTGAACAAATCGACAGTTGGAAAACTCGCACAAATCCAAAAATAAAGTACTACGGAAAATGAATAACGAAGAGTATTGTGACATCAATTGACCTTTTCTTCAGAATTCTTACCTTAATAAATATTAACTAGTTGCATGTAACACATGAGATCCAACTGTCGATAGCGATAGTATGTATAGTTGAAGAATATGTACCAAACTATAAACCTATAGATACAAATTATTGAATATTTTCAGATATTTTGTTTTCTATACAACATATATAGGTATGTATGTCAAGATAGGATAGTATGGAGGAAGATCCTTTTTCCTACCCAGAATATGCAAATAGCATGATGGTATGTATGTATGTTTGGAGTCGAAGTATCAAACTATTAAGTCTTCTTACATATTGTGTATAGGCGACTGCCATACAAAATGTATGAAGCGATGTCGTCACTAAATTCAATTTTTAAAAAAAATGTTAAAAAAAAATTGAGATCTTCTACTACATTGCTGATATTTTTCATAGAAAATTAAATTATCTAGTTGGGGTGTTTCGGCTTTTTTCGATAATTGTAAAAGTTTTGGAAATATAGGCAGTTAAACTCATAAATTTATCATAAAAAAAATATTTTTCTTAATAAAAAATGTTTGAGAAACCCTGGAATTTTTTTGAAAAAACAAATTTGAGATTTTGTATTTGTCTATGTTTGTACCAATTTTCAGCGTTCTAGCGTTTATGGTTTCTGAGATATATGGAAAAATAAAATAAAAATTCAAAAGTTGATAACCCCTGACTGAAACAAAAATTCAAAATTCCGAGTATAAAAGTTTTGTAGGCCTGTAACTGTTTATATATTCTGAAATTTTAGGCTCTGGAAATTGAGCGGATCAAAAGTTATAAGGGGGGGACGGACACACAGACACACACACACACAGACACACGAAATGTTCTACTCCGAATTCTGAGTAAATCCGTGTATGGAACATATATGCTGCGAAGCCTCTAAGTTGGTGTTTTTTGACTTCAAAGTTGGAAAAGCCGTGAAAAAAGTAGACCTCTCCATACAATTCTCGCGTATTCTGGCTTGATACATTGTCGATATGTTAAGAGAACAAAGTTCTCCTGAACAAATCGACATTTGGAATAATTTTCACAAAAGTATATATCATGCTCTATACAAAAATAATTGATTAAACTGAAAATTTATTTTGTTTCATTGAGTAGGCATACGCCGCGCTGTAATTATTTGAATTTTTATTGATTTATTTTATACATTTACAATATCAATTTGAATATGAGCACCCAATTTTCTTTTTTATCATTTTTAACATCCTAATGTATCTACTAAAAAAGTTTAAACAATATATTTGGATTGTAAGTTATTCGTACAATAAACAAATTAACTATTTACATAATTCATATTGATAAAACAGAATCACATGTATTCTTACTTCAAGATTATTCGGCCATATGTAAAGAATAAGTGAAGAACAACTAAATGATTTTATTTACATAGAATATTTTAAAATTTGCATATACGCAAAAAATTGATATTTCCCTGTCGGGAGTCAATGATATTTTTGACAATTTTTTTTATTTACAAACGATCTGTTTTTCATTATTAATATATATATAGAATTTTCAAAATTGCATTGATAAGAAGGCATAATTGGTGAACGTTGCGCATAAAGTGATCACTTAAGCCAGCCGATGACAGGTCATAATCCCTGTAGGTGCCTTGAGTTCCTGGTTCTTCTATAATATTTATATTAGTTAGACGAGAACGAATGGCACGACCACATGAACAGTAGTCTAAGTAAGTATATGAAACGAGTATGTATGAAACCTGGAATGATTGAGGCGATGAATATAGGTATATAGAATATACAAGGAGCTCTGTTCTGTACTCGGTATTTTATAATATATATTTATACAAGAATTACCAAAATATTGTAATATTTTGAATCAAACCCGTTATTTTTCGACGTACTTTGTCAATGTAGGTTAGGAACCGCGGTATTTTATTTACTAAAAGGACAATCTACCCTCTTAAATAACGTTTGAAGTTGGCCACATAACCACAACAAACAAAGCGCGTAAGTTGTTATGTATGTACATTATTTGTAATTATAATAAAGTCAGTGTCATACGTCGAAATATTTAGTCTTTTGTATACATATGTACTTAATAATAATATATCCCAAGCTAGCAATCTATGATAAAATCTTTTGCTACCAAAATAATTTTACATTTATTTACATATCTCAGTGGCAAAGTGGTAAGTGTACTGAATAAGCAATCTTGAAGACCTGAGTTCATATATTATCAATATTAATTTCATACGTATTTTAGAAAGGTACCTATTATTTGAGGACACGTATGAGAATGTTTATTGACTTGTTCAAAGGATTTTTTTTTTGCAGGCCAAAGAGATTAGTATTCAATAATATTTTGACGAAGATGGGATCAAATATTTATTTCATTTTTTTTTTAATTCTAGGATTTCAGTCTTCAGATTTATTGTTTATTTATTTATCGATTTAGAACATAAAAGTACATGTTTTTGTTTAAAGAATGCGAGAGCATTTTGAAAATTTTGACACGTGATATAATATGAAGTAATTTTATGTTATTCATGGAAAGCTAATCAGTTCTATGTTAAAGCTCTTTACATTATAACATGAAATCAAATTACTGAACTTTTCCATACATAAGAAATTTATCTTATTATATGCATTTTTATTCATTCTAAATTTTACTACCAGGAATATAAATTTTATATATATAGATAGTATATTTTTATATTAAGATAGACAAACTATTAATGCAGTATTGTGAAGAATGCTTATGTTGTATGAAATATTTTAATGAAAGCAGATAAATTTTGTTTTAAAGAATGCGAGAGCATTTTGAAAATTTTGACACGTGATATAATATGAAGCAATTTTATGTTATTCATGGAAAGCTAATCAGTTCTATGTTAAAGCTCTTTACATTATAACATGAAATCAAATTACTGAACTTTTCAATACATAAGAAATTTATCTTATTATATACATTTTTATTCATTCTAAATTTTACTACCAGGAATATAAATTTTTTAACGATAGTATATTTTTATGTTAAGATAGACAAACTATTAATGCAGTATGGTGAAGAATGCTTAGGTTGTATGAAATATTTTTATAAAAGCAAATAAAATTTTGTTTTAAAGAACGCGAGAGCATTTTGAAAAATTTTACACGTGATATCATATGAAGAAATTTTATGATATCTTTGAAAAGCTAATCAGTTCTAAGTTCAAGCTATTAATATTCTTATATCAATATGAAATCAAAGAACTGAACATTGCCAAAATACAAAAATCCATTAAATAAAATATAATTTTTGAAACCGTTGAATATTTTTCTTTTAACATTGACTAACTTTGAATACAATTTTATGAAGATTCTTGGTGTTGTATAAATAGTTGAAGCCAAATTAAAATATCTCTAATTTCCAGGTCGTGAGAGCATTTTTTCAGTTTTAATAGATGAAATCATAAAGAAACATTGAGAAAAAATGAACCGTTGTCTATGGAAAACTAATCAGCTCTAAATTTATGGACTTAACACATATGATATCAATATGAAGTCAATCGGACTTATAGTTTGGGCTGCAGAGAGGACACGAAAAAAAAACAACGTAAATGATGAATTCATAGAGCAGAAATTAAAAGTTGTCTATGGAAAACTAATCAGCTCTAGGTCTTTGCACTTTACACATATGATGTTAATATGAAGTCGATCGGACTTATAGTTTGGGCTGTAGAGAGGACACAAAAAAAGATAAATTCTACGGCGTACGGCGTACGGCGTGTACGCCGTATACGCCATACACACAAACACATCACAACGAAACTCATAGTGTGCATTCTCTACACGATACCCATTGAGAAATTGATGTAAATAAAATACGCTTAAATTTTGCGAAATCATGACTCTCCCCTATTCCATAGTGTGGAGAGTAAAAAAACATTTTTTAACACTGAAAACTTCCGATGGTAATGCGCAATGCTCAAAGCTTGACTGGATGTAATGGAGGTCTGTCTCTGATGTATTGTGTGATAAGAAAACAAAGGTCAGACCAACAACTCATCAGACCTACTCATCTGAGTGCTGGACGCTAAATAACAACTACGCTCAGACTGCATATTCCAACGAGCTGATAATGCTCAAATGGGCTGATGGTGATACAAAGTTGGACAGGGTGAAGAACGTCCATGTCCGTGGGAGTATCAAAGCCGCTCCAATCAGTGTATAACTGACCAAGAACTGATGGAGATGGTATAAACACATTTTGAGACTGTCACAGGATAATTTGAAAAAAAGAACGACGGAAATAGAGATGGACCCCAGAAGACCAGGTAGACCATTGACCACTTGGATATCCACAATAACCAGAACCTCAAGGAGACAAGGCTTCGTTCTGAAGACGCGGAGTACATAAGGACTTGGATGATGATGACTAGGAGAGCCGACCCCAACTAAATGGGACAAAGGCTAGGACGAAGAAGTGAAAAAAATATGAAAAAAATCTTTACCCAAATTTAGTATTCATTTTCAAAACCCGATAACTACTCTATATTTTACTTCTTGTATTAATAATTGTAAATAATTATTTGGCCACAGACCGAATATCTTATCATGTAAACCAACTTTTTACCGACTAAGAATTTTGATTTGTATAAAAGGAAAAACAATTTTTTATTTTCTTTTTCACTTTTGTTCTCTTTATTTCTATTTTCTCTTGCTTTATTGTTTTATATGAATATTTTTTCTCTTTTTATATTTTTTGCAACGAATATTGTTGCTGTTTGTTTTAACTTTGCTTTAAAGATTATGTGTTTTATGTTTTTGTTCTTTTTTAAGTAAATGTTTTTTAACCGTTAAATAAATTACTTAAAAGTGTGCTTTTTAGAAGTCATAAAATAGGTAGATACCTTTCTTTGACGGAAATATTTGAACGTTTTTATATAGTTTTTCAAGATCACCATGACCAAAAGAAACTTAAAGAGTAAAGAGGGTTTTGTACCTCTATAAGTATACCGAACTATGAAAAACCTTCCAGATCTGAGTCACATTCGTTCAGAATATAAATGGTGGTCATCCTATGGTAGGTACTAAACATTGCTGAACTGAGTGTACATAGTAGTTGTGTGTAGTTGTGTCGTGTTTCTGAATCAGACATGACTGAGATGTTTCGGATGTTGATGATGAAGTTCTATGTACCAGTGCTGTTTGATTGCTTTACAATACGTACATACTTACAAAATTAAACAACTTCATTGAGCCAAAAAGCATTTAGATAGCATTTCAACAGTAAAATATTTATTTGTCCAAAAATGTTTCACAATTGCTACTAAACCCAGGATGCCGACACGGAATTAAAAAGACTTACCATCACTAAGCCACAGCCATCGCCATTTTTTAACCGACTTTCAAAAACGGAGGAGGTTAACAATTCGACGTGATTTTTTTAAGTACATGTCAGGCGATATATTTTTATTACTGTTGGCGCCAATATGTCATTGGGATAATTGTCACATTTTTATTTTTATTACCTATATAAAGTGACACAAAATTGTTGCAATCATTGCGCGCCCCACATCCATAATTCAGTATCCTTTCAAACCGCGTCTTATAAAGACTGTCCGCATCTCTTCCACCTTTTTTACCGTTCCTCCAAACTCGCTATAAAATTGCCATCACCGCGCGCGTGTGAATAAAGTGCTATCATCCAACCAGGGAGAGGACTAAGGATCTGGTGAGTTTCCATATATATCCTTCCTTTGCCTTGCGGTGGTTGCAACTAATCACCCGCACCAAAAAATACAGTCCACTTTATCTTTGATTTCATATCCGCGTCAACAATTACGTTATCCAATTTTATTAGAAATGGGTATTTTCTTATTGGTTCCATTTCAATTAGGACAAGATCTGATGATGTGTTTTATAAAAAAAATCATCAAACTCCTCAACTTTCACTTTAGCTATGGTAATTCCTTACCATATTATTCGATTTTGATGATTTCTTTTTTAATAGGAAGAGAATGCTTTAGAATTGATCACACGTGTAAATTTCATCGAGTTCTGATGATGGAACTCACGAGAAAAAAAATCATCAATTTCTTCAATTTGCAACACTATACTACAGCCAATCCGCTCTCTTGAGAGGGTCATAGTTTTTGTTTTTTGTCTTGTAGACATGATAAATTTCTTGGAGGCGGTGTGATATCGGTGTAGCATTTTTTTAAAGGTCTTATGGTGGCGTCCGATTCAGGTAATATGGTCGCGTCGTCGGCATAGCGTATGATGTTTAGGATATTGTCACCCATTATTTGGCAACCCATATTAATGCAGGACACTTCTATTATTCTATCATCGGCTAAGTTGAAAAGAAATGGATTCAACCTTTTCCCTTGTCTTACATCTGTCAGTATCAGCACATCATTGGATAGCTCTCCACCTACACTCCGACACGAATATTTGTGGAAATGTTTGAATTTATATAAATATTCTAATTTTTGCTATGTTTGGTGATAAGCCTTTTTATTTCTTTGGTGATAAGCCTTATTCTAACTGGATCTATCAAAAGCCTTGTTAAATTACTTTTATTTAATACGTTAATGTCAACTTTTCATATTTTCAGTTCCAATGTTACAATTATTTCACGACATTGCAAAATCAAAACAAGGAAATAAAGCTGCATTTTCACATTGATTTATATGTACTTACCATTTTCAAACTATTTTGAGATGAATTTGATAAATAAACAAATATAGAATTACCAGATCACATAATTCAAGAAATTTTATAGAATTGAGTAGGTACCATACGAGTTTTGTTTACTGGGCATTTCTGACATTTTACAACGCGCTTTGTTAATTCAAATTTCAGCCCTTACAAAAACACTTATCTTACAGTAATAGACATAGAGGTACTACTAAACGATTTCAAAATCACACACCATATTCAAGATTTGATTTAAAGGTTATGAAATCTTCAATGATTGATATCCCTAAAACAACATAGAACAATAACTACTTATTTTGAATATGTAGTAGGCATATACAACATAAAACATATGTAGGCACCTACTTACAAGAAGAGTATTGTATAGCGGCTTACACTTGAAGGGATTTATCCGTTAACTGCGTCGAAATATTCAATCCGTCCAAATATTCCAAATAACCCAATATTCCAACATATCAAATCTTTGTGAAGGTGAAATCAAGCGTATATACCTACCTACCCTTCAATATACCATTCAATGGTAAATAGGTTATATTTGCAAAATCATGGGTGGTTATCATTTAATTTAACGATAATACGAGTAAACTTTACAATCCATATAATTCATCGTAGAAAATAATGATCCAACAGTATAGATAAATTTTAATAAAACGTATTCAACCGTGTAATATTTTTGTTTAATTTACCAAATAACTTGAGTTGTAATATTTAAATATTTAGTAGTAATATTTTAATACCAGGGGAGCAAGTCTGGTTCGACCGGCGAAATCAAAACCCTAGTGATTACCCATATCATGGATATAATTGTCGTATGGAGTTCTATGACATTTAAAGATATTATAGAACTCCATATAATAATTATATCCATGATATGGTTAATCGTGAGAGTTTTGATTTCGCCGATTGAACCAGACTTGCCCCCCAGAATACTAAAATGGAGACCGTGGGAAAATAAAAGACCGGTAGGGCGACCACAAAAAAGATGGGTCAACGATATTAATCCGGTTGCGGGAAAGGGTTGGCTGGGGGAAGCACAGTACAGAGAGAGATGGAGTTCATTGGAGGAGGCCTACATCCAGCAGTGGAGAGATGGCTGACAAAGATGAAGAAGAAGAATATTTAAATACCACCATCTAAATATAATAATTGATGCGTCAAAAGTGAAATCGGAATATAATTATATTCCGATTCAATTCAATTATAATTCGTTTCAATTATAATTCGATTCAATTATAATTTCGATTCAATTCAACTATAATTATATATAGATGTGTCGATAGCAGAGCGGTTAGCGCATTGGGTCGAATTCTGCCTCGACCGATTTCGTTCACCTATAGCACAATCATTTATACTTATTTTAGGGAATGTAGGAAGATGTATATGTACTTTTTTAACAAAGACATATTTATATTTTAATTTTAAAAAAATGTGCCAAATAGTAACATATTACCATATTGTGAGCTGAAATGTACAGACGTAAAGAAAATCAAGATTAAAGGTTGCCCATACTTCATAGCCCTCGGCTACCATCGTGCATCGGTAGATATCGGTGGTGTTCGGTTCTCTCTGCCGACCCCACGAGAGACATGGCATGATTGACATGATTTCCCATGAACTCCCGTGATTCCCATCATTAAACCTCTTGCCTTAGTTCAGATGGAATCACCCCAGAAGTAATCCGTTTCTAATGAAAAAAGAATCATAGAATTCGGATGACGTGGTAAAGAATTCTTATTAATTGCAGACGACTTTGCAATTTGAAGAGTTTGGTAATTTTTTCTCGTGAGTTCCATCATCAGATAAACTCGATGAACTTCATATGTGTGATCATCTCTGAATCACTCCCTTACTATTAAAATTGAAATCATTTAAATCGGAAAAATGCTGTAAAAAGTTTTATATCTGAAGTGCAAATTGATGAGTTTGATAAATTTTTCACGGACCCCAATATCTTGACCAAATTGAAATGAGACCAATCGAAAGATACCCCCTTTCTTATGAAAAAATAATCATCGAAATCGGTCAACCTGGTACAAAAAATCGTTGAACATAACATAAAAAAGTTCACGTCGAATTGATAACCACATCCGTTTTTGGAAGTAGGTAAAAAGGTATAGACACTGTTTCAGAGCATGGTTTTTGTAGGTACTGACTGAAAGACAAATATTTGAAGTGAAATGAAATATTAGTAGTAAAAATATTCTTAGATTCAAGAAATTAGTACTAAATATTATGTACTATCAGATATCTGTGGTAATGATATTAGATTTGAGATAAACGCAGAGATTTAAAGAACAAATTTTATTATATAAATAATGGTTTGAGCTTTAATTAAAGAATCATAAATTTCAATTACTTACGTACATGAATAATGCAAGAAGGCTTTATATAAAATTTATGACATTGAGTTACTACATTTTGTACTTTGAACGATTACCTATAATTGAGAGAAAAACGTTAAATTGTTTGTCTGTCTGTCTGTGTCTGTCTGCGTCCCTTCCTCATTGCTTCTGATCCGCTGAATGCAGAGAATAAAAAATTTCAGAAAATTATAGAACTATGAATCTTTTATACACAGAATTTTTAGTTTTTGTTTCAATCGGGGGTTATCACGATTGTGATGAAGAATAATAAGGAAAAACGATGAAAATATTATTTTTTTCTGTCAATCTCAAGTACGCGTCGGATCATATGTGAAAGATCCGCCTTTTTGAAATAATCTCGGCCTGTCCTAACTTGACGTCTATGAAATAAATCTGTAGTAAAGATAGTCACGGTTTATAAGTAAACTTATTCGTTAATTACGCTCTATTACCAGGTACTACAGATAGTTTACGTTTATCAGTAAGACGGTAATTTTTTCCCCTTTTTGTGTATCTTTGTATATTGCACATAAAATTTAAGTTAGTACATAAGTAATTTAAATACTTTACATTTTAAACATGTTCAAACGAAAGTAATGTTTTCATTTCTGGGAAAAATTTAGTTGCTGAGAAAATATTGAATTGAAAATATACTTGAGGTATTTCTGTCTGTGGGACTGGTGAGTAAATTGGACGTTTCTTTAAATTGAGGTTATTTATTGATTCGGAGATATTGCCGCACAAAAATGTTACAGCAAAGAGGTTGCCCATCAGTGGCGGCTGGTGGCCTTAAATCTTAATAGGGCTCAAAATTATAATTATACCTAGATGAGAAATTAACTTACTACAGGAATCGGAAAGCAGATATGTGACACAATATTATTTTCGTATATAAAAATTATCAGTGTTTTCCGTAGTTCTTTTGTTTATCGGTAATTAAAACATGAACCTGATCATTTATGCTGTATTTGGTTGGGTTTCAAATAACTTGTAATAAAATGCATCCATAAATTATAAAATAATTAGTGACAACTAATGAATTTTGATCATACAAAATTAAAAAAAAACTTCTGGCAACGGCCGCAAGACTGTTTCCTGATTTTACGCATTTTATATCATTTTTGTTTGCATTGTTATGGTATCAATTAATTAAATAATAATACATATATATTTCGGATGATTTATAGTTTAAACTACGTAATATAAATTAATGATAGCCTCAAGGAATTGCAACTGCTTACCTAACGTTCGACCATCGCAATGTTCAACAAAATATGAATGAATGAAAATGTACTATAACTCTTCGCGGGCACTGCCCCGTTTTGCTCTAAGTCGGCATACATTCAGCGCGTACGGCGAGCTTGGGGGCAGCGGACGGTCGCGCGAATTGTATGGGCTCTCTGGGCACAAGTCGACTGTGCCCGAGGAATGAAATATTTCATAGAATCTTGCTTGCTTTACAAAGCACGTAGGTTTAAATACTTTCGCTAAATATACTACAGGCGTAAGACGGCAAATATTAATTAGAAAAATAATGTATTCTCAAGGTTTAATTACATACATATTTTGGATTTTTTTGTTTGGGAGGGCTGAGCCCGAGAGCCCTTTAGGAAGAGCCGCCACTGTTGCCCATAATCCGCTAACATTTCATTTACGCAAACAATATCTTTATTCATTTTATGGACAAATAAACACAATCTTTGAACCCAGTGTCATTTATTCATTTTTGTTGAAAATGCTATATTTTTTTTAAATGTTTTATTTATTTATTTATTAAATAATATTAATTAATTAATTAATTAATTAATTAATTTATTTATTTATTTATTATTTATTATTTATTATTTATTATTTATTATTTATTATTTATTATTTATTATTTATTTATTTATTTATTTATTTATTTATTTATTTATTTATTTATTTATTTATTTATTTATTTATTTATTTATTTATTTATTTATTTATTTATTTATTTATTTATTTATTTATTTATTTATTTATTTATTTATTTATTTATTTATTTATTTATTTATTTATTTATTTATTTATTTATTTATTTATTTATTTATTTATTTATTTATTTACTTATTTATTTATTTATTTATTCTCATACCGGTCCATTCCCGGATGCTTTGCAGCCAGGAAAGCTGCCTTCTTCCGACCCCTCTACGACCCTCAATAATTCCCTTCATGACGAGCTAAAGGTACATAACATGTAATAAATTCTGAGGGCAATGAAAATAAAATGTCTTTGACCAAAAGCAGTTCTCATGAATCTCACGTGTGGAATTGCATACTTTGTAGCGGTACTGGCTCATGTAGCTATACATTGTTGGTTTTTTTGGAACATTTATTTATTTTATGTATATTTTTACATTATAAATGGTATAAAATAACGTTAGATTTATTGACTTATTTACATATTTCTGAAAACTTAAATTAATACAATAATTAATGATATTTTTTTTTCAATAATAAAAATAATTACAAATACATTTTCCCGCCAAATTAATAGCAAAACAGTTTTTTAAAGTCCAACTTTGTCTATTCTAAAGAGTACTCGTAACTAATATATTTGTTCATATTGAAAATATTCATCATTTTTATGTGCCTACTCTACACATAACATATACGTAAATACATAGAGACACAGTCCTATTCTGATTCGTCTAATTGTATCCGACTGAATTATAGTACATGAGAAATGTCAAAAAAAGTTGACTGCATTTATACGGGACTCCGCGCGCGGATTACGTCACAGCGCGCGGATTAAAGCGTAGATTACACTCAATGCAACCATCACATAAATATTATTATCAAGAAACATATAAAATATTTTTTTTATCAAAATAAATTATTATTAATTCAATAATAATTTAAATAATATTAAAACGAACCACTTACCTGCTTAGATTTAATGTATGATGTGATCAATTTGAAAGTAGAAAAACCCAAGTAACTGTAATATAACTACGTATTAATACTTATAGTGGGTATATTTGAAGGAAGAGAAAGATTGGGGGCGTGACACAGTCATGAGTAACGATAAATTTATTGATGAAAAGAAAGAAGATTGATTCTCGCTAAGAATACCTACTGGTGGTTTTGTTTTTTCTAAAAAATATTTCTTGCTTACTTTGCTTCATATATCATGAAAACATTTTTTTTTAATATTGTGAAAAAATACAGATTTAAGTACCTACCACAATTTCTTTAAAAAACCTTTTTAAATATTAAGAAGGTATTCTGGTTTTTAAATCTATATTTTTTAAGTATGTTTTAGTCATTAAGTCAAAAGACACCGGAGAATGATATATAATATTATCGGATGGGTTATACGATGGGTCGATGGCAGAGCGGTTAGCGCGCTGGACTACTAATCCAGTGATCGCGAGTTCGAATCCTGCCTCGACCGATTTCGTTCACCTATAGCACAAGCATTTATTTGCTTATTTTAGGGGATGTAGGAAGATTTATATGTACTTGTTTAATAAGGACATATTCATTTAAAAAAAATTAGGGTGATTTAAATTGAAAAAAAATATGTGTCTATAATATGGTTTGATAATTTAATAAAAGGAGATGTAACATATTGACAGGGTTTTGGCATTTACTAAATTTAGCTTTTATTAATAGAACTCCATATTATTACATACTTAAATTAAAAAATTATGACAATTTTTTGACATCTCATTAGAAACGAAGTTGAAATATTACAGAAGAACCAAGAACTCGAGGCACCTACAGGGCTTACGACTTTTCAGCGGCTGGTTTACGTGATCACTTTATGCGCTTGTTCACCAGTTATGCCTTCTTATTGAGTTACCTTATCAATTCAATTTTAAAAGTTCTATATATTTTAATCATGAGAAACAGATCGTTTGAAAATAAGAAGTTTTTACTATTGCCATCTATGAAGTAACGAAAAAACATTTTTGTAACTCCATCTATTGAGAGAAGTTGTTGTTTTTTGTAAACAATGAAAGCAACAGTCCTTGTACATGAGGTAACAGTGTTCTCGCACAGATGTATCCCCTGAACAGTGCCAGAAATATAAATTTATTTTTGACTTGTTTACCTACTTGTACCAAAAATCCAATGTTTACATATATGCAACTTTATTAAAAATAATATTTTCGATTTAAATTAAAATAGTTTTTGATTTTGTTCAAATGATTTATTTTCATTATTTGACGCGTTTCGTACATCTTCTTCTTTAGTTTACATGGCATTTTTACCCTATCATTAAGGTGATACCTGCCAGTTTGGAACTGTTCTAAAATTATAATGAAAGGTGGGGTTATTAGATCATAAGTTAAAACCATTAAGACGAAGAAATTTTGACAGAAGATGTGACATAGTGATAGGAAGTGGGGTATATTGATTAATAATAGAAATCATGAACGGTATGGATAAAACACATGGTCCAGAATTTACACTTCTCTCGACAAGCACACAAAGAGCTATTCCTTACATGTGGTATTCCATCTTGTGGAGGTGGCTGCTGTTGTGGCATGGCCAACGAAACCATGGTTTAGAAGGAATTGAAATCAAGATATTTTAGTAGGTCTTTCAAAGTACTTGAAATTTCGTACATCGTCAGAATAATGTACCTGTTACTTTTATGAAACTGTAAGTAGATTATATACAAACTTTAACTAATTAAAAAAAAATCTGTTGAATATCATTTTGAAGATGTGTTTCGCCGTACATAAAAAAACAAAGAATTATTTCATTAAGTAATTATTAGAGGTTTACATACCTCAAGAGATACATATATAACGAGATATATATAGTTATTTAAATTCATTTCTCACGTAAATATTGCTTCTCTGGGCTGGAAACACTGGTTATTTGGAAGAAATTGCCATACAGCAATAAACTCGCCACTTGCGCAGGGTGCAAGAAAGTGTACATTAATATTATTATTATAACGTTTAACGTTTCTCAAGAGGTATATATAACGTTTATTAAACGTACAAATATGTTTGCCTCATTCTTGATGGTATCAAATTAATATGTAATTTTATTTCCTCACATATATACATATAATAATATATGTATATCTTTATGTGTTGCTCAATAAATAATAGTATCGAGTAGCCAACGAATGATTGATGATTTTAAGTCGTGTTGCTAAACTAATACCTACATTTCCCGTCTAAATATTTCAAGAAATAAAATATATTACGACCGGATCTAAAGATATGTAGGATATAAAGACATAAATCTATTTCGTAACCATTTCGTCTAGATGTTGATGGAAAAAATAAGTTATACCACTTAGCTGGCTGAAATGTTATAAATTAGAAGTATGACAATATGATTTTTATTGCCATAATATCAAGAGAAACGAAATTCATTTAAGTAGTGTGTGACATATTGTTCGTAACAAATCCTATATACGGCACAACACAGTTAGACCCGATGTTTAAATATCATGATTCAACGATTATCGACGATTTACCATAGGGTAAATCTACCATTTTACAAATTTAATCATGCTATAGTAATATAGTTTGAAAAATTCGAATATATTTTTATGACGCCCATTTATACTGCATAATGGTATAAAGGTAATTACACCCGCGCATCTGTCGCTAGTTATTCCACCTTGTGGGATATGCACAACTTATGTATAACTTTGAACGGAAACGGAAAGAGACAGCATCTGCACGTAATATAAATTATTGGAAAAGTAATATTAAGTAGATAAATAAAAATTCTGTGTTTTAGAGAAATCGTAACGTCGAATAAGAACCCAACTTATCCCTCCCCCCACACCCTACACGTAAAATGTACAGAGATAAGCAAAAAATATGTAAGTATTTACTTATTCATTGTAGGTAGATACAAAATATATTAAAAATGCTCTACACAGCAAAACAAAAGAATATTGATAGAGGCTTATTTACGCTGATGAAATTGAAAATTCTTTAATTTTGACATGTCTTCTGCTGTTGATATATTATATTAAAAAATCCCTTATGTATCGAAGTCAATCTTATTAATAAAGAAACTATGATGAGTACAAAGGGACTTGAAAGTTTGTATTTTTTAGTGTTTCTGGGAGGTTGAACTTATGTATTTAGTTTTTAACTCTCCACTACTATGGAATGATGGAGAGTGATAATTTTACAATTATTTTCACAAAGCGTATTTTTCATATCATTTTCTCAACGGGTATCACGTAAAGAGTGCACACATACACAATATGAGTTTGGTCGTGATGTGTTTGTGTATTCTTTTTTTTTCTTATCTATAGTCCAAACTATGTATAAGTCATTGACTTCATATTTACATCATATGTGTATAAAGCATAAGAAGACTTAGAGATAGTTTTTTTATTCGTTTTCCATTAACAACTGTTTTATTTTATCCCCTTGAATTTCATCATATGTATAGTTATAGCTTGTTAATTTTCCTTAGATATCTGTTGATTTGATGTCTAGGATTTCATCTGTTAAAATATTTAAAATGCTCTCACTGCCTGGAAAATCCGAGAATTTCTTTATTTTATTTGAATATTTGATACACTCTTCAAAAGTGCATTTAGGGATAGTCAACCTTGTATAGGAAAAAAATCTATCGTACGTTATATTAAGTGCGAAATTGCATATTTGTATGAAAAATGAATATAATAGAAGTAAAATAGCATCTGTATGGGATAATTGAGTTATCGACTTCTTATTTATAAACTGTATTTTTTTACTCTAGACCTAGACTATTATGAATGAAACAGTATTCATCTACATACTATAACGCCATCTTCCTCACAGAGTAGGTAGAGAGAAACAAACACCACATTCTTCTATCTTCACATATTATATCCATCACCTCATCAATATTGGCAAAGCAAATTTTTCCATAAATTCCTCAATAATTATCTTATAGAGAGTGCGTACATTGAGTTTCGTGACAATGTTTTTGTGTGTATGGAGTATTATGAAAACTTATGTCATCTGGGAAAGGTTTGTTTATTGAAATATATTTCATGAAAATAGTGATTTCCAACCTTTGAGAAGTGAAAATTCACACAAACTATGAGTGGAGTTTAGTGATGACCACAACCCACTCGTATTAATAGGAAGTATAATGTATTATCACCGACTGGTTAACGTATATTCTATGCTAAATTTAGAACACTGAAAATGAAATTATTTTATATGGATAAAACTCTATGCAAAGTACAAGGATTTATTTCTAAAAATTTCAATTATTATTATTTCAACAAATTCGTAGCATTGTTCATATATTATTACAGATACTTTCGGTGTTTACTTTATTTAACATTTTTGTGGGCAAATATACTATTCTATAAGATATATTTTTAAAACCGACCGTTTATCGTAGTTTTCATCCATCCTGAAGAAGAATCTGTTGCTTCGTAACCTTCTTCTCATAATTGTATTTTCATAGTATACCAATATATTATGTATATATTTTTTAGGTATTGACACAAAAACCCATCCGACCCATCATTGACTGATGAATAGTAATCACCAGACCACAGACGCAAGTTCGGGTATTCTAAGTTTATTTTATAAATACTACCAGAGAGATGCTCAGAAGAACTTGCATCTCTGGTCCCTCTTCCACCCATTCACAAAAGAGTCAATCGATTTATTCAATCTCAACACCCGTTCCCAGTAAACCTTCAACATACACGAACCAGTCGCTTCTCGAACTCTTTAACAACCCGGGTCTTTTTAAGATCTGAATTAGTATTTTCCAGAGCAGATCCCTCCCCAACTCTACGCAGTGATCTTTTTCAGAAGAGTATAATGGACCCCAATCTAAAAGCTGATAAACGGGATATTGAATAGTTTAGTTATTAAGTGCTAATATAATATAGGTATGGAAATAAAATGAAGGTTATATGAACATTTTTTTTTCGACGTGTCATGACCGTCAGGGTAGATAATTGTACAACAAACAATGGTAGATCCATTTTCACGTACATTTTCATTAAAAATAATATTTCCATTGAAAACGATCAAATGATTGATGGACTCCGAGGAATGAATTCAAATTATAACGGAATGAAAAAGCAATTCCTTGTCAAAATTTTATTTCAGCTCAGGGTGATAATCTGAATATAAAAATGACATTTTATAGCTGACGAGATTCCTCTCAATTCTTTACATATGTCACTCATAATAATATGCATGAAAAAAATATATGTTTTTCTATGCAAAAAATAAATATTTATTCGGCATTCGATATATTTCGTCAAAAATGTGAAATGAAAAATCGCAGTGATATGAATAACATTTTTAGTACATTTTATACGTCTGAGGAAAAATATTATATAGTTAAAAAAAAAATAATTAAAAATATGTGATTTCCAGAAATTTAGTTTCATATCCGGCAACCTGGCGATTATTATTAAACGAGTGGGTTGTGGCCAACACTAAACTCTCCAATACATAGTAAGTATACATTTTTTCTTCTTGAATGATTAACAATCCCTATATGTATTTTTATAATATTTTTATTGACAAACATTTTTTTTAACATCTCTATAGAGATGAAGTTGGGATATTGTAGTAGAACCAAGAACTCGAGACACCTACAGGGCTTACGACCTGTCATCGGCTGGTTTACGTGATCACTTTATGCGCTTGCGCAACGTTCACCAATTATGCCTTGGTGAACTTTGCGCAAGCGCATAAAGTGATCACGTAAACCGGGCACTGACAGGTCGTAAGCCCTGTAGGTGCCTTGAGTTCCTGGTTCTTCTGCAATATACCAACTTCTTCTCTATTGAGATGTTAAAAAAATGTTTGTCAATAAAAATATCATTTGACTCCCGAAAGGGAAAAATGTGCTATTAAAAAAAATATTCGATGTATTTTTATGAATGACATTTCTATTAGATTTCTAAACAAATATAAGTTTCCCTGGGGACAAAAGTTTTCATATTACACCATTCAGTCAAAAACTCATAGTATGCACTCTACATGATACCAGTAGAGAAATTGATATGTGTTTTTGGTTCTCTCTACCTACCCCATAAGGAAGATAGTATGATATTATATGGATTATTACTATTACATTCATAGTAGTGGAGACTAAAAAATATACAGTTTTCTATAGAAATATGTACATACAATATCAATATGAAGTCAGCTTTCCCAAATACCTAGAAGCTATTTTTCTACTTTTTTATATAAATATGCAATATCACACTTAATATTTTATTTCTTTAAAGTTTGAATTAACAACAACATAATCCTTGAATGCACTATTGAAAAGTGTATTTCTATTGTATCAATAAACCAAATCAAAATAAAATAATCTCAATTTTCTAAACCGCGAAAGCATATTATTCAAAATTTTAACTGATGAAAACAAAGAGATAAATGAACCACTGTCTATGGAAAACTAATCAGCTCTTAGTAAATGTAATTCACACATATTATGGTATAAATATTAAGAGGACATATAAAGCTAAATCTAGTGACTTAAAACATGATACATATATTAAAACCGCCTAATGCACTATTAAGGTGCGCGTTAGTAAGGGTAACTATCACGTGCGTTAAAAAAGGTTTATACGTGATTTAAATTATCGGAAACCCAAAATTTGTTGTTTTTTTGCATTTTAAGAACAAACATTACTCGAAATGAAAAAACTTTATCGGTTATTCACTTTGATTTTATGCACTCTTAAAGCATATAAAAGATTTATCTCTCTACGACACACAGTTATGGAGTAATTTAAAAAAATGCTGTGAAAAGGGATATTTTTAATATTTGTTTTTTGGGGAATTTAGGCTGAATTTTAAAATTTTATAACAAACATTCACTAGAGAAATGTTGAAAACACTTATTATACACTCTCTTCATGATACCTATTAAGAAATTTATTTAAAAAAATATGTTTAACATTGTGAAATCATAACTCTCTGCTCTATTTCATAGTAGTGAAGAGTAAAATATGTACATACTAAAAATCTATTTTTTTGTTCCCCATATCACTAGGAAAACCTGTCCTGAGACGGGTCACTTGCAATGTTCGTGTTTAAATATTATATTATACATTGTTCGTGTGTCTATAGATTGTTGTGTTCTCGGGTATTGTAGTGTACTTTTATGAAAATAAGTCAGAATGTATTGGATGTATGTTTGTCTAGGGTCAAATACTTTGAACTTGTTGTAAAGGTTTTCTGTATGATAGTCAAAAGGTTTCTTAAGTATTATTATAACAAATATAAATGAAAACACTTTTCTTCGATTGTTTTAGAGTGTATTTATAAATTATTTAAACATATAATAGAAAAATAAAATAAATTCGAGTCAGGCAGATAATAAATAGATAAGTATTGTAAACCTTCATTTAGACATTTTACTTGATTAAGAAACTTAGTTTACCGATATAATATTAAAGATGTACAATGTACAATGGAAACTCTTAACTCACTTACGTATAATTAATGGATGGTTAGCAAGGTATACCTCTGACCTCCGAAAATTTATTTCAGTAGCAGAATTTAATTTCTTGTAAATTAATTTGAGCTTAATTTTCAGAAAATACTTGTTGAATGTTCTGAATTTGTAAACGCCAAAGATGTTTTCTTCTGTTATCTTCATTTCTGTTAAAATATAATCCTATTATTAAAAAGTTTTATTTTATTAAGGTTAATTTCAAATAATAAGTTTGTAATTTATTATTTTATTAAATATACATACACGTGTATGAGACGATGTATGGACGTGAATGAAGTGAGGAATGTGTGTCAAGAGAGAGGAGTCTGGCGTTCGGTTCTCTCTGCCTACCCCAAATAGGGAAATGCCGTGATGGTATGGTATGGTATAAAATATAGGTACCTACAAAGAAATAAAAATTATTGTAGGCAATGCAGTGACACGGCAAAATAATGGCGTGGTTAATTAAAAGAAAAAAACAGGTGTGGGGGGGCGAGTCTGGTCAACAGGCAGAATCAAAACCATCCTTATAATATTATCAAATGGTATTTTTTAACAGATTTTTAATCATCTCAATAGAGACGAAGTTGGAATATTTATTGTAGGAGAATCGGGAAATCAAGGCACCTACAGGGCGTACGACCTGTCATCGGCTGGTTTACGTGATCACTTTATGCGCTTGCGCAACGTTCACCAATTATGCCTTTTTAATGAGATCCCTATCAATTCAATTTTGAAACTTCTATATATTGTAATACTGAAATTCTTTTCGCTTGAAAATAAGGAATTTTTACTACAGCCATCTATGGGTGAAATTATGAACAGCAATATTATTATTTTTTATTTATTTTTGTTGTAACGCCATCTATTGAGAGAATTGGTTTTTTGTAAATAATGAAAGCTACAATTCTTATATGTGAGGTGACAATGCATTTTTCGCATAGAAGTCACCCCTGAATTGCGCCAGACTTATAAGGTCATTTTTGTCTTATTTACCTACTTGTACCAATGTGTAAGTAATCGAATATATTTTTATTATTGCATATGCGCAAACATTGGATTTTTTTCCCTGTCGGGAGTCAAAGATATTTTTTAACAGATTTTTAATCATCTCAATAGAGACGAAGTTGGAATATTTACTGTAGGAGAATCGGGAAATCAAGGCACCTACAGGGCTTACGACCTGTCATCGGCTGGTTTACGTGATCACTTTATGCGCTTGCGCAACGTTCACCAATTATGCCTTTTTAATGAGATCCCTATCAATTCAATTTTGAAACTTCTATATATTGTAATACTGAAATTCTTTTCGCTTGAAAATAAGGAATTTTTACTACAGCCATCTATGGGTGAAATTATGAACAACAATATTATTATTTTTTATTTATTTTTGTTGCAACGCCATCTACTTTGACTCCCGACAGGGAAAAAAATCCAATGTTTGCGCATATGCAATAATAAAAATATATTCGATTACAGGGAATGATCATCGTAAAAAAATGGCTAGATAATAATTTACTGACATTAAATATCGGAAAAACCAAATATATGACATTTAGCATAGATAATCGACAACAACCTGAGGAGTCCTCTTCATCTATTACTATCCATAATAACTGTGATTTGCCTCTAAACTGCTCCTGCCCCAAACTACTTAGAGTTAGTAGTTATAAATATCTTGGCATAACAATTGACAGAAATCTTCGATGGACAACACATGGGGAGATAACTGCGAAAAAAATTCGCCAACTGATATATGTTTTTAGGAATATAAGAGAAATTTTCGACCTAAATACGTTAAAAGTGTTGTATTATGCTCTTGGACAAACGTCAGTCTCTTATGGGATTATAGGTTGGGGTGGTTTAGCTAAGACCAACCTATTTCCCATCTCAACCGCGCAAAAATCACTACTCCGGGTCATTTGTCGAAAACCTTTCAGATATCCATCAAATCAGCTTTTTTCGGAGTTCAAGGTCCTTGATGTTAGACAACTCTATATTAGAACAATAGTCATTCAACTACATAAAAACCCAGCAATATATAAACCACAATACACCCTTACTTTTAATACAAGAAATAGACATTTGCTGCAACCGACTCATACACAGACTACTTTTGCCCAGAGACACTACACATTTTTAGCACCCAGAATATATAATATGGTTATGTCTGATATCTTGGACTTAGTGCAGCCGAGTGCACAGATTATATGGTAGTACAGATCTCTCACTTCATACTTACCGACTGGTCACGCCAACCTACATAAGTACCTCTATTGTCCGCTGAAGGCGACGATATGACGCCGCGCCCCTTGATCTCCTCGCCCCTCGCGGGATTTTTTATAATATAATATTATAAGATATTATCTTTAAATAAGCAATATAATGATAAGTTACTGTGTGTAAAATCAAAATTACACACATTTCTGTGGAATATTTAATAAGGTACTGGAAAATAAAATGCAGTATTTTTTCAATGAATTAATATTTTTATTTTGTCTAACGAAACGAATACAACTTTATGACTTTATTCGTCGATACACATCCAGGAACATTACACTTTTTAACGCGAACCATTGTTAATCTGAAAAATAAAAAGAAGGGCAGTATCACAAAGAACAGTAAATTGAACAACAACAATAAAAACAAATAAAATAAAAGTCATTAAGAACAAAAAGCTAATTTTCAAAATTCTCATAAGATACACATGTAAACAAACACTTGCCTCTTTTAAGAATGGAAAAAACATGGCCGCCGCGAACCGTCGCAATTTTCACGACTGTGGCGCCAATCCTCCCCTGCGTCAAATACAGGCGAAAACCAAACTGTTTTTCTATATGGACCAGTTCATGACCAATTTTAGTATGAAAGTGAACAACCCGTGGCCGAGTGGGTATAATTTTGGAAAGCTGGTTACTGATTGGTTGATTCGGAGAGGGAGGGAAGAGTCAGAGAGAGACTTGACGTTTGTCCTAAGATAATTTTAATATAATTTACAATCAAAATCTTTTTCATACACCCTTTTACACATATCCACACATGCAAACACATCCTCACATTAACGAAAACACAAAGACACCTAATAATTTTTTTCATATACCTACAATTGTATTTTATATGTACTTTTTTATATTTTTTTATGACTTAAAATGTGTACTTTTGTACTTTATTATTTGTATTTTTTATATTTTTTTGTGCCTTAGATGTTAAGAATTCACGTAGCTGAAATTTATGCTTACTTATTGCCTAGTATTACCTCAGAACAGGCTTTGCCTAGTGAGGTAATAAATTCCATTTATATATTTCATGAACAATATTTTATATTTTATTTTATATTGTATTATGGAAATTAATAAATAAATAAAAAAAAAAAAAAAAAACTTACACATTGGTACAAGTAGGTAAATAAGACAAAAATGATCTTATAAGTCTGGCGCAATTCAGGGGTGACTTCTATGCGAAAAATGCATTGTCACCTCACATATAAGAATTGTAGCTTTCATTATTTACAAAAAACCAATTCTCTCAATATATGGCGTTACAACAAAAATAAATAAAAAATAATAATATTGTTGTTCATAATTTCACCCATAGATGGCTGTAGTAAAAATTCCTTATTTTCAAGCGAAAAGAATTTCAGTATTACAATATATAGAAGTTTCAAAATTGAATTGATAGGGATCTCATTAAAAAGGCATAATTGGTGAACGTTGCGCAAGCGCATAAAGTGATCACGTAAACCAGCCGATGACAGGTCGTAAGCCCTGTAGGTGCCTTGATTTCCCGATTCTCCTACAATAAATATTCCAACTTCGTCTCTATTGAGATGATTAAAAATCTGTTAAAAAATATCTTTGACTCCCGACAGGGAAAAAAATCCAATGTTTGCGCATATGCAATAATAAAAATATATTCGATTACTTACACATTGGTACAAGTAGGTAAATAAGACAAAAATGACCTTATAAGTCTGGCGCAATTCAGGGGTGACTTCTATGCGAAAAATGCATTGTCACCTCACATATAAGAATTGTAGCTTTCATTATTTACAAAAAAACCAATTCTCTCAATAGATGGCGTTACAACAAAAATAAATAAAAAATAATAATATTGTTGTTCATAATTTCACCCATAGATGGCTGTAGTAAAAATTCCTTATTTTCAAGCGAAAAGAATTTCAGTATTACAATATATAGAAGTTTCAAAATTGAATTGATAGGGATCTCATTAAAAAGGCATAATTGGTGAACGTTGCGCAAGCGCATAAAGTGATCACGTAAACCAGCCGATGACAGGTCGTAAGCCCTGTAGGTGCCTTGATTTCCCGATTCTCCTACAGTAAATATTCCAACTTCGTCTCTATTGAGATGATTAAAAATCTGTTAAAAAATATCTTTGACTCCCGACAGGGAAAAAAATCCAATGTTTGCGCATATGCAATAATAAAAATATATTCGATTACTTACCTACACATTGGTACAAGTAGGTAAATAAGACAAAAATGACCTTATAAGTCTGGCGCAATTCAGGGGTGACTTCTATGCGAAAAATGCATTGTCACCTCACATATAAGAATTGTATTAGCTTTCATTATTTACAAAAAACCAATTATCTCAATAGATGGCGTTACAACAAAAATAAATAAAAAATAATAATATTGTTGTTCATAATTTCACCCATAGATGGCTGTAGTAAAAATTCCTTATTTTCAAGCGAAAAGAATTTCAGTATTACAATATATAGAAGTTTCAAAATTGAATTGATAGGGATCTCATTAAAAAGGCATAATTGGTGAACGTTGCGCAAGCGCATAAAGTGATCACGTAAACCAGCCGATGACAGGTCGTAAGCCCTGTAGGTGCCTTGATTTCCCGATTCTCCTACAATAAATATTCCAACTTCGTCTCTATTGAGATGATTAAAAATCTGTTAAAAAATATCTTTGACTCCCGACAGGGAAAAAAATCCAATGTTTGCGCATATGCAATAATAAAAATATATTCGATTACTTACACATTGGTACAAGTAGGTAAATAAGACAAAAATGACCTTATAAGTCTGGCGCAATTCAGGGGTGACTTCTATGCGAAAAATGCATTGTCACCTCACATATAAGAATTGTAGCTTTCATTATTTACAAAAAACCAATTCTCTCAATAGATGGCGTTACAACAAAAATAAATAAAAAATAATAATATTGTTGTTCATAATTTCACCCATAGATGGCTGTAGTAAAAATTCCTTATTTTCAAGCGAAAAGAATTTCAGTATTACAATATATAGAAGTTTCAAAATTGAATTGATAGGGATCTCATTAAAAAGGCATAATTGGTGAACGTTGCGCAAGCGCATAAAGTGATCACGTAAACCAGCCGATGACAGGTCGTAAGCCCTGTAGGTGCCTTGATTTCCCGATTCTCCTACAGTAAATATTCCAACTTCGTCTCTATTGAGATGATTAAAAATCTGTTAAAAAATATCTTTGACTCCCGACAGGGAAAAAAATCCAATGTTTGCGCATATGCAATAATAAAAATATATTCGATTACTTACCTACACATTGGTACAAGTAGGTAAATAAGACAAAAATGACCTTATAAGTCTGGCGCAATTCAGGGGTGACTTCTATGCGAAAAATGCATTGTCACCTCACATATAAGAATTGTATTAGCTTTCATTATTTACAAAAAACCAATTCTCTCAATAGATGGCGTTACAACAAAAATAAATAAAAAATAATAATATTGTTGTTCATAATTTCACCCATAGATGGCTGTAGTAAAAATTCCTTATTTTCAAGCGAAAAGAATTTCAGTATTACAATATATAGAAGTTTCAAAATTGAATTGATAGGGATCTCATTAAAAAGGCATAATTGGTGAACGTTGCGCAAGCGCATAAAGTGATCACGTAAACCAGCCGATGACAGGTCGTAAGCCCTGTAGGTGCCTTGATTTCCCGATTCTCCTACAGTAAATATTCCAACTTCGTCTCTATTGAGATGATTAAAAATCTGTTAAAAAATATCTTTGACTCCCGACAGGGAAAAAAAAATCCAATGTTTGCGCATATGCAATAATAAAAATATATTCGATTATCAAATGGAGTTATATGGAGCTATAATATATTAAGACATTACCTATAGAACTCCATGATATGGAAAAACATGGATGGTTTTGATTACGCCTGTCGACCAGACTTGCCCCTCTGAATACATACAGTATTGTTTTTTACACCCTTTCAATCAACTTCACATGTCTGTCCGTACTGTCCATAATTTCCTGTCCAGTTAGGTCTTTTTTAGAGTTAGTGTTTTCCCGATGACAATATATTATGTTTAAACTGTTTTCAGTTTGATTCAATTTATATTTTGATCAATTAAACAATGTTGTATACCATACAATGATGGAAACCATGATGGATTCAATACTTATTACATAAAATCAGGAGTATTTTTCATATATTATGAACAAAACATTAAATAAGATGTCCTCAATTTTCTTGTTAAAACTATTTTTTTTTATTTGTAGTAGTAATAGTTCTATTTGCGCCATTTATATGTGAGATAGGAAATGACATTTTGAATATAGACACGTTATACGACAACAAAAAGCTCTACGAAAAATGGTACAGAATTAACGAATTCTTACAATTTCACCAAGAAAGAGCACCAAGACAGAAAACAATAAGCGAGAAAGAGATAATACAATAATATATATATACGTATTTAGACACGCACTGCAGATATATTTTCTCTTTTACTCCAGTGCTATCACTATATAATTATCTCTCACACCAAGTGACTGTGAAAGAGACGAATACAACAACAGAATCCCTCTGCATAAGCGAAAATGAAGCAAAATAAAAATATCCACATAAATATATTAACTGTCGAATAAACATGCAGCATGGAATTAATAGTAGGTATATCTTGTCGTTCGTAAGACTAGGAACGTATCTATTATTTTTTTATATCAATGCCTAGAGAAATGCTCCAGTGGATTATTTATTATAATTTCAATTTCGCTACACTGTGGAATTAAATCGCTGTATCAATAATAAACTCCATCTCATGTAACGATTCCATGGTGTAGAATTGACTGAAGGCAATGTGTATTTTATACGAAATTCTCAAAAATGAAGATGATTTATGAATTGAGGTTGATAGGCATTACAGTAAGTTGACACAAAAAATAAAAAAAATAGACTCGGGTCCAATCTCAAAATCCTACCTCCTAATATTTGTAAGTACAAATACCAATCGATGTATGTACTAAAAATATATGTAAGTATATAGGTTACATGATACTTAAGGGAGAAGAAAAAGAATTATGTAGGTAATATAAAGCAGGGAATAGAAAAACCAAGGTGTTTAATATCTTCTTGTGGCAATACTGTGACTATTCCAAGCAAATCTTATCTTAAATCTTTTCCTAGTAAAAATGGCTAAAGTTAATTATATAAATCTTCCCTGAGCGCCACGGAAACGGAGATAATACAATTTACTATTGCCAATATTTAAGGTTGGGTACTGATAAAACAACAGATTCCTTAGCCACTCTTCCTAAAAGAAAATGAATTGGTTATTAAGAAAGTTTGGATCATTCGAGACTTTTAATAATGTCTAAAACTCCTATAGAACTGTACCAATAGGTTCTGCAATCAGATATTGGATGAGTTTGGGCTGTTTGGAGGCGATGTAGGTAGACAATAGTAGAATAACAACTTTTTTGTCTTGCTTACACAACAAAACTGCTGGAAACACAACAGAATGAGTCAATAATTATTATTGACATAGACAATGTCACTGTTTGTTCAAGTACATATTACATAAATACGAGATGTTTATTCAAATTTCCCCTTTATGAAAATACCTACGATTGCACCTAACAAAAGGTATTGCCAATACACTCCGCTGCATCTGAGAACTGACAACATAAGATTTTGGATGAATGGACTTTGTCTTGGATATGTACTTGTTTAACAAGTAAGATGTATATGTACTTGTTTAACAAGGACATATTCATTTAAACTAGTTGCATGTAACACATGAGATCCAACTGTCGATAGCGATAGTATGTATAGTTGAAGAATAAGTACCAAACTATAAAACCATAAATACAAATTATTTAATATTTTAAGATATTTGGTTTTCTATACAACACATGTACCTAGGTATGTATATCAAGATAGGATAGTATGGAGGTCAGTCCTTTGATCCTACCCAGAATGTGAAAACAGCATGATGGTATGTATGTATGTTTGGAGATTAGTATCAAATTATTAAGTCTTTTTAGATATTGTGAGTAGGCTACTTCCATACAAATTGTATGAAACAATGTCGTCACTAAATTCAATTTTTATAAAAATTGTTGAAAAAAATTTGTAATGTGCTAATACAATTTTAATATTTTTTATTGGAAATTAAATTTTTTAGTTGGGGTGTTTCGGCTTTTTTCGATATTTAAAAAAAAATTGGAAATATAGGCAGTTAAACTCATAAATTTATCATAAAAAAAATATTTTTCTTAATAAAAAATGTTTGAGAAACCCTGGAATTTTTTAAAAAAACTAATTTGAGATTTTGTATTTGTCAATGGAAAAATAAATCAAATATTCAAAAGTTGATAACCCCTGACTGAAACAAAAATTCACAATTCTGAGTATAAAAGTTTTGATAGCCTATAACTGTTTATATATTCTGAAATTTTGGGCTATATAAATTGAGCGGATCAAAAGTTATAAGGGGGGGACAGACAGACACACAGACAGACACACACACACATACACACACACCCTCACACATACACACACAAAACTCACATAAAAAGTTCTACTCCGAATTCTGAGTAAATCCATGTATGGGAACATATATGCTGCGAGGCCTCTAGTTCGTGTTATTAGTATGCAAAAAGTCCACTACAACATACAAAATTTTGCTTCGTACACGCATCTTGGCTTAATAATGTCGATTCATTCAGAGAATTGAATTCTCATGAACGAATCGACAGTTGGAAAAAAAAATATTAATTGGCATATTTAAAATGTACTGGATGTGGCAGAAAAGCGAATCCAAAAAAATGCACTTCTGTGTCAAGACACATTTTCCACACCGATGATATATTGATATATATGAAGTTTGTCACAATTAAACGATGGTTCACTCAATTAAACAATATACCTTAACAATGTTCCGACGGTATATTGCGGCGGCCGTGGCGGCCGGGTGCGTTTCTACGCACTCTCGGGTCCCAGTAAATTTTACGGCGGATATTATAGTCGGACAGCCTTCATTTTTAGTACAGTAGATGTAGTGTAATTTTGCCTATCATATACCTATGTAATTATTAAGTATTTCTATAAATCGATATGTGGACAAAAGCAGTTTTATATAGTTTATTACAAAGTTTTAATGTGTGTGACTAAGTGAGTTTGTCAACAGACCTGTGTACCTGCCCCTTGAAGCTGGGCTTAACGGCCCACAGACGGTGATATGGGTGGGAACAATATGCCATGATACGATGCCATTTTTGAAATAATTAGAAGATAAATCAGTGGACAAGGAAAAGACCAATTTTCACACGATCGGCTGGAAAAAGGAATACCTACATTACTAAAAACATACCGCAGTAGATGAACGGGAGTGACTGTGGAATGGATTCCTGAAAAGTACCCGTAAATTATCCTGTCTCGGGTTGCCCGATAGATAACCTTCTCTCAAAGTGACATGCCCTGCTTAAGACAAAAAATGACTCTGTCCAGGTAGAAGTGCTACGCAGTGAAGTGAGGAAGCGAAGCAAAGTGTGAAAGAGGAAGTACATAGAGAGGTGTAAACAGTGAAAAGACACGTGCGTACCAGAACTAGTAAATTTGTAGTAGGTACATAAAATAAGTGAAATAGTGAGTAAGATATAGGTAATAAGTGTAATCGTTAATTATATTAAGTGAACTATTAAGCTAAGAATAAGAAATAACTAGTTGTATAAGTTACTTGGTAAGATAATATAAATGTAAGCGGTGAGAAAAGACAAAAGTTGGGACTTAAATAGTGTAATTATATGTAAATAAGTGTTAAAATAATCTAAGGAAAAAATGTGTGTGTTATATCAGATGACGTATATGAAAGTGTGATGAATGGATAGCTGAATCAAGAAAAACCCCCTGGGCTCTGCCGGGAGAACATCGATGAAGCCCGCCACTCGTCATGTTACGGTCCAGGGGGTAGGCGAAAAGAGGAGAGCCGAGTGCAGATTGGGAGTCTGGAATATAAGAGGAGGAATGGATAAAAAGATGAATGAATTGTGCGACGTAATAAAAGGTAAAGAAATAGATGTATTGTGTGTAAGTGAGACAAAAAAGAAAGGTAGAGGGATGAACGTTAGGAATGATGGTATGATAGAATTATGGTCGGGAGTGAAAAGTGACGAATTTGCATGCAAAGGAGTTGGTGTGATTCTAGCGAAACGAATGGGGAAATGTGTGAAAGAGTACAAGCTAAAAAACTCTAGACTCATGTGGGTAAGGCTGAAGATCGGAATTACAAGCGTATTCCTAATAATAGGATATGCGCCCGGAAACTCCGATAGTGAGAGTGAAAAGGATGATTTCTGGAACAGTGTGACCGAGATAATGAACGAAAAAAAGGATAATGAAAGAGTAATTCTGACTGGAGATCTAAATGGATGGGTGGGTGTCCGTAGGAAAGATTTTGAGTCAGTCCTTGGACCTCACGGCGATATTAGAGTGAATGACAATGGTAAAAGACTATTGGAAGTATGCACGGAAGGGAATCTGTTTGTGGCGAACTCAGTATTCAGCCACAAAAGAATTCACCAGTATACATGGGAAAGAGGGAATGAAAGGTCGATAATTGACTATGTATGTGTTGACGCCGCACTAAGGAAAGCGACAGTGGATACTAGAGTGTATAGGGGCGCGGAACTGGAGACAGACCACTACTTGTTAATATCAAGAATTGATTTGTTCACCAGGTGGCGCTCTAAAACACACCGAAGTGATCCACCGATGCGAACCAAGGTAGAAAGGCTGCAAGATGAGAGTGTAAGAAATCAGTAGGCAAAAGAGACCGGAAACGAACTCTTTAAAGCAATACACAGTAGAAGAAATATTGAGGAAGCATGGACGACGCTGAAAGAGACCGTGTGTAAGACATCGAAGAATATCTGTGGTATTGCTAAAAGAGGTGGAAAGAAAGGCGATGCTTGGTGGAATGAGAGTGTTAAGATAGTTGTGGGTGAAAAGAAGAAAGCATGGATGGCATTATTAGCCGCGAAAGGATCGAATAATGAAGAAAGAGCAAAAGAGAATTATAAAGTATGCAAGAAAGTAGTCAAAGACACAGTAAAAAGGGAAAAAGATGGTATAAAAGAGAAAGAAATCCTGAAAATAGCCAGCGACTTTCCTGGAAACATGAAAATGTTCTGAAAAGGCGTAGCGAAAAGAAAAAATGGAACTGTGAAAGCTTTGAAAGGAATAAATGATAAAGATGGAAAAATAATTATGGACGAAGATGGCGTGAAAGAGCGATGGAAAGAATATTTTGAGGAACTGTATGATAGCGGAGTAAGAGGGGACGTGAGTTAGAGAACATGGCAAGTATGTGAAGATGATAAGGATGAAATAACGCAAGAAGAAGTGTTTGAAGCAGTAAAACACGCGAAAGCGGGGAAAGCTGCCGGGTATGACAGTGTATCAGCTGAACTTATAAAATATGGCGGCGAACAGACGTTGGAGTGGTGTCTCCCTCTTTTCAACAAATGTTGGGAAGAAGGACACACTCCCTCAGACTGGAGAAATGCAGTCGTGGTACCTTTGTATAAAGGTAAAGGATCGAAGCTCGACTGCAAAAACTATAGAGCCATAAGTTTGCTAAGCTCAGTTGGTAAGATGTATGCAAGGATCCTGGATCAAAGAGTACGAAAGGTTACAGAGAGCAAGATTTGGGATGCTCAAGGGGCTTTTGTTGGCGGCAGAGGATGTATAGACCAAATTTTTTCTTTACGTATGGTCACAGAAAAGGTTTTGGGTAAAAACCAAAAACTTTTCTGCGCCTTTATAGACCTTGAAAAGGCCTAGAATGAATGGCTTGAACAAGTCGACGAGTATGTCTATCTGGGTAGTATGTTCCAACGGAATGGACGGCCTGATAAGCATATTGAAAGAAGAGTTATGGCAGGAAACAGAGTGAATGGAGCACTTAGACCAGTTATGAATGATCGCAACATATCAAGAGACGCTAAAGTTGCCATTCATAACGCAATCGTAGTGCCAACCCTGACGTATGCAAGTGAGACCTGGACATGGCAGAAGTCGCACGAAAGCAGAATAAATGCAGTTGAAATGAGATCGCTTAGAAGAATTTGTAACAGAACGATGTATGATAGAGTTCGGAATGAAGATACAAGGAAAGAATGTAAGATAAAGAAAGATGTAATTAACAGAATGAAAGTTAACACATTGAGATGGATTGGCCACTTGGGGAGAATGAACGAAGAACGCCTGACGAAGAAAATATACAAAGCTGACAGGAACGGAATAAGAGGTCGCGGGCGCCCAAGAAAAGGATGGCACAACCATGTAAACGATATTTTGAAAGATGGAAATGTAAGAAGCATGAACAACAGACGAACATGTATAAGACGATGTATGAATGTTGATGAGGCGATGAATGTGTGTCAAGATAGAAAAATGTGGCGTTCGGTTCTCTCTGCCTACCCCGTGAGGGACATGGCGTGATGGTATGTATGTATGTATGTTCCGACGGTCGTACGAAAAAGAAACCCTGTGACATACGCCGTATCGAAATGTAAAAATCACACACACTCGACGGTTTGTCTACTACTGGTCGACTGACCTTGGACGGCCAGCTGCTGGATGCTGA
Organism: Molanna angustata; assembly: GCA_963576475.1. Taxonomy (NCBI): domain Eukaryota; kingdom Metazoa; phylum Arthropoda; class Insecta; order Trichoptera; family Molannidae; genus Molanna; species Molanna angustata. Next base: position 19,730,477 of record OY754965.1, on the reverse strand, counting down.
TGAACCAAGAAGGAACGAGGAAGGGGATGAGGAACGAGATACAAATTCGGGCGTTAACAAACTGAACAAAATACTTACAACAATAATTATAATATTTTCAAATGATTACGTAAGATTCAAAGACGACAAGATTTCATAGATATTTTCGATAATCTGAAAAAATCGTTTTCGATACACTACTTAAGTTTATTAAATTTTTTTTGTAATGGAATTTCTTTTGGGAAAAAGTGTGATATTAGTAATTGGATAATACAATATTATTTAAAAGATGTTTTATGAATACTAAAACAAGTTTATTGGGCACTTTATAGAGACATAATTCCCAAGCGTTTAAGATAAAAATGAAAGCATTTATCTCAGTATAGTCATCTTTAATTAAATACACTGTCAGTGCAAGAGGTCGAAAGAAACAAATTAAAGTTAACAATGAAGATTTTTTTCTTCAGTGAAAATAACATTTATTATTATTGTCTATTATTTAACAATTTCAAAATAAAATATTTCAATGAAATATCTAGTTATCTAAAGTATAACACTCGGAAAAAAATAATAATTAAAATATTCCTATACACATTATCCATCTATTAATCTTAATTTCATGTTATGATCTTGTAAAAGGGAGATATTGTTTCTTTATCAGCAGGTCTTATCAGACGATTGAGACGAATTATGGTTTGTAGAATTCCATTTAGAAAAAATGAAAACATAGGTATTATTCCACAATGCATTTATTTTTAGTCTTCCGAAGACCGTTAAGTTGATTATCTTTATATATATATATAATTCTTCTGTACGTGGGTATGTCATTGAACTCGTCCTAAACGGCTGAACCGATTTTAATGAAATTTTTTGTGTGTGTTTGTATGAGTCCCGGAATTAGATTCACAATTTTTTTTTTTTATAAAAATCTCAATCGTTATAAATATTTTTGGAATATGCATTTTGAATAATGGCGACATTGTTTTCGATATGTCATAATATTATGCATTGTTGGTTATGCCATTAAAACTTGATGTCTGCGGTAATTGTTTCATATTTTATGTAATTAGTGTTTAGTTTATGAATAATTTATTATGGCTATTGTTTGAATCTATTGAGTTTTTTTACAAGTGTATTCTGTTCTAAGTGGTATTTTGACAATAGGTATATCAAAGTCATATCAATGGAATATTTCGTAATGTTTTCGTTTAAATATTTCTATTAATTTATGAATGTTACATTTATTAACTGAGTTTATTATTATACTATCGTGTGACATTATTATTTTATGATATATTCTGTTCTTGAGAGTCAAAATGCGAGAAGCTCAGTAATGTAAAGTGAGATTATAAATATATGTACAACTCCGTTCTATAAAATGAGGTTATAAATATATAATTTGTGTTTGAAAGATAGATATGTACTTTAATGGCATATTGGCATTTTTTAAATGATAGGTAACTAATTTGTATGTCAAAATTCAAAATGGACCAAGATTATTCTTTGAAAAGTCTTTTCATAAATTTCTCAATATCCAACTCAAATAAAAGAATAAATTATTAGTAGGGGATTTTGTATCACCATATTTTTTTTGTGAATGTATTCGTTAATATAATAATTAATATAATAAAGGACAATATCTAACGATGAGTTTTTGAAGTTCCCTGAGTGTGAGATGCCTCCCAAATAGCTATTTTCTCTGACGCATCTCTTAAATGTATTGTGGTGCCAGGTTATTCAAAGCATTAAACACCGTCAAACAAATTTTGTAGTCAAATCGTTATGGACACTTCAATCAGTGTCCAGAAGAGCTTGATGGCGGAGGATATGCGGGCATGTAATGTCTTTATGGATGATGCTCAGGAAATAAACGAAGTGGAAGAGCGCAGCAAGGAGAGCTGACACCGCCACCATGTGAGATACAAATAAGGAGAAAGGGGGGGATAGAAAAAGAGGAGGAGAGAGAAAAAGAGAGAGAGGGAGGGAGGGAGAGAGAGAGGGGGGGAGGGAGAGAAAAAAAGGAGAGGGGAGAGATAAAGAGACATTTTCTCTTTATCTCTCCCCCGGTGTGGACATTTTCTGGTGTCCACACCCGCACACCTGTCGCTGTGGAATATGTCGTGATAGCGAGTGGTATTTTTATGTTTGTTAAACCAGCTAATAACAGGCAAGCCAACTTTCGTGCAGGACAACGTCTGTTGGGTCCGCTAGAGAAAACAAAGTGCTTGTGTTGTCTGTCCCTCCCTGGGACGTAGTGGTGTCCGTATGTTTGCCCTCTGATGGCATCTGTCTGCGCTTTGACTGTCAGTGTCTCATTTAATCTATTTTGACACATCTATTCATTTCTTCTGTTTCTATTTGTTGAGTTTTCTTTTGATCTGTTGCTCTTATTGTATTACATGTCTATTTACTATTGTTGTTTTACCTCTAGTTATTTACATTGTTTACTGTTGATTCCTCCATGCATGCGACTCTGCTGCACAGAGGCCGAACTAACTTCTTGTTTATTTGCTGTTGTGGATTGTTCCTTGTATGATATTCTTTGTAACTCTATCTCATGTATTTTATTGTATTCCATTGTTGTATTTCTTTGTTATAAATTGGGATAATAAACGAAAAAAAAAGAATAATTGCGGGGCTTTGAGGGTAAACTGATCTTGGGGTGTGTGCATCCTGGAGACGCCCTTCTGGTGACCGAAAGGATACATGTGTCGTGTGACCTGCGGGCTGCTCTTGAGCAACCTAAAGGTACCCTCACGCACCTATACGCGGCACACTTTTTAAGTGCGCCTTTTGCTGGCGTATTCAGTGGACTCGAATAGGAGACTTCATCTCCTAAAGCGAGTCTGGGTGGTGGTGGACCAACTCTCAAGACAAAACATATAATACATTTTGGAATAGTATACGTTCATATTTTTTCTAATTATTGTTTCTTTTACTTGACTGTAAGTAGGTATCATAAAAACTAAAAATGTTTATAATATTATTGATAATATTTATACAGTTTATTTTTAAATATAATAATTAAATATATAACAATTATGTTTATAAACCATTATGTTTATAAACCGTTTCATTTTCATTTTAGAAATACTTAATATTTATTTTTATGTGGCTGAAGTTTCGAACGTTCTAACGGAATGAACTAACGGATCAATGGTCAGGATAAAATAGTGATAACCCATGGAAAAAATATTTATTTATCGAAAAAAAAATGAAAATAATCTGAATATAAATAAAGTAAACCACGTTATACCACATCATGTAGGGTAACCAGCGACAGGTTTGCGGATACGCATAACCTAAGAAAATAAAGCAATACACATGCGTGTATGCCCACACACATTTTAATAATATACGTACTTACTGAATATAAATAAAGTAAACCTCGTTATACCTCACCATGTAGGGTAACCAGCGACAGGTTTGCGTATACGCATAACCTAATTAAATAAAGCATTACACATGCGTGTATGCCCACACACATTTTTTTATAATTTACGTACATACTGAATATAAAAAAAATACCCCACTATGTAGGGTAACCAGCGACAGATTTGCGGAAACGCATAACCTAATAAAATAAAGCATTACACATGCGTGTATGCCCACACACATTTTTTTTATTGTAAATTATAATCAGTCATAAGAAATTTTGATACAATTAATAATATAATCTACATATCTGGTTCACAAATCCGCCTCTATTGGTGTCTGTGTCTTATTAAAAAATAATAATAACTACATATCTATGTATAGGTATATAAGTATTTAATTTTTTCAAAAAAATGTTTGATAGATATCAACATGGTGTAATCCTTTTAAAACATTTTCACGCTTAATTGACAGCACAAACAGAGAAAATGATGAGTAATGCCATGAGTATTATAATTTGAAGCAAAGAAGCACACAAAGAGATTAAGGCAATAGGTACTAACGATACTGCCAAGCAGTGAGAAGATATATATCAATTTTATCCCGTTTTTTGTCTGCTAATTAATACGATTTTGATTTTCATCCCATTTAAATAAATCTATCTTGTTATCGGATCAAGCATTAGTCAGACATTAATCATCGCCACGAAGATGGTTAGACTGAAGAAGCGATTCGCTCCTTGGGAATCCTTGGAGACAAAGAATGTGAAACGAAAATAGGAACAGATTGAGAAATTCCTGCAGAATGGCCAGGGACGGGAAGACTATTTAATAAACACAATATTTATCAAATAATTACATCTTAGATTTAAATCTCATAGCTTGTGGCAACAATTATAGTGTAGCTTAGAATTATACACCCATTTTGATTTGGTAATACATTGTTTTTTTTTAAATCATGTACAAACTACACAATTTTAACTAGTTGCATGTAACACATAAGATCCAACTGACGATAGTACGTCTAGTTGAAGAATACGTACCAAACTATAAACCCTTAAATCCAAATTATTGGAATATTAAGATTTCTATACAAAACAAGTTGGTATGTCCTTTCTTCCTACCCAGAATATGAAAACAGCATGATTGTACGTATGTATATTTAGAGATTAAGTATCAAACGATTGGGTCTCCATATATATTCTGTATAAGCCACTGCCATACAAATTGTATGAAACAATTTCGTCACAAAAATCAATTTTTTCAAAGATGGTTGAAAAAATTTGAGAGGTACTACTATAATGTTCATATTTTTTAAAGATATTTTTAAAGTATCAAAAAACGCCGAAATACCCCAACTAGATTTTAGTATTAAATATATGTACAGTATAGGATTTCCTACTACTTAAACTTTTTTTTAACAATTTTTACAATTTCACAATTTCTACGGACACTCTCAATAGTTTGATACTTAATCTCCAAACATACATTAATAACGCCATGTTGCCATATATTCTGGGTAGGAAAAAAGGACTGACCTCCATACTATCAAATTATATTGACATACATAACTAGATGTTTTGTATAGAAAATAGATGTTTTTTTTATAATTTAGATTTATGGGTTTATAGTTTGGTACGTATTCTTCAATTATTCATACTATCGCTATTTCATATGCTTCAGTTGGATCTCATGTGTTACATGCAACTAGTTATATAATAATGAAACGAGCAAATACTTCATATCTACATACAAGATTTAAATATCATTAAATGCTGTTGCACCAAAAGAAAGAAAGGTGCGTTTCAATATTTTCACAATAAAGCTTGTCCATGATTTTTTTTTTGACAAACTATGTAAATCTATATCTACTAGTTGATGGCTTGATACTATGTCGATATCTTAAGAGATCTAAATTCCCTTTAAGAAATCGACAGTTGGATTACATCTCAATAGCGACCGGGAAATCAGGCACCTACAGAGCTTGCAACCTGTCATCGGCTGGTTTACGTGATCATAAGACTGCTGCTACCTACTTAAGAATGTGTCATAGCCCCTAGGGGGCTACTCATGACACATTCTTAAAACATGCTTATCTTGCCTTAATCTTAAAAATGGATAAATTAGTACTCGATCATAATTTAATTTCAATCTTTCTCTACATTTGATCATAAAGAAATGTTACTATCAACGTTTAATATGAAATTGTCATTAACTTTTGTATAAATTTATACGAGTATTTAACTAATTTGAATCTCAAAGATTTCTGAAGTCTGAAACTGATCTTAAACTTATGGTAATCATGAGTAGCCCTAGTGCTCTCATACGTGGAACGGGTGTCATTTGTTGACAATACCTTCAGAATATGGTTTTAAAAAAAAATATCATCTCCATAAGACTTATAATAACCGATTGTGTTTCTTATGTCGTATACTTTATAAATATTTTATTTTATGTTTGAACCATCGATTTGTAAAAATAAATTTGTCTCGGGGACTTTATAATTTGAAGTAGGCTCTACACCACTGACGGGCGGGCGTCCTCCTAGAGCCTTCCTCACTTCCATCGTAGGTACCTTCATCTGTTACCCCATGTAGAGGCATTATTGAATAAATGATTAATGATTGTGCAACCCCCCTACATCCCCTCATACCTCACGCTTTCACACGTGACGATTGACGTACAATCACCAGCAGCCCCACCAAGTCTTTCGAATATCTTCTCTCTGTGATGGCTTCGTTTTAATTTAGATTGAAGATTTCCAACGATTAATATTATTCAGAAAACAACGAGGAAAATAATTATACCAAAATAAATGATCGAATATTTTTATTATTGCATATGCGCAAACATTGGATTTTTTTCCCTGTCGGGAGTCAAAGATATTTTTTAACAGATTTTTAATTATCTCAATAGAGACGAAGTTGGAATATTTACTGTAGGAGAACCGGACCAAATATTCCAACTTCGTCTCTATTGAGATAATTAAAAATCTGTTAAAAAATATCTTTGACTCCCGACAGGGAAAAAAATCCAATGTTTGCGCATATGCAATAATAAAAATATTCGATTACTTACACATTGGTACAAGTAGGTAAATAAGACAAAAATGACCTTATAAGTCTGGCGCAATTCAGGGGTGACTTCTATGCGAAAAATGCATTGTCACCTCAGATATAAGAATTGTAGCTTTCATTATTTACAAAAATCAATTCTCTCAATAGATGGCGTTCATAATTTCACCCATAGATGGCTGTAGTAAAAATTCCTTATTTTCAAGCGAAAAGAATTTCAGTATTACAATATATAGAACTTTCAAAATTGAATTGATAGGGATCTCATTAAAAAGGCATAATTGGTGAACGTTGCGCAAGCGCATAAAGTGATCACGTAAACCAGCCGATGACAGGTCGTAAGCCCTGTAGGTGCCTTGATTTCCCGGTTCTCCTACAGTAAATATTCCAACTTCGTCTCTATTGAGATAATTAAAAATCTGTTACAAAATAAATGAATTTTCGGAAGGGGCGAAGTTATTGTTACTATAGTAACGCATAAACATAGACATCTACACACTTCTTGAAATGTTTTTTGCTCGTGATAATTCGTGGAAAATCAGAAAAAAAATCCCGGGTCGGTAATGTAGTACTATTATACTTAACAACAACATAAAGTTTAATAAAGTTAGATGAAGAGTACGAATATACGAGTTTCACTTTAGAAAATTTTCACAGAAGTTAACATTTAGGTAGGTACATTTTAAACCAAAGCTCACCTGTTCTCAGGCGAAATTTATATTTTTTGTTCGAATGCCTAGAAATATATACTAATTTATAATGAATTACTTGATTAATTTTGGTTTTATTTAATTAAAACGGAATTTTTTATCACGTAAATGAAAACTTATTATTTAGGGTACTGTTAGATATAATATTCTGGACACTTGCGATATTAATCGTTCCAGTCTTAAAACACAATTATAAACTGTGTCTCCACCGGGAATCGAATCCGAGACCTTTGGATCAGCAGTAAGATACCTTATCAACTGAGCCACGTATTCCAACAAACATTATGATATGTAATTTCTTAATACATAACTATTTTTTATGTTTAAAAAATCAATCATCTATTCTATACTTCTATAGGTACCTACATTGAAATTTATTTCTCTTAACATATCGACAAAGTATCAAGCCAAGATACGCGAGATTTGTAAGCCAGGTCATATTTTTCACGGTTATTTCAGCTTTGAAGTCAAAAAACACCAACTTAGAGGCTTCGCAACATGTATGTTCTATACATATATGGATTAACTAAGAATTCGGATTAGAACATTTAGTGTCTGGTGTGTACATATGTCCCCCTTATAACATTTAATCCGCTCAATGCACGCCTGAAGTTTCAGAATATATAGAAAGTTATAGGCCTAATCTCCAAACATACATACCATCATGTTGTTTTCATATTCTAGTTAGGAAAAACAGAATGACTTCCATACTATCCTATCTTGACATACTATCCTATCTTGACATACTATCCAATCTTGACATACATACCTATATGTTTTATATATAAAACAAAATTATGTTAAAATATTTATTAATTTGTTTTTAAATAAAACAGTTTGGTACGTATTCTTCAATTATACATACCTACTATCGCCATCGACAGTTGTATCTCGTGTGTTACATGCAACTTGTATAAAAAAAATCTGGAACAATTCCATGACCTAGTGAGTCATATCGGTTGAACCTAATTTTACATTGTAAATAAAACGAAATAATCATTACAAATTTTCTTTTTCAAAAAAAAATGTTTCAAAACTAAATCCACAGAGGTTGGATATTTTCTGTACATTCATAACAATTTTATATTTATTTCTGTTTAATCCCGAAATATAAATCATTGTAGTACGAAGGGAATGCGATATGATACAACACAGAGTATTGAACGTTATAATCCTTAAGATATATTTCTTCGAAATCTGGATCCTTGGTGCGATCAGATTGTTGCCATTAATTAATGGATTTCGCCTTATCAATGGTGACGCTATTTATTTATTTCCTTCCGCATGATGGGGGATGGGATAGAATAAAAGGGATTGTCAGGAGAAATAGGGAGACGATGGTACAGCTAAAGGGGGAGGCTTCGATAGAGGTGTGGGAGGAGAGCATAAGACCGTGGGAAAATACGGGTTCATATTAGAAAGACCGTGGGAATAGAACCTGCTAAGAAAGTCGTCATCTTTCACTGTGGGCTGAGATGAGCATGAGTCTTGTGCCCTTATTGCTTTACGAGTACACAGATTATAACAGCCACACTTTAGCAATAACCACTTTCCATATAATATTAATCCATAATCCTGAGAGCTATGAACACTCGCGCCGAGGGAAAAATATCACAAATGAAAAATTTCCAGACAGATTCAGGAAATAATTATTTTTCCATCTACGAAAACTTCAGAAAATTTCATTTTGTTATGTAATATTGTTTTTTTTTGTTTATTTATTTATTTAATATTGATTCTCGGTCAACTAACAGGTGCTATTTCAAATATTAATTTAACATGCACGCAATAGCAAGTTGCTACATTCTGAAGACCGTCCCTTCAGTGCCTCCCGTCCCTTCAGTGCCTCCCGTCCCTTCAGTGTCTCCCGTCCCTTCAGCGCCTCCCGTCTCTTCAGTGCCTCCCGTCCCTTCAGTGCCTCCCGTCCCTTCAGCGCCTCCCGTCCCTTCAGTGCCTCCCGTCCCTTCAGCGCCTCCCGTCTCTTCAGTGCCTCCCGTCCCTTCAGTGCCTCCCGTCCCTTCAGCGCCTCCCGTCTCTTCAGTGCCTCCCGTCCCTTCAGTGCCTCCCGTCCCTTCAGCGCCTCCCGTCCCTGCAGCGCCTCCCGTCCCTTCAGCGCTTCCCGTCTCTTCAGTGCCTCCCGTCCCTTCAGTAAGTTAAGAAAATATAACGAAGAAGATAAAAGATGAAATCCAGAAACCTGCGAAGAGATGGAAGGAAAATTGAACTTTCTCTCAGGATAGTCCACCTTCATAGGTAAAATGAGCTAATACCCGATGAAGAAGAAGAAGAAGAAGAAGAAAAATGTTTTAATCCAGAAACCATCCCGGGCATACGCACGACAATTCACCAAAGTTTCACTGCAATCGGATGAACGGCTTCCAGGATAGTCCACCTTCATAGGTAAAATGACTTAATATTCGATAAAGAAGAAGAAGGAGAAATTATTTTTAATGTAGAAACCATCCCGGGCATACGCTCAATAATTCATCAAAGTTTCATTGCAATCGAATGAACGGTTCCCTGGATAGTCCACCTTCATAGGTAAAATGACCTAATACCCGATGGTGAAGAAGAAGAAAAAAAAAATTTTTGATCCAGAAACCATCCCTGGTATACTCTCGACAATTCACCAAGTTTCATAGCAATCGGGTGAAGGGTTTAGGAGCGCATTCAACACATGCATATAGGTATGGGTACATAGTTTGATGTGAAATATTTTTTATTTGATTTAATTTATTTATAACGCATATTATGTATTAATATTATTTTTCTGCAGTCCTCCTCCATATAAACTTTAAGTATGCCAAATCTCAAACTCCTCAGTGCGCCCATTAATCCGGAAATTGTACTTAACGTTTTCGCTTCACGTATTAATATATAAAGACTACTCAAAATTTCGATGAAGTATAACAACGCTGATTGTGATATTAGAACCGTCAAGTGTCTGTGGGGTTACACTGAACTAGAACTGTCAAGTGTTGCTACATAATCACAAAAAAAACTTATGATAGATAAAGATAAGATATTTAGAACAATACGTCCGATTCTTTAACTTTTGAATAACTTTCCGGCTAAAATAGGTGCATTCCTAATCCATTTATGTAGTTCTTACTCCAAGTAAGTCACGAATCAGTTCAATTCCCTATTCTATAACCACATTTTAGTCGAATCAACTGTCAAAACATTCCGAATTTTAGTTTACACCTAATTGGAAGCGAACTACTAATTTTCACAGCAGTCCGGGATATTAGGGAACTTTATTGGTTTTGTAAATATATAATGTGTTTTATGTTTTCCTACAAATTATATATAACTGTCTTTTCCCAGAGTGAAATAAAATAAAATACTAGGAACTTTTCATTTTAATAATACACATTATTGTATATATTGTATAGCATAGTAAGAGATGAACGTGTTCTTCAAAACAATAAACAAGAAATTCGAGTTGAGAATATTTAATGTGATAATATAATCAACTGTAACTACAAGTGAGTAAGTATACACTTATTATATAGGTACATAGCGGATAAGTAATCAAGAAAATAATTCAACAAGATTTATTAGATTAAGACATAAAGGATTGCGAAAAAATACACGCGTAGAGCATTATAAAGGAGAAATTATTTACTAAAATAAGAAAATCAAAAATAAATTTGAGGACACCTGGTGGCCAAGTCCCGTCAAACGGTGAAATCAAAACCCTCACGATTACCCATATCAGGGATATAATATTCATATGGAGTTCTAGAATAGGGCAATCAATAGAGTTTTTATTTCACTGTTTGACCGGATTTGCCCCCAAACCCATTAGATGTAACGGATAATTGCTGGTTCAATAGTTTTTACATTAATTTGATTTTATTTTATGTTATGTTTGAGGTTTTATGCACTGCGTTCAATAACTATGGACACCTCGTATATATACCAAAAGTAAATAATGTAGGTACTTACCTTTAATAGTCTGGCGGATCCTTGTACAGAGGGCACTCTTCTCCTGTAGTGTTGGCATGCATTTTTGATGTTGATGAAGCGATTGAAGCGGTTAAAAACTGTATCGAAATATTTGAGAACTGCGGTGTTATTGAACGTAGCGGTCTGAAATTAGCGGGTTTATCAATTGGCGACGGTCACAATGACGCAGAAAAAATATGAGATGCGTGTATTTTGAATGACAAGAGGGAACCCTTTTTGGGGTTGCCAACTCACAGGCACGAATATTATCAATACACAGTAGGGTAGGTACAACAGCGGATTATTTTTTAAAACGGTATGAGAAACGGTGAGCATCACAATCTATCGCATCACAATCTATTGAATGCAGTGCATTTTGATAATATTATATTGAATATCAATCTATTAAAGGGCTCGAACAACACTTTATATTAAAAAAATTCTTCACATATCAATGTAATCAATTTTTCATTAGCATACTTTTAATACCTCAACTATAAATTTTCCTAAAATTCAATTTAGTTCACAGTTGAATCGTGTTTAAAAATGTATTTAACGAGTTTAACTGTAAAATTGTAAAATATTAATCAAATTTTTATTATTATAAAATTAAAAATAATCATACTAATAACACAATTATTTTAAAATTTTATTTATTTAAATTTTTATTTTAATATAAAATTAATTAAAATTATTAATAATATTTTTTAATTATACTAATATTTTTCAATTAATGCAAATTTTTTCATCAAAAATATCATTTTTTATAAAAACTTTTATCTTATTTAATTTTATTTCACTGGGGGGAATTCCGTGTTACATCTAACCGAATAAAATACCTATAGCTTTGCTTACTTTGTGTGAAATACAATTTTTTCAATTATGTCAAAGGTCTATGGAATTACGATAAATGTCAATCATTAAAATATAAAGTGAATCAAGGTGAAAACAGTTTTAACATGCATTGTCATCGAGTTTACAAAATTCCAGTACAGATAGACAAATAAGTGAAGTGAAAGAAAGGGATGTAAAAAAGTAGTATCAGGGTAAGAAATGAGGACATTAGGTAACATTCTAAAATAAAAAAAGATGGCATCAATAGAATGAATGTGGATACATTGAGATTGTTTGGCCACATGGGGAGAATTAATAAGGAACACCTGAAGAAGAAAACATACAATTTGAACAAGAATGAAATGAGAAGTCTTGGTTGATCAAAAATGTCTTGATCATATAAACGACATTCTGAAAGAGGGTAATGTAAGAAGTTTGAATACCAGACGAACATGTATGAGACGATGTTGATGAGGAAATGAATGCGTGTGAGGATGGTAAAATATGGCGTTCGGTTCTCTCTGAATGAAACAATAACAAATGAATTATACTAAAAACATTTAAATGCTTAGTATAAGTATTTAATTGTATTTTTGGTTTAGGAAGTCCAATTTTCTTATTAATAATGATAATAATTGCGCAAGTGGCGAGCTTATTGTTGTATGGCAATTTCTTTCAACTAACCAGTGTATTCAGCCCAGAGAAGCAACATTAGCGTGAGAAATAAATTTAAATAAATTTCTCCTCTGCTGGGAATCGAACCCAGGACGCCCGCACAGAAACCGAACGGCTTACCAACTGTGTCACGGCGATCGGCATTTACATAGGTTAAGTACGATTTTATTTTTATTTTGATATATAAACAATCTTCCTCAGATGGAATTTTTGGTTTATTTTTTGACGATCTGTTATTGAAATAAGACAAAACATCCATATTGATATATTATGTAATTTTAATGTCTGATATAGGTTAGTATTAACGTTACTGGGTAGAATATGTAAACATTTATGTAAACATTTTGTAAGTATATTGGAAGTTGTTCAAGTAATCGGTTAAGTCATTGTCATGAGTGAGTATAATTTTATTGGTAAAAGTTATTGGTAAAAGTATATCAGCTATCGACAGGCATTAATATGTTTCAGGTAAATATTTGAAGTTATCAATAAGTTAGTAATATTATTATTAGTTAATGTGATGATATCAAGTTATTGGAAAGATTTTGGTAAAAATAGGTATTATCTATATATGAGCACTAAAATTCCTGTGATTTGAACCAATTAATAATGTCAAAGCAAACTGCATATCATTAAAAGTTAATGGCGTTCATTTGTCAGTGGATTAATTCAAAACTATACATATTATATCCTCCCGGTGATAATATAAATTGATATGACGTGTGGTAAAATGAATAATGATTCAGCAAAATGCCGAAATGAATTTGAAGCCAAACGATAAACGCCGCTCTGAACGCAAATTGTGTGTACCTACATACATAATATGTGTGTACTGTGTACTAATGTACATACGTATATTCAGGAACAATGCAGATTACTATGTGCTATGCATTATCATTGAACAACCGCAGAGCTTCACTGAGTGCGCTGCTCGTTTCTACACCATAATTCCATCGTTTCATATTAAACTTGTACCACATTTATAACATAAACATATGTATATTTACACACACAACCACCAAATATCCTTTCACTGAATACTTAAATACCTATACCAAAAATATTATATACTTGGTACGTATATACACGGGTATTGTGTAAAAATATAAATAATTTTGGTTCACGAAATATCCATACCTAGAAAGTTCCCTGGTTTGGAAAAGGCATAGTTTATTGGATCAAACCTATTAAAAATATATAAAAAAGTAGATAATAATATTGTTTAAGAACAAAAGCACACCATAGCGAGAGGGGCTTATTTATAATATATTTAAAAATATATATACCAATAGACGATCGTTCATTTCACAAAAAATCCTTCGTGAAATCTTAATGAAGTTGTATAAAGATATATTTTATATGACTGTCGTGCAAAAGGGATATGTAATGCTTTCTTTATTAATTTGGGTAGGTAATAATCATAGAATAATAATTGCATAGAATACTCTTTAGCCTTCAGAAAACGCGACTGCTTTATGTTGACTAATTTGGTCAACATTTTGCTACGACTATTCAGAAATCATTTGGCCGTCTGCGTGATACGTTCTCCAAATAGGTAATTTTTTTACTGCTTGCAAAATTATTTACGCAGTCATAACGAGTTTTTAAAAAAACGATTTAAAAAAATTTTAATTGAAAAATAATTAGGTAGGTATACTCTTATAATTTTTTATAATTTAAATAATATTATAAAAATCTTTAAAGAAGCTTATCCCCCATTAAATAACTAAAGTACTATACGAATAATGTCTACCAGCAGAGTCATACATATATTGACACGAGCCGGCCAATAAAACAGCTTCACTTTTTCAGCGAGGTATTGTATAGGAATGAGTATTCTATAGTTTTATTATTATTCTATGGCAATAATATACATTTATGTTAACTGAATAAATATTGAATTCAGATACAAGAGAAATTATATAGAAAATCACAAAAACTCTATCCTAAGCAATCAGTCTTCGTGGATCAATTGGTTAGATATCTGACTCCTGACTCCTTATCTGTTCGACTTCCGGTGGAGACACAGTTTGTAATTATTGTGTTTTCGGTCTGGATCTGAGGGACGATAAACGTCGTACGTCTCCAGAATGTGGCAACTTGTCATTGGGAGCGTATTAAATAAATATTTGACATAGATTAATCAATATGCGACAAATTAAAATAAAATAATCATTTTGAGTATTTCTTCTTCTTCTTCTGGTGCCCTGTCAGGAACCCCCGACGTTAGCGATCGCTCTGACGAATCCCTCTCTGTCTTGTGCTGCCCGGAATATCTGCTAGTTCTGAAGCCCGTCCATTCCCTGATATATACGCAGCCAGGACATCTGTCTCCTTCCAGTCCCCCGGCGACCGTCTATCTTGCCCTCCAGTATTAATTGGAGCAAGTGGTATTTTTCTCCCCTCGTTATGTGACCCAGATATAAATAAATATATCGTTTATTTGTTGCCATTATTGTTACATTACATTAAAACAAAAAAAAATACAATTTTGAACAACAATGGACAGCAAAAAGGCTATTGCTTAGCTGCGCACTACCAGATAGACCTTTATTGTACACAGGAGTTTCCTAGTTGACTTGGCTCGACTTAAGACTTATCGATAGCTGTAAACATGTAAATACCAAAATACCAGGGGCGTGCCTAGAACCTTCGGACTACGCAAACCCTGAAAGAAAATTGAGAAATGTCGAAAATTTAACGTTTTTTAGCATCGTTGTTCATTGTTAGTGGCTACACTCAAAAAATGTAGTTGTTAAAAATAAATAATTTACTGCTAATAATGACCAAGCAACTTTGTTATTATAGTTGGTACCTGCAAAGTTCGTTGCTAAAAATTACCAAGTAAATAATCTGCTAGTTTTAACCCAGAAGCTTTGTTATTATTCATTCTTTCTTTTGAAAAATGGAAAATGCTTTAACATCAAAATAGTATAAACATCTTTACATTACATCTCAAATGTAAATATTAGCAAATCAACACACGATATTTGTGAATAATAATGATAATCTTGGACGAATATCTCATCTTAATTCAACTTAATTCAATCATTTTTCAGTGAAACATGTCTAATTTGACGAGTATTATACTGTATTTAATCATTTTTTAATGTGACATATAATATTTGGCGAGAATTATACTTTATTTAATTTTATTTTTAAATATATAGTGTAAATTTGAGAAATATTAATATTTTTATGTATGAAATGTCAAATTTGACAGATGTCGAATACAAAATGTCCGTATAGGTACCTGTTACTCGGTTAAATTTAAACAAGTACATTGCTATTGGCAACCAACTTCATTTTAACAATATTAAATTGTCAGATAATACCCAAGTGCAACTTTGCTATTTTTAATCATGTATAGGTTAATAACTACCAATATGACTTTTTACATTGCTATTGGTAACCAACTTACATTTTAACATTATTCAATTGTTAGATAATTGCCAAGTGCAAATTTGTTATTTTTAATCATATATTGGTTAATAACTACCAATATGACTTGAACCTAGCCAAAAAGGTACTTTGCTAACTTTAGATTTTTTCAGTGTATACGAAAAATGTTTTTAAAGCATTTACCAAAATAATATCTACATTTGTGGCCCTGTGCTTCGTATCTATATACGTTACAATTTCCAATCTTGTAATGTGGTCGCAATAAAACAATCCAAAAAATATTAGGTGTAGAATTTAGGCAAGCCAAGTTTTTCGGTTTCTATAACCAATTCCGCTACTGGTAAATACCTACTATGAAAATGCAATTTAATAACTAAGTTTGGTTTGTCGATCAACAATTCTTGATATAATTTCGTTGTATGTAGATATATTACAAATATAAAATTAAAAATACTTGTTATTTGTTCTTTATAAATATATTTGATTATTGACGCGTTTCGTGCAAGGCACATCGTCAGAATAATGTGCTTTGCACGAAATAATAATAATCAAATAAATTTAAAAATACCAAATACAAAGTAGGTATTTTTTATTTTACATTTGTAATATAGCCACATACAATTGAATAAAAAAATAAAATGTTTTTTTTTCCATGATGTCACGATCATACGTTGAAAATATTTTTGAAAATATTTTTGAAATGGCAGGTAAGTGAGTGAGCAAGTAGCAATTGATTCAAGTCAAGGGAAGTTGTATGTAATGTGGGAATGAGGTGGTCTCCACATCAAATGAAAAAGTGAAGGGGTTATAGCTCAATAGTAAATCCCTCCGGGCTGTATAGAAATCCATCTCTGTACATTGCGACCATTTTTCAATCCAACATTCGGATAAATAATCGGGACTTGTTAGCATAAACCAGGAGGCTGGCGGGGTGGAAAGTGGTTTGAGAGGGAAAGCCATTTCAGCGGCCCAATAAAGGATTTGCCTCTTATCGCGCTAAAGGGCCAATAAAAGTATCTCCCTGGAAGTGGTAGGTACCAAGTACCAGACTATGTAGGTATGTACATATCAACTGTAGCCACTAGAGAAAAGGGACGATCCTCTGGAGAGTGCTATAAATAAGTGAGAGCTCGGCTGAACTTTATATTTATTAGCACTCGTAAAAAGTAAATATTTTATGGATATGGCCACTATATCATTTAATGAAAATTGCTTTATATTTCTTATCCTTAATAAACCGTGCTTTACTCGGATTGATATTAGTTACGTTTTGTTCTAACGATGTAAATGCCAAAGTGATTTTTCGGCAACTATATTAAATGTATTCAATAATATCCCCTCTTTTGTAATGCAAATATTGACTGTTTCAAAGGTCTTCTTCACAATGACTAAATATATTCTATTTTCGGTAGGTAAATATTTCAGCAGGCTTAAACGTTATTAAAAATGTTCATTTGATTACATTTTAATGTAAAATAATACGGGAGACGCGTTAAAAAATACAAAATCTGTATCATTAAAATACTTTTTAGAATAATTATTTTAAAACTAGTCGCATGTAACACATGAAATCCAACTGTCGATGGCGATAGTATGTATAATTGAAGAATACGTACCAATCTAAACACTTAAACACAAATTAATAAATATTTTAAGATATTTTGTTTTCTATATAAAACATGTAGGTATGTATATCAGGATAGGAAAGTATGGAGGTCAGTCTGTTTTTCTTACCCAAAATATGAAAACAGCATGGCGGTATGTATATATGTTTGGAGATTAAGTATCAAACGATTGAGTGAGACATTGTGTAGTGTATACTGCCTTATATAAAACGATGTCGTCACTATATTCAATTTTTATCAAAATTGTTAGAAAAAGTTTGAGATGTACTACTATAATGTTCGTATTATATAGAATATTAATTATCTAGTTGGGATGTTTCGGCTTTTTTGATAATTTATAAACTTTGGAAATATAGGCAGTTAAACACATAAATTTATAATACAAAATAAATTCTTAAAAAAATTTTGAGAAACTCTGGAATTTAAAAAAAACAAATTTGTGATTTTGTATTTGCCTATATATCGCCATCGACAGTTGGATCTCATGTGTTACATGCAACAAGTGATAGTGAAATTGTTTGAAGATAAATACTTCTATTGATATAATCGATTTCAAATAGTTAGCAAAATTAATAATATTTAATTAACAAAACCACATGGTTGGGCAATAATTAATATATTTTTTAATTTAATTATATTTATAATGTTGTTAGCAGGTCGAATATTTAATCAGGGTCTGCCATCTGTGAAATGGACGGTCATTGGTTATATAACAAAGGGATCAACTATTGTCAGCAAATTCTCAATTCATAACAACATACACGACAAAACTACTAACATAGGACTCAATAAGTGGACCATGGGCTACACAATCATTCTATATAACAGCTTACAATGACTTAATAATTAATATTATGTAATTTTTTGGTATATGTAATAAAAAATAAATTCATTTGTGAATTATTTTGACGTCCGAACACACACAGAGGTCAGATCTATGGAGTTTTACGTTCGACTTGTGCTGTAAACGTCTTCGTTGGCCGAGTTCAGCGGGTTGAATTGATCTTCCATTAAAAAAGTGATCATTTCACGTATTACTTGTGAATACGATCCTGTTCTGTAATACGACTGTAGATCCTTCCCCCCTGTGAGCAACGTCGAGCTGTGTGTGAAGATATAAAGATACGTTTCGGTATATTAACAGGTGGAATAACAGATCTCGATTTGTAGTAGACTTCCTAACAACAATTTTTGTTTTGGGGTAATTAAGCCCCAAACCCACCCAAGTCCACCATTCATTCCATTAACTTTTTTTTTTAGATTTGATTAAGTGAAATTATCATTAGGTATATACCTACATATATAAATTGTTGGTTAGTGTTGGTTAGGTATGATTAATATAAGTTAAAGTTTAGTAGCTTCATCAGAACACTGTAGCCTCGGGCTTTCTACAGGAACTTTTCCATTTCCCGGAGATTATACATTATACGACTCTTATAATATTTCTGTTTCAAGTTTTCTCTCTCTCAATATTAATAAGGAAACCATGTCCCATACCGACAATCATCTTGTCACTTGCTTCTAACTTTCACACAACTTTGCCGTATACTTTTTAATGATTCTTTGGAATTTCTTTTCGTTTTTGTTGGTGGAAAGAATTTATTTTCAGTTTTATACAAATATAATACTATTCGGTATCGAGTTGTTAACGAATTTTACACTTTTTGATTTAATTTTTCATTGAAATGTATTTTCTTTCAATTCCATTCGTATTTTGAAATATAACTAGACAATAAGTATAAGTGTAAATACCTTCAGTTTTAAAGCACACTCACTTACATAATATTATTTATCGGAACCGAGTATAAGGTATTGTCGTTTCCAACTTTAATCGAAACACGAGTGGTTTGACAGCTTTCTTTATTTTTGAAGAAACTTTTTTAATCGAATTGTAAGTCAAAACTTATTTTCCTCTTCGACTCTGTTATTTCAACTTTAGAATTATTCGTGTCACTACGTTTGTCTTTGGATGGAAAGGATAAAATAGTAGTATTACGCTACTTAAATATAAGCTCTAGGTTCCTTTTTTATCCCGAATAAGTTAGCAATGCTATTTAAAATTTCTTTCATAGTACTGTGTTTATTTTAGCAATAATGTCGAGTTAATCAATAAATTAATTTATTAAAGTTATTGTCAAATCCGATTTACGATCCGAATAAATATATTCAAACCCTTCCCAACGCTACGTAGTGTGCTTCTTTGGAAGAGTATAATGGACCCAAATTCCAATAGCCGGTGTCCCCAACGTAACCATGTTAAAAAATATATATATATACCTATTAAGTTTTCCTTGAGTTCGATGAAAGAGTCCTTGAATAAAAAAATATTTTCAAATATCAGCATTTATTATGTTACATATTCTATTAACTCATTATTTTCAATATTCTAATCTACTCATACATAGAAATAAATTTAATTATCTTCATAATTTGCTGCTAATTCTTTGTGGCACATTTTAACTAATATAATAAAAAATATAACTAACGTGTTTTAAAAAATATAACTAGTGAAAACAAACAAAGTTTATTAATTTATTTTAAATTATAATTAAAATGAATTTTCACAAAGTGAACGCCTCTACCTTAGAACATTTAATAAAATAAAATAAAATATCTTTGTTTCTAACTACGTTGAGTATTTTTATGTCAACTAGTTTCGGATATAAGTATAAGTTTGTCCGGACGAAGGAGCGGTTACGTCTCCGAAACAAGTTGACATAAAAATACTCAACATGGTTAGAATTTAAGACATTTTATTTTATTTATATAAATTGTTTATCTATATTTATGTTGCCCCGTCAATATTTTGAGGCATACATTTTGAAAAAAATGATAAATTTTTACATTTTTTGTCCTTTACAATCGTGTTCTATCAAAGAACCTTAATAATTTTCGATAAATAAACATAAGCTATTGGTGTATACATGTATGTACATATGTACATACTTGTGGTAGTTACATTATTCTCTTGATGAATTTTATTCGAAACGAATTGATACGAGAAATATTTCTAACGGCTACTTTCAGTTAAAATAAATATAAGATCAGTCAGAATATCTTACAATATCGTCATTCATAAATAAATAAATTGATCATGTATATTTATGTGTTCATATGAACGCCTTTCCTGACACACTTTATATAAAATACTAGCGGGCCCGACAAATGGTGACCTGCCCGAATTATTTGTGAAACAAAAAAACATATGTAACATATATGTATATGAATCATATGGATGTTATTATTCGCTGAGTAAACTTACATTTTGTACCAACTGCAAACACTTTGAGGCTAGGTTAGGTTCGTATATAATTGCAAAACAGCATATATATGGTCTGGACAGATTTCTAAGTGTTGTCAGATGGAAACATTGCTAATTCGAAATTGGCACCAACTATTATAATTTACAGTTATAAAAAATCTATAATATAAAATATACCCGAAATTACCAACAAATAAACCGATTCCAAATAATGACTCTGTAAAAGTACGTATTAATACAACCATTACAGAGAACAATGACATAAACCCTACCCCTAACAAAAGAATCACTAGGTCACAGATAGTAACGATACAAACACAAAGTAAATTTAACAGTTAGCTTCGTACAGGGCTTCACATGGATATTGACTTCTGAGTTGAACGGGTGTGCGCTCGCCGCCAATTCAAAACAAAACTCAATACACAAGTCGAAACCCTCCCTTGAAAATGGTCAGTGCTATCTGTCCGAAACGTTGGAAGTTAAACAACAGTCTTTCTCAAGAATATACGCGGGTTCAGATCCTCCGAAGGATCTTTCGTCAACTGACGTTTCGCCTGGATCCGAAGGATCTTTCGTCAACTGACGTTTCGCCTGGATCGCACCAGGCATCTTCAGAGCCTTGTTGGTAGGCTTTCGTTTCGTGTGGTAGTGCAAGCACGTCCGTTTGAAACGCGAACCTAGCACCAAGTGAAGATTGAATAGTCAAAGCTTAAATGGTAGGGGTGGATGGGTTTTCCCAGCCTTTGTTTGCCTTGATGGCTTTTGACTGGCTTCTGGTGATTTGCCTTTCAATCGATAATATATCTTTTGTATTAATGCTTATTTGGTGTCTAACTGTATCTATTGTTTCAATTGTAGTGTTATTTTCGTTTTTTCAACAATCTTATTGTTGTATAAAATATTTTTCCAAGCTAACGGTAGGCGTACGCAATCGTCTCAATTATTCATTACGTTTTTTCTTTTGTAAATTTCGATAGCCTCCCTATATATTCTGACGGCCTCTGTATTAATGTTTGCTACTACGCGTGCATTATCAAAATCAATTTGATGCCCTTTGATGAAATAAAAATACTTAAAACTTATCTTATTTGGGTTCATAAATATCCTCTTTCGAACACGATTTCATAACTCTATCGAGAGAGTAACAACATAACTATTTTTACTCCTCACTAACCCAAGTGAATTTAGTGGGAGTTATGATTTCGCAATTTTAAAGGCTATTTTTTTTGCAGATTATCAACTAGTATCATGCTGAGATTGTATTCTGAAAGTTTTATCACAATGTATTTGTTTGTGTGCTATGTGTTATGTATGGCGTGTTCATTTTACTTTATCGATTATAGACTTAATTACTCATTCGATTCTATTCAAATTTGTGTATCTAATACTCGCTTAAATGGATATCTGAATAGTGCTTCTCAATTTTTTAGCTGTTAAATATTTAAAAGTGACTCCAAGCTCAGGAAACTTCAAATTTGAAATTGGTAAAAAGGCACACCACTTATATAAAATGGCATTGAAGAGTTATCAAGTTTTCATAATAAAATATTTAATTAAAAAATAATTTAACAAACTCATTTCATAAAAATGCTGAATATTTTCCATACAAAATTCGAATAATTCATAGAATGACTTGTTTGTGAGGAGCACAACCCACTCGTTTCATTTTGTTCCTGCGAAATATTGTAAAATTTAAAAAAATTAAATGAATAAAAAATTTGAATACGCCAATATGAACAATGATATTGTTTGTTTGCCGAAGTAAAATACAAAAATCCATTTCGATATTCAATTGCTTTATTAAAAGTACGTTTTCAAAATTCAATGGTAGTATATAATATTATATATTACTTAAGAATAATAATACATCGAAAATACTATGAAAATTTTAAACCTAATTAAAAGTAATGAGCTTGAAAATCGTGCCATACATTATTTTTAAATGTATTCTTTTAATTAAAATACCAAAGAGACAAAGAGAGAGAGAGAGAGAGAGTTGGTGATATGTAGGTACTATTAGTACTTATAAAGAGACAGAATGCGGTAAATGAAATTAAAAACACCTCAACACGAAATGGCAATTAAATGGAACAGGACAATGATAAATGAACGAGAGTTGTATGAGAGGAAAGTAGAAGTGAGACAGATATATACACAGGGTCCAGTTAAGTGGAATGATTGGATGGATGTTCAATCCCAAACAGTACATGACCAGGGACCGACTCGGCTTGCCTGTCATATATGTAATATAGCGCTCCTGTTATTTGCATTATATTATTATCGTACTATACATACTCGTACGTCTGTGTACATTGGTATGGATATTATATAATCCGATAATACCTTATCGAATGGAGTATTCAATTGTTCAAACATTCATATATACCAACTATTATCACATCATGTTCTGTGCAGGATAAGTAAAGATCTTCTGTGTTACAATCCTAAGATTGGTTTGCACCAAGCACTCCATCTCTCCACATATCTCTGATAAAGATATTCTCGCCAAATTCTCATCGAATCATTTATCTTCATACGTCATGCGTCTCATAGAATTTCCTTCTCCGTTTACTCATGAATATCTTAAAAGGTAAATAAAACAGTTAGGTACATTAATATTATCCATTTCAATTAAATAATCAAGCGACATCCGTTGTATGACTATGGTGTACATCAGCAATTGAAAAGTATTGGAGATAAATCGAATATATTTTATAGCATTTAATGATTCGGCGGATATTTTGTGGTAGTTAATATTAACCATATTTTGAGTCGCGAAGTGACTCAAAAAACAAGTGGTTTATAGCTAATTTATAATTCAAATATGGCGAATATATTTGATTTTAATCGCAATATATTGAAATTTTTTTTTATATTTTTCAAGCGCATAGAGTGATCACGTAAACCAGCCGATGACAGGTCGTAAGCCCTTTAGGTGCCTGAGTTCCATGTTCTTCTATAATATCCCAACTTCGTCTCTATTGAGTTATTGTCAATAAAAATATTATTTGAGATAATTTTGGTATTAATGTATGAGTTGGTACAAACCAAAAAATATCGATTTTTATATATTTATGGTAATTTGATTTTTTTACATATTTAAGCAAAGCTCTCTTTTGAATAAGTTCGACTCGCTTATTCGTATATTTTATGTTTGATTGTTTTTTAATGCTCAATACTAGTGGTCCAAACAAAATTGTTTGCTAACATTATAAGTATGTTAAATTTTATTTTGTACTTCAAATAAATATCAAAAATATACAGAGATGCAAATAAATCTCACTATTATTACCTTAATCGTAAGACAAGAGAGTTTGCAGTGTTATTTGGAAAATTCTTTTACGATAATGATTGAATGTTAATGGACTCTACAAAACAGCTTTCAATCGTGGAAGTGGTTTTTTGGCGCCAATCGTCTATGGTACTTACAATTTTGGGTCATCTGCCAGTTGATACCATTGTCATGTCTTCGCACCTGATTTCATACAATGTGTATAGTACCACTTATAAGTATTTCATAAGGTACATATTTCATTAGAGCGTATTATAATAAATTGAAAAAATATATTCCCCAGACCCTCAACGTCATTGCGTCTTTAATATAAAGAACAGCTATTTTTATATCCTTATGCATGAGTTTTTTGAAATTTGAATTTGTGAACTACTACTTGTAAAATTACTTTTAATTTAATTTATTACTTTTAATTAGTTTACCTTTTTAAAAATAATTATTGTAAATAACTAAAAAAAACTAAAAGTCCTATGGAGTAGATATTGACTTCAATCGAGAGAGATATCGACTGAGTATTTTCTTTGTATGAAGGAACGAATAACTCTACGTGAAAGAGAGAAGATAGAAGACGGCTGGTACAGTAGGTCCACATCCTTCGAATCTATCCTCTTCTTATTCTTCTTCGTTTCCTCAATGCTGATGAGGGTCGTGATCTATGGGGCCACTAATGGACAGAACGAGTCGCCTCCAGTCCTCTCTGCCCTCCGCAGCTCGCACCGCCGAATAAAGGTCGTTTCCAGTCATCTCCTTAATCTGGTCACACCATCGCCCAGGAGATCTGCCTCTACTTCTTTTGCCTGGTACACTTCCTGTGATAATACTTTTTTTCAAATCTATCCATCTTTCCAATAATGTTTTCTTCTGTGGTTATCACACATCCCGTATGATCAATGTCATAGGCGTTACATCGGCTGCAGGATGAAACTTTATCTGTTACATAAACATAATATATTATGCACTTTTCAATCTTTCGATTGTGACGGCTTCTAATTTGTAGAATTCCATTATGACAATGATTAATATGAACACATATAATTCCACAATTTATTTTATTTTTCTCCCGACGACCGTTTCGGCTTATAAGGCCATAATCAACCCTGGTTGAATATAATCAAAGAAAAGAAAATTTGAATATAATCATTTATTTTTACATAATTTACATATAAAGCACACATTGCCATAATCACCCAAGCCAGAAATTGCCTCTAATTATAATTCTCAAATTTATATTTTTATATAAAATTCCACAGTTTAACCATTAACTGTTTTATTTTATTTTATTTGGCAATATCAACAGTTTTAAATAAAAAAAAATAAGTACAAAAAATAAGACGGGTTAAATGAGACCAATATAAACATTTCACTGATAGAAATGATTAAAAAATTAGAAATTTAGTATTATTAATTTAGAAATTATTATATTCTAAAGAAATTATTTGACAATTACAATATGCACTTTGGTGAAGGGTTGTGGGAAGGGAAGACTGGGAGGAAATAAGGAGAATAAATTAATGAAAAAGTGTTATTTTTCAAACACAAACACTAATTTTGACTCAAAAAATTTCAGGTTGTACCGTTTTTTAAGTCGGTTAAAAAGTTGTAAATAATTCCAATTATTACATAGTAAGTTCTTGTATCTCAAATCACGTTTTGTTTTTGTTTAGAAAATTTAAAATTATCTTTAAATTTGCTAATGATACATTTAAGGTAGGCATTTAGCTTTTATTATTTTCAACACGCTTTTTCATGTAAGCACGATAAGAGGTTTATAAAGGGATAATATTAATTTTGGACCCACGTTAAAACTAACAATTCGGACTTTGTGAATACAAAACTAAATTGTATTACAATAATATGTATTTGTACGCGTAGGGACACAAACAAAAGAATCGTATTACACACTTTCATAAATTATATTTTCTCTGTTCCTATATATACATATATTATTATCACTTCATAAAAGTTGAACAAGCATTTGGCATCAAAAGGCAAAACTTTGGTCTTCTTTAACTTTGAACACGGGGATAAAACGGATTTGTTATTTATTTACTGAATATTCACTCGTTGTGTAAATTATTTGTGGAAAAGAACAGTGTTTATGGAATAATAAAAAGTTGGAAGGTATCTTATTATATTATATATATATATATATATATATATATATATATATATATATATATATATATATATATATATATATATATATATATATATATATATATATATATATATATATATATATATATATATATATATATATATATATATATATATATATATATATATATATATATATATATATATATATATATATATATATATATATATATATATATATATATATATATATATATATATATATATATATATATATATATATATTATATATTATATATATATATATATATATATATATATATATATATATATATATATATATATATATATATATATATATATATATATATATATATATATATATATATATATATATATATATATATATATATATATATATATATATATATATATATATATATATATATATATATATATATATATATATATATATATATATATGTATATATATATATATATATATATATATATGTATATATATATATATATATATATATATATATATATATATATATATATATATATATATATATATATATATATATATATATATATATATATATATATATATATATATATATATATATATATATATATATATATATATATATATATATATATATATATATAATATATATATATATATATATATATATATATATATATATATATATATATATATATATATATATATATATATATATATATATATATATATATATATATATATATATATATATATATATATATATATATATATATGTTATATTTGATGTTTTCACGGGTGAAATATGTTATAATATTTTTATCTCGGTTTTCATTTTTATCTTAGTCAAGACCTACTGACACGGGAAAACCGAGATAAAAATATTATAACATATATATATATATATATATATATATATATATATATATATATATATATATATATATATATATATATATATATATATATATATATATATATATATATATATATATATATATATATATATATATATATATATATATATATATATATATATATATATATATATATATATATATATATATATATATATATATATATATATATATATATATATATATATATATATATATATATATATATATATATATATATATATATATACCTTCAGACCTTCATGTTTATTTTTTTACAAAAAAATATTCACCAAACAACAACAATAAATGTGTATAATATATTTCCTACTCTGATTCGGTGGTTTCATGTTGATGTATTTCAAAAACTAAACACATTATATTAATAAACTGTAAAATACAAATATTTTTTCAGTAAGTTTCGAGTCACGATGACATGTTTAAATAATGCTTTAAATTTTTATAAAAACAATTTTCCATATGTTTCTATTTATGCAGAATGTTTACGTCGATTTATATTCGCGATAGTTATGTAAAAGAGGACATACATAGAACGCAGAATCTAGTGACTGAAAACATGATATACTAAAAACGCCTAATGCACTATGTTAGTTACGTGTTAGTAAGTGTAACTATCGCGTGCGTTGTAAAAGGTTTATACGTGACTTCAATTATCGGAAACTCAATATTTGTTTTTTTTTTTTAATTTTAAGAATAAACCTTACTTGAAATGAAAAAACTTTATCTGTCATTCACTTTGATTTTGTGCACTCTTTAAGCATATAAAAGATTCATTTCTCTATGACACATAGTTATGAAGTAATTTATAAAAAATGCTTTAAAAAAGGATATTTTTATTATTTTTTTAAGGAGAATTAAGGCTGAATTTTAAAATTGTGTGACGATCATTCACTAGAGAAATGTTGAAAACATATGGTATTTTTTCTAGAAATACACTTTGTAATATATCGTTGAGATATTTGATTTGAAATTGGGGTGTTTGGGTTTATATGCCCCCTTAACTGGATACCTAATAAACATACCTATTAGTCCGAGAGATAACAACATTTTAACATTATTTCAATATAATTTATTCTTTAATGTTATTTGTACCTTCCGAATTCCATCATAAAACCGTCCGATTATTAAGTATGTACTCACTGTTACTGAAATATGAAAATAAAAAATAAAAATAATATTTTTCCCTTTTAGAAATTTTCTCGAGTGTGCGCTGAACAAATCACTAAGTTTCATTACAATCAGATAGAAAAGACCACAGAAAAGGACTAACAAGGATATAAATGATGCTAAAATCTGCAATTTTCACCCATATATAGAAAGGGGATACGCAATGGTAAACGCAACCACTCCCAGGTGCCAGACTTACCTTTTTCATACCTATATTCAATAAGGAAGGAAATATCAATAAACCAGCAGTTAAAAAATTAATTGTTTTTTAACGTTACTACCTCTTAGACTATAACTATTTTTGTTAGTCATCTATCAAACTGTTCTATTTTTATTAGTTTTATTGTTAAAATATACAAAAGGAAAGAAGGTAGTAAAATGGAAATAATTCGATTTAATTTATCATTTTCATTCTTATTTTACATATGTTATATCGATTTTCCTGTAGAAAATACATATTGTATTATAAAAATACAAGTTTGATAAAATAACGAAGTAAGTAAGTAAAGAAAAAAGAATCATATAAAAGATTTTGATATAAGTAATATTATTTTTTGTTCAAATAATTACTTTCGTGAAATCAAGAATATTAAAGGTAAACTATTGAATAAGGGTAAATTTAGTTGGGAGGATTGATTATTTTCATGGGAATTGGTCTTGTGTGAATAAACAAAGGTGGGTAGAAAATTGTTTCCGCTAAATGGGTAGGTATCTTTACACTGTAGAGAAGCGGTCCTTCACCTTTTTTGTCGAATCATTCTAGTTATTAATCGTAGAATCTCTCATCAGACCTCCATGAAAAAAAATACTTACTTTCGTTGACCTTCGTTGTTAAGGTACTTAGACACTGAGAATTTTTAGCGAGTTGTAGTTGCGATAAGTGGAAGCAGTGGCGTTCGACCCGCCAAACATTATTACGACTTGATTAGCGCGAAACCGGAAATACAATAAAATTATGTATTGAAAAAATCAAGACAAATTTAAAAACCCAAAATAGTCTCTACAAAGCGCAAATACGCCCAATTATTGAATACGGTAGTCACCTCCAAAGTGGCGCTCCCCAACACCTACTGAATACCCTCGATACTGTGGAAATGTGTGCTGTACATCTGATTGACGACCCATCATTTACTGATGGACTGCAATCACTAGACCACAGACGCAAAGTCGGTATTTTAAGTATATTCTATAGATACTACCACGGGAGATGCTCAGAAGAACTTGCGTCCCTGGTCCCTCTTCCACCCATTCACAATAGTCACTAGTTTTACTCAATCTCAACACCCGTTCACAGTAAATTTTCAATTAACACGAACCAGTCGCTTCTCGAATTCTTCTATTAACACAGAAGCCCAGGTGTGAAACGATCTTCCGAGTTCTGTGTTTGCACCTTCTTCAACTCGTATTAATATTTTCCTGAGTAGATTTCAACGCTACTTAGTGCGCAAAATTATTGCATCATATGTTTACTAAATTTTATTTTACGGATAACGAGAGAATCACTCAAATTTCAGGGGTACTTTTGGAATAATTTTTATTGGAACATCTCCTTCGCATGGAGGAGAATCAAGTACAGTAGAAGATTTTCAACACACGACCAGATGGTAGGCGAAACTTGAAGACCTAAATTAAGGTGGATGGCGTATAAAGGGACCTGAAAGCAATAAGTGTAAATAACTGCAAAAAATGGGCCGGCTGGAATGGCGGGAAGTTCTTAAGGAGGACAAGGCCCACGATGGGCTGTAGCGCCATCGCTGATATGCTGTTGATAAAATAACAAGTAAATAAGTAAAATAAAACGTAGGTAAAAAAAGAGTTTGATCAAAACATCAATGTTAAAAACAATATACTGAATTATTAATTAACTAACAATAATCTATCAAGCTGATACTTGAGAAATCTCGCATAAAAAGCATTATAGTAATCCAGCCTTGACACAACAAATGTATTTATATTAGGTATTTTTACTTTAAAAAAATAAAAAATAAACGTGGCTGCCTTTGGGTTAGGAACCACCGATATAGAGGTTAACTGTTCCCACAATAAATTGAGAAGATCGGTTTTGTGCGGAGAATGCAGTGACGGGAGAATTTGTTTCGATTGGTATAGTATAGTATTGTGTATTTTAGTGCAATATATACATACCTACATATGAAAATATATCTGGATATACCTAGTTCGAGCAAGAGGATGGTGTGGACATTTATAATTGGACATGGTTTCAATTTCATGTGATGGTAATCTAATTCAAACAAGATAGTTTTCAAATGCACTGTCCCACCTTAAACCACATAACATACTTACTTACTTTATAAACATATCCCACAATGGGGGGTAACTAGCCACATGTGTGAGGGTGTACATTACCTTAAAAAAGGAATCAAAACACACGTGTGCATCCCGCACACCAGTCTCGTCTTTTCTTAAAAGACAACATCCAGAATGGGTGGTAAACCGCAACGCTGAACTATGTACATTTAGTTGTTCGATGTTTGTTTTTAAAATACAGTGTCACTAAAGATTACTCAAACTTGACACCGGAAAAATTATCACCAATTGAATCGGTTGTAACATCCTTTTTTTATATTGAACTTTGCAATAAATTACTAAGGATGTTCAATTCATATTCCGTATTCTTCATAAAAATAAATAATTGTTTGTTAATCTTTTAGAGAAACTTTGAAAAATTCGTTTTTGTTATACCAGCAAAGGAGAAATTAATTTTGAATATCTGGACCATAGATTATATATGATACAGATATATACCTAGTCAGCGCAATGATAGTATGACAACAAAAACTAAGAACAATGTTCTGAGTTCCACTCGCCCGGCCTTATACGTACACCTACCGATACGCACACCTACATAATACGTCCACCTACCGATCAACCGCCTCACACACACACATGTAAAAAAAACTTCATAAAACGTCATACATTTGAATTCGAAATTTGCACTACACGCGGCTTCTGTATCTTATAATTCTATGATCTGGACATTGATAAGTTTAAAGAAATTGTCATTCGATAGTACAGAATGCAAAGAAGTGTTCATTATAATTATTAAATATCACGATAAACCTACAAAAATACCAGTGTCACACTCGTAATCTAATAACTTGATTGAAATTATTTTGAAAACCTGATAATATTTTTTCTTCTTCTTCTTTCCCCTTAACGCTTTTGTCCCGTTTCTATCGGGTTACGCTTTGACCATGATCCTGGAATTGGCGAGTCTGGTTATTACATTGAAGCGACTGCCATCTGACCTTCGTAACCCTTAGGAAGGGGAACCAGACAAATTGGATCATGGCTACACATAGATAGTGATATAAATCCGCACATAGATTTTTTAAAAATCCAGAGGTGCTTGCCCCGCCCGGATTCGAACCGTCGACCTCAAGCATGTGAGGCGACGATATTACCGCTGGGCTATTATTATATATTTTTATTGAAACTAAATGCTCGCAGAGTTTATAAATAAAAGTAGTTTATATAATATGTAGAAAGGTATCAACAATTCAATTTTCCGCTATGGAAAATCTGTAAACATTGAAATTGATTTTGATTGACTTCCTATTTTCACTCTGCCGTTTTCAGAAAGTGAAATCCCCGCTAAATGTTCGCTAAAAATAAAAATACGTTTTTATGTGTCAATGCAAAAATCCGTTACACGAAATCCCGTTGAAATATTCTGTCAGGAGTAATTTCCTGCGGATGTCAAGTCTTTGGGAGTTTCAAGAAGAAAATTCACTTCTCCTTATAATAGAATACGTGCATAGAATATTAAACGTTCAATGTTTGATTTGCCTCTTTCTCAAATATACATTTACCTTCGTTTCAGTTTCATTTACTTACATTCACTTCAACGTAACGAAGAAGACATTCTTAATTTTTATATATTTTTTGTTGTGGTTACAATATCCTTTGAAAATAATACAAAATGAATAAACTTAATTTACTTAATAATACTAATAACCAGCCAAAATCACGTCTCACACAGTTCAGAAATGAGGTCCACCAGCCATTCTGAATGTCGCTTTTTTATGTCAGACGAGACTAGGGGATACATTCATGCGTTGACCTATAGCTGGTTACCCCACATTGTGGGATTTGCCATGATGGTATAACTGAATGAATTATATACTATTTTACTTATTTATCTTATTGTTGGCTGGAAACACTGATTAGTTGGAAGAAATTACCATAAGGCAATAGACTTGCCACTTGCACATGGTACAAGGAAGTGTTTTTTAATTGTAATTGTTGTTGTTTTATCAACAAAAAATATATACAAAAAAAATAGTTAAAACGTTGTAAATATTATATTTTTACTTTTTTATTTTTATTATTTATTATATTAATAGTAAATATTTTAATACGTTGACCGGTATCGATATGTTGAAGACAAGTGTTAAGATTCTTTGTTATAAGTTTCATCAAGAAGTATCCGTCAACAAACCTAATAAATGCAATGTGTTTTCAGTATTAATTAATTTATAGTATTTACTAATGTCATAATTATATTTTAATGTCATGTCATATTATGTCAATATTATGTCATAATTTATAAGTATAAATTATCCTTGAAGAAAATATTGCCGTAAGTGTGTGATTATTTTGTCAATCATTATATTCAAGGAGAAAAGTTATTGAAATCAAATAATCTAAATTACATATAAAAATATATTAAAAAATGATTTATCGAAATTTGAAAAATGAAATTAATAAAAAGATTTTTATTTATTTAATATTTATTGTTATATAAAAGTAAAAATATTTCCCTTATCTTAACATCTAAGAACTGTCATTGAAATCATGCTTTAATATTTACAAAAGTATTTCTGGCATGAAGCAACATTTTCCTGTCGAAAAATAATGACCAAGTTTGATGAAGGTGTTGTTTATTTTGTTGAACGTAATTTGCTTGGAGGGCACCTTATATACACACTATACCTTATTCATAAAAGGTATACAAAAAATACATTATATAGTGTACATACATTTCTACCTCTATACGGTAATAGAATATTATGAATAATTTCTTAATTCACTATACATACATGCGAGTTTCGTCATTTAATCTCATTTATGAATATTCTTTCAATGCTTTCTCGTTTTTAACAAACTTCCAAAGACTGAGATTCGACGTGATTTTTTATATTTGTTCAGCGATAACTTCTAACTAGGTTATCCAATTGATGGTTTTTTTTCTTAGAAACATATAAATATCTTTCGATTGGTCCATTTCAATTTTGTCAAGATCTGATGATGGGATCCATAAGAAAATCATCAAAGTCTTCAATTTTCAATTCAGCGATAGTAATTATTTACTATATTATCCGAATCTAATTACTCATTTTTTCATAGGAAGGAAGTGCTCCAGAAGTAATTAACACATATAAGTTTCATCGATTTCTGATAATAGGACTCATGACATAAAATCCATCAAACTTTTCAATTTGAAATGGCGTCTGCAATGTGTATAACACGTAATATTTTATAGACGAATTGAAAGAAAGATAATATTGCTACATACATATCATCACGTCATGTCCCTCATGGGATAGGTAGAGAAAACTGAGCGTTTTTTTTTTATATCTTGACACACATTATATTTTCTTTATTATAAAGATGTTCATTTAATTTATTTCAATTTATCCTTTGGTTATACCCACAAACAGGCGATACCTTGTAGAATTTCTCAATTAATATTTAAAAAAAAAATAATTAAAATAATTTTGTTGAATTCTACTCTATTCTTTATATGAAACAACTTGTTTTATTTTATTTTATCGTTTTATTTCATTTAATGTTTGTATATGATGTTATTTTATTTTTTATTTTAATATTAAATGATTTATTTTTTTATTATTCAGTAGAATATTGTATAATGAAGATATTTTATAACGAAGATATTTTTTTGTAAAATAACATTAAATACATTTTTCAAACATTTTGATGCAATGTAATGTACCCTAAATTAATAATTATACAGATAAATCCTTTACTCACGACTTCTTGCACTCTGTTAAAGGGAAATATGTATTTTTAAACTGTGCATTTTTTCTATATTTATTGATTGCGTTTTTTTTTATTTGTGTATTATAAATTTGATAAATAAAACAAATGCCTTAAACCAGATGCGAAGCATAAGCTGCTTCACTTGAAAACCTGTTCTGGAGCAGTTTATAATTTAATACCTATATGAAAATGATTTAAGTGCGCGTGTATGTTCGTCATTGTACAAAGTTACGCAAAGTATTTTATTTCGGTTTTTATATTTGTACTAGTAAAACGCGGCAGACGTTGTCCTGCCTGTTTAATTATTTACCTCCAAATATATAAAAATGGTTGATCGGTATGTTTCCTTTTTTTTATTTAACATTCTTATCTAGATTCGCTTATTATAATTCCGTATTATTTTTCCCTTCAATCCCTACAGTCCCTTTCGTCCCTATTCATTCATTCATTTAAATTTTATTTAATCATTCAAACAAATATAGGTACTTGAACATTTAGAATATTCTAGTTTTTTATAATATACCATTTTATGTATGGGAATATGTGATTTTTGCTGAACAAACCCACTAAGTAAGTATCAATTCAATACCAACTTTTTTATTCAATTTTTTTTTGTGAGAGATCGAATAAATAAATAAATAAATTATAATACATAAACCTTCTCCTGAATGAGCTGAACAAATTCCCAAAGTTTCATCGCAATCGGATGGTTGGTTTGGGAGTTCATCGGACACATTCAAATATACGTAAATCCATTTTTGTATATATGTATAGATAAAATAAATCGTGGCTGAATCCGAACCAACAGAATGCTGATACAACTTTCAAATAAAATTCAATTCAGTTGCACGATCAACTCTGTTTTAAATAGGAAGTTATTTGTTTAACGCAAAATTTAATGTGTGTTTGAGTATGAAAAAGGGTACCGTGTGAAGTACATAAAATAAGAATCCGATGAATGTTAGGAATATAAATTTCAGTAGGGCTAGTGAAAGTTTCATTTCATGGTAAAGTGGTTGTGAGACTTTAATTTTAGAGAAATAATAATGATATAGACAAAGAAGCCACGGAGTGGTGTGACAAGAATTCCACTGAAGAACCCTTGTGAAAGAACACTCTCAATATTACGAACATTGTGGAACTTTATACACTGGACTCGTCCTTGAGCAGTGCCGTGTCAAGGGAATTTTTATGAAACCTTGTGAAAGTACACAAGACGATCACAATAGACGAAAATTTTTGAAATATATTTTTCTTATTTATTTTGTATCATTTTTTAACAATTGCATTTGTAACACATACAGACGATTTCGGAGCAAAGGTAAATTAGCCTGACAAGAAAATGGTTTGCTTCGGGTTCTTGTTCCAAGTTTAGAAATTTCATGTGGTTTTCACATACAATCACGCCATCTCTCTGGTATTGGGGTAGACAGAGAGAACCGAGCTCCATACACTTTTGTCTTTGCATAATTTTTGTAGGACTTACTTTTCAAACTTTTCTTTGTGATGACATGAAAATTTATATGAAGTAAAATAAAAGTGAAATAGATCTAATAACGATATAAATAACGCCTGATATTATGCAACATGTATAGCAGTCACAATTCAAGTTCAGAAATACAAAATTGTTCAATTTTATCAAAATATCAAAAGAGTCAAGCTTTTTTACTTTAATTGTCATTGATAATACACAACTTTTGAAAGTTTTAGAGCAATAAAAGGTCGATAAGTTAGTTAAAAATCGAATGCGAAATTCCAGTACAGGCATGTAAAATGTACATAAAAGGATGTAAAATTTATCGCCTCAACCATACATATTTTAATAGATGCTTGTCTGTTTATTGGTTTTTACAATGTTATGAAAAAATTGTATTGATGTACTCACAAAATTTATTAATTTTTGCTAAAACATTTTTTAAACAATTAATTGTTAAATAAGTACCTCCTCAGTTCTATAGGTACTATAAAACTTTTGTTTCAAACATAACATGAAACCTATAGATACTCCATAGATGATCGGCCTTCGTGGCTCAGTTGGTTAGGTATCTGACTGCTCGGGTTCGATTCCCGGTGGAGACACAGATTTTAATTGTGTTTTCAGTCTGGAACTATGAGACGAGGTGTATCGTAAGTCTCCAGAATGTGGCAACTTGTTATAGGGTGCGTGTTAAATAAATATTTGACATAGTATCTGTTTGTTGTCCGAGAAGTAATACAAAATAAAATTAATAAAAAATCAATTATCAATGTCCCATAACTCATAAAACTTTGCGTTGTGATAATTTCATACAATTTTGACACTTTTAATATACTTTGTAATTAAAAAAAATCCTATAATATGAGTCCAGTCCTGATAAGTTAGAAGTAGGTACCCAGTAACTGTAGCAACCAGGTTCAGGCGTGGAATGAGATCGTTTGTGCGAATTTCTAAAGCTGTCCTCATAACTCCTGACATTCACTTATAACAAACTACACGTTCGGTCATATCTAAATAACTTTTGTACATGGATCAAAAGATAACATCATATTATGTCAAGGTGTTAGTCAACAAAATTTCCTTACTAAAATCATATTTCAACTTTGATCCATAATAATTTTAGACACGCGAATGATGTGCGTATGCGAGACAGAATATAATAAACAACACAAGAAAAACTCAAATGTATAATATTTTTTTAAATTAGAAGTTTTCTTAATCTTTTAAATAAAAACTAGGGGCTCTGCCTCTGTCCGTTATCGCGGCCCGACTCCCAACGACCGCTGCGCGGCTTATTTGTTTTCCGCTACGCGGCAGTTGCGAAATAACCTTATAAAACTAAATATCGTCAAATATACCATTTAGGACATTACACAACATTTAAAAACTAAATATCTTTACGTGAAAACGTTGAAATCAAGTAATAAAACAGTATTTTTATAGTAAAAATGCGGAAATAATAAAAAAAAATACTTTCTACAATGCTTTGAAAGAAATACGTACACAACAGTTAAGACTGAATATCTTTTTTATAATAATACAATCATAGAAAATACAATAATAATGATAAATTATACATACCTATATATACGAAAACATTACCTGTCATATTTTTGCGTAGGTATTATTATGACATATTGAAAGCAATGTTGTCAGTATTCAAAATGGATATTCCGCAAATTATTACGGTTAAAATTTATTCTGAATGTTTAAAATTCCTTTTTATACAATAATACTGTCAATTTATGCAGAAAATATATGTTAAACTATTAATTTGTAGTTTTTCGTATCAACTAATTTTTTATTTTAAATAAAAATTTCGAACGCGGAAATTGTTATTTCACTGGCGATCCATTGAAGGACGAAAAAAGATGGCGTACAGTAATTATATTAAAGATACTTTATATTTTATTATTTTTGTTGATATTATTTAATTGAAAAAAAAATGATACCACAGGGAAAAAAAATACAGAGCTGACATAAGCCGACCGCCGCGCCGTGACACAGTTGGTAAGCCGTTCGGTTTCTGTGCGGGCGTCCTTGGTTCGATTCCCAGCAGAGGGGAAATTTATTTAAATTTACTTCTCACGCAAATATTACTTCTCTGGGCTGGAAACACTTGTAACTTGGAAGAAATTGCCATACGGCAATAAACTCGCCACTTGCGCAGGGTACAAGGAAATGTTCTTTATTGTTATTATCATTGTAAGCTACGAATTTAGGTCAGAGGTTCGGTACATAAAGTGAGGTGGCAGCGTGCAGCGCTTATTTGAAAATCTTACTAATAAACGATGTATAACCACTGTGTAGTTACAATACGCGTACAGTAAAAAATAATCCGACAACGTTGTAATAAAGCACTCGCGCACGCGCAGAGCCGCCAACCCCCATCCGCCACTATAATTTTGACGTTTGTCGTAGATAATATTTTCATATGTTTTTCACATTTTAAAATAGGAATATGGAAAATATAACGAATAATTTCATCATACGGATACCCAAGAGATCACCAATTTTTTTTAAAAGAGCAAATTGTTTGACAACTTTTTGCTACTTAAATGCACAATTATGAGAATATAATAATTTGTTCAGGTATCGTCATATTATTCCAAGATATAATAATATAAACCTGCATATTAAAATCAAATTTGAGATGAAATTTTTCTTATAACACCACTAAACTACCTAGAATAGGCGTGCAAACGATGTGAAAAATTTGTATGAGAAATACACAATCGTTGACCAACTG
This sequence comes from Molanna angustata, assembly GCA_963576475.1. NCBI lineage: Eukaryota > Metazoa > Arthropoda > Insecta > Trichoptera > Molannidae > Molanna > Molanna angustata. Next base: position 19,691,840 of record OY754965.1, on the reverse strand, counting down.
ATCTGCTACACAGCGTTTATTGGTAACGTTTTTGCCTACACGGGTTTTAACTTTTACAACATATTTATTAGTAAGACTGTTAAATATTTGTGATGGTGTGTACCAAGAAATTTGGTTTTTTTTCATTTTATTTTATTTTATTTAGTAAACATACAGTCCTAATAACAAATTATACATGAATAATATAACACTCCAATGTGGATCATAGTGGACCAATTAAGTTAATAGATTATATTTTATCATGTCTATAGATTATTGATCTGCGCCAGAAACAAATTTATACATTTTATAAATGACACAAAAATAGCTTTGAATATAATATTTTTAATTTGCATTTATTTAACTATAGTCATGATAACAGTCAAAGGATTTACGATCTACTTCGTCGACTTATGACAGCATCTATTTTTCACGTTTGACTAGAAAATATTCTAGTCAAAATGAACAAAAAATTTAAGACTGATTTTAAACACGTTTCTAAATATAAAAATATTTTGTCGTTAGGGATAGAAAAAACCTGTTTAACAAAAAAAAAATCCGCAAGTCATCGGTTGTGATTACCTGGGAAGCTGTAAACGAAGGTATATAAAATCTGTCAAAATATATTTTTTCCTCGAAAAATATAATATTTTTCGTAAAATTTCGGCGCAAGGCGAGAGTATTTTTATTTATATTTTTTATAATTTCAAGAGAATTCTGCGAAAGACATGTTATTAAGCGCCGACCTCATCTACCCGACCCTACCTGATTCATTGCTTATTTCTTACTTACTGATCTTAATAAATTGCTACAATAATTTACCAAGAAGTATTTCGATATATTATTAATGTATAGGAATACATTAAAATGATTAAAGGTGCTATTACATAATTGAGTATACCAATGTATATACATAGTGATGTGGTTTTGTTTAATTTGTAAGCTTTTGTATGAGAAATTTTATTGTTTTTTTACTACTCGCACTAACATTGTGTATTTCATCAACTTGTGTCTTGTATACAAGATATAATTCGGACATACTCCAAAACTTTCCAAACAAAACAAAATTAGGAATTCATAAAAAAACATGTTCAATGTATTACTAGGTTTATTGAGATAAACAAGTCCAGTCAGTCTTCGTAGCTCAGAAAGATTGGATAAGCGCAATGGTTCGATTCCCGGAGTAAACACAGTTTTTAATTATATTTTCAGCCTAGATATGTAAAACGATCAGTTGCCAAATTGTGGTAACTTGTTGTAGATAAATTTTGCTCAAGAATAAAATCCCACAAATAACGTGTAATTTGTGTAATGTAAAAAAACAACACTTTGACAGTTTTGAACATACCGTAAGAAAATTTTCAAACAAATGTACTTCCCTTGGACAAACTGCTATGTCAGGGCGGATGTCCGTATTTTCTGATAAAAAGTGGACGATGAGAAACCTTCGTAAAAACTCATCAAATTACTTTCGAATAGAACTACTCACTGCCGGGGCTCAAAAAGAGTTTCTCTCGATCAAAACATAAATCGTGACTGTTTCTTTGCCTCACTTTACGTTGACATCTTAAAATAAAATGGTCTTATAATCAAAATTACTTACAACAGTCTTACCTCTTTGCTAATTTCTCAGTGTCGATGTTTCAAAATGTCAGCGAAATGAGTCTTTTTAAAAATCTCGCATTAAACAAGCATATTATAGGTACATTTCCGAAAAAAAATTCTCTACCCTCACCACCGGCCCTTCGTGGAACTGTGAACGGCCCTTCGTAGAACGACAGAAAAAGCAATACATTGTACGAAGCGTAGCTTATGAATCCTTCTAGATAAGCATTCTCCAAAAAAAACAATCAACAAGTGCAACTCGAGATTCACACTTGCGGACTATCGACCACTACAGATCTATGTATCATCATAGAAGTGACCATGATATCTATTATCAAAATAAATCAGTAGGAATTCACGGATAACAAGTAGAATAGTTTGAAAGCTTTATAATTGTTCTGAAATAATATATGAATAAGTACTTGTCTTACATATAGGTATGTAAATGAAATCGGTTGACGTAGGAATAGAATCTAAAAACACTGGATGCACTGTCTTTCTGCCACTGATATGTATAACTAAAATGAATGATTTTTTACCAATTTTTCACCACATTTTTTTGCATACAGATATACACAAATATGACCACAAAATCCCTTAGAATGTATGAAATACGAACAAATAATGTACATCACCAAATCTGTAATAGAAAATATTTTTCGCGAAGAAAAGGTAAAGTTTAATTTTTTTTTATTATTTAAATAGTAAAAAAAAACTCAGCCGGTAGATTTTCGTATTCTCTTTTGATTGAAGTAAAAATCTTCTTCGTAGGCCTTGTAGTTTTTTAGTTATTTACAATAAAAAAAATATTTTATTAAAACTACAAGAAAAATATTAAACAATTTCAAATTTCAAAAAACTCACGCACAATTAAATAAAGATGTTAAAATAAAGTGTTTTTCAAAGACTACTTTATATCAAAGACATATCATTTGAGGGCACTGGGGAAAGATTTTCCAAATTTATTTTTTATCCTACTTTAGACTCATAATGTTTTTTTTGTTTAATATAATAATAATATACTTTTACTGTGGTAAAACAACGTGGCGAACATATTGCCCGCAGGCAATTCCTACCAGTCAACCACCATAAAAAATCAGTTACAGGAATAATTAACAAGAGAATACAAGATAAAAAAAATAAGAAATTAAAAATACAAAACAAAGATTAAAATAAAACAAAAAAAAATAATAATACACCAGATAGAGACACAATGTTTGTTGGATGGGGGATAGGAGACGGAAAAGGATAGAGGGATAAAGGAAAAAAGACGTGAGTTTGTGGATATGTGAATAAAAAGTGTGACTTCAGACGATTTTTGAATGCTATTAAACTAGGGGCATCTCTGATACTACACTCTCCTGCAATAGATTCCACATCCGAGCTGCATGTACTATGAACAAGTAAGTATAAGTAGATGTGTGGTGTATCGCTATTGTAAGTGTGCTATTGTGTTGGGACCGTAAGTTAAGACCATCTGAAGATAAGTGGGAGAAATTCTCTTTGAGGTACGTGGGCGTAAGAGAGTTATTGAAGATTTGGTAGAGCAGGGAAAGAACATGGGAATCTCTTCGGTGACGGATCTTTAACCAGTTCAGTCGTTGCCTGCTCTCGGACACGTGCTCGAACTTCCTGAGTCCAAACACGTATCGAATACAGACATTTTGTAACCGTTCGAGTTTGTCGTGTAGGAAAATTACTTATGTACTGCCCAAAACCCAAACAATAAACTATATCGATTTCATAATGACGTGGATAGTAATAACAAGACATAGTCCTAAAAAGGGTAAAAGAATAAGAAAAAATTGATATCATAGTGCAAATTATATGGAAAGCAGTCTAAAATAGATTTTTGGCTGTTTTTTTTATTATTTCTTTGTTGTCTCTATTCGTATAAAAATAATCACAAAATAAGTAAGTATTACTTTTTATATACGTGAATTATTTTTTGCTGATACAAAACAATAATTTTGAAGGATTTTCCAACATTATTTTGACTTTTGAGTAAAATGAAGTTCTAAAAATAATGGTTTTACTTGTAAAGCGTTCATAGAAAAAAATACGAAAGATGATTCTTACGAAGCATTTAACACTAAGAAATATAAGATTTTTATAATAAAATATAATTAACATCATTTGGGTGAAAACAGTTTCCCGGATTACAATATAACGGCACCCCAAAAGCAAACATCGTCGTCTCCATTAAAATATATCAAGTGTATGAAAATGAATGGTTCGGAGAAAGGTTGACGATAGCTGAGAATAAGTAGGCATTAGGCTATAATAATAATTGGACCATTTAGGATCTCCCCACCGAGTACCAACCGAATTGTTGAACAATGAACTCCTCATCAATTTTGCAATTAATGACGCTAATATGAAAAGCGAGGGAATAATATTATTTCCGAGTGAAAATATCAACTTTAGTTTCGACATGGAGCGACCGACGCCGACGCCTTTGCTAGTCTTTCCGGCGCTCAAGCCTAGCGAATGGCGGCGAGGCGTTGGCATTGGATGCTCGGAGAAAATTTCATTTAACCTTCTCTCTGTTGTAATATAATTTGTCTTTCCTGTTTCATCCTCCGTCCTTCTATATTCTTTCTCTTTGTACGATCTAACTTATTACGATAACAAAAATTTCATATAACGAACATTTTTCTATCAAGTCTCCAATCACAAATAAAGATACCTACAAATAATTCACAAAATTAAATTTAAAATATGTTTTAAAAGACGATTAAAATTGTGAATTTTCAAAATTTTTGAAACAATTACAAAACAAAAATTTTTGACCGTTAAGTTGATTTAAATTTAAATGTGTAGTTGTTAGATGGGCCGATTGCTGAGCGGTTAGCGCGCTGGGCTAGTAATCCAGTGTTCGCGAGTTCGAATTCTGCTTTGACCGATTTCGTTCACCTATAGCACAAGCATTTATTTGCTTATTTTAGGGAACGTAGGAAGATGTATATGTACTTGTTTAACAAGGATATATTCATTTTTTATATATATAAAAAAAATATATATATAAGTCCAGATGTCAACCGAATAATATTTTGTCTTCTCACTAAATGTATCATTTAATTTATGTTTTTGGTGAACCAATATTTTATTGTATACATTTCTTACCCAATTAAGTAAAAAATAATTGAAATTAGTTTTTACAAGAGAAGAATCCTGGCATTTAAAAAAAATTGTATTATATTAAAAAAAATTGGGTTTCGATTATGGCTCGAGGGGTTTTGGCGCGAAGATTTGAATCTTAGTTAAATGAAAATAAAAATACTTGGAACGGTGTGGAATACAAGAAGGTACATAAAAAAACAGTAGGTGAATTTAAGATTATTTTCGTAGTTATAATACAAGAGTTTATTGAGTTACCTTCGAATGGTATTTTCCCTCACGAAGCCAGAGATACTCTACCAAGTCAGTCAGGGGCGGTGGTTGGACAATGGGCAGATGATTGCAGTCCATATTCCCTCAATCTAATTTCAATTTCCCCTAACAAGCTCATTGTAAGTCTGGTTTGAAAAACTACTGTTGCCTGTACCACTTTTTGCCGTGATTTCAAATAAAATTAAACTTTCTCATATTATCTATCTTATCAATATTTATAAAAAAATTCAAACACTTGCATATTATATACACCATGAAATATTTAAATATTACTTATTGGAAACAGTTTTAATATTAATTGAAAATATTTACTACACATTGTGTCTTCAAAAGTTAAGTTCATCAAAAACAATATAGAATTAGAAATTCATTAAGAATTAAACACGAATTGTTGAAAGCATCATTTTTCTGATGTATTATTGTTTTAATGGAATAATATATTTATTAATAATGATGATTTCCTAAAATAACGAACGCCAACTGTCATTAATAGATTCAACAAAAATATTTAAGAAGAGAATATTATGTAACGTACAAGAGTATTTTTGCTGTCGATATACGAAACAATGTCTTATATATTAGAAGATACAGAGTCATTTCATTTGATGATGAAACAGTCAATTTGAAAAGTTTCGCCTCGAAGTGAAGACGAAATTAATCCGCACTCCGCATCACACAGATTAAATCCTTTTGATCCTGAAGCCGGCTCCCCATTCCTCTCTCTCTATTCGTCCATCCATTGACTTCTCCGTTCAACACCATCAACCCTCTGAGGGGCCACTTGCTCCGAAACATTTTATTGCGGCGATAACAAGGAACTTTTTACAGCCTTTTTTTATTATTTCTCCTTTCTGAGTATCTTCTTAGGTCGTAAACAAAAGACTGGAAGATTTTCTTTTATATAGAATACTTTGTTTAAATTAAGAAAAACACTTAATCGTACCCGAGGCAATATTACGATTTTCATCAAAAATGATTATTCATTAACCTAAAAATAGCAGCAGTCATTGGCTACTTGCTTTATATATATGACTGGATAATATGACAGATGGAACTAGAAACATCTTTATTTCAAAACAAAGACAAGCGCTATTTTCATTCATTAATTTCATTCAATAGTTCTGATTGTTTGGAAAATTTAGTCTCGTGGCAAGAAGTCCGGGAGTAGGTTCATATTGATATATTATGTAAAACAGATACACATATAAAAACAATATATAATAATGAAATGATAAAAGCAAAGAAAATAAAGTTGTAAAATAAAATCTGAATTCCTTTAATCAAATTGTTATAATATTTGTAATTTAAAATGGTGACTGATTTTTAAAATAACTGACTTATGACAGTCGGTTTTTTGGTCGTTCTAAGTCGGCAGCAATAATAAATAATAAGTTAGTATAAATTAATTATTCCACGTTGGTATGAATTTATTATTTTATTTTATTTCAATGTAAACAAAACAGTCAAAAGAAAGTACAATTAATTACATATACAAAACAATTCAAGGACCAAAAACTGTTAACAGCTTATTACTTAATAGTGAATTGCACTTTAACAATCAAAAACAAACACTATCATATATATGTATACATTCTTAAATCTAAATAAAAAAGTATAAAAACACAAAGTTATCATTGCTTGGTGGGACTTTGAGGAAAATAAGAAAAGGAGGAGATAATGGAAGAGGAACAAATTGCACATAATTCGTACGTCAGCCCACCCTCCCAGCAAGTGAAACCCTCAACACTCTCCTGAACTTATTAAATTCATATCGATGTTGTTAAAAAAGGTGTTGAAGTTTCCACATGCTCTTTGGAGAAAGGAACTTTGAGCATAATTCGTGGGGCACCTGGGCATTCTAAAAGTGAGAGATGTCCTAGAACTTCGGAGAGGACAATTAAAACCTTTCATTCAAAAGATCAGGAGAGTCTACCATATTATTTAGTAATTTGTATAAAAAAGTCAATAATTGTGCGACGATTATACTGCTTATATTTATTACATTTCTTTCGTCTAACCTTAGTGTTAACTGACAGAGGGAGTATTTAGAGCAGGTGTGCCACGACATTTTTTCCTCTGATAATTCTCAAATAAAATTAAACATAATTTAAATGAGTTGTTTTATCGTACGTTCTTTTTAATAAAAAAACACAGTATTTAAAAATACCGACATTCAGAGATAAAACTAACTTTAAAACGTGGAATCGTCAATTTACATATTTATGTAGGTAGGTACCTATATGTAATAATTAAGTATAAGAAATTCTACTGTTTATCGGTTTATGATACAATTTATAATTTTCTATAATGAGCTGATATCGAATCATTTTTGTGTTTATTGTGAAAATCAATCAATAACTTGCAAGTCAATCAATAACTTTAGGAACAAATTAAGTTGAAACTTGCACCTTAACTTTAATACATTATTCTTTGTGAATTGATTTTCTTGATAAAAAAATGAATACCTAAACAAGTGTAGGTATACATCTTCCTACATTCGCTAAATAAAGCATAACTGGTTATGCTTTAGACCAGTGGTCTAAAAACATTCCAGACTTAGGGCCATACTGATTAATCCAGTTAGTTCCAAGGGCAAAAACCATTTTAATTTTCTTGCAATTATCTATAATTTCTAAACTAGTCGCCGAGTACGCGCCTTCAGTGAGGATTCGGTATTCTTTTGTTAAATTTACTAGTTCAATTACTATTGTGTTGAACAGTATTGTAACGACTGCGATATCTGGTGGTCACATGTGGAAATAGGTAGGTAGTGGAAGAACCCTCTATACATCAATAAAAGATAGCGCTAGTAGTATTTTTTCGCGAATAACCCATATATGTAGTTGGTTCGAAAAGGGACTGGTGTATTCCACTCATTTCTAGATTGCAGTAATGAGATTAAAAAAAAGCTAGTGGCGCGAGTTTGCCGTTGGTCAGTCCTCCTAGGAAAGGCCACAGATTATATTTTGGTAGGGAATGCAAAGGAAGCGAAACTGTCTCTTGTGTTTATAATACGTCCAATTCAGTAACTTTTTGAACTAAAATAGGAACTAAAACTAAAATCTACAAAAATAGTGCACCGTAGATAATAATTTGAACTTAAATTGTCTATGGCGCAGACTACGCACTTTGGCTATGTTTATTTATGTCATGTCCCCGTAATGTCACCTAACCTAACATTTCAATTGATCTGCACTAATATTATTTTCAACATAACGTGACACGTGTAAATCATCCATTTTTTTTTTGTTTCCGTACACAACTGGTGTTTTCAACTTAACTAAAATATCCCGGACTGCTGTGAAAATAACTAGTACGCTTCCAATTCGGTGTGAACTAAAATTAGGAAAGTTTTGACAGTTGATTAGACAAAAATGTGGTTATAGAATAGGGAATTGAACTTATTTGTGACTTAATTGGAGTAAGAATGTTCCTATTTCATCGTTATAAAATATCAACTTGGACTAAGTGGATTAGAAACGCACCTATTTTAGCCGGAACGTTCTTAAAAGTTATAAAATCGGACGTAATGTGTTGTATGTTTATGTGTTTAATTGTTATAATGTTTAGAATTTTAGTTGGATTTATTGAAATTATTTTAGTATTACTTCAACTTGTCATTTAGCTAGTTTTTTTCTCATTTCTTATGACTTGCTGTTTGTTTACTGTATGTGTGCGTGTGTGTGCTGTGTGTGTATTTTATATGGTCCAGTATATTAGGTGTGTATGGAGAGTGCCTGCGCATGTATGTTAGGAAGTGTATGATCAATTGTGCTGAATCCACTTTAAAATAATGTTGTTTTACTTACAAAACCAAAGACTGCATCCAATATAACACAGGGATTATCCCTAGCATATTGGAGAGCAAAAGCTCTAATTGACAACAAAGCGCAAGAGAGTGTCAATGGTCTGGATGTGTATGTGTAACCTTCCTATTGTCTCTGTCTTAAATATAAATATAATATATATATTTTTACTCTTCACACTATGGAATAGGGGAGAGTCATGATTTCGCAAAATTTAAGCGTATTTTTTTTACATCAATTTCTCAATGGGTATCATGTAGAGAATGCACACTATGAGTTTCGTCGTGATGTGTTTGTGTGTATGGCGTATACGCTGTACGCCGTACGCCGTACGCCGTAGCATTTATCTTTTTTGTGTCCTCTCTACAGCCCAAACTATAAGTCTGATCGACTTCATATTAACATCATATGTGTAAAGTGCAAAGACCTAGAGCTGATTAGTTTTCCATAGACAACTTTTGATTTCTTCTCTATGAATTCATCATTTACGTTGTTTTTTTTTGTGTCCTCTCTGCAGCCCAAACTATAAGTCCGATTGACTTCATATTGATATCACATGTGTTAAGTCCATAAACTTAGAGCTGATTAGTTTTCCATAGACAACGGTTCATTTTTTCCCAATGTTTCTTTATGATTTCATCTATTAAAACTGAAAAAATGCTCTCACGACCTGGAAATTAGAGATATTTTAATTTGGTTTCAATTATTTATACAACACCAAGAATCTTCATAAAATTGTATTCAAAGTTGGTCAATGTTAAAAGAAAAATATTCAACGGTTTCAAAAATTATATTTTATTTAATGGATATTTGTATGAAACTTATATGTAACAAGAGAATTTTTTTATATTTGGCAATGTTCAGTTCATTGATTTCATATTGATATAAGAATATTAATAGCTTGAACTTAGAACTGATTAGCTTTTCATAGATATCATAAAATTTCTTCATATGATATCACGTGTCAACATTGTCAAAATGCTCTAACTCTCTTTGAAACAAAATTTATCTGCTTTTTTTAAAATATTTCATACAACATAAGCAGTCTTCACTATACTGCATTAATAGTTTGTCTATCTTAACATAAAAATATACTATCGGAAGAAAATTTATATTCCTGATAGTAACATTTAGTATGAATAAAAATGTAATTAGATAAATTTCTATGTATGGAAACGTTCAGTAATTTGATTTCATGTTATAATGTAAAGAGCTTGAACATAGAACTGATAAGCTTTCCATAAATAACAAAAAAAATCTTCATATGATATCACCTGTCAAAATTTGGAAAATACTCTCGCATTCTTTAGAACAAAATTTATCTGCTTTTTTTAAAATATTTCATACAACATAAGCATTCTTCCCTATACTGCATTAATAGTTTGTCTATCTTAACATAAAAATATACTATCGGAAGAAAATTTATATTCCTGATAGTAACATTTAGTATGAATAAAAATGTAATTAGATAAATTTCTATGTATGGAAACGTTCAGTAATTTGATTTCATGTTATAATGTAAAGAGCTTGAACATAGAACTGATTAGCTTTCCATAAATAACAAAAAAAATCTTCATATGATATCACGTGTCAAAATTTTGAAAATGCTCTCGCGTTCTTTAAAACAAAATTTATCTGCTTTTTTTAAAATATTTCATACAACATAAGCATTCTTCCCTATACTGCATTAATAGTTTGTCTATCTTAACATAAAAATATACTATCGGAAGAAAATTTATATTCCTGATAGTAACATTTAGTATGAATAAAAATGTAATTAGATAAATTTCTATGTATGGAAACGTTCAGTAATTTGATTTCATGTTATAATGTAAAGAGCTTGAACATACAGACGGTGGCCAAATTAATACAATCAAAGGAAAAAAATGCAAAAATAATTGTATTTTTAGCTGTTATCCAGCAAAATCGAATCACATCAGTATATTTTTAATTGTGGCAACTCCCTTCATTATTGTTATCGTACTTGCAACACTTTTTAAGCATCAACATGAAGTTTGTCACATACAAGATACGATAATGTCAGTTTAGTATTGGTCTTCACAGAGTGTGCGGGTGTTAATGGAATATTTTGCCCATTGATTTTGTGTTTATTTGAGACAGTGTTTGAGTGTTTCTTACATTTTTTTTTAAATAACAGGTAAACCTAATATTTATTACTAAATATTTATCACAATTATACTACTTATCAAATTATTACGATTTTGATAAATTATTTTCTAAATGTATGCTGAATTTCAGAATTTTTTTTTTATTTTAGAAATGGGAAGATCTTGTGACCTCACTCCAAGAAAAAAATCTAAAATTGCAACCCTTCTTGGTCACTGTGAATACAGTCAACGAGAAATTGCCACACTTACCAATGTTTCTCAATATTCTGTGCACAAAATAAGTAGGCAAATGAAAGGAAATGTACCCCTTGAACCATCTCGAATAGGAAAATGTGGACGAAAGCGCATTACTACTCCGCGAACAGAAAGAAAAATCAGAAATGTTGCTCTAGAAAATAGACAGAAGCCTCGAAAAGTAATAAAATCTATTTTGCAGACCACAGGAGTCAATATATCTGATCGTACATTGAGACGAAGATTGGTGGAAATGGACCTCAAATGTTATCGCCCAGTGAAAAAGCCAAAACTAACACCTGAAATGCGTAAAAAGCGACTAGGATGGCACTAAAACACCAAAATTGGAACGAAGACGATTGGAGCAAGGTATTAGAATGTAAAATAAGTTTTTATGAAACTTTCTGTATTAAATAAAATTGACTAGTGAAAACTTCTCGTGTTCTTTCAGGTTTGTTTTTCTGATGAATCCTCAATCCAAATACTGCAGGACAAAACTCAATATGTGAGAAGAAGGCCAGGTGAAAAATATAATGAGGAATGTGTGGTCCAAAGAGTGAAGCACCCTCAGTCAATAATGATCTGGTCAGTGATTAGTGGGATGGGTATGGGAAGGCTGTATATTGTGAATGGCACAATGCGCCAGGACCAGTATATAGAAGTTTTAAAAGGGAGACTAAAGCCTCAAGTGGCCGAATGGTTTCCAAATGGAAAATATGTATTTATGCATGATTCTGCACCCTGCCACAAAGCGAAAACCGTTACTAAATTTCTAGAAGGAGAAAAAATAAAGGTATTAGATTGGCCAGGAAATTCACCGGATCTAAATCCAATTGAAAACGTTTGGGAGGCTCTGAAAAGGGCAATTGTAAAAAAAGGTGTCATCACCAACAAAAGACAACTAATAGAAAACATAATTGAGGCATGGCACAACACACCAGAATTAAAAAATATCTCAATTAAATGTATCTCCAGCATGCCCAGAAGAATATCAGCAGTAATTAAAGCTAAGGGAGGATTTACTAAATATTGATCATTTTACCATAAAACGTATTTTATTATCAATAAACTATTATATATTCATAGTAAATGCATTTTATTTTATAAAAATATATTAAATCTCCCATAATATTCTAGAAAGATCGAAATAAAATAAAAAAATAATAATTTTCAATGATTCGAAGTCTAAAAACTGCTATAAATTCATTTGATTGTATTAATTTGGCCACCGTCTGTAGAACTGATTAGCTTTCCATAAATAACAAAAAAAATCTTCATATGATATCACGTGTCAAAATTTTGAAAATGCTCTCGCGTTCTTTAAAACAAAATTTATCTGCTTTTTTTAAAATATTTCATACAACATAAGCATTCTTCCCTATACTGCATTAATAGTTTGTCTATCTTAACATAAAAATATACTACCGGAAGAAAATTTATATTCCTGATAGTAACATTTAGTATGAATAAAAATGTAATTAGATAAATTTCTATGTATGAAAACGTTCAGTAATTTGATTTCATGTTATAATGTAAAGAGCTTGAACATAGAACTGATTAGCTTTCCATAAATAACAAAAAATTTCTTCATATGATATCACGTGTCAAAATTTTGAAAATGCTCTCGCGTTCTTTAAAACAAAATTTATCTGTTTTTTTTATAATATTTCATACAACATAAGCATTCTTCACTATACGGCATTAATAGTTTGTCTATCTTAACATAAAAATATACTATCGGAAGAAAATTTATATTCCTGGTAGTAACATTTAGTAAGAATAAAAATGTAATTAGATAAATATCTATGTATGGAAAAGTTCAGTAATTTGATTTCATGTTATAATGTAAAGAGCTTGAACATAGAACTGATTACCTTTCCATAAATAACAAAAAAAATCTTCATATGATATCACGTGTCAAAATTTTGAAAATGCTCTCGCGTTCTTTAAAACAAAATTTATCTGCTTTTTTAAAAATATTTCATACAACATAAGCATTCTTCACTATACTGCATTAATAGTTTGTTTATCTTAATATAAAAATATACTATCGGAAGAAAATTTATATTCCTGGTAGTAACATTTAGTATGAATAAAAATGTAATTAGATAAATTTCTTTGTATGGAAAAGTTCAGTAATTTGATTTCATGTTATAATGTAAAGAGCTTGAACATAGAACTGATTAGCTTTCCATAAATAACAAAAAAATTCTTCATATGATATCACCTGTCAAAATTTGGAAAATGCTCTCGCGTTCTTTAAAACAAAATTTATCTGCTTTTTTTAAAATATTTCATACAACATAAGCATTCTTCACTATACTGCATTAATAGTTTGTCTATCTTAACATAAAAATATACTATCGGAAGAAAAATTATATTCCTGATAGTAACATTAAGTATGAATAAAAATGTAATTAGATAAATTTCTATGTATGGAAACGTTCAGTAATTTGATTTCATGTTATAATGTAAAGAGCTTGAACATAGAACTGATTAGCTTTCCATAAATAACAAAAAATTTCTTCATATGATATCACGTGTCAAAATTTTGAAAATGCTCTCGCGTTCTTTAAAACAAAATTTATCTGCTTTTTTTATAATATTTCATACAACATAAGCATTCTTCACTATACTGCATTAATAGTTTGTCTATATTAACATAAAAATATACTATCGGAAGAAAATTTATATTCCTGGTAGTAACATTTAGTATGAATAAAAATGTAATTAGATAAATTTCTATGTATGGAAAAGTTCAGTTATTTGATTTCATGTTATAATGTAAAGAGTTTGAACATAGAACTGATTAGCTTTCCATAAATAACAAAAAATTTCTTCATATGATATCACGTGTCAAAATTTTGAAAATGCTTTCGCGTCCTTTATAACAAAATTTATCTGCTTTTATTAAAATATTTCATACAACATAAGCATTCTACACCATACTGCAATAATAGTTTGTCTATCTTAACATAAAAATATACTATCGATAGAAAATTTATTTTCCTGGTAGTAAAATTTAGTATGAATAAAAATGTATATAATAAGATAAATTTCTTATGTATGGAAAAGTTCAGTAATTTGATTTCATGTTATAATGTAAAGAGCTTGAACATCGAACTGATTAGCTTTCCATAAATAACAAAAATTTCTTCATATGATATCACGTGTCAAAATTGTCAAAAAGCTCTAACGTCCTTTAAAACAAAATTTATCTGCTTTTATTAAAATATTTCATACAACATTAGAATTCTTCACCATACTGCATTAATAGTTTGTCTATCTTAACATGAAAATATACTATCGTTAGAAAATTTATATTCCTGGTAGTAAAATTTAGAATGAATAAAATATTTCATTGTCAATATTTGTGGTGTGGAGAGTTTAGTGTTGGCCACAACCCACTCGTTTTTATATATCTTTAATATTGTTGTCAAACCTCTTTATGTAAAATGTCATGTTTATTATAAATAAATAAAAATAAAATCTAGAAAGTAAATTAAACCGAGTTACAATAAAATCTTAAATAAAATTAAAAAAAAAATCTCTTTTTTTTAATTGAAAAATAAATTTGTTGCAACAACAAGCAATAAGCTGTCGCGGGCCTGATTCGTGACCTGGCTGGCCGAATTTGGTCCGCGGACTGTAGTTTGGAGACCCTGCAGTTTGGAGTTCAAACTCACCATCACTGGATTACTATGCCAGCGCGGTTCCCACTCTACCACCGATCCATCTAAAATAAATAAAGCGTTCTCATTTAGTTGAATAAAGAGTTCTATTTCGCTATCTTAAGGCTTACCTATGAATAATGAAGAAAATTTGAGTAAATACCAACTGGTAAACGCACATTATTCATTTAAATCGGCTCAATGTAAGAATTATAATATTTTAATCTTGTACTTACCTAAAAGGGATTTTTCCATTGTTAATCTTAAGTACGTATTCGTTACTTTTCGTTGAAGGTAGAGAGAGACCTCTTAAATATTATTAACGTTCATTTTATTCATAAAAGAAACGAAGCAAATTAACCTGGTTGTTTAGGTATTTCGGACAAAATTGGTATTATGAATGTTCTTAATAACATCATAATACAAACCTACCTGAGGCGATCTTCCTTTGTCTTTCTTGCCTTTGACTTTGAGACTGTTACTTTAACATTATACTTATACTATTTAATACACACAAAGTATGTACTTGTAGATATCTTAATTATCCGAGAGAAATATAAAAACGTTTCTGCGATTAGGTATTTTTCTTATTTCAACCACTTCTGTTTATTAAAAAGGAAAAAGAAAGGTAATATAAAATCATTTCTAATTAAAACTTGAATCGGAAGTTATATGGAGAGGTTATAAATTGCTCTGGGGAGCAATTCTGGTCAACAGGCGAATACGACGTTTGACGTTTGCCAGTATTTAAGCGTGTATTTGTGATGAAAGCTCAACAAATATTTGTTTAATAAGCTACCATTTCCTTAAACTGAGGTGAGACTCATCGTTTTAGTCATTACAATGCACTTTGTTTCAAGCCACGTATCGGTTAAGTTAGGTTAGGTTAGGTTAGGTTAGGTTAGGTTAGGTATTTGATACGAACTGTTTCGGAGAGACAGCTCATTCCTCAGGACTGATTGAACACTCGTCTGAAATGAATGATGAAAACAATCGTCTTCGTGTTTTTGTTTGGTTACATATTAAAGTTTAAATCCATCACATTTTGAAGATCAATCTTTTAATTTAAAAAAAAATGTCTAAAATTTTATAAAACACATTGAAATGAAATGAAAGTTTTTTTTGTATTAGGCAATTCATCCTGCAAAGAGTGCTTTGTGCCAATTTAATGTTTACTGTTTATAAAGAAAGTTATTTTTGATCATATGTTTAGATTTTTTTTCTTTTAGTTAAGGCAATTCACCCTGTCAAGAGTGCTATGTGCCAATTATTTCATGTCGGAGGAGAAAAGTTAATTTTATTATAAATTTATGTCATTCAATGAAAGGAATTTTGAAATAACTAAATAAATATGTTTAGATTATTTATAAATATAAATTTTTAAATGACAGACAATACATAAGAATTTCGGAGGGACAAGAGATGTTGGATATTAAGTGGAGATTGATGAGTAATTTTGAATAGTAATCTGTATATACTTTTGAAACTGGAATTGTTTTTACAGTTAAAAAATACGTGATTAATTGTTTCATCCTTCTCACCACACTGACAAGGAGGACTACTTAAAACTCTAATTCTATACAGATGGGAGGCAATTGAAAAGTAGCCAATTCTCATTCTGGAAATACATGATATAAACCTTTTTGAAGAGTTCTTGAAGAGATTTTTTGCTGGATACCGAAAATGAAAGTTCTAAAACTTTGAATATACAGGGAACGTTAAATTGTTTGGTAAAAGAGTTTTTTTTGATATTTTACCAACAAACTTCTTACAAATATGAGAATAAAGTTAATTTCGATATTTTTACTGCATATTTTTTCAAAAGATCAAACAAAATCTTGTTTAAAATAGTGCGATATTGGCAAAATAAACAGATTGGACAAGATGGAAATTTTTAAGGGAGTGGACTTACTGTGCCAGATGTCTTCCTCCTTTTCTCTGTCGAATAGTTCTTCCATCTTCTCTTCACTAGTTCAACATAATATGATTCACTCATTATCTGTAATATATGCAATGTACGTGCGAATGCCGCTAACGCATTTAAAAAAATATATTAATTTGTGCACGGCGCTTTCACAAGTTGCGTATGGAGTTGCGTATGGAGATGCGTATTTGCGAGACTGAAGAATCTGGCATACTCGCGCGCGGACAGAGAGACGAGATTATTGTTGCCACTTTCGGCTATGAATGTAGGTATAATAGGGGTTTAGGTATGTCAGGAAGATGAGGATAGGTACAAATGGAAAAATTTAATCTGGAATTGTCATTTTATGGCTGTGCATGGGATTTAAAACATGAAAATATAAACAAAATCGTCAATTAAATTGCACAATAAAAATTCGCTTTAAATAAAGAGTATCTTTTTTATTTAATATTGCTTCTCGGGCAACTAAATAAATAAAATAAAGTGTATCTTTTTTATTTAATATTGCTTCTCGGGCAACTAAATAAATAAAATAAAGTGTATCTTTTTTATTTAATATTGTTTCTCGGGCAACTAAATAAATAAAATGAAGTATATCTTTTTTATTTAATATTGCTTCTCGGGCAACTAAATAAATAAAATAAAGTGTATCTTTTTTATTTAATATTGCTTCTCGGGCAACTAAATAAATAAAATAAAGTGTATATTTTTTATTTAATATTGCTTCTCGGGCAACTAAATAAATAAAATAAAGTGTATCTTTTTTATTTAATATTGCTTCTCGGGCAACTAAATAAATAAAATAAAGTGTATATTTTTTATTTAATATTGCTTCTCGGGCAACTAAATAAATAAAATAAAGTGTATATTTTTTATTTAATATTGCTTCTCGGGCAACTAAATAAATAAAATAAAGTGTATCTTTTTTATTTAATATTGTTTCTCGGGCAACTAAATTAATAAAATAAAGTGTATCTTTTTTATTTAATATTGCTTCTCGGGCAACTAAATAAATAAAATAAAGTGTATCTTTTTTATTTAATATTGCTTCTCGGGCAACTAAATAAATAAAATAAAGTGTATCTTTTTTATTTAATATTGCTTCTCGGGCAACTAAATAAATAAAATAAAGTGTATATTTTTTATTTAATATTGCTTCTCGGGCAACTAAATAAATAAAATAAAGTGTATCTTTTTTATTTAATATTGCTTCTCGGGCAACTAAATAAATAAAATAAAGTGTATCTTTTTTATTTAATATTGCTTCTCGGGCAACTAAATAAATAAAATAAAGTGTATCTTTTTTATTTAATATTGCTTCTCGGGCAACTAAATAAATAAAATAAAGTGTATATTTTTTATTTAATATTGCTTCTCGGGCAACTAAATAAATAAAATAAAGTGTATCTTTTTTATTTAATATTGTTTCTCGGGCAACTAAATAAATAAAATAAAGTGTATCTTTTTTATTTAATATTGTTTCTCGGGCAACTAAATAAATAAAATAAAGTGTATCTTTTTTATTTAATATTGCTTCTCGGGCAACTAAATAAATAAAATAAAGTGTATCTTTTTTATTTAATATTGCTTCTCGGGCAACTAAATAAATAAAATAAAGTGTATCTTTTTTATTTAATATTGTTTCTCGGGCAACTAAATAAATAAAATGAAGTATATCTTTTTTATTTAATATTGCTTCTCGGGCAACTAAATAAATAAAATAAAGTGTATCTTTTTTATTTAATATTGCTTCTCGGGCAACTAAATAAATAAAATAAAGTGTATATTTTTTATTTAATATTGCTTCTCGGGCAACTAAATATATAAAATAAAGTGTATCTTTTTTATTTAATATTGCTTCTCGGGCAACTAAATAAATAAAATAAAGTTTATATTTTTTATTTAATATTGCTTCTCGGGCAACTAAATAAATAAAATAAAGTGTATATTTTTTATTTAATATTGCTTCTCGGGCAACTAAATAAATAAAATAAAGTGTATCTTTTTTATTTAATATTGTTTCTCGGGCAACTAAATTAATAAAATAAAGTGTATCTTTTTTATTTAATATTGCTTCTCGGGCAACTAAATAAATAAAATAAAGTGTATCTTTTTTATTTAATATTGCTTCTCGGGCAACTAAATAAATAAAATAAAGTGTATCTTTTTTATTTAATATTGCTTCTCGGGCAACTAAATAAATAAAATAAAGTGTATATTTTTTATTTAATATTGCTTCTCGGGCAACTAAATAAATAAAATAAAGTGTATCTTTTTTATTTAATATTGCTTCTCGGGCAACTAAATAAATAAAATAAAGTGTATCTTTTTTATTTAATATTGCTTCTCGGGCAACTAAATAAATAAAATAAAGTGTATCTTTTTTATTTAATATTGCTTCTCGGGCAACTAAATAAATAAAATAAAGTGTATATTTTTTATTTAATATTGCTTCTCGGGCAACTAAATAAATAAAATAAAGTGTATCTTTTTTATTTAATATTGTTTCTCGGGCAACTAAATAAATAAAATAAAGTGTATCTTTTTTATTTAATATTGTTTCTCGGGCAACTAAATAAATAAAATAAAGTGTATCTTTTTTATTTAATATTGCTTCTCGGGCAACTAAATAAATAAAATAAAGTGTATCTTTTTTATTTAATATTGCTTCTCGGGCAACTAAATAAATAAAATAAAGAGTATCTTTTTTCCAAAAAAACTCTTTATTAAATTCTATGATAAAATGTCCTTGAAAATAGTTTATTTAAATTTAATTAAAACTATCATAAAAATATCTCATATTTTTGAGGATTATAATAATAATAATAATAATAATGAACACTTCCTTGCACCCTGCGCAAGTGGCGAGTTTATTGCCTTATGGCAATTTCTTCCAACTAACCAGTGTTTCCAGCCCAGAGAAGCAATATTTGCGTGAGAAATAAATTTAAATAAATTTCTCCTCTGCTGGGAATCGAACCCAGGACGCCCGCACAGAAACCGAACGGCTTACCAACTGTGCCACGGCGGTCGATTATGAAGAGCTTGTTTAAGAAAAGAAGGAATTACATGCGATTTCGATTAGATACTGGATAATTTTTTTTTTCTATTCAATAAATATTTAATTATTAATATTATTATTAACTTCATACCTATTTTTTTACAATACTTGTATATTGCGGAATTTATAGTGTACCTACCTACTGCATACATTATCACTTTTATTAAAACGAGTGGGTTGTGGCCAACACTTAACTCTCCACACCATAGTAAGCCTTCATTTTTTTCTTGAAATATTGACAATAGAACATATTTATTAGATTCTTAAACAAATATCAGATTCCCAGAGGACAAAAGTTTTCACAAAACACCAAACACAAAAAACACTGTCACAAAACTCATAGTATGCACTTTCTACATGATACCTGTTGAGAAATTTTAAGTAAAATTGCATTACTAGCAAGATGAGCACATATGAGACAGTGTATCAATGTTGATGAGGCGATGTATATGTGTCAAGATAGAAGAATGCGGTGTTAGGTTATCACTGCCAACCCTTGAGGAAGATAGAAATGGAGAGTAAAAAATACACTTGTCTATAGAGACACATACAATATCAATACGAAGTTGATTATTCAATTTTCCCTTACAGAAGCTATTTTATTTTTGTAATAAATAAAATAGCTTCTTATAAAACAAATATGAAATTAATTTTAAAAAAATTGAAATTAATAACAAAACGAATATGAAATAATACAAATATGAAATTTATTTTACATCGATATATTACATTTTCCTCTAAATTTTGACAATCCTTAAATGCATTTTTGATGAGTGTGTTTTTATTGTATCAAAATTTTAAACAGTATAAAAATACCTAGATTTTCCAGACCGCGAGAGCATTTTGAAAATTTGGACAGTTGAAATCATAGAGAAGAAATTAACGGATATCTATGGAAAACTAATCTAAGTTTATGGACTTTACATATATGATATCAATATGAAGTCAATCGAACGCCATACGCCATACATACAAACACATCACGACGAAACTCACAGTGTGCACTCTCTACATGATACCCGTTGAGAAATTGATGTAAAAAAATACGCTTAAAAATTGTGAAATCACTACTCCATAATGTGGAGAGTAAAAAATTGCAAGCGATTTGAACGGAGACGATTGAACTATTCATGTAAATCTACAATGAATTGAAAGAAAACCATTGCGTTGCGAGCGTCTTTTGCTATTTTCTTCTTCTTCTTGTGTCATGTCAGGTTCCTGCGACG
The DNA here is from genome assembly GCA_963576475.1 of Molanna angustata. Taxonomy (NCBI): domain Eukaryota; kingdom Metazoa; phylum Arthropoda; class Insecta; order Trichoptera; family Molannidae; genus Molanna; species Molanna angustata. The sequence goes on along the minus strand of OY754965.1, from coordinate 19,670,812 downwards.
TTGACTACCACCATAGAGAAAGCCTCTATGTCATGTGCAGTGCGAAACAGCTCCTCCACAGTTCTCATACCGGTCCATTCCCGGATATTTCGCAGCAAGGAAAGCTGCCTTCTTCCGACCCCTCTACGACCCTCTCTTCCCTAAAACTATACTAACTTTAATAATAATAATAATAATAAGGACAATTTATAAAGCGCCGTTTAGTGACAACCGTGGTCACCTCAAGGGCGCTTTCAGTTTGCAAAAAAACAATTTAAAATTAGTCCTATAGCTAACACACTGAAAATGGTGAAACATTAAACTTTAAAAAATTCAATAAGTTAAAATTAAGTTAAAATTAGTCCTATAGCTAACACATTGAAAATGGTGAAATATAAAACTTAAAAGATACCTAGAAATCACAAATTAATCTTGTTACATAATCCAGATGAAATTAATTATAAAAAATAGTCGATTCAAAGTAAACTGGCATAATATTTAGTATCTACACATAATATTATTGAACGGATGAAGGACAATCTGGATACGACTTGCGGAAAAGATGAGTTTTTAATTTCTTCTTGAATTCATTGATATTTTCGGCACATCTTATATCCATTGGAAGATTGTTCCATGACTTTGGTCCAGAAACGCCAAAAGATCGATGTAAGTATTTTGGCTTATTTGTGAGATTGGTTTCTACTAGTTTTTTATTGGATTGCGCGTGGGTCATTGATCTTAGCGTACTTTGTTTGTTTATTGTTAGGTGAAAATGGAACACAAAGTTCCGATATATATTCCGGGGCCATGCTATTGAGTGTTTACTATACTAAAACGAAAGAACAAGGTCCATAAAAATGTTAATAAAAAAATATGTAACTAAGTATTTTTTTAGTGTCGTTTTGAATAAATTGCTATTTTGAATCCTAAGACTACTTTGTTTATTCAATTTGACTAAAATACATCGACTATTTCCAAGATTTTACGAGTACATAAATCGAATCAAACGTCTCATAATTGAAACTCTTGAGTTTTTCTCGGAACCTTCGTTCAGTTTCTCTTTGATAGAATAAGTCCTCGGTGATAGATACATCTCGTTAAGAGCTGGTTGGTATAACCGCTGGAGTATCTATACTATAGGTCCTATAGGATACTCTCAGAGGGTACGGAGGGAATGGAATTATATGAGTTGTGCTGAGAGGGGGTTGTGTTGACGGTGTGGGGGGGGACGTTAACCTTATTAACACTCTTAATCTTATCTTATCTCCCCCCTCGCGATTCTTCTCTTCAATCTTCCCATTTCCATCCTCCAACGCCGGGGGAAGAATATTAACGTGAAACAATACAATTTCATTCTTCTTGGGGACAAAGGCGAAATGCCAGTGTTTAAATGGAATAAGAAACTTGTAATTATAAAGTTAAAACATTATAAGTTTAAAACGTCGGCGTCGAATCCAATTATTTATTAACGCGTTTTTCAAAACAATAATATACAATAGGTACAAGAATTTCAGAGACCATGAGGTGACATATATGAAAAATAAGTGCAAAAAATATATTATTCAATGTCACACTTACCCTACGAGAAGATTTCAGGATTTTAGACTTAGTTTAAATAGTTTAAACCATAAAGGTCTCATAATATATAAAAGTTTATTACCACCAAACATAAAAGAAACCACAAGTCTTGTCACCATTCGTAGGCTAGATCTTGAATACATAATGAAAAACTATTAATATTCTCCATAGTTTTACATGATGTTTATATAATTTAATGTTATACTCTTACTATAATTATTTGTTTCAAAAAGTTTTATTTTTATATTTTTTGTTTGAACTAGATGTATTAATTTGTATATGTTTTTACATCTAAATAAATGTTAGTACTACTTCTGTTTGTACCTTCTATCGGATGATATTTTCGTAAAAAAAAGTTATAATTAATAATCGAATATTTTTATTATAGCATATGCGCAAACATTGGATTATTTTCCCTGTCGGGAGTCAAAGGTATTTTTTAACAGATTTTTAATTATCTCAATAGAGACGAAGTTGGAATATTTATTGTAGGAGAACCGGTAAATCAAGGCACCTACAGGGCTTACGACCTGTCATCGACTGGTTTACGTGATCACTTTATGCGCTTGCGCAACGTTGATCATGCCTTTTTAATGAGATCCCTATCAATTCAATTTTGAAAGTTCTATATATTGTAATACTGAAATTCTTTTCGCTTGAAAATAAGGATTTTTTTTATTTAACACCAGTTTTCAAAAGTATGTTACCGTAAAAGTGAATATAATTGTTAAGATACCTGTGTGAGAAGACGTTTATTTTGACTGTATCATTTATGGGTTCAATTCTGAAGAAGATTTTTTTTAAATGAACATTAATGTCATTAAAAACAATAATATGTTCACGAACTGTCACATTTTTTTTATAAGACTATTCACCCTGCAAAGAGTGCTTTAGCATTTCATAATACACTAGTGATTTTCTTTTTTCAAATTAATTTCCTTTTTTAATGCAAACTTCAAAATAGCACAAAATGCATAAAATTAGTAAATTTCACATTTATTTAAAAATTTAATGCGTTTTAAAATTTTTATATAAACCCAATATATACTAAGTACCTACATCAAATATATAATAAATAATTTTTAACCTTACAAGTAAAACAAATACATATTAACGTCAATTGACATTAATAATTTTTGTAAGAAATGTGTACATTTTTTACTATACGCGAATAAATAATATCTTCCCATTTACAGTTAGGTATACTAAAACTTCCTTAACAAAATAAAAGGCACACTAAATAACATGAGTATCTCGATGTAAAGTACATGTACAAAATAGAAATGTTATGTATAATGCCGAATATAAATATAATAAAAATACAAATATCTTTTGACAACATATTTACCAGTCATCCCTCGGGAGACGTGTAGGGTCTATTCCGCAAGCTCCGAGGTATCGGAGCAAACGGATACATTCTGAATGTACGACATCGAGAAACATATCATATTAATATTCAATACATTTTTCCACGGGCTCACGAGAAAATAATATATAATACGACACATCATTTCGCATGAAAGTAGTTTCAGACTGAAAAGTGAATATTATGTATTATAATACTTAAATCGTGATAGATGATGTCCATATTTCACAAGAGCATTCCAAGCCAAGGAAGTGGCGGAGGAAAGATTTTAATGGAAAGGGACGACAGCGTCTTTGGCGTTGTTATTCCTGTATATGAGAATAGTCGGTTTTTTTGTGAGATTGCCCCGTGGATTATGTTACTGTACTCCTGTGGGAGTATTCAAGCCGGCTGTCATTCCGGCGAGTGTATCAATTTGTTACCGAGTATTAAAGGGATATACAATATAAGGCACACTTCACACATACACATACAGCCGACGTACACACTTTCTAGAACAATCTTGTCTTCTTTTATAAAATATCACATGGAGTTTCGTTATAATCAACATCTTAATCATATTTTTTTTCATTCTCATCAGTGGGCGATTAATATATCTACTTCAGTATGAACAAGGTTTTTTTTAAACGAACATTTCTGAGAAAAAAAAATAAATAAAATTTAATCAATAACTTGTTGAATAAGAATAAGTTTAACTTTTATTTTAATTAATCATATTTGTTTGAGATTTTTCTATTTTTTTTACTATTTATCATTATGGTGGCTTGGTGTTCTTGGTGGTTTACTGTTCATCATTATAGTGACTTACTGTTCACACTTATGGTGGCTTGGTGTTCTTGGTGGCTTACTGTTCATCATTATGGTGACTTACTGTTCACCATCATGGTGGCTTGGTGTTCTTGGTGGCTTACTGTTCATCATTATGGTGACTTACTGTTCACCATCATGGTGGCTTGGTGTTCTTGGTGGCTTACTGTTCATAATGGTGGCTTACTGTTTACGATTATGGTGACTTACTGTTCACGATTATGGTGGCTGATTATACTAGTCGCCATTATGGAGACAGAGCGGCTATCGCGCTTGATATATAGTTGAGTGGGTGCTGTTTCGAATCCTCTCTCAACCGATTTTGTTCCTATAGCACTAGCATTTTTGCTTAGTTAAGGGACTATATTATATGTTTTGTTACAAGGACATATTCATTCATTAAAAAATAAACATTTATTATTTATGATTTTTTGAAATATTGACAGATTATTTATATTATTTTTATTATTAGATGGGTCGATGGCAGAGCGGTTAGTGCGCTGGGCTAGTAATCCAGTGGTCTCGAGTTCGAATCCTGCCTCGACCGATTTTATTCACCTATAGCACAAGCACAAGCATTTATGCTTAATTTAGAGAATGTAGGAAGATATATATTAACAAAATAAAATACTTCACCCTTGTTTTCAAATGATGTCAAATCAATCTTCTTATTTATTTAACTTTGTACATATTAAAAACAAATACCTATATTGCATACAGGCGACCTTATTTCCATTACAATTATAATAACACTGAGAGAATATAAAGTTGTGAAAATCGTTTTTATTATATTCTTCTGATGATTTTTTACGGGTGTTTGAAATAAACAATTTTGAATAATATTTTTCTTTTTTTTGAGTGCAATATATAAATTTTATTTTTATTGACATAAATTTTTTCAACAAATTTTTATGGAAATGATACACACAATTCAAATGTATAGAACTTTCAAAAAATTACATTGATAAGGAAACTCAATAAGAAGGCATAATTGGTGAACGTTGCGCAAGCGCATAAAGTGATCACGTAAACCAGCCGATGACAGGTCGTAAGCCCTGTAGGTGCCTCGAGTTCCTGGTTCTTCTACAATATCCCAACTTCGTCTCTATTAAGATGTTGAAAAAATTTTTTGTCAAGAACGGGAAGCAGAAGCGTGGGAAGGTCCCAGACCTGATGGTCCGATGACATCAAAAAAGTAGCAGGTCCTGAATGGCGAAGAATGGCACAGGATAGAGACCAGTGGAAGTCCAAGCGGGAGGCCTTTGTCCAATACTGGACTCAAGAAGATTCTGAGTAAGTAAGAAACTAAGTAAGATATGACGTTTGAACGGTTATATTTGTGTTATTTGAGGCTCATTTAGCAATGAAATACACAATCGAAAAATCCCGAAAATACAATAGATGTAACACCAATTTTCGCTAAGTTTTGTAATTTTTTTTTAATATAAATTATTACAAACAATGTATCCCAGCCTAATAATGTACACGTGATTGGAAGAATATTCATAAATTAAGATAACTAGGAAATAATATATTAAGTATGAATTCATATTTGGCAAATTCAGGACACATAAGTTATTATTCATTATATTCTCCGAAGAGTTTCCCTTCTAGATGTAACTGTTTGATACAGTAAAATTAATAACGTTATTTTTATAAGAAAATTCCTTTCAAGTAAACAAACGTCGCAAATCTTCTTCTTCTTCGATAGCGGCAATAAATTTCTAGGCCGTGTTATTTCACAAATACCAGTTCCTAATATAGCCAGTAAATTGACTAAAATATTTTGTAATGTAGGTTCATTGAAATTGCAAGAGAAGGACATTTGAAAATATAAAAGATTTTAGTGTACTTTTAGAGAAACTACTGTAAGAAAATGATACAAATAATTAAGTAGTGTGAAAGACAATAATTTATATGTGAAATATTTTGCTTTTTGAAGAGACAAGGAACGATGTGACATGAAAATGCTTTTAAATACATCATGGTGAGTTGGAGTTATAAATTATTTTGAAATATAAACATACGTACCTACAATTGTTATTTCATGAATACATACATACATACCATCACGCCATGTCCCTCACGGGGTAGGCAGAGAGAACCGAACGCCATTTACTTCTATCTTGACATACATTCATCGCTTCGTCAACATACATACATCTTCTTATACATGTTCGTCTGTTGTTCACGCTTCTCACATTACCGTCTTTCAAAAAACCGTTCAAATGAACGTGTCATCCCTTCCTTGGGTGGCCCCGACCTCTCATTCCATTCCTGTCTGCAATGTTTATTTTCTTCGTCAGGCGTTCCTCATTCATTCTCCCCATGTGGCCAAACCATCTCAATGTGTTCACTTTCATTCTATTAATAACATCTTTCTTTATCCTACATTATTTTCTTATGTCCTCATTTCTGACCCTGTCATACATCGTTCTATTACAGGTTCTTCCAGTTATGAATGACCGCAACATATCAAAGGATGCTATTTCATGAATACACATAGTGAAAAACAAAATTTATTTATTTATTCATTAAGGAATACGAACAGTTAAAGAATATAAATGTGTGTATTACTAATAGCAATATATTAAGTCATCGTTTATCTGCAACCTTACAGTATTCAGGGGGGCAAGTCTGGTTCGACCGGCGAAATCAAAACCCCAGTGATTACCCATATCATGGATATAATTATAGTATGGAGTTCTATGATATCTAACGATATTATAGAACTCCATATAATAACTATATCCATGATATGGGTAATCACGGTGGTTTTGATTTCGCCGATGGAACCAGACTTACGTCCCAGAATGTATTTAAGTGAAAGATTGCAAATAAAAGGCAATAAATGATAAAATTAAAAAAAAGTAAAAAAGTAATATTTGTTTTGAATGGGTCGATGGCAGAGCGGTTAGCACGCTGGGCTATTAATCCAGTGATCGCGAGTTCGAGTCCTGCCTCGACCGATTTCGTTCACCTATAGCACAAGCATTTATTTGCTTATTTTAGGGAACGTAGGAAGTTGTATATGTACTTGTTTAACAAGGACATATTCATTTTCTATATAAAAAAATAATAAAAAAAAAAAATTAACATTAAAGAAATGCACAGTTAAGAAATTGATTATAAAAAACATTAAGGGGCGAAAAAAATAATACATAAACATAACTAATAAATAATACATATACCTACATAAACATAACAATAGTTAAAAATTAAAATTAAAATTAAGAAGCCATTATCCAACTGTCGATTCGTTCATGAGAATTCAATTCTCTTAATGAATCGACATTATTAAGCCAAGATGCGTGTACGAAGGAAAATTTTGTATGGTGTAGTGGACTTTTTGCATGCTAATAACACCAACTAGAGGCCTCGCAGCATATATGTTTCCATACATGGATTTATTCAGAATTCGGAGTAGAACATTTTATGTGAGTTTTGTGTGTGTGTCTATGTGTGTGTGTGGTGTATGTGTGGTGTGTGTGTGTGTGTGTGTGTGTGTGTGTGTGTGTGTCTGTCCCCCCCTTATAACTTTTGATCCGCTCAATTTACAGAGCCCAAATTTTTAGAATATATAAACAGTTATAGGCCTACAAAACTTTTATACTCAGAATTGTGAATTTTTGTTTCAGTCAGGGGTTATCAACTTTTGAAATTTTGGTTTATTTTTCCATATATCTCAGAAACCATAAAAGCTAGAATGCTGAAATTTGGTACAAACATAGACAAATACAAAATCTCAAATTAGTTTTTTTTTTTAAATGCAGGGTTTCTCAAACATTTTTTATTAAGAAAAATATTTTTTTATGATAAATTTACGAGTTTAACTGCTTATATTTCCATTTTTTTTTAAAATATCAAAAAAAGCCGAAACACCCCAACTAGATAATTTAATTTTCAATAAAAAATAATAACATTGTATTAGCACATCTCAATTTTTTTTTAATAATTTTTATAAAAATTGAATTTAGTGACGACATTGCTTCAAACAATTTGTATGGCAATCGCCTACACACGATATCTAAGACATAATTGTTTGATACTAATCTCCAAACATACATACATACCATCATTCTGTTTTCATATTCTGGGTAGAATCAAAGGACTGACCTCCATACTATCCTATCTTGACATACATACATATGTAGGTACAAGTGTTGTATAGAAACCAAATATCTTAAAATATTAAATAATTTGTATTTATGGGATTATAGCTTGGTACTTATTCTTCAACTATACATACTATCGCTATCGGTAGTTGGATCTCATGTGTTACATGCAACTAGTTCAATATTAAAAGTGGTGTATGTGTATTATGTCATCGCATGTTGTGGTGATGATTTTTGAATATGTCTTATTTCTTGTTTGAATGCTGCGTATGATTTGGAGAAGATGTGTGTGTCTGGGAATTTTTGTTGTATTCATTGAGGATGAGGATTTGTCAAAATAGATTGAAGATGGCGTTTGTCATAAAAATTATTATGAACACCAATAATTATTTTCCTAATAAAATCATAACAGAGACATAACATTGTATTTATTTTTATCATTCTGGAAAAAAGTTTAATATCTTCTAATTTAATAAGTGGTAAAAATTATGCAAAAACAAAAATTCTTTTGGATTGCGTCATTAAAATTCTGAGGAGCGCCATCAAGACGACCCAAAGTGAAGAAAAGGAGGTCGATCTTTATGTGAAAAACCGAGAAAAACTGCCACTAGCTGCGTTAAAAATATTAAATTCAAAGCTATTACTGAAATATATTATAACGCTGTGTAATAACAAGCACAAAACGTATTACAACTTAGTTTTCTTAATATATTTTTTATATAAGGACACTTGTTTTATAAATGATACTAGTGCCTTGCTGGTAAAGTTAAGTTTTTATATAAATTTTAGAATCGTGCAATATATTTAGACCGTCAGTAAAGCAGTGTAACATTTGCAGTTGACGTTAGTCGGAATATTCCAACGTGCAGAAAAGAAAAAAATTCACTTCATCACTGACATACCTTTGTCAAAAATATTATACCTTCTTAAATAATTCTCGCTATTTGTTAACACTGACATATCCTTCATACCTTCTTGGGCTGATTTAATATATCAGTTGCAGATTCCAGATATAAAGAGATATTGGCTTTTCTACGAAAAAAATGTCAGATCGATTCGGCGACCAGACACCGAATATAATGTAGATATGTATGGGAAGGGGTAGGCTGCAATAGATGGATGGTGTCGATAGCAGAGTTCTTTAGATACATCGCTAGCATGTGAAATGGGAGAAAGAAAGTCATGGACATGGTGCAATGGAGACTAGTCCTTGAGGCGGCTTAAGCTCTAAAACCACTGAAGATGATAATATTATTGCTTCACAGGGATCGAAAATTCCATAAATAAATAGTGCGTGCTTGAACTAGAAATATAAGCGTTGTTTTTAGTTTAATATAGTTCATATAACTTGTAATATTACTTATGTAATGTAAATGTAACTTGTTTTTATTTTTTCATTCTTGTTTTCATATTACTTCCCATTTATTAAAAAATCTTATTTAACTTTTTTCATCGTCTTTATATGTTTATTATTAATGTATTTTCATATAAATATCCAAAGCTTTGTAATTCTATGTAATTTTTAATTTATAAAATATGTACATACCTTTTTAACGCGAGATTTCGTCTCAACTAAAAAGGGTTATTATTAAATGTATATTATGGAACATACACCTGATTAATTATAACATATATGTAAATTGTAATTTATTAGTTTAATAAACTAAAATATATATGTACAAAATTGAAGGGGAAGGAAAGAAGATAGAAATTCGACTATGATATTGACTTTTGTTTTATTATGGAGGTATATGGATAGGTTATTCCTTTTTTCTAAGTTTATTATTGTTTTCTTCTATTGTGATTTTAATTTCAATGTGTCTTTTTAATATATGTCTGTTAAACTTGTTTAAATGAATTAACAGAATTCATTTAAACAACTTGTTTAAATGAATTAACAGAATTTTAGTTCATCCGAAAATCGAACTTTACCACTAAAAATATTTATGAAAAACGGCATCGAACAAAGATCTTCAATTATACAGAATTAGTCATACCAAACAATTTATTTCATGAATACACAATGGATTTTATTGTAGAGCATTCAAGACTCGATATCTAAATTGAACAAATCAATGAAGTATTCAAGAAATGTAATAAACTATTTTTATAATACAATCTGCTGATTACTGAAGATGTCGGTCTGAATGGTGACTTAATAAATTGACCCAAATTAGATCATTAAATTACATTGACAGTTGATAACAAATAGATCAATTACTTCTCTCGGCAATATAAAAGCAAAAAGGGTTTGTGTGGCTCCGTGATGAAAATAAAGATTATAAAACATATCGTAACTTGACTCACAAAACATGTTTTTCAACTTGCCCCCAAATATATTTTCGTCCTATGCCACATTACATTTTATTAAATGCCTGAATTATTATTCTATTGTTGTTATCTATATCAAATAACTCACAATGAACGTCGTGATTTAAATTTTATCGGATTACGTAAATTATATAATACGCTGATGACGCACATTTAATTAGTCTATGAAGGTTTCAAAAACAAAAATATAGTAATGTCTCATATCAATTTCAAGATATGGATCAAAATAGAACCGACTCTAGGTTGTTTTAATTACATACATATTTAGATATTCATCTTCTATTATATCTAAAAGGTACAAATTAAGTAGAGAATTACCATTTAAACACGAATGGATATAAAAAACGCTCAAAATATATATTATTAAGTAATTTATTTATTTATTTGTAAATTTATTAGACATGAAGACTTAAAAATATTATGAAAAGATTTGAATTAATCATTAAGATTTGATTATCAACTAGTATCATGGTGAGATTGTATTCTGAAATTTTCATCACAATGTTTATGTGCTGTCTGCTATGTACTGTGTGCTATGTACGGCGTGTTTATTTTACTTTATCCATTATAGGCTAAAGTACTCATTCGATTCTTTTCAAATTTTGCAAATATGTATATCTAATACTCGCTTAGACCACCTTAGATTTTGAAGGATATCTGAATAGTGCTTCTCAATTCTTTTAACTATCAAATATTTCAAAGTGACCCCAAGCTCAGGAAACATACAATTTTAAATTTTGATTTTCAAATTGGTACAAAGGCACATACAGCACTTTCATAAAATGGCATAGAATAATTATCAAGTTTTCATATTAAAATATTAAAATAAAAAATAATTAAAAAGATTCATTTCATGAAAATGCTGAATATCTTCCATACAAAATTTAAAAACTAAATTTGAATAGCGAGGAATTTATCGTTGGACACAACCCACCCGTTTTAATAAACTGTGGATACCTACTTATGTAAGTATATCTCTTGTGATATATTTTATATATCCCTGTCATCACAAGCTCAGCTCAGTTATCTTGGGCCAGTCATACAATAAACTTATTTCGAACGAAACTAAACCCTAGTATGTACCCGTCACATCTTGGTACCTATAGCGGTGACCCCGATGTAATTTAAACTCTCAATTATATTGCCACTTAAATGTATTTAAGAATAAAAGTTATCAATCGGTATGTTGTTAGTAAAACATTTTTATATGAATTTCCGACATGAAACTGTTTTTAAAAATTCATTCTGTCAACATGCTGTAAATTAGAACGGGTAGACTTACCGGGGGTAAGGGAAGACTCTCTGGAGAGGACAACACCTCTTGAGGATTCAGCCTTGCAGCGATATGAAGCTTGATGTACGTCTCCACGGAATTGTGAAGCGCTGAATGGCGGAAAATGAAGACTTCCGTTGGGTAATACCTCCCTGAAAATAACAAAACAATATACGTTTGATTATTTTTGACAAATAACGATTCAGTAAAAAAAATAATATTACTACTCTGAAGTTGCAACACACACCTACTACTTTATTAGTTGACAAATTAGTTTCGTAAATTGTACCTACTGATCAAAGAAAAGGTCATGTTTTTTTTATAATTTTGAATAACATAACTGAAAGATGCATATTTTTTTTTGCTTAGCAATCTACTCACGAAAATATTTATGAAATTATGTGTTAATTAACCACTTATTTTTAGTTATTATTTTACATACATCATCAGTTATTTAATAATTCAAATTTACTTGGGAAATAAACAAATTTTCAACTTTTAAAGACAAAAGGTACTTTATAGTAAAATTTGTGAATTGTAAAATCAGACCAAAAAAGTCAACTTATTAAAGTAAATCATACTTTACGGTTTTGAAATGTATCTAATTTTATTGTAAAGTTTTTCAGAAAATCAGATCGGTCACGTGGATACTTACTTACTTTTGGTTGAATTACAAAATACCTACATATCACTTCTGATCAAAATATACTGTTTTTCGATTCGATTACATATATGAAATACCCACGCAATTCATTGAATCAATCAATTTGTTTCCGTTATCGGAAAAAAATATGTGGTGTATATTTATATACATTTGAAATCATTTAAATTTCGATAATAAATGAAACATTTCCAATGTTTCATGTTTGGAATGAAAGGGAATATACATATACCTACCATAATATGCTTCTGGCGTCGCTGTTTTATGTGTGTTCATAATACACGGTCTATTAAATTACACATCATGGTGAAGGTAGTGCAGCTGGGTCCCTTTTAGTACCAAAGAATGGGAAAGTAATGATTTTGCCAAATATAATACACCACCTGTGTATCAACTACTAGCACTAGAAACCTTCGCCCAATTCCCTCCCCTCATCAGGTGAACATACGAGTATAGACATGCTTGAAAAAAGTAATTATCGCATCCTTGAGGTGGGGTTATACGACACGGACAAAAGTGTCCAGAGATCTTTCAAATCATCACCACTTGAGACTTTTTTCTCCAGATATATAAGAATTGCTCATATTTTAGTTTAGTTTAGTTTATCAATGGCTTTCATAATACAAAAGAAAATATCTCGACTTCACAATTTGTATTTAGACGAGACCACGAAACTATTCTAATAACATTTCAACAGGAAACAAATAAAAAAAATAAAAAAGTGATCACGTCAAACATATCAAAAATCCATTATTTTGTTTGTGTTTTTCTAGGTATGCACATTGTTCTTATAGTATTGCACTGACTTTAAGTAAAAATACTTTTTCTTAACAATGTGTATGTTCTTATACTGCAAGAAAAAGCGTTATTCTTAGATAATTAATACAGCGTTTTACTTTGGGTAAATTAAATTAAATACTAAATAAGTAGAATAAAAGATATCAATAAAATCATATTTTATGTGTAGGTAAACTTTTTCTTCTCTATAGCTTACAACCCTTGACGAGTAGGTAAACAGACGTCCTTTTTTATAATGCACCCAATAATAATTTGGCATATTTTGGAGACTTTCACAGAACTTGACTAAAAAGAATCGCTTCACAAATCCTGGCAAAAAACATAATTAAAAATGTGTCTCACTAGAAATCGAACCCGAGATTGTAGGCTTAGGAACAGATACCGAACTAAACCATGAAGGCCATAACAAAGAGATATTCTTCACAGATATGCTGATATGTTATCATAATAGATGGGTCGGTGGCAGAGCGGTTAGCGCGCTGGGTTAGTAATCCAGTGGTCGCGAGTTCGAATTCTGCCTCGACCGATTTCGTTCACCTATAGCACAAGCATTTATTTGCTTATTTTAGGGAACGTAGGAAGATGTATATGTACTTGTTTAACAAGGAAATATTCTTTTTTTTTTTATAAAATATAAATATAAAAAAAAAATACCGATGAATTCAGATGGATCGAACCACTGGTGATGATGATGAGCTCATTGGTGATGATGATTATAATCCAGTGGTGATGATGAGTTCAAACCCTACCCCGGCTGCCTCAAACGATTTCGTTCGCCTATAGAGCAAGAATTTGTGCTGAATTTAAAATTGTTTGAGGATGTACATAAACTTTTCACAAGAGCATAATTTTTTTTTAAATTTTTATTTGTGAATTTTCAAGTCTCCATCGTCTGTTCGCCCTTTTATATAGCAAAGAACGAACCGTTAATATTGATTATTGCTTATATCCAGTGAATCTGAGATAGATTTTTATTATTTATACATTTATACACACGGTACTATCACTAAATCACCCCCAGATTATATAAATCTTTAACACCACGCACAAGGCAAAGAAATAAATGTTTACATATATCAGTTTTTCTTTAGAAGTAACATTAAATATTGATGAAAAGAACACGTTTCTCAATAAATCAGGTCAATAAATGTCCGTAAGTTATATCAGCACTATAGCTGGAATTAAAAACAAAATAGTATTGTTTCCTGTAAAAGTATACCTATAATTTTTATACTTTGTTTTGTGAATTCGTTATTATTATTGTTTTTTGTATTTGTATATATATCATCGATTCTTGCAATTAACTTTTTTTTTAATATTGTGTAACCACTGTGTATATTGTATAAGGCTTAGTCGTATAAGCAAATATAAAAATAATATAGTCATATTTTGTATCGACAACATTTCAATGAAAGTGCAAGTTATTGACAATTAAATAAATCAACAATAACTTATATCATCATCGCGAGTCAACCAAACATAGCCTGATCATGGTATTCTTGGTAATCCACATGTCTCTTCAATATCATATTCATAATTTTGTATATTCAAAATATTTACATTATTCCTTTAACTTATGTAACTAACTTAATTATTCAAATATTACTTTCGTGGCTATTAACGATTAAGAGAACTACGAAGCTATTCAAAGGGTACCTACATTTCTGTTTCATCTGAAAACGAGACCTCATATTGCTATCCTACACCAACTTTTCGTCCGTATGTTGGCTATCTGTAACAGTTTACATTTTCCTCAGAAGCCAGTGAGTCAATTCGTGTCCTGAAACCATAAGTTTTATTCACTTGTTGCTCGCTTTGGCACATGGTGCCTTGCCTGTATTTTTGACATTGAAGATATTTGAATTCTCATATGTTTTCAGAGTTTTGTAGAAGGGTGTTTATAGAATACCTCATATTATTATGCTGAATGGTTGGGAATTGAAATGAAACAGGTATTCCATTAAAAAAAATTGATGGATTTTCTTAGATGAACTAATACAATTATAATAATCTAATATTCCATATGAGAAATACCTAATTTACTAAACAATTTTATTGCAGACATAAAATTTAAGTACTTAGTTGATATAGGTACCTTGTATTTAATATTGTTTCAGAAAAATAGTTATATCTAAATAGAAAAACTAAAACAGCTTTAATGAAGTATTATCCAGTAAAAACACGAAATCCGTTAGTGTTTAGTTTGTTTTAACGATATAAAGTTATAATGTATGTTTAGTTTAAGGTATATGGGTGGCAATAAAGTATATCATAGATAAAATTAAGAAAATGTAGATTATGTAGGACATGTTCGTAGGTAGGCGTTGGTTTCTTAAGCTTTGTTACACGATAGGGTATGAAAGTTGAAATTGTGTCGTGTTGGTTCATGAACACAAGCGACGACTTATCGCACCAGTGGAAGTGCGGTGAGATAACTTCTCATTATCCCGCTACACTATGGTATGGGATGGGTAAATAGTAGATAGGTACATACCATGTACCTACCTACTTTATACTCATTCCATCCTCACCCCCTCCACTCTATACTCCGCCCCATTTCCTCGCACGTCCCGGGAGGTATTTACTTCGAAACGAATTCGTGTTTTAAAAGCATTTTAAATATGGATCACGACACGGTACGGTGGCCAAATGGAAACTATAAACCGAAACACGTTTATTAGAAGCGAAAAAATCTGAAAAGTGGCAAAAAGTTCGCTGCGGAACGAACGAATTAGGATAAATAATTATTTGCGCTCAGAAAAGTTACCAGCTTTGATTGCCTCATCTTCGTTCCTGGGTTTCTGGCGCTTTTGGTTGATCTTCTACGGTTGTTCATAGACTGTATTTTTCTATTTAAATGCCAGAGCATAAAGCAGGAAGACTAGCACAAATCTCAAAGTCATAACTCTCGGTACCATTTGATATTTTTCCTGACCGAGTTAATTCATTTACTTCCTTTTTCCAAATTCCTTGTAACAAGTACATATTCATCCTCATATATTTCCTAAATTAAGCGTAAATGCTTGTGGTATTATAGGTAAACGAAATCGGTGGTCGTGGTAGGATTCGAACTCGCGACCACTTGATTACAAACCCAGCGCGCTAACCGCTCTGCCACCATGCACCCATAATGAGCATTGGGTACTTTTTATGTTTAAGGACCAGGATGCCAAGCCAACGTTTTAAATTAAACGATGAAAACAAAAAAAAAATAACTCAATGTATGCAAGTGACTATTCCATACATTGAGTTTTTTATTCATCGCTAAATTTGACACGTTGACTAGGCACCCCCATGTTGCAGATTATTTAAAAATTGCAAATAAAATTTTCTTCGTTACTCAAATATTGTACGAATAACACTACTGGTAAACTGAGTTTACGCCGTCAGGAAGAAAGGATTTAAGCACCCTCAATATATCAATATTTTCCCTACATAAAACGTGTATAAATGCTAAATAAAATCCCATGCCTTCGATGAAATTTTTCATTTTTGACCATTTGGTGCGGTGTGTTTGACTAAATAATTCAATTTGACACTCATGATTCCCATCCTAACCCCTTTGTTATATAGAAAAAGTGTCAGCAATAAAATCAATAAAGAAATAAAAACAAAAATTCGCATTCCCCACACGTCAGCAAATATAAATAATCGTGCTGTGAATCAGTAACTATTTCAAACATCCATAAGTTCACCTCATACTCAGTCTTAAAGATAAAATTTACTCACATAATTCTTATATTTTAATGTATACATAAATTTTGAAAGCGTATAATTTAATATTT
Organism: Molanna angustata; assembly: GCA_963576475.1. Classification (NCBI taxonomy): domain Eukaryota; kingdom Metazoa; phylum Arthropoda; class Insecta; order Trichoptera; family Molannidae; genus Molanna; species Molanna angustata. The sequence continues at coordinate 19,654,119 of OY754965.1, read as the reverse complement.
TATATTTGTCGACAATTTTTTTTTATCTTGCATACTTACATACAACATCGTCTTATACATGTTCATTTGTTGTTCACGCTTCTAAAATTTCTGACTTTCAAAATACCATTCACATGGTCGTGGTATCCCTTCCTTGGACGCCCCGACCTTTTGTTAAATTTTCTTCGTTGGACGTTCCTCATTCATTTTGACTTATTTCAATTTTTAACCGACTTTTAATAAAAAAATAAAAATGCATTTTGTCACTAAAAAAGTGTTTATTGTTTTATCTGCATGTAAAAAAGTAGACCTCGTCAAAAATAAAATTTCCACCGTGCATAATGCTTTTATAAACAAGTAAGCAGTTATTTATAAAATAATCATGCATAAAAAAAATATGTATAAATATTAATAAACAGTCTGCGACAGGGCTTTTATGCCGAAAATATCTGGATAATATGTGACATTTTTCATTTAAAGTCGAACTTTTTGTGCGTAGATATACCTACCTATTGTTTGATTTTATTTCACTGGCGATGTAGTCTACAAATATGTATATCTCAAGGTGTAAGATAAATAGGTATATACCTATTTGGATATTTCTACATCTAACCTTATTTTTTATTTTTATTTTACTTTATTTTTTATTTTTTTCAAATTGAAGCAAACAATGTACAAAGAATAGTATATATGTATAAAAATATCAAATATAACAATTATCATCTCCATAAATCAATTATTAGCTTACAATACTATCATAATTTATTACAAAATACAGCCATATTGAATATATATAGATACAAAATCATATGTGTGTGTGAGGGTGTGTATGTGTGATGGTGTGTGTGTAAGTGTATATGTGTGTGTGCATGCGTGTTGTGCGTTTTATACTGATTGATATTTCTATCTACGTTATATTAGTAGGTTTTCTATGGACAACACGCATTTGAATAAATAACGTATTCCTTTACAGTGTTATTACTAAAAAAAATCCTAGAATCATGGTTAAATTATGGTTGAATCACGGCTCAATTGAACCCGGTACAAAATCTTATTCAACGTTCAACTGAAACTATATTTAAAAAAATATTTGAACCGCAGTTCAGTTGAACTCGATTTTGAGCTCTATTTCATACGACAGCATCGAATTTGGTTTTGTTAAGTTGGTTGTCATAACCACACAACAGTAAACAGTATTCGCGGCACGGAACACGTACGTGCTATACGATAGTTCTGTGAAATTAGCTATTTCTCTTTTTGAAATTTGATATTTTTGTTTGAATTCAACGATTCTAATGGATTAAATAAAAAAAACTTTCGATATTATTTAAACGTATCGTAACTTCAAAAACGTAAAATGTCACGTTGAACCAATGTTAAACTACCTCCGTGGCCCGCGCCGGTTCAATTTGACATTTGAGTTGGATCACGGTTCAATTTGGCATAAGAGTTGAATCACGGTTCAATTTGACATTTGAATTGAATCCTTGTTTATAAATTAGAAAAGGGTTCAAATCAGTTCTCAACCATAATTCAATATTTGAACCATATTTATAAATAACAGTGTAAATGTTCAAAGTGTGACTCTATCGGGACACTAAAAATGTTCCAAAAGACTGTCGAACGGTTAATTTCAAACTTTGGTCACCCTCGCCTTTGAGTGGTGGTTTTCTGGCGCCGCTACCGCCATCGCCACCGCCCTCTATGTGGTAGGGTAGCAAATATTTGTCGAACGAAATTGATATCAACCCCCTCCCCTCTATTATCATTTCACGTGCGAAGTGGCTCGTTTAACAAACGATCTTTTAAACTTGCGCACATTTGTTGTATGAAAATTAATGAACTTTAGTTTGATATTTCCCCCACAGTAGGTAAACATGCAAATGATTGTCCAAATTACCTACGCCTATTACGACACAACCACCGCCGACGACCATCAGCATTAACGATACCTACAAACAATGCAATTACAAATGAAACTGAACCTTTATATACACATATGTACATATAAGATAATACATTAAAATATTAAATGTACACAAATTACATTGTTCGATTATTTTTTTAATTCAATATCGACTCATTTAAAAATTAAATTAAACCAATATAGAGACAAAAGGCAGTTTTCTACAATATCCTGCATTTTTTTACCCAAAAATATAAGTATGACAGTCTCAAATTTCTTCGGTTGGTACAATAGCACAAAGTACCTACCTAAAAAGAAAAATAATAAATAATCTTAATGTGTGTCCCTTATAACTTTGGATCCGCTCAATGCAAAGAGCCCTAAATTTCAGAATATATAAGAAGTTATAGGCCTGCAAAAATTTTATACTCAGAATTTTGAATTTTTGTCAGGGGTTATCAACTTTTGAATTTTTAACTTATATTTCCATATATCTCAAAAACCATATAGACAAGTTTTAATATAGACAAGTACAAAATGTCAAATTTGTTTGTTCAAAAAATTCCATAATTTCTCAAACATTTTTACTCCTCACTAACACAAGGTGATATAGTGGGGAGTTATGATTTCGCAATTTTTAAGGGTATTTTTTTTTTGCAGATTATCAACTAGTATCATGCTGAGATTGTATTCTGAAAGTTTCATCACAATGTATCTGTGTGTGTGTGCTATGTGCACTGTGCTATGTGCTATGTACGGCGTGTTCATTTTACTTTATCGATTATAGACTAAAGTACTCATTCGATTCTTTTCAAATTTTGCAAATTTGTATATCTAATGCTCACTTAGATCCCATTAGATTTTGAACGATATATGAATAGTGCTTCTCAATTTTTTTAACTGTCAAATATTTCAAAGTGACCCCAAGCTCAGGAAACTTAAAATTTGAAATTTTTATTTTCAAATAGGTAAAAAGGCTCCTCACTTTCATAAAATGGCATTAAAGAAATATCAACTTTTCATAATAAAATAAAAAAATAATTAAACAAACTCATTTCATAAAATCGCTGAAAATTTTCCATACAAAATTTGAGTACGGAACATCTTTGACTAGGTATATACCAAAGACCTTATAATAATATAATGTATGACAGGGTAAGAAATGAGAACATAAGGAAAGAATGTAAGATGAAGAAAGATATCATTAATAGAATGAAAGTGAACACACTGAGATGGTTTGGCCACATGGGTAGAATGAATGAGGAACGCCTGACGAAGAAAATATACAATGCGGATAGGAATGGATTGAGAGGCCGGGGCCGCCCAAGAAAGGGATGGCACGACCATGTGAACGATATTCTGAAAGACGGAAATGTTAGAAGCATGTACAATAGACGAACATGTATGAGACGATGCATGAATGTTGACGAGGCGATGAATGTGTGCCAGGATAGAAAGATATGGCGTTCGGTTCTCTCTGCCTACCCCGTAAGGGACATGGCGTGATGGTATGTATGTATGTATGTACCTTATAATAATATATACTGACTAAAGGTAATATATTAACATTATTATTGTGAAATTTGCTCTGTTTATGTTAAATTATTATTTAATTTTACTCTTTTACATCATTTTTCATAATATCTTATATGAATATTAGGAAAATGTTTATTTTATCAGTTTTTTTTAGAAACCGAACGTCATAAGAGTTTATTTTCTAGAAATATACTAGTTACTAATAAATATTTTGTGTTTTTTTACATACATACTATCATGCCTTGTTCATATTGAGGTAGGCAGAGAGAACCGAGCGCCATACTTTCCTATCCTGATATACTTTTCTCGCTTCACTTAATCCAAACATTGCCTCATGCACACTCTCCTACTATCTACACTTCAGATTCCATTCATGTGATTTAAATGAGTCTTTCTCGACCGACCTCTATCTCTTATTCCGCATCTTTTAGCCATGTATAATTTTTTTGTCAACTGTTCTTCATCTGTTCTTTCTATGTGGCCGATCCACTTAAGGACATATATTATATTTTTATCTTGCATGTGGCGTCCTTTTCCAACATACATTCTGTTCTTGTGCTTACTTTTTTTATTCAATCACACATCGTCTTATTACACATTTGTCTGAGAGACCTCATATCAACGGCAGTTATTCTACTTGGGAAACTTGATGTTTTACTATGTTGTTTTGAAAAATATATAAAAAGGACATTATTTACATTGAATTACATTCATGTATTCTCAATGTAACATAAAGAAATTAAGTTTATAAAAAAATAACAAAACAAATAATATTCATCAATTACTAATTTCCACTAGCGTCTACAATCCGCATTTACCATTCCGCATTATGTTTCTGGTTGGCTCTCTGATTGGTTGAGGTCTCGTAGTATGGAGTCAAATGAGCTGTGAAATTTTATATTAAATGCAATAAATTAAATAAAAAATGTAAATTTAACTTATAATATTTTATAATTCAATTTATAAAGCAACTCGCTCACGCGAGTCGCTATTATTATTATACACAAACTTAAACCTAACCTAATAATGCAGAAAAGAAGAGCTGGGGCTAGACGCTACTCTAATTTCCCATGTAAAGTTTGAATTTAGAACAACTTGTATAGACTTAATATTGATTTTTGAAATCATAATATTGTGTATGTTCATCATGAGTAACAAACAACTATATTTTTCCAGACCAGCCATAACATGTCATGCATAGAAAACTTTCATATTACTATATAATATAATTTATATTTCACAAAGTATGCTTTTGAAAAATTTCTTTTAGAATTTTTGGTTCATTGTCTTAAAATTATGCACAAAAGCTAAAGAAATATTTCATGGTATTAGTTAAAGCAGCACTTCAGAGATCAAGTGATTTTTTTTTCCTATATTATGTTTAGTATTATATATTAAAAGTGTTCTTTGATTGACCAGACTCTTATTGAGCAGTCTCTCTCGCACCCACACATTTACAGATCTATGTCACTGTGCACTACGAGCTCAGGAGATTAGTCTGTGTATAATAAATCGTTAAATTTTAGTGACTTTAAATATATATATATTTGTAAAATAGAAATAGAATAATGTTTATAAAGAAATGCTTTTACTCATAAGCAAAATTTTAATGAAAAACAGCTTTTGTTATACTGAATGAGGGCAATATAGAAATATTATTTTCAATATTTGTCTTGTTTGTAGTAAATCGTTTGTCTAATTTAATTATTATATTTAAAAAATTTCTCATACCTAATGTATGTGATTCTTATACATACCATAATGCCATGATCCTCACATGGTAGACAGAGAAAACTGAATGCCATATATCTTGACACACAATCATCGCCTCGTCAACATTCATACATCTTCTTATACATGTTTATCTGTTCTTCACGCTTCTAACCTTTTCGTCTCTCAAAATACCATTCACATGGTCATGCCATCCCTTTCTTGGGCGGCATTGATTTCTCATTTCATTCCTATGCGCATTGTATATTTTCTTCGTCAGGCATTCCTCATTCATTCTCCCCATGTGGCCAATTAATGAATGAAATGAATTCATCATTTTCATTCTATTAATGACATCTATCTTCATCTTAAATTCATTTTAGTGATCTCATTTAAACTGCATTTATTCTGCTTTCATGTGACTTCTGCCATGTCCAGGTTTCACTTGCATACATCAAGGTTGGCACTATTAAGATAGCGTTATCAATGGCAACTTTAGCATCCTTTGATATGTTGCGGTCATTCATAACTGGTCTAAGTGCTCCATTCCCTCTGTTTCTTGCCATAACTCTTCTTTCGATCTCCTTATCAATCCGTCCATTCCGGTATTCCGTTGCTTCCCAAATAGACATATTCGTCTACTTGCTTGAACCATTTGTTCTCTAATTTTATTTGGTACGCTGTTCTGCTTTCACTCTTTTGAAACACCATTTGAACTTCGATTTGCTGGCATCCATTCTCAGTACGTTCTCTTTACATCCTTCATATACTATACTTACTGAATTGTCAACGTTTTGACATTTCTCATATACCTACTAAAATTCAGACAGATAAATTTAAACGAATCGGAATGGGACATATTATGAATATTTCGATTTGTGTGATAGATTTTGTATTTTAATGAATTATTGTGTTGTTTTTCTTGTTAATTGTTGTGTTGTTTAATACGAGTTTTATGTTTTATTTTTACCATATTTTTATAATGGCTAAGAGGCCGTGTATGTGAATATAAATAAATAAATTTCAGACCCTTGCTATCCTCCATAAAAGTTCTGATGCAACATTCAACGTATAGATTGAAGAGCCATGGAGATAGCATGCACCCCATTATTTATAGAGAACTATGTTGTTACTGTGTCGGTGACACAAACACGTGATATTCAGTAGTGGCCAAAAGAATGGAAACTTTTTATTTTGACTACATTTTTCAACTTACTAGGTGATTCATTTTACTTTTTCATTGAAATTTTATTGCATTCTTATTGTTTTTAATGACAAATATTTTCTTTTGTTTATTTCGCAAGAAACAATAAATATTTTTTTAATTGTTTTAACTTTTTTTTACAAAATTAGTTAATCCTTTCTAATTTGTCTCATAATGAGTTGTAAGGAACATATACCTTACTATTTGATGATATGAATCATCATTATTACTCACATTTTTTTCTGGAAATTTGTTTTTTTGATGTCTGTGATCATTAGAAAGTAATTATTGAGGATATTTGAAATCCTATCTAAGCAAGAGCTATTAGTCTGTCGTTCGTCCTGTACTGTGTCATTTGTAAGTGGTTGGACTGTTTTTCAAATTCTGAGATTATTTTATTCTGAAACTTCTTCTGAAACATGCTTGGAGGCTACTGGTCACCTACAAAATGTAGTAGAGCAGTTACCCTACGAGAAGAGGGATATACATATAAACAAATTGCTGAAAAGTTGGGACACAGAGCGTCCAAGTCTGGAGTTCAAAGGTCTGCGAGAGGTTCAAAGTCTCCAAAAGTTTACACAATGCTGTAAAATCTGGCAGAAACCGGAAGACGTTATTGATAGACGACAGAAGGATAACGAAATTAGCTCTTCAAGACCGTAGATCCACTTCGAGTGATATCCAACACATCCTTGCTGAGAGTGGTATAATTGTAAGCGCTAGGACGATTCGACGACGCCTAGTCAACAATGGATTAAGGGCGAGAAGCCCAAGAAAAAAAGCTTACTTGAATAGTAAACAAAGGGAAAAAAGACTCAATTGGGCAAAAGAACACAAGAATTGGACCAAAGAAGACTGGAAGAATGTAATCTGGAGCGATGAAACAAAAATTTCTATATTTGTATCGGATGGAATAAAGTATGTTAGGAGGAGAACTGGAGAAGACTTGTTACCAGTGTGTACCACCGTCACCATGAAGCACCCTCTCAGCATAATGATATGGGGGTGCATGTCAAGAAGTGGCGTGGGTCGTCTACATATCATTGATGGGACGTTACATGAAAAAAATACAAGGAGACTATCTTGGATCCAAAGTTAAAGCCTTTTACAGCGGATCTGTTTGGAGAAAATAGAGAGACATGCATATTCCAGCAAGACAACGCACCCTGTCATACTGCTAAAAGTGTCTCAAGCTGGTTCGAAGAAAATAATATTATGGTACTTAAGTGGCCTGGTAACAGCCCAGATCTTAATTAGATAGAAAACTTGTGGGCCAGGTTGAAAATCTTTGTATCTTTATACTTTGCTGCTATTGCTTTGTGGCACATTTTAACTAATATAATTAAATAAAATCTCTTATCGAATAAGAGGGCCCTGATTGAAGCTGTAATAAAATCATGATTCAAGGTCATCAATAATGCAGATTTGGAGAAGTTGGTGGACTCAATGCCTCGAAGAATGAAGGCTGTGATAAAAAATAAAGGCTACCCAACTAAATACTAAAGTGATTTATCTTAAACACGTGAATTTTAAATTTTATTGTCATTAACAATTTTCCATAGCTGAGCACAATATTTTTTATATTTTATTCAATGTACAATAATTTTAATAAAATGTGTATTATATCTGAATATTTTATGTATAAATGATAATTCATGCATAACCCACACTATAATAAAGACAAGGCAATAATATTTTTTTAGAAATATTCATTTAGAAATCTAAGAAGGAAGATTTTCTATATAATTTAGTCGAGTAAAAAATAGTTTCCATTTTTTTGGCCACTACTGTATTATATAGGTACAAATTTTTATTTGTTAACCGTTCATCTTAAGTTCATTCTATATGGTCAAACAAAAAAAATATAAACCAAATTTTGAATTAATTGAACTAACATATTTAACAAACCAAATATTTATTTAGAAATAATTGAAATAGCCCACCTAAGTGTTGAAGAATGATAAATTACTGATTTTCAAATAATAAGTACCTGCCAATAAATCTAAAGTTTAAGTTATGGTTTAAGTATTGAATTTAGAATAAAATATGAAATTATGTGAACAAAAAACTGATTTAATAGATAAACATTATTTTTGAAAAATAGTACAATATAATAATTTATAGTACAAGTCATTGAACCAGCCATTGTATGTAGTACAAGTCATTGAACGACTGTTAGTCAAGTAAAGGTTTTTTAAACAACTGCGATCGAGCGCCATTGTTGATTGTTTTGGCAGGGTTGAAATTCATAGTATAATTAGTTGCATGTAACTAGGGAATGCAATCCCGCAGGACGATGTCAATCCAGGTATTTGCGGGACTGAACAATCTTAGTACCGCTGGATCCAGGTATTTGCGGGATCCAGCAGGGTGGACTTAGATATCTTATCAATCGTATAATAAAGACCTAATTAATACCTCGATCTACCAACCTTGTTTTTAGAGTTTTAAATTTATACCTAATCAAACACGTTCTTTGGGACATTTTAAATGGTTTATTAACATACTTACCTTTAGTTAGACATCGGTAAAGTTTGTCATAAATTGGCAAAGAATAAAATGAGACATAAATTTATATTACAAATTAAATTTAAATAATAACTTTCACACGATAAACAATATTTTTGTACAATAAGCATCATAAGTTTAAACATTATTTTGGAAATAGCTTCGTAAAAAAGTTAAAGTATTGTGTCGTCTGATAAACGGCTTCTGATATTGGACACAAGGTAGCCAGTGGCTGAAAAAACTCGTTCAGATTCCACGCTGGTTGGCACAATAGTCATTTGCGCATTGTAAGTGAATTGAAGGTATGTGCCTTTCCACCGGACTCGAAATAATTCATTTCCTTCTTTATCAAAACCTCAATGTTGCTCATATTGCCAGATCTAGGTTGTTGGGCTGTTGATCTCGAACTCTTCATGCTAATCAAAGTAAGTTTGAGTTCGTCTTGAAGTGACATTGGTGCTGCTGCTGCTGCGTATGTCTCCTGATTTGCGAGAGGAGTGTCGTCATCCTAAGGTTCATCAGCGTCAGCAGGAGCAGTGGCTTCTGCGTTGTTACCCATGTCCGTGTACTCTAGCCTTTCGACTATAGTTTTGACTGTCTTGCATATTAAACTTTTTGAAGGTAGACTAAATGTGTCATCAACATTAATAAATTGACTACTGTCTTCTTCGTACTTATATGGATCATGTAAGTATATAATAAAACCGCTGTCAAGTTAGTTCGCCGCTCTGAAATCCGTTTCCTCAACAAATCAACAAAGAGTAACACGTATGAATTACGCTTCTCTGTAATCCCGCCAGTCCAGCGGGATCCCGCAAAATTTTCGACAGAGATTAGTCCCGCAAAATGTCTGCGGGATCTCGGTATTTCGGGATCCCGTTTGGGATTGCATTCCCTACATGTAACACATTACATCCAACTGTTGATAGTATGTGTATAGTAAAAGAATACGTAAAAATCCATGTATTTTATAAATAAAAATAAATAAACGTACCAAACTATGAACCCTAGCATCTAAATTATTGAATATTTTTAAGATATTTTGTTTTTTATATAAAAAATGTATGTCAGGCAAGACTTGTGTGAAGGTCAGTAGGTACTTTTTCCTCTCTCGAATATGTAAACAGCTTGATGGTATGTATGTATGGAGATTAAGTATCAAACTACTGAGATTCCCCGTAAGAAAAGTTCAAGATGCACTGCGATAGTGTATATGTTTTTATAGAAAATTAAATTATCTAGTTGGTTTTTCTGCGTTTTTCAATATTTAAGAAAAATGGGAAATAAAGTCAGTAAAAAACACACAAATTATTATAAAAAATATACATAAATATATGTTTTTAATTTGATGCCAAAAAGAATAGTGTTTGTAATCATTTTTATTGACTCACAAACAGCGAAGTGTATAATTTTATTTTAATATTATATTTATTACGCTGCAGTTTATCAATGTTGGAGATAGTTTTTTCAAGTCAAGTTTGTTCAAAATGCAGAAAAATATCAATAAACATTAGGTTTCCGTTGATTTAATTCACGTATAAAACTTTTTTAACGCACGTGATATTTATCTTAACTAACATGTAACTTCATCATGTATTAGGGTGTTTTAATAAATCATATTATATTCAATTACTAGATTCAGTGTTTTATGTTCTCTTAATTTCTCCCAAATGTAAAACAAAATGTTTAATTTTGTTTTATAAAAGTCTGTACTTAACATCTATAAAACATATTGTCATATAAAAGGAATATAACAGGTTCATCGACAACTACATATTATGTTTTATAAAAGTTTTTGTTTTTCATTTATAAAACCAACTGTTGAATAATAGGTATATAAACGTCACACTAATAATTTTATGTCGTATTGAAGTCATCCATAATACCACTATACAATCGTCTATTAAAGTTTTTTCTAAAACGTTTATAGGCCAATAAGTTGTTTAGATGTTATAATAATACCCTTTTTATGACGATATTGTCTTTTTAAAAATCTTTATACAACTGAAATGTTTTTACGACTTACAGATTTGTTAAGTTAACGTTTCGATTAAGACCATTATGTGATCCTTGTATAATTACGTTGCAAAAACGTTTATTGGACGTTGCAATTAGACTATTTAGTTAGAGGACTTAACCGTCAGATGTACAACGTCTATACGACTAACAGAGTTAGTTAATAACCACTATAAAACTCCTATACGACTAAGTCATAGGTATAACTCTTATTTATACGACTTGTTTGCTAGTTGGATTGTCTCTGGGGGAAACATAAAATTAAAATAGTCGCATCATTTCTATTTTCGGCCTTCGTGGCTCAGTTGGTTAGGTATCTGACTACTGATCCAAGGGTCCCAGATTCGATTCCCGGTGGAGATACAGTTTTTAATTGTGTTTTAAGTCTGGCTCTGTGAGACGATTAATACCATAAGCAGATCGTAAGTCTCCAGAATGTGGCAGCTTGTTATTGGTGCATGTTAAATAATTATTTGACATTGTACCTGTTAGTTGCCCGCGAAGCTACATAAAATAAAAAGTTATAATATAATATTATGCTGATTAATTATTTAAATGTTTTATCAAATGACAGAACGAACGCGTATAATATCTGTCAAATGACAAATGTCAACCACGGTAGACGGTGCTGCCAGGACTTAAATTTTTAGATATTATTGGAGAGTTGCACGAAAAAAATATGAATCCTTATGAAGAAGGGGTTGAACTTAACATTGTTTTTACTCCTCACTACCCCAAGGGGATTTATGAATTCGCAATTTTTAAAGTATTTTTTTATTGCAGATTATCAACTAGTATCATGCTGGGATTGCATTCTGAAAGTTTCATCACAATGTATCTGTGTGTGTGTGCTGTGTACTATAATATGCTACGTACGGCGTGTTTATTCTAGATTATCGATTATAGACTAAAGTGCTCATTCGATTATTTTCAAATTTTGCAAATTTGTATATCAAAAACTCGCATAGACCTCATTAGATTTTGAAGGATATCTGAATAGTGGTTCTCATTTTTTTTAACTGTCAAATATTTCAAAGTGACTCCCATGCTCAGGAAACTCGAAATTTGTTATTTTTATTTTCAAATTGCTAAAAGGGCACATCACTTAAATAAAATGTCATTAATAAATATCAATTTTTCATAATAATATATTTAAATAATAAAATAATTAAACTCACTAATTTCATAAAATTGCCGAAAACTTTCTATAGAAACTTTGAATACTCTATAGTGACTTGTTAGTGAGGAGTTTAGCGTTGGCCACAACCCACTCGTTTTATTAAGAAAACATTTTTTTATGATAAATTTATGTGCTCAACTGCCTATATTTCCAAAGTTTTTAATAATATCGAAAAAGTCGAAACAGCTAGATCATTTTATTTGCTATAAAAATTTTAACATTGTAGTAGTACATCTAAAGCTCTTTTTATTTTATTTTTATAAAAGATGAATTTAGTGACGACATCGATTCATACAATTTATAAGGCAGTATACATTGCACAATACCTACAAGGACTCATAGTTTGATACTTACTCTCCAAACATACATACATTTCTGGGTAGGAAAAAAAGACTGACCTCCATATCCTATCCTGACATGTTTTATATAGAAAACAAAATATCTTATAATATTTATTAATTTGTTAACAGATTTTTAATTATCTCAATAGAGACGAAGTTGGAATATTTATTGTAGGAGAACCGGGAAATCAAGGCACCTACAGGGCTTACGACCTGTCATTGGCTGGTTTACGTGATCACTTTATGCGCTTGCGCAACGTTCACCAATTATGCCTTTTTAATGAGATCCCTATCAATTCAATTTTGAAAGTTCTATATATTGTAATACTGAAATTCTTTTCGCTTGAAAATAATTATTAATTTGTATAAAGTGTTCATAGTTTGGTACGTATTCTTCATTTTAACATATCGCAATCGATATCGATGCGTTACGTTACATGTAACACATCGGATCTCATGTGTTACATGCAACTAGTAATAAAAAACTTCACGTCGAATTGACAACCTATCCGTTTTTTGAAGATAAAAACAGATCTATTTGATAAACTTGATTCAATATTTTATAAATACCTAACTAGGAAAAAATATGTTTTCCTCTTTAGTGCATTTTAATAAAAGCGTGGTTTGTAATTTTTATTTAATATGAATCACAGTTTTTCACGACGATGGAATATGATGATGCTGGAATAGGCATGGAAATATAATGTCAGATAGATAGAAAGTTGGCTTCTACGTTTCGTGCTTCATGGGAACAAAGAATGCAAAAAACCCCAGAAAAGGTGATAAGATTGCTGGCATTCTACAGCGGCACAAACAGATCATTTAGATATACCTAGATATAGAAGGAAGAAGAAAGAGACTATTTGTAGTGGGTATACATCACATTTTTATTTTTATCAAAAAAGACTTATATTTTATAACCAAAGTATGATGTTGCCGAATTATATATTCGCTTCTTTATAAATAATATTAGGTACAAATCCGGAAGTTTCCAGAATCCAAGCCAAAAATTCCCTTAACCATTCATCATCTTGCGGGTCCCTTCCATAACTTCCATAGAAAGGTGTTTTGAACTCAAATACGAATAGCCAATGTCCCCTTTGCATATATTATGTTAAAAAGGGTGACTCAAGGGTTAACACTATGGATATTGTCCATTAGCATTTTTGATAAATGAAAAGTGAGTGCAAATTTACTAAAGACTCCTTGAAAGAAAAATTATACAATTATTTATAGTTTAGCCATGATAATGTTTATTTTTATTATTTGAAAAATAAAGCTGACTATAGAGTACTCTTGGGCATGGAATATAGATTTTATCTCAGAGATCTGAAGAATATTATAATATACCAACTTAAACTACATATTTGAAGTTAACGGTAGCTTATTCCTGCTATGTTCAGTTTGACTGCGAATGCCACAACCTTCCTTTCCTTCTTTTTGTACATTTTCTTCTTCTGTATTTTGAGTACCTACTAATTAGTAGGTAATTGTTTTATACTGTGCAGTTTAAAAAAAATGTAAAATCTGCTAACAAAATTGGTCTATGATATATTGTTTACGTTAAATTTGTTGTAATATTTGCTTGAATGACTCTATGTTTGATATGTTTAAATAAGATAAAATAAAATAAATATATACGCAGCACTTCCATTTACTATTACGGAACTAAATGTTTTTTTAGATAACATTCTTATTATTAATATCTTCGGAGTTAAATTAGTGACAAATTTTAATAATTTTGTTAGTTCAAACCACTAATGAGTTATTTGAAACCTGTCGTATCAAGTAACTCATTCGTTGTTACACTATGTGAATTGAAATTAATAAAATAATAAATGTCATTCAAAATATAGAAAGATGATGGATTGAATAGCAAAGGTTGTCCTAGAAAAGTATACCATGTGAATATTTTCTTGAAAGAAGGAATTTTGAACAATATGTGAGTATGTAAGAGACGAAGTAATGAATGCGTGCAAGGAAAGAGGTGTATGTTTCTCTCGATTCTCTGTGCCTACCCTGTCTGTGAAATGACTTTATGATACATGTAATAATAATTGTTTTGATGTCTGTGTTGTACATACACAAAGAGAAAAACTATTTAAAAGAAACCGCGGGGTTTAGGATTATTTCTATGCGTTCTAGAGTTTATAAGGCTCCAACATTCGGTATAAAAATGCTATAAGATTCGTGAGGTGCGTAGTAAACGCCTCGGAATGTCACGTAGATACATAATATACCTGCTGCTAGACTCGCTTGCCAACCGTCTAGAATATTCGCACGAGAAGAAGTAAACACTTTTATAGCCAACGTCGGACGTTCATGATACTCTTCTAAATATTTCATCCGACCAACCCCTCGGGAACAAATATACCAATCCACCCGTTGTATCTCAACTAGAAACATGATCCAAGTATAATATTCGCCAAACATGTTGAACGAGCTTCCGGTTGCGCAGAGCGCAAATTTATGTCTTTTTGCTTCGTTGGTTTACGTGCATATCGCCCCCCTTCTCGGCTAAAAGTTGAAGATATTTGGCGACAACTATAACAAAGACCAAGAAAACTTATCAAGTCAACAGGTACAGACACAAAAGATGACAGTAAGTTCAACAAAAAGGTATTATCGGCAAACATGAGTGTGTGGTGTTCGATTCTAATCCCGAAATATCATTAATTTTATTTAAAAAATTCTAATTATACCTATTAATTTTGTTTTATATAAAAGATTTTTTTTTAAATAATACATATTTAAAGTCATATTTTATAAATTATTTAAATTAAACCCAAAACACTATACTTTGTATAGTGGAAATATACAATGTATAGTGTTTTGTGTTTAATTTAAATAATTTACTAAATATGAATTTCCACAAAGTTGAAGGCTCCTCCACGTTTGATTATTTATTTAAAGTCATATATTACTGGAACAAGAATCGTCCGTGAACAAAGTAACAAAACCCAATAGATTGCTTGATCCAAAGTCAATACATCATAATACAAATACATAAGGTCTTCAATGACAAGCTTCTGTCACATAGTTTATACTGAATATAAAATTATGTTTGAACAATCAACGTTTGAAACGTGCTAAAGTAAGTATTTGCAATAGTAGTTGTTGATTATTTAAAATATCAAATCTACAAAAAGAATCAAAGAACATTTATGTATGTACTAAGGAGTGCAAAATAACAACTGTGCTGTTGACTCTTCTAGTACTCAAAATCCACGTCTTTCGGCACTGAGTTATATCCATAGTCACTGAAACTCCACTGAAAATTAGTTTTGTAGGATTGTACACCACGTAGCTTGTGGATAAAAAATGTAAAATCTAGGTCTTGCTTGTATATAAAATAATTGAATAAAATTTTATTTTAAGAATTTACTCAGTTAGACTTTTGAGAGTTCCGCTCCCTACAATCATCTTCTGAATGGACAATTTCTTTGGACAGAATGGATGTTTATATAGAGAGCGTAAATGGTTTAAATGAGAAATATAAGTGGAATAAAAATTGTACTTTATTCAATTTTAATGGAATTCCATTTCGAGTTAACAGTCAAACGAAACGAAATAAGTTTCAAGAAATATTTCGTTCAAGGCTAAATAATTATTTTTATTATTTTTCGGTCGTCGATGTATCTAACATAATACATAGGTATCCAAATATACCACTCCGAACTTATTTTCCACTTATGACGAATATGCGTTTATATTATGTGTAGGTATACGTTTTATATTATTTACGTATATTGCTTGTTGTTTAAGAGAAATTTATTTATTTGTTTTCTTACGTAAATATTGTATATATTTATTCATATAATATAATATATAACCGTATCTTAATAAAATTTAACTAACCCTCAACGCAGGCCATGCCAATATCACAGAATATTAACTTCACCGTAACTCGGATTATTTTACAAGGTGAAATTACATGATGAAATTCTTTAAGTTGTGAAATGTGGATCTTAATTTTTCAATTATTTATTTATTTTATTTTATTTTCATTTTTATTTATTTCTATCAAAAAACAAAGAGTAGATATAAGATACAAAATAATTGAAGGTAATATAAGCTTATTCATAATAATTTTTATTTATAATTTTTATGATAGGTATATTTTTTATTTAGTAATTTTATTGGTTTTTAGCTACATATTTTCAATTATTCACTTTCTTTCTCGTTTATTTTATTGTTTGATTAATATCTCGTTATTTTATCACTTAATATAGCAACTTTAATATGTACCTACCAAATGATATAGGTTTTCAGGTGTCAATTCGTAATTGGAATACTTTTATACTTTAAAGATAACGTGCATAATGTAATGAAATATATTGTGAATTTACCAAATAATTAAAAAGAATGAAATATTATGTAATTGTATAAAAATAAAAAGTACCTATATTGAATAAATAATATTCACTATGTCTTTTACTACTACTAATAAAATGTTATTTATTAGAAATGAAATAACTTATATTTACTTTATATGTCTACTATGTATGTATGTGTATGCTTATATTATTATTATTTTGTAATTCGTGTTCAATTCAAGGAACGCGCCTTCCAATAATAATGCACGAGTTTGCAGAGTAAATTGTCTTTCTAACATGTATTTAAGGCTAGACAAATATTTAATGAAAACGGCCAAACAGACTTATTCTAAATTAAGTGAATTAGCGCAACAAACCCGCGCGTAATTTGAGGCAGTACTGCCTCCTATTGAACACGGAAAAGGAAATACGTTATCCATACGCTGCGTCAATGTGGACGCTAAGCTTAAAAATCTTTATTTTAGTCAATCAATCACTTTTTTATTCATTTTTCTCGCAGTGTATGGGTATATAAAAAAAATGTTTAATAAACTATTTATTTTTCTATTATTAAATTTTTAGATGGGTCGATGGCAGAGCGATTAGCGCGATGGGCTAGTAATCCAGTGGTCGCGAGTTCGAATCCTGCCTCGACCGATTTCGTTCACCTATAACACAAGCATTTATTTGCTTATTTTAGGGAACGTATGAAGTTGTTAATGTAGGTACTTGTTTAACAAGGACATATTCATTTTTTTATTAAAAAAAAAACTTTCATAATGATTGAATGACGGGCGTATGGATATATTTTGTTATTAGTATTGAATTATTGACTCCACGTTTTAAATGTGCGGAGAGGGAATGATTTTTCAATTTTCGCCTTGTTAAGTAATTGTGAACTGTGAAAAGATTTCTCGTATCGTGAAATGTTGAAAGAGAAAATAAAAACATTGAGAGTTTCTCTGCAAGACATTATTTTCAATTTCAATTCTCAGAGAAAAATACATTTCCGCGCATGGATTGCTGCGCTGGGATACATTTATAAACATTACTGGTGCTTAACAAAAACCACTTTTGAAAGAAAATATTCTTAAAAAATAAATTTCAAGTTCGGTGTCAATAAAAATAGATTGAAATATCGCATTCGTGTAATATTCTTGTAATAACATTTTGGTTTAGAGATTTAAACATTTCCAAGGAACAAGAAAAGATAACATACATTATATAGATATGTGACTGTATCTATATCCATCCGAGGCTCGGGTATTCAAATTGGTGGCCATATCTTCAATAAATCTGTGCAACTCCTTGCCTACGCTGATGATATAGATATCATTGCATGCTCGGAAAATGATTTAAAAATTGCATTTAAAGCCCTGGCTGCATCAGCAAGGAATATGGGGTTGATGGTAAACGAGGGAAAGACAAAGTATATGCCAGTGCATGAACGTCGAAAATCGCCAGATTTGCGAGTCGTCGATTACACATTCGAAACTGTTAGCGAGTTTGTGTACCTCGGTACTATGGTGACAAGTGACAACAATGTCTCAACCGAAATTAAACGCCGAATAGTGTCCGCAAATCGGTGCTACTATGGGTTGCAGAGGCACATGAATTCTCGTCACCTCACCAGAAAAACGAAAGTCCTCCTCTATAAGACTCTAATTCGGCCAATACTCTCATATGGATCAGAATGTTGGGCAATAGCTAAATCTGATGAAAGAGCCCTGGAAATTTTTGAGAGGAAGGTGCTGAGGAGGATCTACGGCCCGACTTGTGACAATGGAGAGTGGCGTATCAGGCACAACTACGAATTGTATGATCTGTACAAGGAGGCAACCATAGTGACAGAAATAAGAATAGGAAGACTCAGATGGGCTGGACACGTCCAAAGAATGAGCGAGGAGAACGTCCCAAGACGGATCATGAATGGTGCACCGGGGAGACGAAGAAAAGTTGGAAGGCCGAAGCTTCGATGGCTGGACGGTGTGGTGAAGGATGCGAACAACATCGGCGTCCATAACTGGCGCAATGCGTCGCAGGATCGACAGTCATGGAGGCGGGCTCTGCAGGAGGCTAAGACCCGACCTGGGTTGTGGAGCCACAGATGATGATGATGATGATGACTGTATCTATATAATGAGAATGGTTTACAATCAAAATTGTAATTACAACACACATATTTTTACAATGTATACAATATATAATAATGTATTTAAATAAATAAATAATAAATATACTTGGTTATAATTCTTTCAACCGAAATAACTTATTGTACTGAAATATTTATAAAACTCATACAAATAATTCACAATCATAAAGCAAAATTCACATAAAGGTATTGCCTGTGTGGGTATACAGTATTTTATCGCCGTGGTACAATTGGTAAGCCGTGCGCTTTCTGTGCGGGGGTCCTGGGTTCGATTCCCAGAAGAGTAGAAATTTATTCAAATTAATTTCTCACACAAATATTGCTTCTCTGGGCTGGAAACTGGCGCAAGGAAGTGTTTATTATTTATTTATTTATTAAAAAATACACAATTTCTATATTAACCTAAATACATTATATACAACCACTATAGTATGTATGTACATAGGTATACTTTAATTCTATGTAGGTATATATGTATTTATTAATATATTTTTCGGTACCTCCTTCGGTACCCCGTAAGGGGCATGGTGTGATGGTATATATGTATTTATTTTCTATTTGTTTAAATTATTATATAGGGCACCGGCTTAGAATAGTGGTTCCATTATTTCTATTATCGTTTCCGGGTATCCCGTAAGAGCCGGGTAATTGAAAGTACAACAGGCAAAATGAAATCTCAAATAGTTCAGCAATGAGGTTCACCACCCATTCTGAGTGGTGGGACAAGATTGGTGTGTGCTTACACACATGTGTCGTACTTACTTTTATTAGTAATGCACATTCGCACACATGTAGCCGGTTACCCCACATTATCGGATATGCCGTGATCGTAGAATTATAATGTACAGAAGCCGCGTCTAGTACAAATTTCGAATTCAAATGTATTCCAAGTGTTTTTTACATGTGTGTGTGAGGCGGTAGATCAGTTGGTCTACGTTTTATGTAGTTGTGCGTATCGGTAGGTGTACGTATACTAGAAATTCGTCTGTTTCCTCGTAGTTTTAGTTGGCATTCATTCATTGCGCTGACTAGGTATCTGTATCATATATAATCTAAGGTTGTGATGGTATAAATTATTAAATAGTTCTTGTGAATTATTTGTCATACATGTATTATTACGACGATTTTCCAAATTCAAAGGTATTTCACCATTTGAATCGTTGAATTGTGATGCTTCTCGGGCAACTAACAAGTACTACATTAAAAATCAATTTAACATGCACCCAATAACAAGTTGCCACATTCTAGGAATTGATTAATGATCCCTCAAAATAAATAGATTTCTATATTATACTATTTCTATATCCTATATTATAGGTATAGTAGGTACTATTGTACATACATCTAAAAAACGAAAATAACTTAATTATTTCTGTTTCAAGTACCATCTTACCTACATGTGATAGTAAAAAATATATCATGGCGCGGTATTTTTAGTCAAAGAAAATATTTCATGGCAAATAAATACATGAACGTGATTTGTGTCAGCCTTCATCACAATCATGCAACATGATATATGATGGTAATTTATTTCCGACTTAAATCCATCTGTCAATTATAAATACAACCAATGATGATCTTTATATACGAATAGTTTTATTAATTTACAAAATTCTTTTGCCTGGAAGTGGGTGGGTAGATACGTGCACAATATTTCTACAAAAAAAAAGCAAAGTTTGAAACGCCACAGAAGGTACATGATCATTGAATAATTTGACAATATAAAAGATAACACGTGTCAGTTGTATTCCATAATACTTCTGAGTGTGAAAGTTTATTATCATACCTAGAATCCATTACTTTTGTTTTTTACAAAACGATATATTTTATTTATTTCTATTTGTTTAAAACCAAATTTCAAAAAGGTTTTTCTCTTAAATTGGTATACTTAATTCATGACATTTCATCGAGGTTAATAACAAAAATTAGCAGAGAAGAAATTTATTGAAATTAATTTATCACGCTAATGTTGTTTCTCTCTGTGCTGAAAGCACTGGTCAGTTGGGAGAAATTGCCATATGGCAATAAACTCGCCACTTGTGTATGGTACAAGGATGTGTTTATTATTATAAAAAATAAAGATAACCAACTAGTACATATGTAACAAAAGGTAAATGAATTAATATCGACTAAGACTGGGTTGTTTCAACAAGTATCATAAAATTGTTCAAAAATGCGTCATTTAACAACCAAAAGTTTTGAATAATTTTGTGAAATAGTATTTTAATTATACTTTTACTTTAATCTTTGTTCGATAAATACAGTCTTAGTACATTAATTGAAAAATATCCTTTTCAGAAAAACATTGCATAATAATATACTGTCGGACTTCGTGGCTCAGTTGGTTTAATTGTTTGACATAGCACTTGTTAGTTGCCCGAGAAGCTACATAAAATAATATAAAAAAAATAAAAATACTGTTATGTTTCTGTTTCAAACAATTAATTTTTACTTCCTTTATTTGAATTAAAATACCAAATACTAATCAATCATGTAGGTATACATTTACATATATATGGTTCTTGTAATGCTTGTGTTTGAATAAGCCTATACTACAAATAAATAAATCGATGAATATGTACAATTTTATAATATTATTTTTTTACCAAAACCCTTGATATATGTTTTACATTATACCAAAATTATATCGTAGGTAAATTGAATATTCCGTCTGTGGCAAGGATATCACTTAGAAACGTTCAGGGTGCAGTCGAGTGATGGCTTTATAGGTCTCGAGGGATGTCTCATATATAGGATCCTCCAACATTCACCACTGCCTACATCAACTAATGAAACCTGGATATTCATGGCTTGGTCTTTAGGGCAGGTTGGAAGCCTGCGTGAATAAAATTAACTCTAATGTATAAAACATACATATTATATCTACGATAAGCATTAAAATATTATGAAGCGTATTAAAAATGTCTTATTTATATCGTCAGTTTTATCACATTTATATTTTTATAGGCTTAAAAAAATAATACCTCGGTAGAAAAAACGGGAAAAGCAAAATATATTAGTTCAGTATAATAAATAAATTAGTGCAGTAGATCAAAAACAGAGGCGGTGATTTCACACATAAACGTTTTTTTATGTTTATTCACTTAAGTCAAAATACAGTCTAATAAAATAAACAGAAAAAAAAACTATGAATGGAACAAAAGACAGACCAATTACTTTCGTCCACAATAATAATTGAACCCATCACCCGTATAAGGGTATATATCATACATTTGGTCAAAAACAACTTTTTTAACTTATGTAGTCTATGAAAGGTAGCGGTTAGGCATACAAATGTATTAACTTTTTTATCAAAAAAATGTGTTTTTCTCAATAAATTTTTATGCCATATACACCCTTATACGTGTGATGGGTTCAATTGATGTTCATTAAATAATCACATAAGTACTTGCTTACATTACAGCAAATAAAAATATAGTTAAAATCATTATATAAGAAGGGGAAGAAAAAAGGAAAGGAGATGGACTGAATTTGTTACTGCTATGAAATAAGATAAAAACAAAAATCAAAATAAGTAGTAGGTACAATAATAAAAATTTCAACAATACACAAGTATCGTGTTTGTATAGTGTTATTGAGAGTTATCAATTCTGGTAGAAGTTAGTGAAAGAGAGTGAATTTAGCGAAATTCTGTATGTGGAAGTATTATTATACTTTCTGAGATTATCGATAAGAAAAGATACCTAAGCGATTAGACAAGTCAGTGTAGTTGTGCAATCAGAAGAGTAAAAATTGGGCGTGCGTGCTTTTCTTAATAGATTATTTTATCTAATGAGAGAGTGTATGTATGTATGTACGTTCTAAGTTCACGGGTACGTACGTGTAGGTACATGATTTTTGATTATGAATGATAATTAATATGTTGATATACTAATTTGTTTTGTGATTTCAGATTAGAGCAAAAAACTATTACGTACAAACTCAAAAAAATAAAAATATAAAGCAGACTTTCATTCTTATAATACAATAAGAACAAAATAGTCCAATTCCATCTTTTCATGCATGACGAGTCAGCCATAACGGATTATTTTATTATTTCCATAAAGGCTTTTCTTCGTAAATCATATATCAAAACTTATTTTATGCTTCGTTTTATGCAATGATTCAAATATAATTATATCTCTTATTTTTTAACAAACAGGGGAGGATCTCCATTTGATGTAAATTGTTTTTTATGTATATTCAGTGATAATTTTTTACCACCCTATCCGATTTCGATGATTCTTTTTTCATAAAAATGCAGGTGAATACCGATTAGTCCCATTTCAATTTCATTAAGATCTGATTATGGAATCCATGAAAAAATCATCAATCATCATCTTTAATTTGCACTTCAGCGATAAGAACTCTTCAAAACATTGTCCTATTTTAATGATTTCTATTTTAATATGGAATGCTTCAGAGATGATCAAACATAATATATATAATCTACGATCCGTCGAGTAAGTTCCATTAAATGTCTGTTTGGCGCCGAATTAAAAAATGATTTGATTTGAATAAATAGTTTGTAAACTATGTGTTTTTTTAGTCATATTATGTGTTTTGTAAGATGTGAAATTAACGTGCATTTTAATTAAAAAATAAGCAATTATTTTAACTTTTAGTGCATTTTTTTTTATATTTGCTATGTTTTCATTGATATTTCTTATATATCTTGCAAGAATCATTCAATGATAAAAAAATAATTACACCATCACAGAAAAATAGTTTTACAAAAATACTGCATTAATAGTGCATGGAACTTTTGTTTTCATTATCATAATAAATACTTTTTAAATATTTATTTAACCTTTTACCAAAGAGTAAAATTTACACTTGCAATTTACCTCTCTGACGATGTTCATCGAAGATCGCCACCATTTGCGTTGCCAAAACAAAATAGATAAAATAGTTTAACAAATCCGATTTTAATACGAGTACTAATAAATAAATAAATGTGATGTTATATCTAGAAGTGAGAGTTTAAACTACGACTTTTTCTAAAAATTTGATTTTGAATCAAAAAACAGGAACTGTTTTGATCATGAAGTGATCACACATCGTAAATCATATTGCTACGTTACGTGAAATTATCACAACTAAATTGCTAATTTCACGAACATTCTATCTGAATTTAAAGTGAAAAATCTGAAACCCACCAGATAATTTATTGAATCCGATATCAAAAGCCTCAGAAATCAGACATCTTATCCAATCAGCCACGGAGGCCTTCAACACATAATATGAATATAGAAAATGATGCAATTTCATAGTTTCAGTATTGATTTTCATAGAAAACATTTAAACTATTTCATTTATCAGGCGAAAAAAAAGATAACTTCAATTGTTTAATTAAATCTACCGTATCTTTCTACTATTTAAGTGGATACTTGGACCGAGGTACGTACTAAAAGAAATGCCCTCTTTGTTCGCAGTTCACGAATTATTTAAAAAGTTTAATCTGAAACGACCCCTTGGAAGTAAGGACACACTAAATCTTTCCTTTTTATCTGTGTTAAGTGTGTAAATGTTTTTCATTCTGTCCTGACAAAATGTACCTTGGCCACTCTATTCTACAGTTTTATTTAACGAAATAAAATTGACTGATTTATTTTATTTTTTTACAATTCTTCTTTTTTTTTATTTTACTCTTCGCCGAAATCGCCGAAAAATGAGAATGACATTTTAAAATGAAACTCCGATATAAAGAACAAATGAGAACAAATCTATTTTCAAAATGCCCTTTGTTTTACAACGTACTGTTTTTGGTATTTTGTTACGTATAGGTAATGTTGATAAATACTTTTATCTTAAAATTTCACTCATAATTTTTTGTCAAGTAGCTTGTGGGAGTCATTCAAGATTCATCCACATTTCATCATTGAACAGGAAGGATCAATTAATATTCACAGGAGGAAAATAAAATACGAAAACTGCCAAAGCACAGTTGGTAAGCCGTTTGGTACCTGTGCGGGCGTCCGCGTCCTGGGTTCGATCCCCAGAAAAGAAGAAATTTATTAAAATAAATTTCTCATGCAAATATTGCTTCTCTGGGCTGTAAACATTGGTTAGTTCGAAGAAATTGCCATATTGCAATAAACTCGCCACTTGCGCAGGGTGAAAGGAATGGTTTATTTTTTTATAATTATAAAATAATAAAAAAATAAAAAAAATGTGTAAATAAATTTTACCATCAATTTTAACGTAACATATATATAATGAATAATTTTAAAGATTTTTTCTGTACAAATATAATTAAATAGTCACAATTCGAAATTTGTTGCAGTCATACCAAATATAAAATAAAGATTTATTTGGAAAATGATTTTGAAAATGCATTGAACTTTTATGGATGTTCATGTTATAGATTCAATCTTACGTTCAAATTGTATTCGTTGTATGTACAAAATTATCCGTAAATCACATGAATTTTTAAATTGTTAGTACGTTATTCATATAACTTACGACTTGTTAATTTACTGCAAAATACAAAATCTCAAAGTGTCACGTGTGTGGTGTGAAGATAAGTAACTTATGTTCTGAAAGAGAGTAGGTAGGTGTTGTAGTATGAGAATCCAAGTTAGGGTAAAACAAAGAGACAGATGACGAGGACAACAGTAGCTTAGGAGCAGGTATAGAAGATATAAGAGCGTGGCAAGGTACAAGTATGGAACGCGTGACTATCTGCACATCTTCTGGTGGCATTTTATATCACGCTAATAGAATATTTAGTGGAACCAGCCGGAAACACCCTTATCTCGCGGATATCCTTATTTACCAACAAGGAATTTTTAAGTGCAAAAAGTTAAATAGCCGACGGCCGCCACGCCACCTTCACCTAATGGTTGTAAACATTTTTACGTGGAAAACATCTTTTGTCGTTTTAATATTTCAACAAAAGAAAACCTTATAAAACGTCGACAATATTTTCAGGTTTTTCTGAAAGTAACTTTTCATTAGCGCTGTCGGCATCTCTCCTCAGATAAGGCACATTTTTCAGCTTCTCCCCGCCTTATCTCGCGTCCCCCTCCCTCCTCACTCCTCCGTCTCTTCCTCTTCCTAGCTCAGAGGGGCTGGGGGAGGAGCGAGACAGAACCGGGGGAAGACAGTACAAAGGAGGGAGAAGAAATCGGAATTCACTATTTTCGCCTTCTTAACTAATATAACAGATATCTAACGTACCTACGAAGTTCAACTTTTATCTGTTTTTTTTCTAAATGATTCGCCAAAGCTTCCACAAATCATTTTCAGCAAAATACTGTACATCGGTAGGTAATAGGTACATAGATAGCGTGGAAGATAACTTACAAAATTTAGTATTGAAAATTCAAAAAAGTATAGGTAAACTTTATTTATTTAAACTGAGATCTTAGTTCATTTGTTTATAATGGATCACGTGATGGTTTTTGGTTTCACAATGTATTTTGCAATAATCTGGAATGGCTATATTCAATTATTTACTACGAAAAGTAATATAAAATACACAGCCAAAATTGATCCAATAACGTCATAACGTTACTATTAATCTGTATATTTGTTCAAAATAATTATTTCTCTTAACCTATCGACAAAGATTCAAGCCAAGATCCGGGAGATTTAATGTAGCCAGGTCTACATTTTCATGGTTTTTCAACTTAGACGATCAACTGTCGATTCATTCAAGAGAATTTATATTGAACGAATTCTCTTAATGAATTTCTCTTAATTTATCGACAGTATTAATCTTAGTATCGTGTGAGTGAATTGTATGTAGTAGTGGAGTTTTTAGGTGATTTTTCAACTTAGAAGTCAATCAACCAACTTAGAGGCTTCGCAGCATATAATAAACTCAGAATTCAGAGTAGAATATTTGGTCTATCTGTGTGTGTGTGTTCCCCCTTCCTGATAACTTTTGATTCACTTACCTATTGCACTCAACCCAAAATTTCAGAAAATATAGAAAGTTTTAGACTACAAGACTTTTATACTCAGAATTTCGAATTTTTATTCTAGTCAGGGGTTATCTACATTTGAATTTTTATTTCAGTTTTCCATACTCAAAAACAAAAAAAAGACCTCTGAAACATTGTATAAATATAGAAAAATATAATTTCTGAAATTTGTTATAATGTAAAAGTTAAAAGATTTCTAAAACTTTTTTTACAAAGAAAAACAATGTGTTAAAATATTGAAAAACGCGGAAACATACCAACTTTTTCATTTAACTTTCTATAAACAGTACATAAATTATATTAGTACTTTTCGAACTTTCTGTAAGAGTTAAATTTAGTGACGAAATCGTTTCATACAATTTGTATGGCAAGATACATAAAATCTACGGGGACTCAATAGTTTGATACTTAATCTCCATATATATATTATATGTACCATGCCATCAAGATGTTTACATATTCGGGGTTGGAGAAAAGGACTGACCTCCACACTTTCCTATCTTTACATACGTCATTGGTATATAAAACAAAAGATCTTAAAATATTGAAGGATTTAGAGTTTGTTATCAATTCTTCAAATATACATACTATCGCCATCGACAGTTGGATCTCATTTGTTACGTGCAAATTATATAAGTATTTAATTGTAGATGTTTGTTGTTTGCACTTTTTTTTTATAAAAGTAGCCAGTTAAAAAATTGATATAAATATATTCAAAATACTACTCTGACTTAAAAAATCACATAACATTAATTTTATTGTATATGCCTTATCACGACACCACCTTTCCTTCTGTAAAAATACTGGGCCATGTGTAAAGTATAAAGTATTATGTTCCAATACTATAAGCTTAAAAATTTTACGCACATAATGATCGAGTTATAAATGAGAATAGTAAGTAGGCTAAAGATTGGGTTTAGCCGCAGTATCAATTTAATTTAATTTATTAACCGATTTCTCCTATGTTAAATATTTAGGTTCTTCGCCATTTATGTAAGTTATGTAAGTAAAATACAATTCTCACTTCGACTATACATAGTACGTTTCGTACTTTACTAGCAAGCAATGGATAGTAATAAAAATAATTAAATATATTTTTAGAATATTTATTAGAACAGTAGTTAATGTAAGATCATCTAGAATCAGTCGATAAATTGCATCATGATGCTTTTAAAAAATGACGATTTTTACATTGACGATAAATTATCGGTAAAATATGGACATTTTTTTTAAACACCTACTTAATAACTTGTCAATTATGTTAAAATATGCTTAACATGCGAGCCTTACATTAAAAATCATTAGATTTTATTTGCAGAAAATGATTTCTAAATGTTTTTTTATATTTGAGTTGCAAAATTTAAAAATTCATATTATGATTTGATGGACATGTGTATCAAGGAAGTATATACCTGATCCAAGGCTGTAAAACTCAGACGCTGCCCATATGGGTGAAGAGGATACAAGTACCAGAGCCACACGAAAAGTAAAGTGAAATAAAGTATTCTTTTTTTAAAATAAAAAAAAATAAAATAAAATAAAACAATATTATGTGTCATCAATGTCATGTTGAAATAATAAAATGTTTGGTTGTCGATATTGCTTGAAATCATCTGATAAACTTGTTATCAAATTCAATATCGGTTATTCAAGATCACTGTCGGACGATATTTTTTACCGAAAACAGATCAATATAGAACGTCAAAAAATATAAAACGGTATATTTCAAAATATTCGTTACATTAAAAATGCACCGCAACATAAAAAAACAAGTGTGGTAAACTTAACTCTTCCATAACTATTCATTAACGAACGGTAAATCGGTGGTCCGACCGTCGGTAAAGACCATCGGTATAATTTTACTAAAATCTAACTAAAGGATGAAAAATAGAGCATTTGTATCAAATTTGGGTTTATTTGGTCTGAAATCTAACTAACGGACGTTTATAAGACGGCCCATATCATTTTGGAATATATTTCTTAAATTGAGGAAGACATAGAAGTTTGCGTATTCTTTTGATTGTATTCAAAATATGTTCCTTCCATTTAATGTTATCATCTATTGTGATACCCAAATATTTAATACTATTTTTTTGTTGGATGGGAATACAAGATGGTGTATTACAAGGATAATCATAACCTTAATTTGTACACTTTATTTCACGAATATTTATAATTAGTAATTGTCTTCTGGGAATCTAATATTTGTTTAAGAATCTAATAGAAATGTAGTTATTTCATAAAAATGTATTTAGATATTGATATCCTTTCAAAAAGAAAAAATGAACACATACTATGGTGTGGTGAGTTTAGTGTTGGTTATAACCCACCCGTTTTTCATATAATGTCATTTATTGTAAAGTATCTTAATTTCATTTGAAATAATTTTTTTTTCTTTATTTCATGTCCAGGTTTATTTGAGTCCATTTGTATACAATTTTTTTTTTAATTTTTCTATTTGTAGTGTTGACTTTTTTGTTTTATCGTGTAGGTTTTTATTTTTATCAAGTGTTTAATTATTTTATACAATCTCTGATTACAAGTTGTTTTACATAAACCAAAAATACCTATTTCTCGTTTTACCAATTCCGATTGATGTCAATAAAATTGTCATGTTCATAATAATAAGTGATAACTTTGTACGAGTAGGTACATATCAAATAGAAACTCAATTTGGTTTGGTTCACAGAGCAGAAGACAGATATTATATTTATGTTACCATCTTTATCTATAATGGAATATTATTCCATAAGAAATAACCCACCACACACAAAGAAACTACAATCTTCGGGTATATTCGTATGGGATATAATAAAAGGTTGGTTTGTCATAGGATCAGTCATCCGGATTATTTGCAGACTTTTATTACAAGGTGGACTTGTTCTTTTAGAATCCGCAACTCGAAATACTTTGTTAAAAACACAAATGTCTTCCTCGTAGCGTTGAATCGAGCAGACTTAACATAATAGTTTTGTGCCAGCATCCTTATTTTATCTTGGATCACATTAATTACTTCACTGAAATATTAGAGAGAAAAAACTCATCATTTGTAGCAATGTTTAGTTACACCAAGCATTTGACTAGTGATTATTTTTTTTTGCCGCGTTCACCGACTTAAATGTTCCTAGTAGATGCATACCTATATTGCAAATTATTTTGTAACAAAGTTTTGTCTGAATCAAATACAACTAATATGGCCTCATTCACTGACATAACATAGAAGATAAGAACCTAGGAAGTCTACTCACAACTTATAACAAACCTATAGATCTCTGATTTTGGCAATTGTTTACAAGTACTGTCCCACGCCGAACGCAATAATTTTTATATCAATAGATAGATAAACGCGTATATATTACGGGAAAATAAATTTTATTTGGCGGACATGCTTTAAAAAAATAAAAAAATAAAATAATATTGCGAGAAATGTATGAAATTCGGCTAAAGAAATATATGTCAAATAATAAATATAATATTTGGAATGGTAAAATAAAACCAAAGTTTTCAGTTCCACTAATTTAATGACATTGACTAGTTTCGGTCATCCAGTGACCATTTTCAAAAAAAATATATATATGTCAGTAAATATTTAAAACAAAGGGTCGTATTACACGAGTTAATTGAGAAAAATATAAGAAAAAGGTGAGGCCCCCTCGTACTGCGAGAGTACTGCTTACGGGACCTCAAATTTATCTTACATTATTCTTAAATAACTCCCGTAATACGAACCAAAGTATTGGTATGTTTATTTCGATTTCACGAATTTCGTACGCAAATAAAATTCAATAAAAGATGATGCTTCTATGAACAGTTCTGTCTGTCATATTTAGAAATTAAAAAAGTAATTTTATTTGACATGACAACTCCCTTGACAAGGAAAATACTTTTTTTCCCGAGAATTATTACCTTTCTATGAAGTTTAAATAGCTTTAAATGGCAGACAAGGTTGTGATGGAATTTTAATGTGACATCACTTGAAATATGATTGAAATAACGTAATTTAATTATTCAGACACGAAGTGTACATTATCTTCGTAGCCTATACCAATCGTAAAGAAATAAGAATCAAATATTTATGATCGCAAGTCAAAAGTGAACATTAGAGCTTTCATTTTCTGTCGATGTACATGTATAATTCTGTCACATTGTAATCTGGTTGGTTGTAAGAAATAGCCTGATGGCAATAAACCCGTCAGTCTGCTTTTTATTTGTTTTTATTGTGTACAAAAAATTAAATAAATAAATATACTACTCAATATTTTTCGTCTAGCACATTTGTCACGTGTACAAAACTTACTAACATGGTAATACGTTTTCAAAAGTATATACATATACTTATTATGTTTTACTTGTGGGAGATCAAACGAAGAATCTCGAAACTTTTATAATCAAATAACCTGATATGATCGGACTCGCGAATAACATATTTTAGATGTTTTCCAAGTTAGGATAGGAGCACATAAGATTTATCTCCACATCTTATATTCCCAACATAAAAAAATATCATTTATTTAATAAAAAATCCTTATTTGAAATGTTGATAAATATCAGCAATGAGGTTCACCACCCATTCTGAATGTTTTGCATTTTTAGTTGAGCCGAGATACTTGTGTGTGTGTGTGGAGATTCAAACATGTGGCGTGTTTCCTTATATAAGGTGATTCTCACCCGCTTACCTGTCGCTAATTACCCTACATTATGGAATAAGATATTATGGTTTGAATAAATAATCCAACTGTCCATTTTTTCAAGAGAATTTTATTCTCATAACATATCGACAAAGTATCAAGCCAAGATACGCGAGATTTGTATGTAGGGTCTATGTTTTTCGTGGTTTTTCCAACTTCGAAGTCAAAAAACACCAACTTAGCGGCTTCGCAGCATAAATTTTCTATGGATTTACTCGGAATTCGGAGTAGAACATTTAATGTGTCTGTATCCCCCCACCCCCCTTATAACTTTTGATCCGTTGGGTTTTGATTATTTCAGAATATATAAATAGTTATAGGCTTACAATACTTTTATACATTTGAATTTTTACTTTATTTTTCCATATATCTCAAAAATCCTATAAGCTAGAACCCTGAAAATATGTTTACCTAAATATAGACAAATAAAAAATCTCAAATTTGTTTTTTCGAAAAAATTCCAGAGTTCATCATTTTTTTATGATAAATTTATGTGTTTAACTACCTTTTTTTCCTTTTTTTTAAATATCGAAAAAAGCCGAAACACTCCAACGAGATAATTTAATTTTCTATAAAAAACATAAACATTGTAGTAGTACCTACATCTCAAACGTTTTTAACAATTTTTATAAAAATTTAATTTAGTGACGACATCGTTTCATACAGTTTTTAAGGCAGTATACACTACACATACATACATATCTCCAAACATATATACATACCATCATCCTGTTTTCATATTCTGGGTAGGAAAAAGACTGACCTCCATACAATCCTTTCATGACATGCATACCCACATGTTTTATATAGAAAACAAAATATCAAACATTTTAAGTGTTTATAATTTGGTACGTATTCTTCAATTATTCATACTATAGCCATCGACAGTTGGATCTAATGTGTTACATGCAACTAGTACATATAATATAATTAATTACATACGATGTAATTCGCGTATCACAAAATTCGAATACCAGGAGAGTATGGACTACGTAATGTGTTTCTTTGAATTGAACAACGCGAGATACGCGGTCTAATAAACAGAACAACGTACTATATACGAAATAAGTTCCATTTATCAGGGGGGCAAGTCTGATCCAACCAGCGAAATCAAAACCCTCGTGATTATCCATATCATGGATATAATTATCATATGGAGTTCTATTACATCTAAAGATATAGAACTCCATATCATAATTATATCCATGATATGGGTAATCGTAAGGGTTTTAATTTCGCCGGTTGGACCAGACTTGCCTCCCTGGTAAACATAGCGTGCAGAAGGTCATACATAGCATTGAATTCCGTCTTTTTTGGCGGGCTATAACTAGTAGGTATTCGTAAAATCTTGAAGACTCTACGATCAAAGTATTCTTCATGTTATTTTGTGTTTTCGTTTCATATAGCTTTTTACAAAGGGGACAAATTAAATCCACACGTCATATAGAGCAAGTGGTGGAAGCGTCGAGAAAATAATTTTAAATACTTAGGTGTATTTTTTTTACCAGTGTGTTATTAATAAGTTGGTTTGTTAAGCATATCATAATATAATGGATAATATCAACACTTGATCCAAACAATAGTATGCGGCCATCACTCCAACCACGTCAAGTGTTCCCCAATGTACCTACCTACCCACTGTTGTGGTATTACCACTCTGTACAAGATTTCCCATGGGTAATCTCTTCGTGTGTTTTCATTGTCTTCTAACAGACTTTAATGCTCGTGTTACAATGTTTTGTTGCGCCTCCTTTGAATTATTTTACCTTATCGGCCGACGAAATGTTCCTTCAGACAACATCTTAAATTTAATTAATCGTCTACCGTTACCGTGGCGTTGTTTATGAAATATGTTTGTGTGCAAATAACATTAATATATAATAATTTGAAAGAAAAAAATAATAAAAATTTGATATGTATATATATGGTAAATTTACTATATAGTATCGTAAACGCACAACAAAAATGTACCAAATACATACAAATACAGAGTTGGTAATGACCATCCATGCATAAATAGATAGATACCTGCCTACTATAAGGAACCTACTTCAAAACTTTGATAGGGTACCTGATTAAAGTATGTGTTTGTTTATAAATTTATTATTTCAAATTTTTTGGTCTCTAATAAACAAAGAATATTTTAACTTTGTACATAATAATCAACACTTCCTTGCACCCTGCGCAAGTGGCGAGTTTATTGCCGTGTGGCAATTTCTTCCAACTAACCAGTGTTTCCAGCCCAGAGAAGCAATATTAGCGTGAGAAATAAATTTAAATAAATTTCTCCTCTGCTGGGAATCGAACCCAGGACTCCCGCATAGAAACCGAACGGCTTACCAACTGTGCCACGGCGGTCGACTACTACATATATAATCAAAGAAAGAAACGTTCTTGATGTTCGATGTAATGATTGAGATGTAAGTATATTTGAATTATAATATAAAACGAGCTTTAAACCAATTATTTTTGTGAGTCACTTCGCGACATGTTTCGGAAGCGCTGTCCTTCCATCGACCGGCGTATCGAGACTGTCAGTATGTTAATATTCCGTGAGCTACGAGTTTCAGTAAATCTGAAACGTGCCATAAGTAATGACTACTCATCTTAATGAAACTGTATTCGCCTTTTCTATATTAAATATAGATAAACTGAACCCACCTTATGCCGGGTATGGTTACTGCAGGTTGTCCTGGCCTCAAAAGCCATGAGATGCGACCAGGACTGGCACATGGTAGAGTGGCACCAGAACTGTTGCTGAAGATCACTTCACTAGGAGGTTCTACTATGAAGCGAATGGTATCAATCATGGACTCCTGAGATGCATAGACCTCATTCAAAAATCCTGAAATAAAATTAATACAACATAATCAAGATATTTGGATCAAAATTCTGATCAATGATGGATTCAATTGTAAGATTTATCATAATAAGCGACATCCATATAAATTGCAACACAAATACTTAAAAGTCTATAGTACTACCTAAATAGTAAATTTTCAAAATATTTTCCCCCTAGTCAACGTGTCATTGTAGCACAAGAAAAGATAACTCAATGTATGGAAGTGACAGTTATGTACCTGTCACGTGACAACTGTCACTTCCATATATTGAATCATCTTTTCCATCGCTAAATTGACACCTTGTCTAGGCACTCAGTATCCTCAAATAACAGTTTATATTAGTTTATCCTCAAATAATTTATTTTGTTTATTTATTTTATTTTATTTTTATTTTATTTAATTCTGGGAACAGACAGTTATATACTATACAGCTTGTGGGAAAACAAAAAAAAACAATATATATATATACAAAACCAGTAAAGTTCCCCAATGCTTTTATACAATCAAAATAATGGCTAGGTAATATGTAATAAATAACGTCTTTGAAATAAATTACAGTTTATTTGACATCTTTCTTCTATTGCGTGAGTTTTTTTTACTCCTCAATAACCCAAGGGGATATAGTGGGGAGTTATGATTTCGCAATTTTTAAGGGTATTTTTTTATTGCAGATTATCAACTAGTATCATACTGAGAATTTATTCTGAAAGTTTCATCACAATGTATCTGTGTGTGTGTGCTATGTGCTATGTGCAGTGTGCTATGTACGGCGTGTTAATTTTTACTTTATCGATTATAGACTAAAGTACTCATTCGATACTATTCAAATTTTGCAAATATGTATATCTAATACTCGATTAGATCCCATTAGATTTTGAACGATATATGAATAGTGCTTTTCAATTTTTTTAACTGTCAAATATTTCAAAGTGACCCCAAGCTTAGGAAACTTAAAATTTGAAATTTTTATTTTCAAATTGGTAAAAAGGTACATCACTTTCATAAAATGGCATTGAAGAGTTATCAAGTTTTCGTAATAAAATATTTAAATAAAAAATAATTTGACAAACTCATTTCATGAAAATGTTGGAAATTTTCCATACAAAATTTGAATACTTTATAGAATGACTTGTTAGTGAGGAGTTTAGTGTTGGCCACAACCCACTCGTTTTATTTGAATTTGTTTAATACTTTTCTTGTAAAATTAATTTAATTATAACCTTTTTTTATTTTTTTACAAGGCCTATTAAGTAGATTTTTACTTCAATCGAAGGAGTTTTTTTACTATTTTCACTATTGAAAAAAAACTCTAAATTTTATATTTTCTTCCCCAAATCTGTAATACACAATATTTTTTCTTGTTTTGTGCATTAGAAGATAATTTAGTATGTTTATTTGAGAACATCCGTATATGCCCAAGGTATACAGGGGCCTTGAGTTTATTTGCTGTGAATAATAACAAAAAATACACGTGAATAAATTCACGACTTTGCATAATCAAGTTTCGTATGATATATTAGACAGTGTGTGTATGAAGACATTATTTCTTTGGGATTGTACCAAGTAGGTAAATATGATCTGAAAGGCATTTCAAATGTGTCATTTTCTCGATCAGGAAAAGCAGCGCTTTTCCGTTCCAGACATCTCATCAATCACTGTACGATGTTAAATATTGTCTCATAACATGTCAACCATCACAACATGTCTGACATGCCTTACATATCATAGGAATATAAATGGAAAAGTGACCAGACCAAATCACCGGAGAGAATTACATTTTTGAAAATATAAATAAATCACCGTCATTATCGAATTCTTTGAAAGGAACTTAGAAGAGAAACATTTAATTCATTTACAATAAATTATAGTTTACACAAAACCTCAATATGTTTAATGAAATTAAAGTTTAATCTAGTCAAAGATAAAATTATTTAATAACGAGTGGGTTGTGGCCAATACTTAACCTGCCACTACAAAGTAAGTGTAAATTTTTCTTCTTGAAATGGAGGGTTTAAAAGTATTTTTATGAAGTACATTTCTGTTGTATTCCTAAACAAACATTTGTTTTCTTGAGGACAAAAGTTTTCATAATACACCATACACACAAACACTCATAGTATGCACTCTCTACATGATAGCTGTTGAGAAATTCATATAAATAAAACAATATACGATCATGTATGAGACGATGAGATAGTGGATATGAGTCAAGATTGAAGAATGCGGTGTTTGGTTCTCTCTTCCTACCCCGTGAGGAAGATGGCTTGATTGTATGTAGATGAATAATATTACATTCATAGTAGTGGAGAGTATAAACAATACAATATCAATATGAAGTCGATAACTAAAATTTCCCCAATAGATGCTATTTCACAACCATTATATACATTTTTCTTATAAATATGCAATATCACACTTGATTTTTTTCTTCTTTAAGATTTGACAATCCCTGAATGCACTTTTGAATAGTTTATTTCTATTGTATCAAAAATTCAAACAAAATAAGTTAATCTTGACTATACCGACTGTGAGAGCATTTTTAATGTTTAACTAATGAAATCACTGAGAAAAAATGAGCCGTTGTCTATGGAAAACTAATCAGCTCTATATAAGTTAATGTACTTCACACATATGGTATCAATATAAAGTTCATCGGCCTTTTAGTTTGAGCTGTACAGAGAACACAATTTTTCATATTTGTGTACAGCATACAGATTACGGCATACACACAAAAACATAACGACGAAACTCAAAGTAAGCACTCTCAACAATTTCATAGTAGTGAAGAGTAAAAGTAACGTAGGTACCTATTTTTATAAATTTAGTGGTTATTTTTATTTTTTAAGATATTTGGTCATTTATGTTACATAAATGATAACACACATACAGGCTTATAAAAAAAGGTACGAAAAGTAGGATGTCGGCCAAAGGAAAATTTGCATGATCATATAAATAGAATTTTGAAAAACGAAGATGTTAGAAGTAAGAACAATAGAAGAGCGTGTATGACGTGAATGAAGCGAGAAATGTATTTCAAGAGAAAGTACTCAGGCGTTCGCTTCTCTCTACCTACCCCAAATAGGGTAATGGCGTGATAGTATGGTACATAGATGATTAATTTTCTCGTATTTATATTTTAAATACGGGAACTGTTTTAAGATGTACTTTCGAGTATTATTAGTTAGGAGTGAAACCCTACGCCCCCGCACTGCGACCATGTTTGATCTATTGTGCACAAATAATGTTTTAATTCATTATTTCGAGTAAGTAATATCATAATTCCATTACATTAACGTGACACATAAACCTAAACACCCCAATTAAATCAAATTTCTGAAATTTTTGAAATCAAATTTCTCAAACTTTGTTTCTTAAAAAAAATCGTAAAGTGGGGACTGCTGCCAACGTACCTATTTTTCAATTCGATATACCATCATTATTTCTTATCAAATCATTTTGAAAATAATAATTTAGATAGTTTGAGTATTAATAAAGAAAAATATATATCTTTATTTTTTTGATAATTTTCTATATAAATTCTTGTAGAAAAATAATGGCAAACCCCGATTTTCAACGTTTATTTTTAATAAAATATAAGGCGTAGTTCAACATATATTATTTTTTAAATTAAAGAAGACAAAAATATCTAGAAATAAATTATGTGACGTTGCATTAATGCTTCAGGTTTAGTAAATAAACCTAAAAATCATTTTTTTCCATTCAGCGCCATTGCGAAATAAAAGTTTTTTTTTATTTATTTACTTAATCTGATGCATTAATGCAACATTACATCGTAATTTTCCAGATATTTTGATCTTCTTTAATTTATAAAAAAATATAATGTCATATACCTTACAGTTTTTTAGAAATTTATCATAAATGTCAAAAATCGGGGTATGCTTATTATTTTCCTACAAGAATATATACAGAACATAATTAAAAAGTTAAGGTATATTTTTCTTTATTAATATCCAAAATAACTAGGTTATTTTTTTCAAAATGATTCGTTTTGTAGTAATGATGCAAATTCAAATTGAAAAAATAGGTACGTTGGCTGCAGTCACCCTCTTATGTCCGTCACACAATCTTGTATCCTGTTTTACAGCATTAAAAAAAAATACTCTATAATTATAATATGTCATAGAGAAATAAATCTTTTGTGCGCTTAAATAGTGCATAAAATTAAAGTGAATCACCATTATTTTTTTTCATTTGAATTCTGGTTTGTTCTCAAAATGCAAGAAAATCAACAAAATTTTGTTTTCCGATTATTTAAATCACGTATAAACTCTTTTTAACGCATTCGACAGTTACCCTTACTAACAACACTTAACTTCATAGAGTATTTATTAGGCAGTTATAATATAAAATCATGTTTTCACTCACTAGAGTTTATAGGTCCTCTTAATATAATATTTATAATAATTTTAGATTTCAGTGTTTGTGATGGCGTTTAGAATTTAGAACTCCATAGTTATGATGATAAAAACCGTCCTGTAAAAAATCGCGTGAAACGTAAATCTTGTTTGACGCCACAATAAATGTAATTTATAAATTGCAATGTATTCGTACAGAGAAAAGGAAAGAACCATGCTGAGTCTGGAGATAAAATAAAAAAATGAAACGGTGAGAGAAAGATCATAAGTAACTGATATTATAATCCACCGTGTGGCTACTCTGAAATCGAAATGGACGGGACACGTACCTTTTCAAAAGCTCGGACGATAAGTGGACAAAGAGTGTGCTGAATTGGAGACCTCGTACGACAAAGGAAGGTGTTGGGCGACCGCAACTGAGTTGGAGGGATGATATATGTATGACGATATGCTGGCACGTCTTGGATGCATATTGCACAGGACAGGACGATGTGGAGTCTAATGGAGGAGGCTTTCATTCAGGAGTCAACGGAAACAGGCTGAAGGTAAAGAAAAAGAATGCATTCGTTGTTTCGAATAGTATTATCTTTTTGTTCAAACACAATTTTTATATAAATTGCACTAGTTTAATCTGAAAAATGAGAGAGCATTTCAAACATTGATACGAAAGGCACTTTTGTAAGTCGGTGGAAAACTAACCATGTCTAAGGCTAAAATTTCCAAACAAGGATTGAAGTATCAAAGCATTAAAGATTATTATTATTATTTATTTATAGGCAGGCAGCCAAGGCTGATGTGATGTGCCTATATCCACTGTCAAATTTTATAATTTGACAGTGGATATAGGCAGACAGCCAAGGCTGATGTGATGTGCCTATATCCACTGTCAAATTATAAAATTTGACAGTGGATATAGGCAGGCAGCCAAGGCTGATGTGATGTGCCTATATCCACTGTCAAATTTTATAATTTGACAGTGGATATAGGCAGGCAGCCAAGGCTGATGTGATGTGCCTATATCCACTGTCAAATTTTATAATTTGACAGTGGATATAGGCAGGCAGCCAAGGCTGATGTGATGTGCCTATATCCACTGTCAAATTTTATAATTTGACAGTGGATATAGGCAGGCAGCCAAGGCTGATGTGATGTGCCTATATCCACTGTCAAATTTTATAATTTGACAGTGGATATAGGCAGGCAGCCAAGGCTGATGTGATGTGCCTATATCCACTGTCAAATTTTATAATTTGGTTGTAACTATTTTGCTGTGTCCAAAAAAAGTCCAGTCTATTTGGAAGGGTCCAAAACTATGTTGGAAACCGTGTGTATCAAGCGGGTTTAATTGATGCAACCTTGATTTAACTAATGATATTCAGAATTCAATAATCTTCGCGACTATTTAAAATCAATCAATTCCTCTCTCAATTCAAAAAAAAATATCAAGTTATTTGTATTGTTTGAGGATGAAAAAAGTATTCTTTCATCATTAACCTTCCTTAGTTGAAAAATGGGTTTTTTTCTTTTTAATTTTATTTACAATACTCATGGTTACCCTACACATCATATTTTTTTGTTATTGTGTTATTTATCATTTATATTATTTAAAAAATATTGTTGCAAGTGGTTTATAAGTACCCAACTGGCGACATTATTGACATGTTGTTTTGTATAATATTATTTTTGTGTCATTTATGTCTGTCAAAAATGTGAATTTATTTAACCTCGATACATGTTTATCCTAGTGAGGTTGAATACATCATTTAATATTCATTGTACTCAATAAATTGTAAGATTTATATAAAAAAAAATTAAATGAAGAAACTAAAGATGTTACACATTTCGGTATAAGATTTAAACGTAAAAATACTTATTTAATTTCTGGAAATCGCAATTATATACTTATTACATTGATCTTTTCGCGCTTAAAATTTACTCAAATGATTTGAAAAAAAAGACATTTGTCGAAAGCCGAATAATATTGGTTGCATAGAAAAACATATATTTTTTCATGCATATTATCATGAGTGACATATGTAAAGAATTGAGAGGAATTTCGTCGACTATAAAATGTCATTTTTATATTCAAATTATCACCCTGGGCTGAAATAAAATTTTGACAAGAAATTGCTTTTTCATTTCGTTATAATTTGAATTCATTCCTCGGAGTCCATCAATCATTCAATCGTTTTCAGTGGAAATATCAATGAAATATTATGAAAATGTACGTGAAAATGTATCTACTATTGTTTGTAGTACAATTATCTACTCGGTCATGACACGTCGTAATAATATTTTCTTGTAACCTCCATTATATTTCCGTACCCATATATTATTATAGCAATATTCTGGATTTTTTTTGGCACCATCTATTAAGATGTCGATTCTTTACACTCTTCCGAAGAAGCGCATTGCGAAACGTTGGGGAAGGTTTGCAATATGCTCAGGAAAATATTAATTCGGATCTTAAAAAGACCCGGGTTGTAAGAAGGTGGAAACACAGGATTTTTCATTCAACAGCTGGACTGATGTGTTAGTAAAAGAGTTCGAGAAGCGACTGGTTCTTGTATGTTGAAGGTTTAATCTGAACCGGGTGTTGAGATTGAGGAAATCGAGCGACTCTTTCGTGAACGGGTGGAAGAGGAACCAATGATACAATTTCTTTTGAGCATCTACTATCTACTGTGTTAGAATACCGACCTTGCATATGTGGTCTAGTGATAGCAATCCTTCAGTAAATGATGGGTAAATGATTTGAGTGTTAATACATAAAAATATCTAATATGTAAGTATATTTTGAAAAAAATAGTTTAAGTATTAGAAGAACGTTACGAAGCAACCGATTCTCCCTCAGTATGGATGACAACTGAAGAAAAAAAATGTCGGTTTAAATATCGGTCGTATAAAATTTTGCCCACAAAAATGTTCCACAAATTAAATTTTGTATAAAATGATTATATTTTCTACCACCATGGAACAGGTTCATCCTAGTGGGTGTTTTAAACAAAATAATAAATAATAAAATAACTTTTATGTAAAATTTATACTTATTTTGAATTGTATTAATTTATTTTTATTGTTTGTATTGTGATCATGTATATATGTTGGTTTTCAATAACAAATACTATTTCATTTAGTGGAGAGAAAAAAAAATACATATTTCTATAAAACTAGTTGCATGTAAAACATGTGATCCAACTGTCGGTGGCGATAGAATGTATATAACAGACTTCTGAGCATATCCTATGGGAATGCACATACTTCTCCGTGTTATCTTTCCGACGAGAACTCTACAACGATGTCCGAGGGAATTATTTAAAACCATTGGACATGCGGACCTTGTAGTCACAAAGAGCAACTTCTGGGCTTTCGAGACTTTATGTCAATAATACGGTTCACTCTTATCTTTACTAGTTTCCTCATAATTAGCTCTCTTTGGCACTTTGAGTGCAGTGTCTGAAAAATTTCAGAGTTATTCAAGGGGCCGTGAATAGTCCCCATAAGCAGAACGGGTGGTGGTGGAGAAAGAACAGTGTAAGAATACGTAAAAATCCATGTATGTCATAAGCAAAAATAAATAAATGTACCAAACTATAAATCCTTGAATCCAGATTATTGAATATATTGAAATATTTTGTTTTCCTATACAAAACATTATTGTCGGGATAGGAAAGTGTGGAGTTCAGACCTTTTTTCCTACCCCAAATATGTAGGTAAACAGCTTGATAGTATGCATGTATGTATGAAGATACTTTTGTGAGTCCCCTTCGATATTGTGTATTTATTATTTTTTATGTTTTTTTTATAGAAAATAAATTATCTAGATGAGATGTTTTTTGCGTTTTTCAGTATTTTTAAAAAATTACAAAATACAAAAATTGATGACCCCTAGCAAAATTACGAAAATTCTAAAGTTATATTGGATTCAAATTTTCATCTAGCGGATCAAAAATTATAAGGGGAATGAAAAAAATAACATTTTGTGTGTTTTTTGTGTCTGTGTCCCTCTCCCCTTATAACTTATGATCCGCTCAATGCACAGAGCCTAAATTTTTTGGAAAATATATAAAATTATAGGCCTACAAAACATTTATACTCAGAATTTTGAATTTTTGTTTCGATCAGGGGTTATCAAAATTTGAATTTTTACTTTATTTTTCCATATAATATATCTCAAAATATTATCTCAAAAACCATAAAAGCTAGAACGCTGAAAATTGGTATAAATATAGACAAATACAAAAGCTCGTTTATCTTGGCTTGAAACTTTGTCGATATGTTAAAAGAAATAAATTCTCTTCAACAAATCGACAGTCTGTTGGAAAAAAAAATATCTTAAAATATTTATTTATTTGTGTTTAAATTTTTATAGTTTGGTAGGTAAGTATTCTTCAAATATACATACTATAGCCATCGACAATCGGATCTCATGTATTGCATGTAACTAGTAAATAAATAAATTACATATATTAAGTTTTTATATACCTACTCATAAAATCACTGGTCGAGTGGCCAAGTAATTAATTCATTTAATAAAAAAAAAGTACGAGGTTCGCCTCTGACATGATCATGACATCCATATATTGAGTATTTCTTGCTTTTTTACCATCGTTTTAACCTTTATATTTTTTTGTCAGTCATCCATTGTTTATTCTTTCAATATATTTATCTAAATCAACTCAGTGCATATTGGATATACCTAATATTGTTTTAAACTTCTTGATTAATTTTCAAATGTTTTTTTTTTAATTATACTTATTCCTATTTATTCAAATTCAAACTTTTTATAAAACATTATGTATGTACGTATTATGTAATTAAGACAGTCATCGAATAGACGTCTTAACATCCACAATATCAATATCTTAATATTCATCTAATATCCATTAGGTATGGGGTAATTAATATATCTAGATTTTGATGAAAGCAAATCTCATGGGTATCGACAGATGTATTATTTGAATTAGGTTATTACAAAGCTAATACGAACATGTTGGGTAATCAATTTGGGAAATTCATAGTTGATAGGTATTACATTTTAAAATTAATAATTATTCTCAGTTGTCGTAATAAATGTATGTGTTTCTTTTAAAGACGTATAAAACACGTTACATATAATATGTCAATCAAATAAATCTCAATCAAAATAATAGCTTTGCTTTCCTCTTTTTCGTCAAATCACTTAAGATCATAGCTTTTCTAGTTGAATAACTACGTATAAAATAGATGTTTGTTATTTTGATGTTACAGAATTAGGTAATGAAATGTCTGTATAGTTCTCGGCAAATGACTTGAGAAGTCATGTAGGCAAATTTAGGCTTCTTGTGTGTGTTTATAATGTGTGGAAACCGCCCCCCTTCCCCAACTAAAAATCTTAGGTTCTTCTTCTTCTTATTTTAGATCGTAGATCTGTTTTTTCGAGAAAGCTATTCCTGTGAAGCTGAGGTCCAGCTATCCTTCCAACTCTTCGGTGGTCTTCCGGTGAGGCGATGCCCTAGTGGGATTTCGTTTGCCGCTATGGATGGGATTCGAGATGCATCCATCCTGTTGACATGGTCCAATCTTAGGTTATTTACCGAAAACTATATACCTATGTAGGTACGCTTTATGTACGCACGGTGGAATTTCTATGTTACAGAAATGACTGGAGGTACTGAAGGGACGGGAGATACTGAAGGGACGGGAGATACTGAAGGGACGGGAGGCACTGAAGGGACGGGAGATATTGAAGGGACAGGAGATTCTGATGTGGCGGAATTATAATAAGAAATTTTATATAACATAAAGATCCCATTTTTAATTTTACACAGCCAATACGAAAATTGCCGGGTTTCGCAAGTACTTTTAAAAATACTTTTTATAAGAGTCGTTAAAAATCTATTTTGAAATTAGAATAATCCGTCGGCGTTGAGGTTCACCACACATTCTGAATTTAGTGTCATTTTAGGTGAGACGAGACTGGAATATGCATGTTTCATGTTTCCTTTTATTAGGTAATGAACACCCACACACCTGTCGCTGGTTTCCCCAAATTGTGAGATAATTCGTGATGGTATGAATTAAATCGGTCAATTGCTAAGATTATTGTTAAAAATAACCGAAACGCCAATTCTATAATAATATTGGTTGGTACTTTTATCATATACGAAAATGTACCTAGTATGTAGATCCTGTGAAAAGCGCAGAATGTCGGGGTGGCGCATTCTGTACCTACCAATGTACGTGGGT
This sequence comes from Molanna angustata, assembly GCA_963576475.1. Taxonomy (NCBI): domain Eukaryota; kingdom Metazoa; phylum Arthropoda; class Insecta; order Trichoptera; family Molannidae; genus Molanna; species Molanna angustata. The sequence continues at coordinate 19,609,205 of OY754965.1, read as the reverse complement.
TGTAAGAGTAGGAGACTCTCACTCATTGCTTCCATGTACCTTTCACTCTTTCGTCCTAACAATACTAATGAGAAGAGCGAGATCAAAATATTCTAACGTTCCGACATTCTATTACAAAACGATTTCTTTGAACCATCTATAAATATTCATAAATCGAACTTTGTAGTTCCTATCTACAAGTTCTATTACATAGTTACAGGGACAGAGAACTACGAGCTTTGTCTTGTGTGAAATTCATGAAATCATTACAGTGTAAGATCGCGCGATTTAAGGCTTCGGTCTTATAAAGTTTCCGATACGAAATTTATACTTATATTTAAGTCATAATATAAAGGCGGTTTTTTTTCTATAAAATGATACAACAGTAGGTAATAACGATTGGATAATAAATAATATCTTCGAAAGCCACCACTACTCAGGGTTCATATTATTATCCAATCGTTGTAACCTGCTGCGATATAATTTTACAGAAAAAATCAGCCTTTAAACTATGGCGTAAATTTGTCTGAAGCTAACTGGGCCTCAATTTCACCAAAAATATTTAAAAAGAATAATACGTGGACCTCATTATTTAAAAAAAAATATGTCCTTATAACAAATACATATGCATATATAAACAAAGCATAAAATGCTTGTGCTATCGGTGAACGAATACGGTAAAATAAAATAATAATGAGGTCTAAATATATTAATAGTTGCATGTAACACATGAGATCCAATTGTCGATAGCGATAGTATGTCTAATGTATAGTTTAAGAATAAGAATCAAACTATAAACCCATAAATCCATATTATTTAAAAAAAATTAAGATTTGCAATACATTTTTTTTTGCTTGCCTACTTCACATGTATAGTATATATTATATTTTATTTGTAGACTCTTTTTGTTTTATTACCTAGTTTTTATTTTCCTAAGTATGTAGGTACCCATATGTTTGTTTTTATAATTCTTTTACATCATTATTACTTTTTATATTACCTTTTTGTTGTTTTTGTTATTTAGTTTTTATTTTTAATGTGATTACTATTATTTTTTCTTTTTTTCTAAAGGTGTATATTATTTTTTGTATATTTTAATGATTTTTGTGTTTCAATGTGTATACCTAAGTACCTATATCTTTATTTTAAATTATAATTTTTTTTACCACTTACTAAATATTATTTTTTTATATTTACTGTTTTTGTAATAGTACCTTTTTTTCTTTTTAAATGTGTTAATGATTGTTTTATTTTTTGTAATTCAATGTGTGTACTTTATTGTTGTTCATGTATGTAAAAGGCAATTTGCCGTAAATAAATAAAATATAAATTTTAACACATGTTGGTATGTATGTCAAGATAGGACAGTATGGAGGTCAGTCCTCTTTTCCTACCCGGAATATGAAAACAGCATGATGGTTCTGTATGTATGTTTGGAGATTAAGTATCAAACTATTAAGTATTCCTACATATTGTGTACCTATAGGCGACTGCCATACAAATTGTATGAAGCGATGTCGTCACTAAATTCAATTTTTATAAAAATTGTTAAAAAAAGTTCGAGATATATTACTATATTATAAGCATTTTTTATAGAAAATAAAATTCTCTAGTTCACATGTTTCGGCATTTTTCGATATTTTTTAATGAAATGGAAATAAAGGCAGTTAAAGACCAAAATTTGTAACACCAATCTTTTGCTTCTTAATTTTTTTTTCAAAATCCATTTCGAGATACTATTGAGACTATATTTGTACAAGATTTCAGCGTTATGACTTTTAAAGTTTTTGAGATATGTGGACAAATGCTATATAAATTAAAATGTTGATAACCTCTGACTGGAACAAAAATTCTAAATACTGAGTAAAAAAGTTTTGTGTACCTAAAATTGTCTATATATTCAGAAATTTTAGGCTTTGTGAATCCAGCGGATCAAGAGTTATAAGGGGGTGGACAAACACACAGACACACAAAACTCACATAAAATGTTCTACTCCGAATTCTGAGTAAATTCATGTCTGGGAACATATATGCTGCGAAGCCTCTAAGTTGGTGTTTTTAGCATGCAAAAAGTCCACTACGCCATACAAAATGTTCCTAGCATTCCTTACACGCGGGTCTTGGGTTAATACTTTGTTGATATTTGAAGAGAATAAATTCTCTTGAACAAATCGACAGTTGGATAATAAAATAAAAGTAATCACAATGATCGACGAAGTTTTTATTTTGTATAATTTCATTTTAAATTATCTCTATAATTAAAAGTAAACCACTTTTTGATCTACGTGAATTTTATTACGTGCGATAGGCCTATTTCGCCTTGTAAACTTAAGCTAGTAAATGCCCTTACAAGGCGAAATAGGCCTATCGCACGTAATAAAATTCACGTAGAATAAAAAATTGGTTTACTTTTAACTATAGACATAATTTTTAAAGTAATCACGTTAATTATTTTTCCTATAAATAATTGTAGTTTTGTAATAATTACTGTAGCTTTTCATAAAAAAATCAATTTCCTACATTAAAGTAACTTATCATTACTGGTTTAAATAATAAGAAACACGTATTAATAATAGCAATAAATAGTTTGTTGCCATATGGCAATTTCTTCCATTTAACCAGTGTTTCCAGCCCAGAAACGTAATATTTGCGTGAGAGATGAATTTAAATAAATTTCTCCTCTGCTGGGGATCGAACCCGTGGCACAGTTATTAAGCCAAACGTCTTACCAACTGTGCCACGGTGGTGGTGGTGGTTACTTTGAAACAAAACAAAAAATATACCCACAGTTATTTCAATAAATAATAAATGAGACTTGTTTTGATCATTTCAGTTATATAATATTCAATTCTTTTATAATAATATAGAGATACCTATTATTATTTTAAGAAGGTATCCCCACCTACATTTTCCTTTGTAAAGAGATTGAACCATGATAAATCTATTTGAAGTAGAACCCACATTAACTGACTAAAGAATTGTTCTCTTTATTTATGTAACATTGTTGGATATCGTTTTTTGTTTACTTTATCATCTATAAGAAGATTATTGGTTCCCAGAATAAAAATAGGTATATAAGGACCGCCCGAATTATTTTGAAACCTTTATTTATGTATGTGAATAATTACATATGTAGGAAATAATACATAATGCAAGTGTAATTACACAATGTTAAATTTATCTTTTTGACCGAAAGTACCTATGTATGTACTTGATAGAATTTTTTTATTATATGTTGATATAAAAATAATATTTTTTTTATATTCATAATATTTTTTCATAAAAATAAAGGATAGAATAGAATATTTATTTATTTATTTAAGATTTGGTACACGGTTAACATACAATATACATAAACATAATATCAATCACAATAAATCAACCGTACACACAAAAATCACACAAGGCATAGCCTGTCTGTGGGTATACCAATTAAAAAAATATTCAGAATTATTTCGTTAGTAACATTAGTTATTTATAAAAATAAAATAGAGCATGTTATAAGTCATTCATGTTATAAACCTATTTTTTTTAAATTCGTTAACTGTGAGAAAAAATACGGTTTTACTGTCAGAAACTATTTTAATAATCTGATTATCATAAACAATTCACTCTTGATAACATATAAAAATACAAAGTTAGTTTTTCAAGTGAGAAAAAGAACTTCATTTGTTTAGTAAAATAATATTTAAAACAACTTAATTTGGTTTGCAAATTGTTAGACAGTGAGATACAGCTGAATATCAAAATCTTGAAATACCTTCCTGAAAGTCATAAATCAATACAAAGAAGTATCAAATATTGTTTTTTTTTATATTATGTATTGAATTTATCTTTTTTTTTTAAATATTTGTCATTAAAATTCCACAGCTTATAAATATTTTTTTTTATTTTTCTTTCAAAAATATCCAAAATATTTGTAACAAATATTCTAGGAAAGAAAATTATTATGTAACGTTGAATTTATAATCCAATCTTTTTATTGAAAATATGAATTTTGAGAGGAAATTTCACTCTCCAGGAATGTTACGAAAATGTTCTGATTCTCTACGAGTGAAAAAAATATATAATGTATACCTATTATCGGTTAAAACACAAAATTCGGATTCTCTTTTGACTAATTATTATAAAGCTTTTCATGCCTAATAATTTGAGTTATTTGTATGAGAGGAACTGCTGATTATGGTCAGCTGATAAGTTCGTCCGACAAACCATAAATGACTCAAATAATTGACACTAAAATCAGAAAAACGATTTCTATCAATGAAAATAAAACGATGAATAACTTAATCACAAAGTTTATTTGATAAAATCAACTGTCAAAATAGTATGATACTGAAATGACTCTCAGCTATAAACTAATAAGCTTTAGTAATAGGTCATATATTCTTCATGATTTGAAAATAGTATCGTGGGTATTTTTACACATTTTGGAGAAAGAAGTGAAACATTAATAATGTTAGGTATTTAAAAATATATAAGTTATTTGTGGTGATACCTAATAATCATAAATACAATTAACCATATTTGAATTATAAATTAGCTATAAACCATAAATATAAATATGGTTAATATTAACTACCACAAAATATCCGCCGAATCATTAAATGATAATAAATACAATTGATTAAAAATGAGTAAAAAAATGTTTTTTTGAAAATACTTTTGCTTTAGACACATACCTACCAACTATTTGTACGCTATTCAAGCAGTTTGATAGATTGTAAAATTTACATTATTAATGGTGTTTACCACAGTTGCAAAGTAGATCAAATTAACTCATTACTTACTTACTTAGAATTTTCTTTTGCTGGACGGCATCTGCTTCAACTGCTTCGTGGAGTCAACTTCGGTTAAGGTCGTCCAATTGATAGAGTATCAATTCATCAAAGGAATAATTATCAAATAAAGATCCTAATTTTATTATTATGAGTCTAGAAAGTAATTTTTTCCTCTGATAATATACGTAAAGTTCAGAATATTAACGCCAACAATAAATTTTGTTGTTCTTTAGCACCTGACATTCTAACTTCGTGATTGAATTGCCTATAGTAGTTGATTAAAAAATATATCTTTTTACAAATAATATATGAAAAGTACGCAAGTTTAAAAATGACAAAATCAAAATTATTATTGCCTGTCTTAAAACAGGAATTATTCCTAGTTAGATAGACATACATAGGTAAAGTGATGGAATGATACCAACCAGGGAGCACCCATATTTTTTGTTTCATTCAACTTTTTGTTTGTTATTATCTAAATACTGAGTAGTCTCTGTGGTGTATTGTTTTGTTTTCTTTCTTATGTTAAATGAATGTATTATTATTATTAATTCAAACTTTATGAAACTTACGAGTATTTCGTGTTTTGTTTAAGAAACCTTGGGAGAAATATTATAAATAAACAAAAACAATTCTCGTGGAGACTACACTCCAACAATTTTGAAGCAAGAAACAAAGTATGAGATCCACATACTACATATTATATGGCAATGCGTGTGAATATAGAAGAAGGATAAGAATTACCCTGACCCTATTCAAAGTATTCAGGTATGTGTCACCCACAACTGTATTCTCATTACATTTTCTCAAGCCAACTATATTATACCTACGTTAGCACGAAGAAAACTTGATTCAAAACTTGTCATAAAGTATATTATACAATATTATCTAGCTAGAACCAAAGGTTTATATTCAACAGCGCGAGGATTTGCGGTAATTCGAATGACTAATAACTTAACTCGAAATAATAAATATTAAATAAATTATTGCTAAATGTGATTCATTATTCTAAAACACAATTTTAACGATTTTGTTTACAATTAGTAATGAGCATTGCATTATCAACACTATCGAAGATCTATTAGATGATAGGTACATGAATGTGAAGGAAGCTATGAATGTTGGTAGTATTGAGATGGTGGCGCTCGGTTCTCTCTGACTACCTACCTGTGTAGAAAATGGAGTAAGGATCTATGTGTATGTACTCATGTTAGTACAACATGGAAATAGTAACACAAGTCGAGGCGTCTATTTTACTTGTAAATAAACTACATAATATATGGGTCTTTATGCAAGTAAAATAAACGCATCGACATGTGTAAATTGCCTATCAATGTAATATAAAACCGCATATTACATATAGATGATTATGAATAGTTATACGCAAAAGCACTTAGGATTGACTAGATATAAGAGAACATTAGGTACCTACATTTTTTTGTACAACTCTAATTTATTGTGAACATTGTGTAAGTATTAAATGTTATAGTAGGTCAATAAATAATATTTATTATAGATAATGGTTGTATAAGAGTGTAGATGGGTGTGATCTAAATATTGTAGGAATAGCTATAGTCTATGAGAGACGAGGCAGCTTATAAGCAAAATCTACCAGCTTGCTATCAGTATCTTGTTATATATAAAGAAGACTTTTTGGTCGTTGGCGTATAGACCCCCTCTCTCCCACTTTTTGTATATTGGAATAATTTTATAAAATATTTTATTTTTACTATATTTAATTTGTATCCCGCTTCTTTTTATTTTATGTCTATATAAAGATAACTTTGCACAATAATTTTATTTTATTTTACAAAGGACAGCACACAGTATATGCATACAATTATTAAAAGTAAAAAAGTAAAAATACAAATATGACATGTACCTCTTACGTACTATACCTAATATCAAAAGAAGACAATAAAAAAGTGTGAATTAGTGTGGATGCGCGCATGTGAGAGAGTAACTATATGTATGTGTGTGTGAAAGAGATATCTAGAAAGATTGTGAGTGTGTCCGGGTGAGTATGTAATGATAGAGGAAAAAAGTCATTTAGAATAGTACTTAAAAACCTATTACTACAATCAATCAAACCAATTTTCGCGTTTTGATTTTCAGTGAAACACGAATCCTTGCGATATATTTCGATTTTTATTTGAGATTTCAAAAACAAATATGAGGTATTTCATTTTCAGGTTGTATTTCACTTGTGTAATGCTCGTTTAATGTATTATAAAACATTGAAATATATGTTGCTCTATTATCTAACAATAAATTTTAATTTATAACAAAACTTGTATCATAGAAATACGTCCTTGTAATGATGTCGTATGATAAAATGTAAGTTTATACATAGGGTCTATCACAACTCATTATTTATGACTGTAATTCGATAAGTACCTACATCTTCATCTTGAAGGAGACGAAAGAGACCTCATACTCGGTATTTGATAGATTTCGCTTAAATGCGTCAAAGCACCCGCTTCTACTTTTAACTCCTACACCTCCCGGGTCCTTATGGCGCGAGCAAAGTGCCCAGTACCGCCCCGCCCCTCCCGCGATATTTTATTCATTGCTTTTAGTACAAGTGCTCGCCCGCTCATCCTCACCCCTATCCCTCATGCCTCAACACACCAAACACATATAGCTAGATAACACCCGTGGCACATATACCTATATAGGTACTATTAATATAATATATATATATACAACATACATACATACATGGAAGGAGCTTTCTGACTACAACTGCCATCTATCTAAACTACACACAACATAGACCAGGAGTTTAAACATAGTAAACCGCAATCTTCTACTACTCAATTGAAAATATATTATTTAAATTTTATTTTTGAACCAATTTTATTTCCACCAATTGTATTCCATACATTTAATCTCGCTTATACCGACAACGCTTAGCTTAAATGGCATGTTGTCTATGGGAGCTGATCAATTTCAAGAATTTATAAAAATATAGTCGATTCGTAGTAGATACTCACAAAATATCCTCGATATAATTATCTTATGGCGTTCTATAACATCTTAAGATATTATAGGACTCCATAAAATTTGGATAAATACGGATGGTTTTGATTCCGCCGGTTGACCAGACTTGCCCCCCCATGGATTACACAAATACACTTAATCTTCAGGCCAGGCTTAGCGAGGTGGTATAAACAAAAAAATGTTAAAATTTACTGTTTAATATTTATTTGTTTTGTTTTTGATAAAAAAATATATATTAATTTACATTTTTATTTTTTTTTCGATATAAAATGCAACAATTTGCATATGAAAATTTTTGTTTAAATTTATTGTATTTCTGATGGTAAAAAAATGTATTATAATTGACATTTTTAATTTTTTTTGTCCACTCCCGAAAAGGATTTAATGCTTATGCTGAGATTACAAGATTGAGTTCCTCTGCATGAAACATTGTATAAATGTATTATATAGAAAGTACATACATTATACAGAGACAAGACTAGTAACAGTGATGTAGTAATGTGCTCCTTATCTGCACGTACATTGTAGGCACAATGAAAGCACTGAAGCAAATTAATTCCATTCTGACAAGACAATAGATTCACCATCTATACTTACTAACACGTTTGCCAAGCAAATTGTTTATTTTGAAAATGTAAAGAAATGGCCGTGATACAGCATCATAATGAGATAATGTAATGATACAAATTTATTGCGATATATTATCTGCGTAAGTAATTTAGGCATCTGAATTAACAGCACGGTTTTTCTGGCACAAAATACAGGCATTAAAAGACGGAAGCGAACTTAGCTTACTAAAAATTCCTGACAGCTTTAGATAAAATATCACCACTAAGCCAATGTCGGGTAAAAGTAAATAGGAAATATTTACAACAAAATACATAGGTCTACATTGTATATACCTACCTACAAATACAAAATATACCACCTAAAGGTACCCGAGTATTTTTAATCCTCATTAACCCAAGGGGGAGTAAAAATAGTGGCGAGTTATGCATTTGGAATTTTAAGTCAATTTTTACTGCACATTATCAGCTAGTATCATGCTGAGATTATATTCTGAAAGATTCATCACAATGTATATGTGTGTGTGTGCTGTGTACTATGTGCTATGTACGGCGTGTTCATTCTACTTTATCGATTATTGACTGAAGTACTCAATCGATTGTTTTAAAATTTTATAAATTTGTATATTTAATACTCGCTAAGACCCCATTAGATTTTCAAGGATATCTGAGGAGTGCTTCTCAATTTTTTTAACTGTCTCAAATTGACCCCAAGCTCAGGAAACTTAAAATTTGATATTTTTATTTTCAAATTGCTAAAAAGGCACATTGCTTTCATAAAATGGCATTGAAGAATTATCAAGTTTTCATAATAAAATATTTAAATAAAAAATAATGTAACTTATAACATGAATATTTTATTATGAATATTTTTCTCTACAAACTTTGAATACTTTGTGGAATGAGAAGAATAGTGTTGGCCACAACCCACTAGTTTTGTTAATGATACATCATTTTAAATTAATGTAAATAAATCATAATATTTCATTTTAAATAATCTATTTGAACTCATAAAAATTTAAATTACAAAACCCACTCATTGGAAAATTGGATCTTGAATCGAATAAAAAATGAGTGGGTTGTAGCCAACGCTAAACTCCTCACTAACAATTCACCCCATAAAGTATTCAAATTTTGTATGGAAAACTTTCAACATTTTCATGAAATGAGTTTGCTAAATTATTTTTTATTTAAATATTTTATTATGAAACTTGATAACCCTTCAATGTCATTTTATGAAAGTAATGTGCCTTTTTATCAATTTGAAGATAAAGATTTCAAATTTTAAGTTTCCTGAGCTTGGGGTCACTTTGAAATATTTGACAGTTAAAAAAAATGAGAAGCACTGTTCAGATATCCTTCAAAATCTAATGGAGTCTAAGCGAGTATTAATGTAAAATTTGAAAGAATCGAATGAGTACTTTAGTCTATAATCGATAAATTTAAATAAACACGCCGTACATAGCACACAGCACATAACGCACAGCACATAGCGCACACACAAACAGATACATTGTGATCAGAATACAATCTCAACATGATACTAGTTGATAATCTGCAATAAAAAAATACCCTTAAAAATTGCGAAATCACAACTCCCCACTATATCCCCTTGGGTTAGTGAGGAGTAAAAATTAACGCACTCGCGATAACTGCGCAAGTGGCGAAATCGTCCTTTAACATTTTTTTCTAACTAACCAGAGTTTACAGCCCAGAGTAGTAAGAACTGCAATTGAAAATATTTTAAAAGAATTTCTTCTCTGCTGGGGATCGAACCCAGAACGTCCGCAAAGAAACCGAGCGGCTCACCAACTTTGCCACGGCCGTCGGCATATAGAAATAGTTATATAAGGAAATAATAACCTTCAGGAAAATATTTATTTCATATTTCATTTCATGTGTTTCTGTTTATTTAAAAAGAAAAATATTCAAGAATGTAGAAAACTCTTATGTCACAAACTTAATATTTTTATTTTTAATATAAATTATGGTGGAATTCATATGTATACCTGTATATTTACTTTATTTTAAGTGTCTAATGTTTTTTATTACAGAAATATTTTTTTTACAGTATGTGGATATAGAACTCAATTCCTTATTATGTGACCATACTACATATTCCAAGAAAATAAGTGGAAAAAATGACTAATTCAAATAATAGGTAAGTATCATATATTTTTTATTTACCATATAATACACAAGCCCATTTTTCAATGGTTATTCCGAATCATACCGAATAACTCAATGGTAATATCTCCCATGAAGCAATTCGTTTCAAAAAGGATTTGATGATTTCAGCGAAAAATCGGAATTCTTTACAGGATGTGAAAAAGTTGAATTGCAAAATCAGAAGGCATCCGCAGATAGGTATCATCCACATCTAGAACTTTTATTTATAGGAAAAGAGAACAATATATGTAAATTCACACATTTACACTATGAAGGCAAAGATATATGTATATTAGTTAAACCAGTAGGTATTATATACCTACAAAATAATAGTTTTTATTGATTAATACTAAAAATATTTTATTCGTTGGTCGCTACTTATAAAAGCTTATAGGTTTCCTACCCATACAATTACAAAATGAAAATTCATAATGTCTGTCAAAACCATAGATTTTCATATAATAGGTATACTAGATGTCGCAGTAAGCAAATTTTGTATGAATCGAAGTGAGGATTTTTTCCGCGGGACTTTTGACAACAAGGTGGGCAGAAAACATCGTTTTTTTATAGAGAATAACGACTAATGTTAATTGTTTTCGGAAAACACTTTTTTCATTAATATTTAGAGAACAGTTATCTAGGAAGTGTTAAAATGTATAGAAAACTTCAATATGTTGCCAACCAAGAAATCAAACGCGCGATATATCATGACTCACTCATTGCACGGAGTACTCCATCTAGCATATTATATGGAAATCTTTGGTCAAAGCAGATGTAATGCTCAGAACAACTTGCTTTGATATTTTTTTCATACCTATTAATTATAAGAAATATGACTCGATCGAATATGTTGCATCAAACTGTGCGTTTTATTAAATACGTTTAATTATGTATTTATTTGTGCGTTTATTAAATACGTTTAATTATGTATTTATTTGTGCGTTTATTAAATACGTTTAATTATGTATTTATTTGTGTGTTTATTAAATACGTTTAATTATGTATTTATTTGTGCGTTTATTAAATACGTTTAATTATGTATTTATTTGTGCGTTTATTAAATACGTTTAATTATGTATTTATTTTCTCGCAGCCTTTGTAATTAACAAGTCAAACGTCGTGTATTTTCTATACAGACTTCCTGGGATTGATGTCCAGCAGAGGAGAAATTTATTTCAAATTATTTTTCAGGCAATACTTGCTTCTCTAGGCTGGAAACATTGCTTAGAAATTGACAAATAGCAATAAACTCGCCACTTACGCAGGGTGTAAGGAAGATTATTTTTATTGTTCTTAATAAGTACCTACATATTTACTGGCACAGTAATACACTGAAAAAAATATTATGACAACCGAACGGGCTACCTGCGTTTAAGGTTTATCTATTAATGATTGTATTATTTGGCTGTGTGCACAAAACCAAATGTTTTGTAGTCACTATAGTTTGGTTAATTTTAACATGAAATTTTGTTATTATTAACAAAAAAAAATTCAGTGTATCATTACATTAAATTGTTCATCAGAAGGAGGCGCCTGCTGCCAACGTACCTATATTTTCAATTTGATATTACATCATCACTACAAAACGAATCATTTTGAAAAAAAAAATACTAAGATAGTTTGGATATTAAAAAAGAAAAATATTCCTCAACTTTCTAATTATGTTCTGCACAATATATTCTTGTAGAAAAATAATAAGCAAACCCCGATTTTTGTTCGATATTATTCTTTATTATTACCATAACTATCTACGTTATTTTTTCAAAACGATTTGATTAGTAATAACGATGGAATATCAAATTAAAAAATAGGTACCTACGTTGGCAGCAGGCGCCCTCTTAAGAGAGCGACTGCATTGTTCATTGCTTGTTCATTTTATCCAAAGTTTATTCTTCTTGTGTATTTGATAATATTCTAATGGTTTTACGGCATACTATTTCTGAACCAATGAGACCAGTTTTACAAAACGTTAAGAGAAAAGGGGGAATGAGATTGAAGAGGACAAAATAAACACACATTGAACTTCCAATCCTAAAATCTCAATCTTGACTTATCCTACTCTATAAATAACGTAAGAAAATACCCAACATTGTTTTGGAATCTCATACTATTTACACATGTATCTTTTAGCGAACCATACGTCATGTAGTTACTTTACATCTTAAAAAATGTAATACTAGTATAAACCGGAGAAATTTATATGTATGAGATTTATTTTTATTGCTTTTCAAGCAAATATAATTAACAGTCAAATATTAATTTAACACGCAACCAATAATAAACTGTCACGTGTCTCTCCTGTGTACGTTATTGTGATGATTTTCAGGTAGATTTAATTGATTCAATAACATTAATAATATAAATTAAATTCAGACTTACAGATGCAGGCCTAGCATGAGGTAAATAATAAAACCTATATATTCCATTAAGAAACAAAACAAATAAACCATGTTTTAATACGACAGTTTTTAGGTACATTTTAAAATTATCGTCTTTTAAATAAATTAATTAAGTTTAAATCAAATTCTTCACAAAAAGGACACTAATGATTGTTTTTTTTTACCTTTCCGTTAAATTTTAATTCTTATTTTATACATTTTGCAATATAAGATATTTTCAACATTACGTATTAGCAATGAATTAATTGCTTGAGTGATCAATTGATGTTTTTTTTTTATTTTTATATTAAGATGATGTCCAATATCTTTCCAATCAACATGATCTCAAAAAAATATGATATAATTACATTAGCTGTTTGTAGACATCGACTGACCTCAGCCATTCCCCTGCATAATCAAACCAAACCTGAATAATATATCCCTCGTAACCGAATATTCTCCAAATGAAAGGATCGTCTTGACCAAAGTTTCACATCTTGGCACACTAGTGAGTATATCATGGGTGTACCTGTTTGGAAGCAAACATTCAAACGTGACCTTAAAAATGTAAGATGAATATAGGGTGCTTCCCCGGGGGTCGAATTTAACCCTCTGAATCATTCGGGTACTTGTTTATCCACCTACCACATAGGATGGTATTGGTTTCTCAGACCTGCCTCTCGTGGAAGTGATTAATGGACGTTTAGATATTATACGGATGAAGAAATATTTGCCTCACCCTTATTATTAGATTTTCGAGTGATTAGCATGCTGAGACAACTATAAGCGTACTCAAATCTTTTTTATTCCACTTTCACTTGTCAAATACTTTAGATTGTCTCAAAAATTAACGTTATATGTGGATAGCGGAAATATGTGGTGTATTGTTCTAATCGAAGAAAGGTTCCATCGCAATTGTTAAACAGTGCTGCATTTTTGTCAAAACAAAATAATAATGATAATAAACACTTCCTTGCACCCTGCGCAAGTAGCAAGTTTATAGCCATATGGCAATTTCTTAAAAAAACAGTATTTCAAGCCCAGAGAAGCAATTTTGCGTGAGAAATCATTTTAAATAATTTATCCTCTACTGGAGATCAAATCCAGAAACCATAGGCTTAACAAAGGCTACGGCGGTCTCAGTTCATATGATATGTGTATTTTACAGTTGAGATAGTTAATATTCTAATCAAATATTCTAATTAAAAACAAAAAAAAAATAAAAAAAAATGTTAAAAGAATTTTATATATAAGTTTGTATGTTTTCTTTGTTGTTATATTGTGTTAATGGTTTTAATTATTGTTATATTGTATTGCTAGTTTTTAATTTTTGTTTGTTTATAATTATTTTTTGTTACATTATCAAATTTATATAAGTGTACGAGAGAGCTAGCACTGTTAAACTGCTTTTGCAGTTTAGTGCAAGAATACTTATTGTTTAAAAAAATATAAATTAATAAAACTTTAATAAAAAAAAAATAATAATTAAATAATTCAATTATTTGATTTTCATAAACACTATTTCTATGTATCACATATTTACGTACTACAAAAAATACTTAATTTGCACGAAAGTAATTTCCAATTTACATAACGTCATAATGTATATTAAGGGGGCGACTGCTGCCAACGTACCTATATTGTCAATTTGATATTGCATCATTACTACAAAACAAATCTTTTTGAAAAAAATAACTTAGTTTGGATATTAATAAAGAAAAATATACCTACCTTGAATTTTTATTTATGTTCTGTATATATTATATTCTTGTAGAAAAATAATAAGCATACCCTGACATTTATCTTATATTTTTGAAAAACCAGAAGGTATAGAGCAATATATATATATTTTAAATTGAAGAACAAAATATCTGGAAAAATATGTTGTGACGTTGCATTAATGCATCAGGTTAAGTAAATAAACCAAAAAAAATTTTCAAAAAGTTGTGGTACATTTTTCTTTATTAATACCCAAACTATCTAAATTATTTTTTTCAAAACGATTTGATTAGAAATAATGATGGTATATCAATTTGAAAAATAGGTACGTTGGTAGCAGTCCCCCCCTTAAATCTGCCTATATTAAAAAAGACTAAACTGATTGCAAACTCACGCACCTACAAACATATTTATATATTATTTGTTTATTTGCAATATTTATAAAGTTAAAAGATACCTAAAAATGAATGATTTATACCTATCGCCATTTGTTAAATATATATTAAATATAGTATAATATCAAAAATTTGATTTACCTAGTAAATAAAATAGAATCCACTTCATTATTCTGGCCATTTTGAATACTCTGCAATGAAAAATAATCGAGTTACGTAAATAGAAAAATATTCAAAAAAAAAAAATAATAATAATCAACTTCAAATAATAGGTAAAATAAATTAAATTTCCATTAATTTTAAAATATTTCATTTCTTAAGAGTAATATTATTTCAAATTATTTGACAAAATTTATATTGTGTTGATATTTATATATTGAAATATTACGTTTTAGTTACAAAAGTCAATAATGTCTCATACAGATTGATTTAAATAGGTACTTAATTTATAAAATTTATCGTAACAAAAAAAATACGAAAATCGTGTTTTTATAAATTTCAAATAAACCATTGAAATATTTATATATTGTTTATTTGATAAACACAACTTATCTCGGTTTTTCTCAGAAATTAAAATTTTACAAAGATATATTGTTTTATCAAAATATTTACTTACATTCAGTTTTCCATCATAAATAACGAGTTTATACAAAAGTTTCCCGCTCTTTTGAAATCAACAAACCACAATGAAACAAGTTTTATTTTCTTAGAAAAAAGTTACGAACACTAAACGTGGATTCATCGTATAACAAAAACGCAATTTAAAGATTAAAAATATTAAAGGAGCAAAAAGTTAATGCAACACTTTCGCCTTGTTGTAAAACTAAAACGTAACGGATATTTTTTAAAAATGGAATAAGTGTTCGTTAATGTTGTTCTGTGCGTAATATTTTCCCGCTCACGGTTGGAGAGCCGGCGTAAGGTTGGACAGGAGCGGTCGGCACGAAAACCCTATCGGACGGGCACGCGGATACTGAGAGCGACTCTTACAATATTACCCGAGGTACGAAAATTTTCCTCCCAGTGCTGCCACGTCGCGTTGCTAGAAAATATTAAAATATTTTTTTACGCGATTTACGCACACAAACCAGTCGCTGGTTACCCCATTATGGGATATGCCGTGAAGGAATGATATCTATTTAAATATTTTGATTAAATTTGAAACACTTTGATACATGGTAAAACATTTTTATTAATATTCAAAAAATTTTAACAGTTTAATGTTTATAACTTTAAATTTAAAACATACAATCAATAGTTTGTTACTGATAACTTAATTGATGCTCACATTGTCATAAATGAATTTTTGAGTACCTACCACAGTTTAATAGCAATTATTTTATACTGTGCAGCTTAAAAAATAATGTAATATCCGCAAACAATATTGGTCTATGATATATTGTTAAAATTGACTGTATGTTTGTTAAGTTAAAATAAAAAATAAATAAAATACAAGTCTGATAAGAACAGAATTTATTTTTTAGAGAGAACAATGCGGTATTCAGATCTATCTACCTACCCCAAAGAGTAAAAAATGACACACATAATTGTTTTTATTATGTATACTATTGTTTATATAAACGAAACATACCTTATTAAGGAGTAGCCAGGAAATAAAAAAAATATATGTAAAATAAAATTGTTTTAAATACCTATTCGAAGAGTATATAAGAGGGATTTTCAAATATAACATACATAAGACATAGAAATAAAACACGGGAGTTTTAATTATTAATAGTTGAAGCTTATTGGTTATCCGGCGCATTGATCACTCCTTCGCTGATTCTGAAATTCGTATAAAAGAAACAAATGTCTATCAAATTGTCGGAGCATTCTTACAATGTCTAAAAAATTACTAACAATTATGAAACAATTATTACTAACAATCTTGTTGGAGGTTTCGTTGGTGACTGTTATATGTCCCATTTACTATCAGTTTTTGTCCCATTTATTACCAGTTTTTGTGCCATTTATTACCAGTTACTGTCCCAATTATCGCCAGTTATTGTCCCATTTATTACCATTTTTTTATTTAACAGCTGTCGTAGCTTTTAATGAGCAAAAAAATGTTATCAGGTTTTGGCATATTTAAGTTACATATGCGCAAAAAATGTTTGCGTTAGTTAGTCGATGTCAGGGCTTTTAGATTTTCCGGTTTTTGTTATTTCGATTACTTTTATAGAAAAGCGTTTTTCAACCGAGAAAAATAATATTTATAAGTATAAAAAATGTTTAATTTTATGGTCATTTTTTATAAATCATATTTTTAGGAAACGCATTTATATGAATATCTAATTTTTATGGACACAATTTATAGTTTATATATTTGTGAGTAAGCCCTAATTACATTTATGTATATTATCTTTATATATATAATTCTTCCGTACGTGTGTATGTCACTGAACTCCTCCTAAACGGCTGAACAGATTTTGATGAAATTTTGTGTGTTTATGTTAGTCCCTGAATGGATTAGATTCACAAAAAGGAATTTAATAAAAGAATAATAAAAATGGGAATCGTTATAAATATTTTCGGAATACGTATTTTGA
The DNA here is from genome assembly GCA_963576475.1 of Molanna angustata. Lineage (NCBI taxonomy): Eukaryota > Metazoa > Arthropoda > Insecta > Trichoptera > Molannidae > Molanna > Molanna angustata. Next base: position 19,591,666 of record OY754965.1, on the reverse strand, counting down.
ATAGTGGAAACATTGGCTTCCAATATGTCATAATATTATGCAATGTTGGTTATGACAAAACTTGATGTATTTGTTTTCATATTTTTAATATTTCATGAAATTATTAAGTTGTTTGTATATTTTCTTATTATTATTGTAGGTATAAAGCTATTTAGTTTTTTTTACAAGTATATTCTGTTTTATTAAGTGGTATTATGACGATAGGTAGATATATCAAAGTTATCTCAATGTAATGTTTCGTAATATTTCCGTTTAAATATTTAAATTAATTTATGAATTTTACATATATTAAATTACTTAGTTTTATGTATATTTTTAACATTATGTTATCGTGTGATATTATTATATTGTGATATAATATTCTGTTCTTGATAGCCAAATTTTAAAAACATCCGTAATGTAAAGTGAGGTCTTAAATATATATTTTGTGATTGAAACGTCAAGTTCAAACAACAAACGTATATTAGAGAGAATTTTCTAAAGTGAAAAAATGTACACCTTCGTACTATAAAATTAGGTTATAAATATATATTTAACTATAAAATAAGGTTATAAATATATATATTTTACTATAAAATAAGGTTATAAATATAGATTATACTATAAATTTAGGTTATAAATATATATTTGCTATAAAATAAGGTTATAAATATAGATTTTACTATAAAATTAGGTTATAAATATATATTTTACTATAAAATAAGGTTATAAATATAGATTTTGTTTGAAAGACATATAGATACTCTTATGGCATTTTTAAATGATAACTGGACAAAATTCAAAATGGACCAAGATTATTCTTTCTCCAACCTTCTAAATATCCAACTCAAATATTAGAATCAATTATTAGGGGATTCTGTATCTTCTAATATAATAATTCTAATGCATTTGCTTTAGAGAGAGAGAGGGAGAGAGAGAGAGGGAGAGAGAGAGAAGGAGAGAGAGGGAGAGAGGGAGGGAGAGATAGAGGGAGAGAGAGAGAGGGAGAGAGAGAGAGGGAGAGAGAGAGAGAGAGAGAGAGAGAGAGAGAGAGAGAGAGAGAGAGAGAGAGAGAGAGAGGGGAACGTCTGTCGGGTCCGCTAGTGTATGTATATAATTTATATGAATCCGATTTTATAATGTTTATTTGATACCTACAATTAAGGTATATGGATATGATTTATGATTTGTCAATACAAGTTGATACTTACGATTTATTTGAATCTGATTTTACGATGCTTTATGACACCAACAATAATTTATATGCATCTAATTATACAATGCTAACTGATACCTTAAATTTAAGATTAGCACATATATAATACAATCAGCCAACACTGAAGAGAAGAGGCATGCGCACAAGATGTCACTTCTCCACGTGGTATCAGAAATGAAGAGGGAAGGCGCGGGAAATTGAGGGACCACGTGGTTTCTCAGCTGACATAATAAAATAATAATATGACAATATTCAATTAAGCTATCGACTATTCGTATTTATTTACCATTTACTTGTAGTTTTAAACACAAAACTACGTTTTTAAAACCTCAGCTTACTGTAGTTTACTCAGTTTCCGTATATAAAACTTATAGGAACTAAAATATTTATACGTGTGTATTATGTCATAAATAGAACTTGCTTAACTTACCGTACATTTTTCCCTCTTAAATATACTTTATTCTTAAGAAAGCTTGTCAAATTAGAAAATTAGTCTTCTGTTTTTCTCAGGAAGTATGCCCCTCCAGTAATTATAATTGGTTTGTTTTATTTTGTAAGTGATATTGGCAACATGTTATAACCTACCCAATTTGTGATTTACAAGAAAATTTACGTAATTCTCTTTAATATACCCACGTATGTTGTTGAATGATTATCTTATTTTAATACCTATTTTTAATAGAGGTTTGTTTCATTTCACAAATAATCTTTATGCTAAATATGAACAATTTTTAATTTGGGTGTTTTATAATCCATAAAAACTAGATTTGAGTTTAGTTATTGACAATATTTATTTAAGTACCTTAAATACCAGCTCAGCCCCCCCCCCCTAATAAAATAACAATAACAATAAAATATAACTCAATGTATGGAAGTGACAGTTGTCACGTGACTGGCAACTGTCACTTCCATACATTGAGTTATCTTTTCTTGAGCTAAATGACACGTTGTCTAGGGGGACTGAAGTCAAACAACTTGCACAAAATTCCCTATTATATAATTATACGAGTTTTTTTTTTATATCAGGCGCTGCTCGGGAAGGTAAAGAAAGAAATAAGCTTACTCGTCAATAGAAACAGTTTTTTTAATATCTGAACTGAACCAAACCAAAACCATAAAGGTTTGGAGTCGATGACATACATACATTCTATTTACAATCATTATTAATTTGTTCTTGTACCATAGTAGCAAGATTGCTAATCTAGGAGGCAATATGAGCCTTCTCTCCTCATCCTCTTAGAAATTTTATATTTATATACGTTGTTATTCATTATGGCTTTCTGCGAAGAAGCTGATTACAATACCCATGTGCAAGACGGATGGAGAAGGATGTATGTAGCTATTGTAGAACTCCATAGTGTCAAATCCATTTAAAAAATAATTATTCCCCCTGAGGAACATAGTGTTCATTATTATACGTAAAATATGCAGTAAACATGTTAATATTGATATCACAATGATCGCAAATAAAATATACTATTGAAAAAGTTATGAAAGGATGTGGATATAAAATATGGGGAAGGTAAGGTGCTCAAGGCATTTGATATAATATCGTATAACACATGAGAAATTGAATCTACGTGAGCGGTAAGAGTGGTACATGGGTGACATGCCTCGTTGGTTAAAAATTAGCTATCTCTGCAATCAACATTCCAGCCTCGGGCCATACATGATTTGCCTTCTAAGTGCCTTCCCTCAATTGTTGAATCATATCCCATATTTCCGCATACCTATACTTCATGCTTTCTTAAACTTGCCGCAGCTGAAGAATTAGGCCCCCAATGGCAGGCAATTCAGTACGTTTTGTATGTTTTTTTATTACTAACAAATAATTTATTTCTTTTTTATTTATAATAAACATGACATTTGACATAAAGAGGTTTGACAACAATAATAATGGTATATGAAAAAAATTAAATATTAAATATATTTAAGACAGAGACAATGGAAGGGTACACATACACATCCAGACCATTGACACTCTCTTGCGCTTTGTTGTCAATTAGAGGTTTTGCTCTCCAATATGCTAGGGATAATCCCTGTGTTATATTGGGTGCAGTCTTGTATCCATGAATCCTGTGTTATTTGTATCCATGAATCGAAATACTTTTTTTTAGAAATATAATATAAACAAACAGAATTAATGTATTAAGAACTTGAGCGCTTTAGATGGTTAAAGCATTATCTTTGGGGGCGATAATTAAAACTAAATAATATATAAATAACTCTAGTGAAATTGCCGGTACCTAATAAAACATATTTTCGGTAGGGATCGAGATAATCAGTCCTCTTGCTTCAATTTAATTAAGTTTTTAATTAATTTTACTTTTTGTATCTTTAAGCGAGGTATAATGTATTTTTTTCTTTGTACCTATTTTATTTTACTTTCTCTGAAATACGCACTTTTCAATCTTTTGATTGCGACGGCTTATAATTTGTAGAACTCCATTATGAAAATGAGAAATATAAACACATATAATTCTACAATCGATTTATTTCACTCCCGACGAACGTTTCGGCTTACAAGGCCAGTTGATAGTTTCGGCCTTGTAAGCCGAAACGGTCGTCGAGAGTGTAATGAATCGATTTTAGAATTATATGTGTTTATATTTCTCGTTTTCATTTCTCTGACAACTTATCTATAACAAAAACACAGTGAAAAACCATAAATCAGTGACTCATACTTAGAACTTAAGACTTTCAGATGTGAGGTAGACTTGACATGTATTTTAAACATACAATTCTTTACAAATGACTATGTTTTTATATTTAATAATGTAAAGTAATATATTGCTTTTTCTTTTAAAGAAAATAAAACTTGCATGATTGATAATTATATGGAATATCCTATGTATATTTTAGTGAGCATTTATGTAAGTCAAAATTTAAATGAGAATGTTTGGGAAACTGTATCCAATTCCATCTTCAATTTAGCACACAAATTTGAGGGAATTACTTATTCGCCACCACAGGAATGTACAGGAAGTTAGGGACTCACTTCTTACAGCTATGTGTATGTAATAATAATTCATATTATATACCTACGGATATGTACATAGCTATATACTCGTATTAAGATGCATATACAAAGATACCACAAAAGTTAGAGTTTAAAAATATATTTTGCCAAAAGACATCTCAGCATTACAAATTCTTGATAATATTCAGATTTCTCGAATATTTTACTGAATTTTTTTTTAATTAAAAGCGTGTTAATCAAGAGTTTGACATTGTTAAAGATATTTGAATAAATAAATAAATAATAATAAATTAGGATGATTTTTTAGCGCCGTTTTTGTGATAACCTCACCTCAAGGGCGCTTTGAATATATTACAGGTTTTTGTAAGACTCGCGGAAGAAGTTATTTAACAAAGAACAATATAAAAAAATAATATTATTAGACCTACATACTTCAAAATTTTTTATAAATCTTTTGAAAATTATTTTTTTACTCCAGTATCAATATAGTTATTTGACATAGTAAAATGTTTACTTTTAAAATATTATACCTACACAATACTAATGACTACATAACATATATGTAGTTTGGTGTTTGCACGGGTATTTGCTATACAGATTGCATAATAAGCTTTCAGAGGAGTAAAAAATATTCGTACAAATGCCATTTTACGTTAACTAGGAGTACACAGGTAAACGTTATTTGAACTGTATAACTTATTAATGGTAGTTTAAATATAAAGTCCTGTTCTCATAGTGAAGCTACCTATCATCCACCACGATAGTTTATAAAATAAACATCATCATCATCATCCTAAGCTCGACGCCTTGATGGAACTAATCACATCGGGATCTCCATAGATCTCATATATGTAGCTCCCTGTTGTATCGACGACACCAACCGTTATTCACTCTTATTGGCCCGTAGATCGTTCGAAGGATCCTTTCTCAAAAACCGCTATGGATCCTTCAGTTTGCTTAGTCATCACCCAGGTTTCGGTAGCATACATGAGGAACAGCTTAATGAGTGTTTTATACAGGAGAATCTTTGTGTTCTCCTAACCAGTTTTGACCTTAGCTGCTTTTGTAAGGCGTAGAAGCATTTGTTAGCAGCCATAATTCTTCTTCTACCTTCTTCTCGTGTGTCATTGTTGCTGGTCACGGATTTTTTGTAATAGAGGTTTCAAAATAATAACCTACTTTTACACTCCAAAATCAGTGAAAATTAAAAAAAAAATAGCTTTAAATTACACAAATAAATACTAGGTATATAAAACATTTGTTGATATCGACGATTAATTGTAAAATAGACTCAAGTAAAATATAATAGTTATTAGGTGTACATTTATCAATTTTTGTTTTGTTTTAAAATATAAGGAGATCGGCACAAGAGAAAAGCATTTTTGTAACGGAAGATAAATTCTAACATCAACAATATGATAGCGAAGATAGCACCGTACAACAGCACCATCATGGCTGGACTACAATCTACAATTCCAACACTAATAAAATTACTGTGACCTCCGGAGCAATGTGGTTTTCTAGTGTAAAACTTCCAATTCTCTCTGAACTGCAATCCTGATTCTTGTAGACGACGAAACCTATAGGAAAAAATAAACCATTGAGAGTGAATATAAAAAAATAATTACAATAAAAATATTTGAATTGCTTCAATAAACATAACATTATGTTCTAACGGCAAAATTTTACGCTATTTTGAACCTTTCAAAATTATACGTGTACGTGTACCTATGTACGTGTTAAGGATTTTTCTTCCAACAAAACTACAAGAGTTCCTGTCACTGCGTGAAATTAGATGCATTTCATAGAATAGTGGAGAATTTTCTTGACAAAAACGTTATCTTGCAACATGTATATTGTATATGGGTCTGTTATGTTTATGTGGACTAAAAATATTTCCATGAATAAAACTGATAGAATATACGACAAACTTTTGCAGACACGACACCAGGAGTTGCCATTGATGACTTAGTAAATATACTGCATAATTGAAAAACAAATCTGCTGGTAGCAGACCATAAATACATTAAACAGGAATACCTTTCGTGTACCTTTGAAGTCAATTCAAATTAAAATCAGGTAAATAAAGGATTGGAAAAATATTGTTTTATTTGTATTTAATAGATACCAATTGCTTCTCGGGCAACTAACAGGTACCTATTATGTCAAATATTTATTTACCACGCACCCAATAACAAATTTCCACATTCTGGAGATTTACGATATTAATCATCTCACAGATCCAGACTGAAAACACAATTAAAAACTGTCTCCACCGGGTATTGAACCCGGGACCTTTGTATCAGCAGTCAGATACCCAACCAACTGAGCCACGAAGGCCGACATTTATATGGTAGAGTGTATAAAATATAAATCAGCATATTTATATTAAAATTTATTATATTTGAGTTCAGAATATCGCCAATTATCTGTTACCTTTCCTTCATTCTACTTGGATTTTAGTTTCAATAGTGAGATTCAATGCAAAAAAAACAAAATCTAAGTTTAACTTATGCTGTCATATTTTTATTTTGTTTTGTAAATCTTAATTAGAGCAAAGTTATATAAAAAATATATGATTTTTTGCTGGGTATTTCGTTAAAAGATAGAAATACTAACTTGTGGATAATAGAAAAAAAAAACAAAATAACCGACCCTGTCCAAAAGGTTACCAACCTGGGGGACAAGTCTGGTACAACCGGCGAAATCAAAACCCTAGTGATTACCCATATCATGGATATAATTATCATATGGAGTTCTATGACATCTAAAGATATTATAGAACTCCATATAATAATTATATCCATGATATGGGTAATCGTGTGCGTTTTGATTTCGCCGATTGGACCAGACTTGCCCCCCAGAAGTGGAGCTGGGCAGGGCATGTCGCCCGAAGCACAGACTGCAGAGAAACATATTATGCGCTGGAATAGCGACCTAGAATGGGCAAAAAGCGTTTGAAGGCAATAAACAAAGTGATCGGATGATATTAGACGAGTGGCTAGAGGCGGATGGATGCGGTCTGCACAAGATAGGGAGCCATGGAGGTCTCAGGAAGATGCCTATGTTCATTTCTGGATGAAGGAGGGATGAAGAAGAAGAATTTTTCAATCAATTGTTTTTATTTCCCTGTATCATTACTTTTTTATATCTTGAATTTTCATTGTTTAATGTTAATATTTTTCCCTTTAAATTAATAGACAACCATTGAATATTATTTTCGTATCGGAAGCTTTGATTTATAATGCTCGATTTTAAGATATATGGAGGCAGGGCCGGATAAATGTGTTTTTGCGCCCGTAGCAATATATTTGAATCCCCCCCCCCAATAAATTGTTCTACATTTAATTTTTTTTGGAATTTTAAATATAGAACAATTTAAAATTATGTAAAATTACATCGAGTCTAAAATGACGAAACATAATAAGCGGGATTTTTGACATACACACCATCATGCCGAGCCTCTATCTTGGTACGCAAAGAGAACCGAGCGCCATACATGCGGATTTTTGATTTATATGATTAACATTTTAGAATTTTAAGCGCCCTTTTTAAGACGACCGCCCTGACTTCTTGCTCCTGATTGTTCTATGATTTATCCGGCCCTGTATGGAGGTAATTTTAAAACCTACGTATATATTGGTAGATTAAAAGCATCGCGTGTGGACAAAACGAGTAAAATATTATTTGCGAAAACGATTTTCAGTGTAGAAACCCATTCAATCGCATGAAATTTACTTATTGGCTTCTGCACGAATCAATGATCCGCCTGTTCTACAGATACCTACTGTACATTTTTACTTATTGATTTATATTTTTGTCTACCTTGCTTTAGTAACACTTGTTTATCTTATACTGAAATGTTTAAGATCTTTGGTTTCTTTATTAGTTAAATAAAAAAACTCGAACAACGCACAACGAATATCATTTTGGTTTACGATTTTTCTTTTGTATTTTACCATTTTCTTACTCCATGTATTAATATGAAAGTTAAGTTTTGTGGTTTTTATTTACAGTTGAATTTAATTTTGTCTCGTATTCACAGACAAATATGATGAGTGAGGAGGCTTCGGGCCTCAATTTATATATTTAATTTTATATATTTAATCACTAAACAACAATTATATATTATTTCAAGTGAGGGTGTCGATATCGTCGGCCTTCGTTGCTTACCAGGTTCGATTCCCAGTGGAGAAACAGTTTTAATTGTGATTTCAGTCTGGATCTGTGAAACGATTGATATCGTAAGTATCCAGAATATGGCAACTTGTTTTTGGGTGCGTGTTAAATCAACATGTGACATAGTACCTAATACCTGTTATTTGCCTGAGAAGCAATATTAAATGAATAAATTACGCATCTAGAGAATATAGAATACTCAAATGTAAAAAAAATCTACAAAGAAGGCGGTCTGTGGCAGAACAATGTCTGCCCAGACCCACTAGAATGTTATAAATAAGAAAAAAAAATATGACAGTGATGAAGTTACCCGATCTTGAACATTTCCTTGTATGAGGAATTTTTCTGAACAGCCAACCATGGATCAACGACTTGCAGATATTGAATCTCTTGAAGTCCACACTTTTCATTTTCAAGAAATATTTCCTCCACCAATTTATATCCAACTCCAATTTCCATGTGAAACGCAAAGAGACCCTTAGAAAGACATTATAAAATATTTTCATTTTATTTAAGTAATATAATGTTTCATAATAAACGAATAATAAACGACTAACTCAACCACAGACTCCAAAAGTGCTGAAATGGCGACCTAGAACGGGAATAAGAAGTGATCTCAAGCAAGGTAGTCTGATGATGAAGAGGTTTAAAGCGGCTGGATGCGGTTTGTCCAGGATAGGAAGCTGTGGAGATCTCAGGGGGAGGCCAATCTCCATTATTGAACAAAAGAGGGCTAACGTGATGTGATGATCATGTTTTAAAATTAGATTGTGTAATATTTACAAAAAAAATCTTATAGCGCCGTTTAATAATTCAAAATATTTCCAAGAGCGCTGATAGTTTAATATTGTATTCCTATAAAAAATAGTATTATATAAAGTGTTCTTGCTTTGAGCACTGCGGTAATAGTATTATATAAAGTGTTCTTGCTTTGAGCACTGCGGTAATAGTATTATATAAAGTGTTCTTGCTTTGAGCACTGCGGTAATAGTATTATATAAAGTGTTCTTGCTTTGAGCACTGCGGTTATCCATCCCACTTTACTATGTATACCTTTCATTTTATTTCGAGGATTTTCTAGTCTTTATCAACTTAGAACATTTAATCCATTATTTTTTAAAATGATCTTAATCTTAATTTATATTTTTAATAAATAAAAAAAAAACAAAAAAAAAACACCATTTGGTTTTTTTCATCTTTGAAATAGAAAAACACCAACTTGAAGGCTTCGCAGCATATATGTTCCATACATGGATTTACTCAGCATTCAGTGTAGAACATTTAGTGTGTCTGTAAGTGTGTGTTTGGCCGTCCCCCCTTATAAATTTAGATCCGCTCAATGCAGAACCCAAAATTTCAGAACCCAAATTTCGAATTTTTGTTTCAGTCAGGGGATATCAACTTTTAACATTTACTTTATTTTTCCATAAATCTCAAAAACCACATAAGCTAGAATGCTAAAAATTTGTATTATTTTAGAAAAATACAAAATCTCAAAATTATTTTTTGAAAAAAATTCCAGAATATTTCAAACATTTTTTATTAAGTAAAACATTTTTATAATGATAAATTTATGGGAGTCAATTTCTATATTTCCATTTTTTAAATATCGAAAAACACAAACAACAAGATAATTTAATTTTCTATAAAAATTTCAAACATTATAGCAGTGTACCTCAAACTTTTCTGAACAATTTTTGTAAAAATTTAATTTAGTGACGACATCGTTTCATACAATATCTACAGGGACTCTCGATTGTTTGATACTTTATCTACAAACATACCATCATGCTGTTTTCATATTCTGGGTAGGAAAAAAGGACTAACCTCCAAACTTTCCTATCCTGACATACCTACATGTTATGTATAAAAAAGAAAATATCTTAAAATATTCAATAATTTGGATTTATGGGTTTATATTTTGGTACGTTTTCTTCCACTATACATTCTATCGCCATCGACAGATGGATGATGTGATACATTTAAATAGTATAACAAATAGGTACTGATATGTCTTTGTTTACACAGATATTTGTGTTTTTTTAAATGTACTATGAAATGAATTTTGAAAGGATTATTTATACTCGTGTGATTCAAATTACATTTTGAAAATGTTCTTGAACAATTATTTTTTCGTTACTATAAAAAATTCATAAATATTTCACTCGTCAACTTATTTAAAACAAATACTCGTATGATTTAAATAACCTTTTGCAATTTTTTGACTCCATCTTCAATTGTAATGAATCGACTTGTTTCTCCTTTGGGTGCCACTTTCTTTTCATAGATTGCCTTTCTAACTGGTTCTGATGCGGTCTTTCCAATACAAACAAAAAAGTGTAACAAAATGATTATTTAAAAAGAAATTTTAGAATATATTTGATAAATAAATTCACATGAATTACATTGATAAATGTAGGTACAATGTGCAAGTACCTAATAACTAAGTATAACAGCCAATTTACTTACAGAAAAATAATATCTATTGAAGACTGTGTCATGTACACCAAATTTAAGTCTTGAATTAAGAAGATCAGACAGTGTCTTTATCCTAGAAGATGAAGACTGAAGGAGAGCAACTATATTAGCAGAATAACTTGTATACAGAAACATCAAAGATAGAAATATCAATAGAATTACGATGCGGCCAACAATACCTACATAAATAAAAAATTATTAAATATTTAACCATATTATGTGTTTTTAAGAATGAATATGTCCACATGTATGTAAAGTGCATAATTATACATCCTCACACATTTCTTAAATTATGCATAAATGCTTGTGCTATACATAAGAGAACGATAATGGACGAGGAGCCATCAATGAATTATTAAACCAGTGCAATTTCCGCTCTGCTATAAAATTGATTTTTCGCAACCAACATAAAAAAGCAGTAATTTGTAAAATAATAGAGATTGGGCTTCTGATGTTGGTTAGTTTGAGTTATCATTTTTCGCCATAATCTCGACATTTTTTGGATTGTATATTATAAGTTAGTAATATTTGCGAATTCCAATTCTTGCTAACTGCTTTGGTATCTTTACGTACAAAAAAATCAGCCTTTATACTATGACGTACGTCTGGCTGTCGCTGGCTCTTGGCTAGTTTAGGTAATTGTAAAGTAACTTTTAAATACTGACTTACTATTAGTTTTTAGTTAACCATAGCACTATTAATATAATTTAATATATAATTTATTTTAACATGATTTGGTTATTTCCAATTTAAATTCGACTCACGCAGTTGTGAAAGTTTATTAAGAGGAATTAATATGCAAATATTTTTTCAATTTTCAGCGGAGTTAGGAACGGTTTACACATCTGCCAACCTAGCCAAAAGACTAAAATTTTGTTTAGCGCAGCCCACGTGATGTGATAATGAAAATTTTACAAATTCACAACCTTTAAGTTGCATACTGCTGCCTTGTTGACACATGGCTCCCAGCGTAAGTATTGTGACGTCACTCGGCGTTGACCTGAGTAGTTCCGGATCCTGTCTACTGGTCTCCGGAAGCAGTCTGTTCTCCCACACGGCAGCCACCATCAAAGCAACAGCCATTACGACCAGCAAAGAAAAACCACAAGCCCACACGGGACCGCGAAACGGCAATAGAAACACGTTACTCATGTATGACAACTTGGGCTGTCTAAAGACGAACTTGGAACGAGTTGCTGTAGGCATCGCTATGTAGTCAATCACTGGAACACGATCAGTTGTCACAAACAATGGGGATCCTGGAACCAAATATAAGCACAAATAATATAAATACTTATTTATTACCTATATAATATTATCTATCTACATGTCCATGGCCAGTACGGATCATATTTAGAGAGGTCCACAGCCTTCTTGGCCGATTGAAATCCTGGAGGTACCGCCGTTGGCGCACCCATGTACCTACCTAGAAATATCACCAAATATCTTGAATCAGGCTTCCGGGTGGGCAAAGCGCAAATTTGTGTTTTTTTGCTTCGTTGGTAGGTATACGTGCAATAATGAGAATAAATATTTTATCCCATAAAAATATTACTTAAATAATCAATAATTGTTAATTATTATACCATATTCAAACAAAACATTAACAAATAAATCGGTCTGATTCGATAAACTACTTGACCATGCGTTCAAATCATTGTGAAAAAATGCGTAACATTCCAAAAAAAGCATATCATCATAGGTAGTATGATCGAATTGTTGTATGAAACAAAAAAAAATATAGGATTTCAATTTTTTTTTGTAACAAATCCATACTTTAGTAACATACCCATATAAAGACGCTTTATTCTTGATTTTATAAACGGAATCGTTTTTTTTAATCAATACCTACATTTTTTCTTTTGCTCTTAGTGCACTTACCCATGCTACTTACCTACAATATTTTAAGATAAGAATTTACAAGAAATAATTAGTGGACTGAGCAAACGCATTAGATAGATTGAGGAATCGACAATAGAAAGACATTTATAAGTTAATGAGAGATAATTTACATTGTAGAATTCATTTATATGTTAATGAGAGATAATTTACATTGTAGAATTCATTTATATGTTAATGAGAGATAATTTACATTGTAGAATTCATTTATATGTTAATGAGAGATAATTTACAATTAAATTTCTTGAATTGAATACTCTATATTTTGGGCATCTAAAACCATATATTTATTTATTTATATGTATATATGTATTATGTTTTGAATAAAAGTTATATTAATAAGGTGATATCTAGCAATCTTACCTATAATTTGACGAATAAATGAAAAATCTTGAACATTTTCTTAAGCGTTTCAATTTAAGATTAGATATCTTATAAACCGATTCACATCTCATTACAATTTGATCACAATTTCTTATTTGATATCTTTCCTCGTATTGCTACTAGGTAGACATACCGACCTCCAATATCAACTTTGGCAGTTGTTAACTCCCCAATCATTCCACTCCAAGATCCATCACTCGCGCGATATCCCCAGGAACTCTCGAAGCTGAAGATCCTGCTTCCGTTGAGGTAATCGATAACGTGATTTGTGAGAACGTAGTTTACCTTTGTTATTGTATCAATATGTTTATCTCTGTTCAAACATAAACAACTTGATAAATTAAATGGCAATAAAGATAATGTATAGCATAAATTAAAGTTTTTTTGATAAGCTTCGTATTATTTTCTCATAAAAATAAATTAATTAACATGCCTTGTATATGATCCATTTAAAATGTATTTGAAAAATACCTACTATTTTTATTTTCTTGTCCAAATTTCATTAAACTTGATTGATTTTGAGATATTTCAAATTGGGAGAAACATAATATATTTTCATAAATTTCGGAAAAGCAACTAACACAATAAGAACTTTGTTTTTATTACCTACATAATTATAATATGCCTACGCTATCTAGGAAAACAAAAGGTTGCTAGCTAATAACAATGAAAAATAAATACAACTTACAAAGAATCTTCGAGATGATGGATAGTATTATTGTCAGTGAGAACATAACACACTCTTATTACAGCCCCCATGAGGTTTAGTCGACGTACAGCAAAAGGTACAGTGGAACTGTTTATGGTTTCTTGAAACCAATCATCATTTTGAGATCTTTTGTAGACTTTGAAAAATATAATACGTAGCTTTCATTAAGGTTTTCTTTCAATATGTTTACTTATATAAAAAAGAATATAAGTTCAATATTCCGAATATAATTTTAACATAGGTAACCAAATTCAAATTGTATAATAAAATGAGTATCTTGTGGCCAACACTAATTTCTCCACTACATAGTAAATGTACATTTTTTGAATGGTTGACAATCTCTTAATTCATTTTTATGAAGTTAGTACATTTCTATTTGATTTCTAAACAAATATTAGTTTCCCTGAGGACAAAAGTTTTCATAATAGGTACCTACACCATTTATACAAAACCCATAATATGCACTCTCTACCTGTTGATAAATTGATGTAAAAAAAATGCTTTCACAATAGATACAAATTTTCATGTTTGTATACGGCATACGGATTACGGCATACACACAAAAACATCACGACGAAACTCAAAGTATACACTTTCTACATGATACCGATTGAGAAGTTGATGTAAAAATACGCTTTAAAATTATTAAATCATGACTATCCACTATTCAATAGTAGTGGAGAGTAAAATGTGTATAGGTAAAAAAATGAAACAGCTATTCGCATCCTAATGAGAAGGGCAGCATCTATTATTGCTAACACTGCTCACAATCACTTTATCGTAATGCTTTAAATCTCTTAATTCTGATTATAATATCTTTTTGTCCAGATTCATAGCAATAAAAGTGATAAAAATCAACAACAAATAGGAATACAGTTTCCGGCAAATTACTTGAGAATTTTCGTCGAGGAGGGGAGCGATTCGCACATCGCAACCAAGCAATTTTGCGTTCTGCTTAGCTCACGTGATTTTTCGGGTTATTTGCCGAAAACTATAAACAATACGTTTTAATACCTATCTATTTATAAATAATATAAATTTCTTATAGACAATAAAACAATATATTTTTTTCAATTATTAAACCATGGATATTTACCAACTTCGTAATCCCAAGATTCACCATCAGAATATATAACTGTGAAATCACTATCTGGCATTAAATTCAACATTTTCATTTCTTCTGGAATAATATTTTCCTTGTAAAGTGACAAAGAGTAAGGATCAATTTTTCCTGCAGAATTGTTGTTGATCATGGACGATGAATCTATCAAAAATGACATATTATCCTTTTTGTAAAGTAGTGAACTATTTCCACGGCATGAAACAATCCATCGGAAAGGAGCTTTCATGTACATCTTATTTTCAGCCTAGAAAATATATTTTTTTCTTTAAAATAATTCATGGTCTGGTGTGACTTGTGTAAAAATTATGTAAAAAAATGCCTGTCCATTGAAATTGCCATTAAACCGATGAAGTCTATAAGATCTTTGAGAGGTATACTAAGACAATATTTTTCTCTTTCATCCTTATCCACATGACTGAGGATGGTTGCTGTAATAAATCACTCTTTGTGAGGCCCGCCTCCATGCTAATATGTTCTGGACAGAACGTAGAGCTAGAGCATCAGTCACTGAAAACTTCAATGCAGGTTTAACATGCTCATCGAAGCAATCTGGCATTATACGCTATTATAAAACGTTTGCAACCATCGACATCACATGCCACTTGTGTTGAATTTTGAAAGAACTATGGTGTATTGAATATCACATTGCCCTGTTACATCATTCATAATGGTCCTCCATCTTTCGTGAATATTGTTTTTTAGGCCAACCGAAAGTAAAAACTATGTCTAGAAAAATGGAAATAATTATGCGCAAGTTTAAGATAATGAAAACAAAAAGGTAGACCGCCGTGCTATAAGTAGTAAGTAGTAGTGCCGGCGTTCTAGGTTCAATTTCAAGCAGAGGAGAATTTTATTTACATTTATTTCTCATGCATATATACTTCACTGGTCTGGAAAAATATGTTAGATGGAAAAAAAATACATTTGGCAATAAACTCTCCATTACATGATATGAGGAAGTGTTAAATAAATAAATAAGATTGAAAACATCATTTTTGAAAGAGAAAATTTTGAGGTCTTTTTTAAAAGAAAAGTAATTAAAAATATAAAATTAAAAAAAACTTTCTCATAAGTTTTCGTATTCTCTTTCGATTGAAGTAAAAATCTACTTTGTAGGCCTTGTAGTTTTTTTTAGTTACAATAAAAAATTAAAAGAGTTTTATTAAAAGAAATTTTACAAGAAGAGTATTTAATAAATTCTGTTTAAAAAAAATCTCTCAATAGATGTAGATATATTACAGATATAAAATAAAAAAAAATACATGGTTTTCGTTCTTTTAAAAATAATTTACTATCGATATATCTATATACAAGAATTGTCGATCAAGAATTGTCGATCGACAAACTCAACTTCGTCACTCAATAAAATAAATCTGGGGGGCAAGTCTGGTCCAATCGGCGAAATCAAAACCCTCGTGATTACCCATATCATGGATATAATTATTATATGGATTTCTATGACGTCTAAAGATATTATAGAACTCCATATAATAATTATATCCATGATATGGGTAATCGTGAGGGTTTTGATTTTGATGGATATAATTATCATATGGATTTCTATGACGTCTAAAGATATTATAGAACTCCATATAATAATTATATCCATGATATGGGTAATCGTGAGGGTTTTGATTTTGATTGATATAATTATCATATGGATTTCTATGACGTCTAAAGATATTATAGAACTCCATATAATAATTATATCCATGATATGGGTAATCGTGAGGGTTTTGATTTTGATGGATATAATTATCATATGGATTTCTATGACGTCTAAAGATATTATAGAACTCCATATAATAATTATATCCATGATATGGGTAATCGTGAGGGTTTTGATTTTGATGGATATAATTATCATATGGATTTCTATGACGTCTAAAGATATTATAGAACTCCATATAATAATTATATCCATGATATGGGTAATCGTGAGGGTTTTGATTTTGATGTATATAATTATCATATGGATTTCTATGACGTCTAAAGATATTATAGAACTCCATATAATAATTATATCCATGATATGGGTAATCGTGAGGGTTTTGATTTCGCCGGTTGCACCCGACTTGCCCCCCCCCCCTGTTGAAATAAACTGTTCTTTATTTCAAAGACGTGTCTTTTGAGGGTTCTGGGGAAAGATTTTCAAAAATTACTATTTGGGCTATTAACTTAAGGTAAAAAAATGTGCTTATTCAGATCCTTATAGAAGCACATAATATGTGGCTAAATGTGGGAAACACAGTTAATGCGCATTTCATGGGTCGATAGAGTCTCCAATGAAAGAGTTCTAAGTATGATGGAGAAAGAGAGATTTGCTGACCATTGTGCACTAAGCACCACAATAAGAAGAAGATATACGCACATACCTATTTAAAATATAAGAGTTGGTCTTAACTTATTGCGTTTAAAAATTAATAAGAAATTAAGTTAATAATTATAATAAACAAACCTTCTGTAAAATGTTAATTGTTCCCTCACAAGAGAGGTCAGCTAGGAATACAATATGGTGAGCTTCCTCTGGACGTATATTTGGCCACATATTAATAGGTGTTGATGGAGGGACCACCATTATACTGACATGTATCTCTTCATATAATTTTTTACTCCAGTCAACTAATATATCTAAAATAATTTTATATACACTGTTTATTACACATCTATACACAAACCAATTAGTTCATTCATTAATTTAGACTATCACAGCATATCCCACAACAGGGGTGACCAGCGACAGGTGTTCGGGTGTGCATTAACTATGAAAGGAAACACGGAGCACGCGTGTATCTTCACACATCAGTATCGTCGCATCACCTATAAAGGCAACATTCAGAAGTGACGGTGAACCTCTGGTGAAGTTGAAACTTTTTCTTTTTAATTCAGGTCACCAGTACAGAGATGCGGGGCGAAAAGGATGGTGGTTAGTTCTCGAATCGCCTGAAGAATGATGAGATCATGAGATGATGATGATGGTACATGACCGTGATGTACGCGGCGGGTACGTGCGACTTCCTGTGACTGACGGCCGGACATGAATGTTGAGTCCCGTTTATGAATACGTTTGGGAATGCTGGCACTGGTGTCTTCTGATTGGTTGAAGGTTTCCTAATATGAGTATGTCACTAGCGTCTACAATCCGCATTTACCATTCCGCATTCTGTTTCCGGTTGGCTCTCTGATTGGTTGAGATCTCGTAGTATGGAGTCAAATGAGCTGTGAAATTTTATATTAAATGCGAAAAATTTAATAAAAAATGTAAATTTAATTTATAATTCAATTTATAAAGCAACTCGCTCACGCGAGTCGTTATTATTATGATAAACAAACTTAAACCTAACCGAAGAATGCAGAAAAGAAGAGCTGGGACTAGACGCTACTATAATGTCGGGCTTGTTTGTGTAATGAGAGATGCCGGAGTTCCGGTGGAAATCTTTGGTATCGCCGAAAGATGTGATGCGATATTTTAATTGATGTACCTACGTACATAATATTATATGTATTTCGCCACGCAATGTTACATTATATGCAAATCTATTTTATTAACATTTGCGGTGATTTTTTCATCTTTATTTTAATATTGAAAGCATTTTGTTGTAGAACTGTAAAACTTAACTTTATTTTTATATTTCATTTATTCAAGAGAGGATTCCGTTACTTCCTTTCCGAAATTAAAATACTAATGGCATAGAAGCGGAACAAAAAAGTTTCCGAAGGAAAATGTAATTCCATTCTATATTGTTTTGCGGCTATCCATATGTTTACGAGTAAGGAAATGTAATTCAATAGTCACACAGTTTATTATTAGCCGAGGATGAAGCCCAGGGGGGCAAGTCTGGTCAAACAGCGGATAAAAACCATCCATGTTTACCCATATCATGGATATAATTATCATATGGAGTTCTATAATATTTAAATATGTTAAAGTGGGGGAGTAGGGCCCAAAAAGCAAACCCCGTTACCATGCGGGATAATTGCTAGGAGGATTGATTGAGTCACACAACGTATTAAAAAGGGAAGTCAGATTTTTTTTTGTTTATTTTATAATACTGTATTTGAACCTTGAATAAATGAATAAATATGTTTTTACCCTCTCTTTTTGGTCATGGAATGAAAGGAAGTCATTCACATATTATTATTCTGAAATTTCTTATATTTAATAGCTAATACTAAGTTAAAAAAGTAACATTTCACCACTTGTATTATAAGCGTTATTACTTTACTCGACCTTTTTGAAATATGCCCAAATGCATTTTCAGTCTTAAGTTGCGTGAAAGCATTTTGAAAATTTCAACAGAAGAGATTAATAGAAAACTTTCACAAATAAACAAACTTCACACAATGTGATTCCAATCGAACTTTGAGTACTTTGAGTTGACTTCTATGAAAAATCGTACAATACAACCTGTATTCCAGCAAAAGAAAGCAATCACTTGTATTGGTTGATAAGTTTTTCCAAGTAGAATTAAAAAAGCATCTTCAGGTGTTCCATTCCACGAAGTAGAATGAATCAAAGGTATTATTACAATATTAGTCAAAGTGCACTTGAATATAAAAGACCAAAATATCTTCATCATAGATTCTATAGATTAGTCAATCAATACTACATATATCAGCCGTACTTTATATTGCAATGAATAATACTGATTGAAATATAGTTCAAGATATTCGCTTTTATACTGTTGACAACAAATAACTGTTCAAACAAAGGATAATGATAATAAATGATTTGTTTTATCTGTTTACTGAAACCAGTGTTTCTTAACCATATTGTAAGAATCACCCCCTATACCACACTAAAATTAATCATTCTGTTTAAAAACTAATTATTTTCAATGCATATGTATTTCATGCAATGAATTTCTGCTACTTGCAAATGAAAAACATTATTATTTTTCACTCTTCACACTATGGAATAGTGGAGAGTCATGATTTCACAATTTTTAATCTTTTTTTTAAATCAATTTCTCAACGGGTATCATGTAGAGAGTGCACACTATGAGTTTCGTCGTGATGTGTTTGTATGTATGGCGTATGCCGTACGGATTATCCTTTTTGTGTCCTCTCCACAGCCCAAACTATAAGTCCGATCAACTTCATATTAACATCATAATATGTGTAAAGTGAATAGTCCTAGAGCTGATTAGTTTTCTATAGACAACTTTTAATTTCTTCTCTATGAATTCATCATTTACGTTGTTTTTTTTGTGTCCTCTCTACAGCCCAAACTATAAGTCCGAATGACTTGATATTGATATCATAATATGATATCATATATTATATGTAAAGTCATATCATAGATATCCGTTAATTTCTTCTCTATGATTTCATCTGTCCAAATTATCAAAATGCTCTCACGGTCTGGAAAATTGAGGTATTTTTATACTGATTAAAATTTCGATGCAAACAAAAATACACTCATCAAAAATGCACTCAAGGATTGTCAAAATTTAAAGAAAAAATCTATGGTTTGCCATATCACTGTGAAATAAATTTCATATTTGTATGAAAAATGTATATAACAGAAGTAAAATAGCTTCTGTATGGGAAAATTGAGTGATCAACTTCATATTGATATTGTATGTGTCTCTATAGACAAGTGGATTTTTTACTCTCCACTTATATCTTCCTCAAGGGGTAGACAGTGAGAACTGAACACCGCATTCTTCTATCTTGACACATATACATCGCCTCGTCAACATTGATACACTGTCTCATCCATGCTCATCTTGCTAGTAATCTAATTTTACTTAAAATTTCTCAACAGGTATCATGTAGAATGTGCATACTATAAGTTTCGTGACAATGTTTTTGTGTGTATGGTGTTTGTGAAAACTTTTGGGAATCTTATATTTGTTTAAGAATCTAATATAAATGTACTTCATAAAAATGCATTTAGAGATTGTCAACACTTACTATGGTGTGGAGAGTTTAGTGTTGGCTACAACCCACTCGTTTTAAAAAAAAATGAATAATGTCCTTGTTAAACAAGTACATATACATCTTCCTTCATTCCCTAAATTAAGCATAAATGCTTGTGCTATATACTATATATGAACGAAATCAGTCTAGGCAGGATTCGAAATCGCGACCACTGGATTACTATCCCAGCGCGCTAACCCATCTAAATTCTTTTCATTTGTCATATATACAGTATTATCTTTATTATAAATCTCAGTGTTTGTATGCCTTTCCAGACCTCTAAAGTACCCACAAAGGGGTGCTGGTACACCGGTTAAGAATCACTGATTCAAACTTTCAATTCAATCTTGCAAATATAGACATGATGATTTGCTTTTACTTCAATCTTTTTAATTCTCATTTCATGTATTCTTTATATTCTGAAAAATCTTCAATACGTTGAAGAATATTTTAAATTAAAACTTCTCATTGATCTTATTATATAACATGAAACTATATATAATGTTTTCGATGTAAATCAAGAATCTGTTAATGTATTTTTAATTTATTAAATGTTGTAGTTAAGCATATTTATTTTAAGAGGACATATAACGCTAAATCTCGTGACTGAAAACATGATATATTAAAACCGCCAAATGCACTATTAAGTTACGTGTTAGTAAGGGTAACTATCGCGTGCATTAAAAAAGGTTTATACGTGATTTAAATTATCGGAAACCCAAAATTTGTAGATTTTAAGCATTTTAATAACAAACCTGACTTAAAATGAAAAAACTTTATCGGTCATTCACTTTGATTTTATGTACTCTTTAAGCACTTAAAAGATTTTTTTCTCTACGACACCTAGTTATGGAGTATTTTTTTTAAGGGAAAAGGATTTTTTTAAGGGAATTAAAACTGAATTTTGAAATTGTTCACACACACTGTTCCACATATTTGAGGAATTTGATTTGAAATTGGGGCATTTAGGTTTATATGGCCTCAACAAAATGGCTTCAATTCTGAAAATGAACTAAAAGTTTAATGAAATCTCAAATTTATTGATTTTATGTATTTTTTGAGGAAAGGGACACTTGGCTGCGGCCACTTGGATGAGGGACACTTGGGTGTGGGACACTTGAATGCGATGGAAACTTGGGTGCGAGGCGCTTGGGTGCGAGCCCACTTGGTCGCGACTTATTCTATTCAAAAATATTTTATTCTGTTTAGGAATAAAGTGTTTCATACAGATTTTTGTAATGCTCTTTATAAAGGTGATAACCCTCTTCCCAAGAGGTTTGGAGGACGAGCTCACTTTAAGTTGATTGTGGTCAAATCACAATTTAAGTCTATAAAAATTATTACCTACTTTATGCAATCGTGGTCTGACTGGAATAGTGTAGTGGAAAAGAATGTCAAATCCTCACCATAATATTTTGGAAAGTTATATGTAGGTATGTATGAATGTGGGTATTTTTTTTGTGTGCTCTTCAATCAAAAGCTAGAAAACTTTAAAGGTTAAATATTCTGCATATCGCTTCTTATGCGACCAGTGAATAACCTAGGCAAATTAAAAATAGAGCTTTTAATGCTTTTTTCATGCTTTATTATAAGTTTATTATATTATTTTTCATTTTTTCGTAAATTTTCCTACAAAATTTGTCACGAATGAAACGTCAAAACATGTACTTTTTCCTATGACTTTTTCGTAAGAAAATATTAGTTTATTTCAATTTCAGAAGTGCGTTTTTACACGAATAACATATATTTGCAAGTATAACTTAGCGTTTGAGTGAAATGTAAAATTTTTATAAGGAAATTTGTCATTTTTATATATGAACGATAAAAACAAATAGATCGAACTAGCAGAATCTACCAGGAACAAAAAGTACTAAAATATTCGACGTAGCTACCCTGTAGCTACATAATCTTTCGTGGCCTACGATATACATCGTAGACCACGCTACTATTATATTTCGTTTCCATGGTTACACAGAATCAAATATACCAACCTACTGGATAGGGGAATTTGTTATGAATCAAATTCAAATTTATAGAACTTTGGTACCTATAGGTAGGTACCTACCTCATACTTACTAAAATGTTCCATATTTATTTATTAAAAAGGGTACATCGACAGACTTCCAGCTTACAATTTTCATAAAAAGAAAACAATTTTGGTTATTACTAGTTGCATGTAACACATGAGATCCAACTGTCGATAGCTATAGTATGTATAGTTGAAGAATAAGTACCAAACTATAAACCCATAAATACAAATTATTAAATATTTTAGGATATTTTGTTTTCTATACAACCCATGTATGTATGTAGGTATGTCAAGATAGGACAGTATGGGGGTCAGTCCTTTTTTCTACCTAGAATATGAAAACAGCATGATGGCATGATGTATAGGCAACTGCCATACAAATTGTATGAAGCAATGTCTAAATTCAATTTTTATAAAAATTGTTAAAAAAAGTTTGAGATATATCACTATAATGTATACATTTTTTATAGAAAATTAAATTCTCTAGTTTACATGTTTCGGCATTTTTCGATATTTTTAAAAGAAATGGAAATAAATTCAATTAAAGACAAAAATTTGTCTTACCAATTTTTTGCTTCTTAATAAAAACAGTTTGAGAAACCCTGGAACTGTTTTTCAAAATGCATTTCGAGAATAAATATTTGACTATATTTGTACAAAATTTCAGCGTTCTGAAATTTTTGATCCAGTCAGGGGTTATCAAAATGTTGATAACCCCTGACTGGAACAAAAATTCTAAATACTGAGTATAAAAGTTTTGTGTACCTAAAATTGTCTATATATTCTGAAATTTTAGGCTTTGTGAATCCAGCGGATCAAAAGTTATAAGGGGCGGAGGGGACAGACACACACAGACACAAAACTCACATAAAATGTTCTACTCCGAATTCTGAGTAAATCCATGTATGGGAACATATATGCTGCGAAGCCTCTAAGTTGGTGTTTTTAGCATGCAAAAAGTCCACAACACCTTATAAAATGTTCCTTCGTACACGCATCTTGGCTTAATACTGTCGATTCATTCAGAGAATTGAATTCTTATGAACGAATCGACAGTTGGATTATGAGTGCTGGACGTCCAATTACGGATGCACACAAAATAACATGAGCTCAAATTCAATCACACATGTAAGTTACACAACTCTTACAGTTACATAAATAAGAGAAAATTAGATTACAAAAGTTAACTAAAAAAATAGTCACATAAGTTAAGCAAGAAAAAAATAAGTTACATAAGTTATACAAGTTACCTAAGTTATAAAAGTTACACAAGTCACATAAGTCGAAGTAAAAAAAAATATGTACATAAGAAGTAAAAAAAAGTGACATAAGTTAGAGAAAAGACAATTTCAAACTGATTACAATCAAATAGCGTATATAAATAGCACTGAGAACTTCTTAAACTAACATGCGCGAGTTAACTTTTTTCTTAAAAGCGGAGAGCGAATCCGCAAATACGTCAAGATCAGGACACCCCCTTGTCATATTGTTATACTGTCTACATATGTATTATCCCTTCATGGTATGGGACTGTAATACACAAAGCTGGTCCGAAGTATATTAATATGAAAGGTTTAGGTGCATCTCAGCGATCTTCTAGGAATATTGAGTTGTATGTCTTGTAAAAGTCTCGAGTCCATGGTTTGTCATCTATATTTAAATAATATATGACTTTTTTCCATACTTATTATAAATAATATGTGACTTTGTTGATTTTTCATTTTTTTTCGTTTCTATAGTTAAAATCAAATACTACTAATATTTTTTATGGTAATTATTATGTAATAATATATGTGTATGATTTTTAATTATTCATTTAATAATCATCTAAATTTTTGTTTGTTTATATATTTATCTCATAAACAAATTAATAAAAAAATAATGTACTTGGAATTCATTCAACGATCCAAGCGGATGGGACAAGCGGAAACTTTAAATACTTTTTTCACACTTAATAACAATATTTATATATTAGTTTCAAACTGATTACAATCAGTAAGGACTGAAGGGAAGGTACGGATGGAGGGACTGAATGGACGGAGGGGACTGTTTTAAAAAAACTGACTTATTTTTGTTAATTTTTATTTATTGTAATGGATATTTTCTACTCATTCTGAATTTATCATAACAAATAAACAGTTCAAAATTATGAAAACGTTTTTCTTGATATGCTAGCATATTTCTTCACATTTACCTTCTCGAGAAACGCCAGGTATAAAAAACTAGTTGTCAATATTGAAAAGTCAGGCGGCAGGATTTTATCACAGAATAAAAATTTAAAATTAAAATAATGTTGGCAAAAAATTACGACATCACAAATTAAAATAAATTAAGTCAATTATTGTCAGCAAAAAAATGTCACAAATATTGTCATTCTGGTCCTCCTGTACACCACACAACATTTCTTGTGACTTTTTTCTTGCGATTTGACTTCAAAGTTAAAGGAACCATAAAAAATGTAGACCTAGCCTTACAATATCTCGCGTATCTTGGCTAGAAACTTGC
Organism: Molanna angustata; assembly: GCA_963576475.1. Classification (NCBI taxonomy): domain Eukaryota; kingdom Metazoa; phylum Arthropoda; class Insecta; order Trichoptera; family Molannidae; genus Molanna; species Molanna angustata. The sequence continues at coordinate 19,566,260 of OY754965.1, read as the reverse complement.
ATGTAGGAGACACTTTATTGTGAACCAAGTTGGAGCATGAACTGTAAGAATATAAATTGATAAGGAGATCATTTTTTTCTAAAGAAAGAGTCCAAGAATTCTATTAACATGTGTGAGACATTTTTCCTGGGGCTCCGTTGGCTATAATCATCAAGAAATATTCCAGTCAAAATAGCTGAAATATTCCAGGCAAATAGTGAAACATGAAATATGTCTGTATATTGTTCTCTCAGTATTCAAATCTTGAATACTTAAATAAATTTTGTAGGTATTTGTTGTGATTTTGTGGAACTTAATAATTGTTTTATTTTTTAAATATTCATTCTAGACAATGTGTCATTACACTCAAGAAAAGAAACCAGAAACTCAATGTATGGAAGTGACAATTGCATGTCACGTGACAACTGTCACTTCCATATATTGAGCTATCTTTTCTTGAGCAAAATGACACATTGTCTAGGGGGCCATGTCTGAAAAAGTATGAGAACCTAATATGGACACCATCAATTTATTCAAACGAATATCTAAATAGAATCTCATTCATGTGGCAACAATCAAAAGATCCATTGTAATGGTATATTTTTTGCTTCATTTTCAAATCTTTTTGATTGACAGATGAACTTCAGTCCTTAGTTTTTTATGAAATGTGTGTTTTCTTTTCAAGTATACCATTTTTTAACTGAGTTGGAATTAGCAAAAGAAAAATATTGTTTATATAAATAATATTTCAGAGCTACAAATATGCAATAAATCGAATATTCTTTTTTAACTGCATATTCGCAAACATTGGATCTCCTTCCCTTTCGGGAGTCAAATGATATTGACAAATTATTATTGACAAACATTTTTCAACATCTCAATAGAGAAGAAGTTGGGATATTGTAGAAGAACCAGGAACTCGAGGCACCTACAGGGCTTACGACCTGTCATCGGCTGGTTTATGTGATCACTTGATGACAGGTCGTAAGCCCTGTAGGTGTCTCGAGTTCCTGGTTCTTCTACAATATCCCAACTTCGTCTCTATTGAGATGTTGAAAAATGTTTGTCAATAAAAAAATGCAATAAATATAAAACTAAGGGTCCTTTTAATGAAATTACCATTTAATGTAAAATTAATTTAATACAAAATTAAACAGATTATTATTCATACAATATTGTGCTTATGTGTTTTTACACAAAAAAGTAACAAGATTGATTTCCATCTAAAGTGTTCAAATTATGTAAATAACTTTTTACAAAATTAATTTCTTATTATAAAGATTGTTCGGATGTATATGGGGCACACACTCTGGCAATATTTTACAACAAAAGATTTGGAAGACAACAGTTGAAACCTAGGTTACATGAAAACTTTTCATGATATAATTTGGCAAATGAATAAACAGTACATTGGGTAATATTCTTGCTTAATACACACAAATTCTTACATACCTATCCATAAAGATGTATTTTGTCATATTACCTATTTCATGGAAAATACACATCTCAAAAATTATTATTTATAGGTACATATATGTCTGATAAAACAAATTGAAAATACTGTTAAGATTGCGTTAAGAATTTCAATATGATATTAAAAAACTTGAGGTACTTTTGAAAATGGATAATATGATAATAATCAAGAATTAGCAATTTCAAAATAAGTAAATTAATTTTATTAAATAGAATTTAGCAAAACACATTTATCATTTACCTTTTCATAAATTAAGTTTTAAACTGATCAAACCCATTTGTCATCAATTGAATTTCCTTTTTAAAAGTATCATTTCAATTTTAAAGAAACAATCACCTATAGAATATAATGTTATTTAATCACACATTCCCAAAAAAATAATTATGCTTGTATACTTACATAATTTATATGATGAAAATGCATACATAAAATAATTTTTATGTTATTTGTCAATAAATAACCTATTGTATCTAAACTGACATTTAAAGAATATAAACATTGCCCCCAAGTCAAATTGAAAACGCTGTTCGTTATCGCCAAGCGCTAATTTTTTTTTTGTATGGGATTTGACGTTTGTTGTTTGTTATTGTAGAAAAAATTTCTACAACAAACGTCAAATCACATACAAAAAAAAATAGCGCTTGGCGATAACGAACAGCGTTTTCAATTTGACTCAGGGCCATAGTATGATAAAAAGTACAATTTTCTGTTGTCCTTGTTGCAATTGATTAGCATTACCAAATAATGTAGTGCTGTTACTGGTCCTCAGATTCATGTATATTATGTACTTAGGTATATAAAAACATTTTGTTAATTGGTATCACTACTGCCACAGATAAAATATTGTCAATCCAGAATAAAACTTATTGTGTTGATGAAATAAAAATATATACATATAGTTCCAAAAATCTGGCATATCTTTGTCATAATGGCCCTCAGCTTAAATATAGTAACTGATTAACCCTGTATTAAATTACATTACTGATGCACCATTCATTATATTTTGACTAATTCATTGATAATGATAAAACAGATACAGTAGAGTCTCACTAATCCGGCATGTCCAGTAGTCCGGCACCATCACACTTTCTACGCTCGCTACACTAAAGTAAAGTCCTTGTATAAAAATAAGTTGCTCCTTCACATTATTTCTCAGGGGGGTGACATAAAGCAGTGTCTCAAAGAATTGAACTTGAAGGATGTTGTATTCTCCCTCGCTCACTCATGGAACTCTGTTTCATCTGACTTAATTCAATCATCGTGGAAAAAACTATGGCCTACGATGAATGCTTCATCAAAAAACAGAAGAATGGGTTGCAGAAGATGCTCTATCTATTGCCGATTGGTTGCAAATTTTTCAGACAGAGGACTCAAGAAAAGCGAAACAGATTTAAATTCTTGGTTTGAAGGGACCGAAGAAACAGGGCAAATGATGACAGATGAAGAAATATGTGAAGAAGTACAAGAACAGGAAACCTCCGAGAAAAAGTTTTTAAACAAGGACTACAAGTTGCAAAGAAACAGACCTCAATTAAGGATTATATTAAGATAAATTAGATAAGTAAGAATTAGTACATTATGAAATGCTTTATTTTATTTATCTTGAATTTTTCTTTACAATCCAGTAATCCGAACATTCCAATAATCCGGCACCCCCTGGTTTTTACTAGTGCCGGATTACTGAGACTCTACTGTATATCGTAGTCAAAATAGATATTTCTGTAAATATCACCTAGCTGTCAGTTAATATATTTTTTAAATGCAATATATAAACAAAACAAAATAATGTGAAGTACAACATATTGAAAATTCCACGCAATATTATTATAAAATGGTTAGAATATTTAGCAAAAAATAAGAAATGTGTTAAGAAAGTATAAAGTTATAAGTATTATGAAGTGTTAGCATAAATAAAAAGTGTTGAAAGAACTAAAGTTAACATTTGATACAGTAAGGCAAATAATAATCACTTCCTTTGAACCCCATGAACAATTTCAAAATTATACCACAATTTCAAAGTGTACATTCTTTGTAAATATTCAAAATTCATTTGAAACGTTCACATTAACATACTGTAATATCTCACAGAGAATCTTTGATGTATGGCAATATCTTAAAAATAGAAAATTATCACACAAATATTATTTACTTCACAATAATTATCTAAATTAAAAAAAATATTTATTAACATTCTCAATGCAACAAGTCAAAAGTTAATGTTTATATGGAATAACTAAAATAAATCACAAATAAAAAGAGATAAAATTTAAAAACAATAAATTTTATTATTTTATCTAAATTTCATTATGTTTGTTTACACCGAATATTATAATTATCAAATAAATGCCAAAAAACTTTTGACTTGTTGACCAAATTTTCTCAATATACATAGAATGTATAATATATAAATAAAGTATATATGTATATCTATATGTTCATCAGTCCTCGTTCACATCTACCACTAAACATAATTATGTTATGACCTTAGTTGGTATTTGATAAAGTCTTTTAATATTAAATAAACACCACACTGGAGCAAACTTCATGCTATTGCTCTATACTGTAGTTTGGCCTATACAGCACCACATCATACACGTTGGCTGCTTGCTTGCTCACACACAAATTATTATCAAAATTCTTTTTCAAAAATAATTCATCGTATTTTAGAGTTCTTTTTAAATATATTTTTGACAAAATATGATTTTTATAGAAAAATTTATAATGAATTATTTCATTCAGATATGTATATAAAGACCAATATCATTCCTACAATATGCGATTAGAATCTAGTAAAAGATACTGCATTTTTTTTACAAAACATAAGACTATAACATTTTATTTTTTAAAAGAAAATGAGATAAAAATGTAGAAGTACAGTAAGTACATTTGATGAGTCAATAAAAGTCAAATAAATGTAATTGACAACTGACATAGTAGTTTGTTGAAAATGCTAATAATATTATATTTCCTGTCTCAATATAATGAAGATTGTTTTGAATCAGCGAATATTTATTTCAATAACCTGGTGCTGATATAATAAATTGTATTGTATACAAATATGTATGCAAATTTAAAATATTTAAGACAAAAAATAAGAGAATTGGAAATGGTGAGCAAGTAGATATAAGCAATTGATTGTTGATGGGCTGTATAAAGTAGTCAACACTGATTTCTTTGGTTGTTTAGTCAGCGTATACAATAAACTGGCGACTATCTTCAGGTGACTCGAGCTGCACAAACTGCGCAGTACCACGGCTATCATATCCCGTCATTCGGTTCATATTACTGCTGCCTCTTGATCTATAAAAAATCATTTTCAAAATTAATAAAAAATAATGAAGTATAAATAGGTATATAGCTTTATGTAAATCATTACCAATACTACAAAATATTGGGTACCTACAAAAAATATAAAAGGATACATTTTTTATAACTAAATTCAATTGTGAAAATAAATTTTACTTAATTAATGTTTCATTTAACATTGTATGACTATTGGATTTCTAGGGTTCTTGAAATTCTTCGAGAAATGGAAATACCTGAGAAATCACATTCTCTATCTGAAGAAAAATGAAATGCATAAAAAAGAAAACAGATACATTTATTTTTCATCAAAATATAATATATATGTATGTAAATATATTATAATGAAGATTTTTGCACTACAAAAAACTCTAATGATAGAAATAAGATCATATATCATAGGAAAATAGCCAATTATATGCAGAAATTTTATATTCCAATGTGATCATGTAAATGAAAAAGATAAAGGCCAAACGAATATATAATTTTTTATAAAAATGTAATGAAATATATAATATGATTTCATATAATTATTGGTATAGGTTATCTAATTTCATCAAATTGCCATAAAGATAACAAACTTGAAGGTGGAATGAAGATACATTTTATACTTTTGATAAATAGATATAAGCTAAAGAGTAAGAACTTTTGGCAGCCCAATTATCAATATTGATCTCCTGGCTTAAGGCTAGCGTCCATACAGGTCCAGCGCATCAGACAGATTTTAGTTTTCTTTATGAGAATTCATAAAAATACATAACCGTAAGTGCAAACTGATCGATCGGCATCGTACAGAGTGCGTGCATTATTGCTATCACTGTTGCTACCAGACAAAAATCCGATCCGTCCATTGCGTCTGTATGGACGCTAGCCTTTATATGACACATTGAAAGAATAAATAATATAATACCTAATATTTTAGGAACATACATTCAGATCATTAAATTAAATATTTAATTGAAGGAAGATTAATTATACAAACACTTTTAAGGAAGAAACATTCTATTCGTTATCAAATTAAATTCCCGACAATATGGTGGTAAACAAAATAAACTGTTATAATACTTACATACAATATTACATACACAAGTATTATGAAACCAGAAAAGTAATAAAAAGAGATAATTACATGACTTACTTAGCCTTGGCATGTGTGAGAATGTGTGACTTCAAGTTGGTACTCTGAGCAAATTTCTTATTGCAACCATCAAATGGACATACATACGGTCTGTCTCCAGTGTGTATACGTACATGAGTTCTGAAACATATTTGAATCATTTAAGAAATTACAAAGGAAACCTTCAACAAAACCTATAGATCATTTTGAATTACTATTGACGTTCAAATCCAATCCCAATTTAGAACTTATCTATCTGACGCACTGAGTACATTCGTCATTACGATTAAACAAACCTACCTACTGCCTTATTTATTTATTTATCAAATTGTACATGATATAAACAAATATAAAGCACACTGGTGGGCTTATTTAATTTCTTTCAACCAACCAGATTACAAAGTATGACAAAATTATATATGTACCTACATCAACAAAAGAATGAAAGCGAAAAAAAAAAACAAATAATATATACATTAGGTTAGTTCATGTTCCTTTGGACGCTTGTACCTGTGGACACAATCAGAATCTCTGAAAATATGCAAAATTAATAAAAAAATATTTGTGTATAAAATTTTTGTAATAGCAACATTATTTAAGTTATGCATGTTATCACATGATTGTCTTGTTATTACCAACGAAAATATATTTTGGACATGTCCAAAGGTACGAGAAATACATAATGTTAAACTTTTGGGATACCTACGTTGACCCTAAAAAGAAAAAACTTCTTAAAAGCAGTCAAAATAAGTCAAAATAAAAAAAATTACTTTTATGTTCAATTTTGCAAATTTTATTATATTTACTTTTTATGTAACTTTTTTTTATGTATTGATTTTTATTATATAGCAACACGATTTATTTTTCGACACGATTCGATTTATGTGAAGTATTAAAATAATATAACGGAGATACATATATTTATTTACACATCCATTTCCATTATTGTGCTCTAATAATAAAAAAAATATTTTGAGGTACATGCTGAGTACCAATGTACAAACCACGCTGTACAAAGGTACATTATAGTATTGACCCTTTGGATAAAAATGACTATTTTAAAAATGTGTTTTATTTTCATAAACTTTACTCATATAAACTCAAACATTGTTTATGATACTTTGAATAATACTTATTAGTAGTGAAAGTCTTTCAAAACTTACTATTCTGTGAATTTTGATAAAATTGAGTTTATTTAGAAATTTTTCTATTTTGTCCAAAGGTACATGAACTCACCCTACACTAACATAAATATTAAGAATAAAAAAAATCATAGCAAAAAGAATTGGGAAAGAACAAGGAGAGGAAATCAGCATCAGGTGTTTAGGCATAAATATTCCCTCTAGTTTTTTTCTTGAAAATACAAAGTTAGACGACGTCCAGAGTAATTAAATTAATTATTAATCAAAACAGTAATTCGAAACATTTTTCAAATAGCAGAACAACTTGATTATTATCAATTGATAAATATTAATTTTGGTCATGGATAGAATTTAAATTATGAAATTTGTCAACACAGGTAAATTCAGATTGAATATTTACCAAAGGAACTAACAATAACATATACCTTAGTTAAAATACTACTAGACAATAAATGAAATAACAAAATAAAATACCTTAGGTTAAAATCCAATGAGAATCTTTTGCCACATCCTTCAAAAGTACACTGGAAAGGTTTCTCTCCCGTATGTACTAACTGATGTCGTTTTAGTTTTGATGACTCCACAAAAGCTTTACCTAAAATTTTGTTTTTACGATTGAACAAATTTTTTAATATAAAACAAATATACATAACCAAGTTACAAAATTTTATATTGCTAGTCTTTAATACAAAACCATCTTTCAATGATAAAAACAATGATTGTCTATTTTATAACCCTCAATAGTCATTTAGTTATTATTATTTATTTTCATGTAGCTTCTCGGGCAACTAACAGGTACTATGTCAAATAATTATTTAGCACGCATCCAAAAACAAGTTGCCCCATTCTGGAGACTTACGATATTAATCGTCTTACAGATCCAGACTAAAAACACAATTAAAAACTGTGTCTCCACCGGGAATTGAACCCGGGACCCTTGGATCAGCAATCAGATACTTAACCAACTGAACTACGAAGGCCAACAAACTTCTAAATTATTCGTAATGGAGGGGGTCGGATTGCACATACACGTAATAAAACCAACCAAGCAAAAAACCCCAATTCATTTTCTGCGCACCCACGTGATTTTTCTAGATGTTTAGCTTTTTTTCTAACAGTAATATTATTTAAATGTCATGCTATAAATCTGAAACACATATATTATGTCCAAACGTAAAACATGATGCAAATCTGGGACTCTCAGCCCTCTGAATAAAATATATTTTATGGTCAAAAAGATGATTGTGTGCATATATTAATGCTTCCAAAAGGGGCAAGCTGGGTGGGGTGAAACAAGTAATAATATATTAACTTTATAAATGCTGTCGAATTATATCATTATTTCGAATATTAAAAATGGTTTGATATTTATATCACCGATTCAATTCTATGACCCGAATACACAGTTCTAGGTACCTAAATACTAACTCCTAACCTCACTGGAGTATTTAGTATTCTTAAGTAAGCAATTGCGTTGCAGAGACTTCCCTAACTAAATACTAAATACTATGCCAAACTTAAGGTCGATGGCGTAGCGTTTCACATTATTGTGTATGAATAAAAGAGATAGATAGCTTTCTATGGGCTAAGCTTTTCTGACGTTTGACGTTGTAAATGTTTTTTTGCTATAACAACACAAACATATATATGTAACCAACTTCACACTTCACACTGACAGCTCGATGTCACGATTTTTTTGAAATTCCACCGAATTTTCGGCATCTCGTATGGATCCCAGAATACTCTGTTTGGTATTTGATTTGACAAAATTACCAAATTAAAAGAAAATTCAACGAAACCAATAAAATCATCATCCAACGATAAAATTTCGTATTTTAGTATTAAACCACTCGTAAGGTTCCTCGCTATCAACCTTACTTTCTGACAATTTGCAAATGTTAGTTTACGCCGACGCACATGCGCTTAGTATTTAGATACCTATGTCTCTGCAATGCAATTCTCATAGAAAAACGTCCTAGCATCCTCCAGTTAGGAAGCCACGTGATCTCTTAACTTAAGTGAGCAACTGTGCAATGAAAACATATTTAATATTTAGGTAGGACTCTGCAATCGAACCAAGGTCATGCACCCATATATTAATGAGGATACACATGTCATAGTTATGTTTTATGCTAAATCCTATATTTTAATTGAAATGTATGGAATATACCATATTTACTGAGTACCTGACAATTGAGAATATGTACTTACCACATTCTGCACAAACATGCACTCTAGGTCCGTGTGTATGTAGATGTTTCCTCATGGCACTGTTGTCCCGGAACATCTTGGTGCAACCCTTGTGGGGACATGCTGCCACACCCACACACCCACAACACACAATTATACATTTAATATTTTTGTAATAAAGAAAAAACATAAAATGAAAAGAGAAATTTAGATTTTCAAACAACATCCATAAAGCAAAATTTAATTATTGTTTAATTGATGAGAAGACATTTTTAAAATTCTGTTGTTCCAGAAAGTAACGCGACGTCCTACGTAGGCGATTCAAAGCGAATGCGAAGCGGCGCGGCGTGGCGCGAAAATAACAAACAGTCGGTAACTATGGAAGTGTCCTACGTTACCGACCGCGAGTATTTTTCGATTCGGCGCAGCGCGATGCGAAGCGAACGCGATCAGTTGGTTTGATATTTTCGCGCGAATTGAAAGCGGTGCCATTGTTTTTTGACATGTCAGAAATAGAAATTTTAATTTCTGTCCATGAACGTCCCATATTATGGGACAAAATAATTATTATTATCGAACCGCGAATTTTAGGATTTGGCAAAAATAAATGGGACTACAAGTAAACACATTTATTTATTATTGCTATTTTACAATAGGATGTTGTTCAAAACACACAAAGTTTTCTCTCGCTTGCACGAATGTCAAATTTTGATATGTTTTCCGGAAAGATGTAAATTCAGTCTCATTTATTAATTCAAGATCACGTAATTCTTCATACAAATTGTGATATCCCTCATAAATAAGTCCACAATATTAGTTTCACTTCTCTGCCGAACATACTTCTTGAGTATTTTATATACGTACATCCATGACAGTAGCTGGCGGCAGAGGGAACGAATCGCGCACACGTAGGACAGAGCCGCCGCGTCGCACCGCATCGCATTGAATTCGCTTGTAACCGCACCGCATCGCTTCGCAATCGCGTTCGCTTTGAATCGCCTACGTAGGACGTAGCGTAATACATTTAACTGTCATCACAATTGAAAACATACAATGATAATATGTGACATGTTAAGTATAATTGTGTATAGCAACTGACCTATTGTTCTATCAAATGAGTCTTGTGGTTGTTTCTTCACTCGTACCTTATGACCTGGTCGTGCAAATTCTGCAAGTTGCTTTGGATCCGATAGATCCAGACCTAAAATGCAATAAAAATAATAATCTTAAGTCTGAAAGTAGCAAAATGAACAATCACATATACATAAATGACTTAAGAAATTTGGATAAATTGAATAGTTTATGTAGTTGTAATAACCACAATTTGGTCATAGTAATAAATATAAAAATAACCACAATTTGGTCATAGTAATAAATATAACAATAACCACAATTTGGTCATGGTAATAAATATAACAATAACCACAATTTGGTCATAGTAATAAATATAACAATAACCACAATTTGGTCATAGTAATAAATATAACAATAACCACAATTTGGTCATGGTAATAAATATAACAATAACCACAATTTGGTCATAGTAATAAATATAACAATAACCACAATTTGGTCATAGTAATAAATATAACAATAACCACAATTTGGTCATGGTAATAAATATAACAATAACCACAATTTGGTCATAGTAATAAATATAACAATAACCACAATTTGGTCATAGTAATAAATATAACAATAACCACAATTTGGTCATAGTAATAAATATAACAATAACCACAATTTGGTCATAGTAATAAATATAACAATAACCACAATTTGGTCATGGTAATAAATATAACAATAACCACAATTTGGTCATAGTAATAAATATAACAATAACCACAATTTGGTCATAGTAATAAATATAACAATAACCACAATTTGGTCATGGTAATAAATATAACAATAACCACAATTTGGTCATAGTAATAAATATAACAATAACCACAATTTGGTCATAGTAATAAATATAACAATAACCACAATTTGGTCATAGTAATAAATATAACAATAACCACAATTTGGTCATAGTAATAAATATAACAATAACCACAATTTGGTCATGGTAATAAATATAACAATAACCACAATTTGGTCATAGTAATAAATATAACAATAACCACAATTTGGTCATAGAAATAGATATAACAATAACCACAATTTTTACAGATTTTTTTATTGGTTTATAAACAGTAAAAATCCTAAAAGGAGTCAGACAAGGATGTATACTTTCACCCATGTTGTTCAACCTGTAGTCGGAAATGCCCTAGAAGACGTTGATATAGGGATAAAGATAAATGGAAAAACTTTAATAACATAAGATATACTGACGACACTGCCAATATAGACGACACTGCCGAGCATCTGCAACATCTGGTCAACAGGGAATTTGGCCTAACAATTAATCCTCTCAAAACAAAAACCACATTAGTAAGCAAACTGAGATCCAACAATTGATGCCTATCTGTTGATGTTCTATAACTGGGTGTCCCGTATTAAAAACTTGGGATACTGGTTGAATGATGAGTGTAATCTAGACTCCGGAATAAAGACCAGGATTGAGATGATAAGATCCACCTTCTACGAAATGCAAAAAACTCCTGCGTAACAGAGATCCAAAGCTAAGTACAAGATGGAAAGCTGTTAAAGCATACGTGTTGCTCGTACTGTTGTATGGAGTGGAAGTTTAGACTCTCAAAATCTTAACAATAAATAAAATTGAAACAATCTCAAAAAGAAATTAAATTAAAACATTAAAATTGAGATGCGGGTATATAGAAGGTTGCTGACAGAAATTATGTCCATGGAACAAGTACATAGCTATTAATATTGAGATGCGGGTATATAGAAGGTTGCTGAGAGAAATTATGTCCATGGAACAAGTACATAGCTATTAATATTGAGATGCGGGTATATAGAAGGTTGCTGAGAGAAATTATGTCCATGGAACAAGTACATAGCTATTAATATTGAGATGCGGGTATATAGAAGGTTGCTGAGAGAAATTATGTCCATAGAACAAGTACATAGCTATTAATATTGAGATGCGGGTATATAGAAGGTTGCTGAGAGAAATTATGTCGATGGAACAAGTACAAAGCTATTAATATTTTTATTTAGATTCCCTAAAATAAGCAAATGCTTGTATAATAAGGACATAAAATCAGTTTAGGCAGGAATCAAACCCAGGTCCACTGTATAGCTAATCCAACGAACTTACTACCACTGACACATCCAATATATCATAAAATGCTGATTAAACCACTGTAAGCATATATGCATTAAAACATGAATATTATATATCATCTCCCGATTGCACCAAAACATCGGAGATTCTTGCGTCTGGTATATCGAGGATACTTACTTCAGATGACAAGTCTGCCCTTTGGCCTTTCATCTGCTCCCAGAATGTTCGCAACACTCACAAACTGGGTAGCCAAACTACTGGCGAAGAGGTATTCCTAAGACACCTGAACAATGCCACCGGAACCTACCTACTCAGTGCCAAGGACCTTTTGGCGACCAGACTTAATACGCCGATTACTTGTACCCCAATGCAAACATTGAACCAGGAATCAGAGCTAATCGACAAAGCAACAGGCAATCCACCTCCCAAAATTCAGGATCTGGAAATGAAAGTATGGAAAATTGGGGGTGGGACAGCATTCTGAATTCCTGGAATAAAGAAGAGAAAAAACTGCTTCTATCGGGGTGGCGAGCATCAATGCTGAATACGTATAAACCTGCTTGGGAAAGATGTTGTCGCTGGGTATTAACAAACAATACCCATCCCAATAAGCCATCCCCTAATCCAGTCTTTCTCAAAGTGGGGGCGTTAAGGGGCCCAGAAAAAAATGGGGGGCGTTGGCGTGGTGTAGGGGGGCGATAGTTGATTTGTAATTTCACTTACTTTATTTTTTAAATTTCACAAAAATCAAAACCTACCTACTACTCAATATTGAATAACTAGTTTATATTTCTATCCTGTATGATACCTACTGATGTTTTTGAGTAAAATCGAACCTGATATCAATAAACTTGTTAAAAATCATCAAATTCATCCATCTGATTAGATTAGTTTTCAAACTAAAATTGATTACCAATCTATATTGTTTCTTTTAATTTGATTAAAATATTATATTCTTAATATTATAAAGTAGCGTTTTAATTGCTCTCACTCGTAAAAAATTCTAGTTTAGAATAAGTTTAAACACCAGAACCGACTAACTTAGCACACTATAACTAAATTAATTAAAGTAATGAAATTGTGGTTTTTAAATTTTAAGAGTGTATAACATCCATTCTGAATATAGTGCCTTTTAAGGTGAGACGAGACTGGTGTGTGGGTATACACAGATATGTTGTGCTCCCTTTTATAAGGCAATGCACACCCGCACACCTTTCGCTGGTTACCCCACATTGTGGGATATGCCATTATGGTATGAATGAAGGAGTGTATAAAAAATTGGGGGCGCTGAAAAATAATTGATTTTCAAAGGGGGCGGTAAAAGAAATAAGTTTGATAATCTCTGCCCTAATCAATTGGCAAGGTACTTGTTCATCAATGAAAAATTGCCTTACAGCACGATACTGGTACATAAATCAACAACGGAAGAGAAGCTCAGCTCAGATTTTCTAGTGAAGCACACATTAAAAGCCATAGCAATGGCAAAGATCAACCCTCCCAAATCCTCAGTGTGGAATCCAGCAGTAGTAAAAAACTGGCTAATAAAGAATGCTCCTAGATTGGATTCTCTTTACGAAGTTTCGTGTAGAACAGCAATCTTACTTTTATTGTCTTCCGGAAGAAGATTACACAATTTGACTGTGTTAAATATCACCGAAGGAAACATACTAGACGAAGGCACGTCTATTGTGTTACATCCGTCCTTTGGATAGAAAACAGATACTCTTTAAACATCAAAAATCTAGTTGGAGAATTCTGGTAACCAAGGAACGCAATATAAACCCGGTCTTCTGGATTAGAAAATTAATAGGATTATTAAGCGATACAAGATCAGGACAAAACCTTTATAATCTGTTCATTAGTACGAGAGGTCAAGTAAAGTTACAATAACAATAATAGGAGGATGGATAAAGAAGACACAAAAATTGGCAGGAGTAGAGGCCACATCTGGCAGCACACATTCTGTGATCGCATCACTTAACTGGTTGGAAAACTATCCAATAGTCAGTAAAAAGAAAATAAATATTATCAAAAAGAACTGCGAAACATACAGCTCCGGAAGATCCGTCCCTGGCAAGTCTGTTTCAACCAGTTAATATCAAATGAAGACTTCACCCGGTCACCAGGAGATAACAGACAAATCTCTCATAATATGGGCTCCAGACATCATTCAGAACACATAATATTGGAGTTTTACCTACCATTAAAACTCTTATTATGTTTCTATAGATGTCTGGAGCCCAGGTAACTCCTACCTGGTGTATTATGAGCTTTATGAAGAAAAAAAACATGGTGACCGGAACATAAACAACAGGATGGAAACAGAAAGTTGCGACCATAGAGTATAAAAGTGCAAACCAAAGACCCAGGAATATACAATTAAACCACAAAGAAGGGAAAAGTGATTGTTTCTCTCATAATATGGACTCCAGACATCTATAGAAACATAATAAAGAGTTTTAATGGAAGTTAAAACTCCAATATTTTGTTCAATAAATAATAAAAAAAAATTTAGAGTTTATCAGCATCAATAAAAATATAAATGTAAAATAAAAACCTGGTATTCCATCTGCGGGTATTTTTTTCCCCGTCATATATTCTGTATAGTCAGGGTCCGGTTCAGGATTGGATCCTTCATCTGAAATAATCAAAATATGGACATAGGTACCAGAACTATTCAAAATTCTACAAATAATTTAGGACTAAAAATTTATAAGCAAATGTAAAAAAATAACCACAAGCATATTTGTCAACCACAAAAAAATGATTTTGCCACCCAACATCTCAGATTTTGATGAAACTTGGCAAGATTATTCTATTCATTGATGTTAGTAACCACACCAAATTGTTTTGCTCTATCTCTAACGGTTTAGATTTTACAGCCTCTTAAAGTTTTTGGATTTTTGCAAATTTTATCATTCGGCGGTAGAAAACTAGTTTTGTTTTCCGATGAAAAATAGTTTATATCTTTCTTGATTACCAACCAATGTTGATGATTTTTTTTTTAAATATACATCAATATGTGAGGAATAATTAAAAAAATGAACAAAGCGACCAAGTGTCATTTTGGGGCCAGAAAAAAATCTTAAAATGTCATTTTTAGGATTTTTAAAACAAAATTTAGAGTTCTACGGTAAATGTAAGGCAATCTGAAAGTTAGATTTGTTCCAGTATAACGAGAGACAATTAACCTCTCATGTGCCGGAGCACTGGCAATTTCTGTACCCCTAGTGTGCCGCGAATTCCCGCGATTTTTTGTCCTATACGGACGCTTTCACATTTATATAAGTATTTGATAATAATTACTTTAGACATACTAAAGTAGCGATTGTTATCGAAATACCGATAAATAATAAATATTATCCAATATATTTTGTAGTGTATACATGTTTTATTTATTTTTTATAGGCCATTGATTATAAGAATTCAACTTATTGCTCACATCTGAATAAATGACAAATTTTCAATACATGTTTTATTTCAATTCCCGATTTTTCGTGTTTTCTACTTGGAGCGATAACAAGGCAATCAAATGATGCAAAGAAAATAAATACTTTAGAGGAAATTTAGTTATTATTTCTTATTTGAAAACTGTTAACTCAATACGCAATTGACGCCACTGTTCGGATGGCGAAATCAAATGGACGCTAACAAAATGACGCGTCATATTTTTTAACGGAAATCTGTTGTCTATGGTTGAATAACTCATTAGGATTCGACGCAAGCGAATTTGAACACTAATTATAGAAGTTTTAAGTCATAAAAATGAATAACAACACAGACGTAGCCCAAAATATTGCAATGGCCGCCAGGGACCCCTAGGCACACAAGCTACATGTCCTCATGAGACCAACAGGCACACGAAAGGTTAATGGGAAGACTCAACGGCACCATCAATAATTTTATGTAGATATGTCCTGTCTATGTATGTGTATTGTCCTCGTAATAATTACAAATACATCCTCTTATATTCCTTAACTTTAGCATAAATGCTTGTACAATAGACGTCACGACCAGGGTCTAGGAATAGATACAAGCGGTGCCACTATATCATGAAAAAAAAACTGAAAAGAAAAAAATTACCATCATCTTCACCAGTTGCCCACATGGTTACACTAAATTCCCCTTCCATAGTTTTAATTTGAACTTGTTTCTGTTCCCATCTTCTGGCCGGTGCCCCCCTTGCCATGGCAACTCCAGGTACCCCCACCACTCCCGCATTCCCCAGCTGTTGCAACGTGTGCTGCTCTTGGCCCCCTCCCACTACCTGTAACTGCTGGTCTGGATGAACTTGCATCTGACGATTGACTCGTTGGACATTATGTCTGAAATAATTTTATTACCTTCTTACTAAAAATACCAGAATAAAATAATGGGACATTGAAAAATCACATTTTTTTTAGAATCAAAATTCATGAATTTAAATTTTTCCCTAGACAAAATGATTCAATAATATTCTTGATAGAACTTCATGTATATTTATATATGTACATACATTTTTAATCCACATCAAAGCTACATTTATTTTCTTTTAATCAACTAGGTATTTATTGTATTTTGTTCACTTTTCAAAAATATCCTAGATGAATTCAAATAGGTTCACCACAAAGTATTCAGTAATCTCTAAAATGTTATATTTGAATAAATTGAAAGATTAAACACTTGTTTTTCTTTCTACATTTATTTTTACTCTCCAGAACTTATATTATGTTCAGTAAATGGGTATCTAGATTGCCAAAAGTGGGTATATCCCACAGATGAATATCCCCTACAGCTGCAACAAGACCTAATTGTTTAGGACTAGATATAATATTTTAACTGTAACAACCACCCACCCCAAAGCAATTAATGCATAATATAAGATATTATTTCAACGTGTATTTTTTTTTTCTCATATTTAGTAAGTAGATACCTAGGCAATAAATGTGGGTATATCCCAAAGATGACAATTCCCCACAGCTGCAATTAGGTACAAATTCTCAGGTAAGAATAAGAGATTAGAAATGGATATAATTCTTAAACTGTAACAACCACCCACCTTTTTTGCTTTGTATAAATTCCATCTAATGTAATAGTATATAAGAAAAAACCACACCATGTACTTCACCAGTTGAAAAGGCCTTCACCAGGCGAAACGGTCGTTCTGGAGAGTAAAAATAAATGTAGAAAGAAAAACAAGTGTTTAATTTATTTTAAAAATGGAATTCTACATAGTAAACGCTGTCAGTGTAAACAAAATTAAAAGTGCAAATTGAAAGATGTAATTTTTTTGTGGCAACAAAACAAACCTCATATTTTGTAAGCTCGGTGCGTAGACATTAGCAAGGGGATCCATTCCAACTTCTCCAATCTCAGGTCCTTCTTCTTCCAGTTGCTGCATACCAATCACCTGTTCCTCCACTTCTTCATATTGATCTTCTGTTATATATTCTTCATACTGTGAAGTTTCTATCTCTTCGTACTAAAATTATAATAAACATTTATTTTGTGAATTTATTTTATTGACAAAACACATTCATCCAAAACATGGATAGCATACATACTCTAAGTTAATCATTTTTTTACCAATAAATTAAAGAATCTTCTGTTTACAAAATATGAGTAGATATGATAAAAAAAATACAATAATTAATTCATGAAGAGCGCATATGACTAATTTAATTTATTGATAAATGAAGGTTAATAAACTATAACATACAAAGCCCATAAATAATTTATGTAATAAATTAAAGTAAGCTGTTTAAAATTAAAAATTACCTATGAAAAGTACGTTGGACAAAAAAATGTTATAGTATTATTGTTATACCTCTATTCCCACTTGATCCTCATCCATTTCCACCATCCCATCAGAGATCTCTACTTCACACATTATGTCCGCGGCATGGCCTGCCATATCCTCCAGATCTATAATTTAACATTTTTTTAGTTATATACTAAACCAAAATTCCAACATGAAACCTATTTTTCTGGTCAACATATTATACACCTTTTCTTCTTTCGTAACCTTTGATTCCGATTATAGAAAGAATATAATTTTAAATTTACAACTCCGAAAAGAAATGAGGGATATACAAATAATTCCTATAGAAATGACTATTGATTTAATTTGAATATGATGAAATTATTATATCGAAGGTTTAATGGGAATTTCATCTATGAAAGCAAGTTTGTTCAATATACATTTTGAAAGGGGACTCGTGTAGAATTTACAAAATTGAATGCAAGAAGAAAAACCCTTCACATTCTAATCCTCACAATCTATTCTACACCTAATATACAAGGTATATAATGTGATAATTCTTGTTAGTTAAAGGGGCTGTAAGGAAATGCTTTTTCTCACATAACAAATATAAAAAACTCTTTTTACTGAACAGGGGTTGTTTATCATTCTTAATTTTTTCTTTATCATAAAGACAATTGACTACCAGGTGAATATTGACTGTACATCCATTCTAATTTTCACATATATCTAATTTTCACTGTACAGTATTTTTAATTTGAACCTGCAGGAGGAGCATAAACGACCCAGACCACTAGCGTAGATGGCCCAATGTTTATGACTTTTTCATATAATGATATAATCAACCATCGAAACCCTCAGGGTTTATCTGGGTTGACGAGTTCAGTAGTTGGTAATTTTAATATACATAATACGATATAGGTTCCAACATACGTCAGCCGAGCAACTCAAAGAGCATGCTCTTAGAGCATATAGCTGTCTTCCTCGAACCTCATCATGTACCTTTTCAAGTGGGTAAAATATTTTGGGCATGTAGTGTATATATGCAAAAGCTCATCATTCATATCAATAGTATTTTTGGCAAGAGATATTCCCATGTTCTCATGCCATATGCATTATTGTACACAGGTAAAATATATTTCTTAAGTAGTTTAACTGTCAAAGATTTTTTTCATAGTGAGTTTACTTTTAATTGATTAATATTATCGTGTTCGTCTTTTAATATGGCAATTTTTACTTTATGAAATATAGCTAACACATTACAGGGTTTGAATAAACCCTTTGTATTATTCTGATACGTACTTTTTATTATTTATGATTTTTAAAAGGTTTTATTGTAGGTTATAGAAATTTGGTAAATATGTTTTGTATGACCTGCCATAGCTACTCAGTCCATAGTTAATGATACTATCTGCTAATGATAAATGACAATACCGTTGAATAAGAGGAAACAAAAAAAAGAGGAAAAATTGTGTATATGCGCCAGCTGGGATCAAGTGAAAAAGACACAAGTGATGAACCAAAAATTAAATAAATTTGTAGAAGAATACTTCAGTGAACTAGTGATGAAAAAAAAATTAGTAGTATATTATACATACATACATACCATCACGCCATGTCCCTACGGGGTAGGCAGAGAGAACCGAACGCCATATCTTTCTATCCTGGCACACATTCATCGCCTCGTCAACATTCATGCATCGTCTCATACATGTTCGTCTATTGTACATGCTTCTCACATTTCCGTCTTTCAGAATATCGTTCACATGGTCGTGCCAACCCTTACTTGGGCGGCCCCGGCCTCTCAATCCATTCCAATCCGCATTGTATATTTTTTCGTCAGGCGTTCCTCATTCATTCTACCCATGTGGCCAAACCATCTCAGTGTGTTCACTTTCATTCTATTAATGATATCTTTCTTCATCTTACATTCTTTCCTTATGTTCTCATTTCTTACCCTGTCATACATCGTTCTATTGCAGATTCTTCTTAGCGATCTCATTTCAACTGCATTTATTCTGTTTTCGTGCGACTTCTGCCATGTCCAGGTTTCACTTGCATACGTCAATGTTGGCACTAAGATAGCGTTATGAATGGCAACTTTGGCAGCCTTTGATATGTTGCGATCATTCATAACTGTGCTGTAGTTATTATTGTGAGATATATTATATGTAATTTAATAGGTACTAATGTAGTGTTATAAGTACCTATATATAAATGTTTTGTCGTTGTAAGAATTACATAACTAAGTAAATGTTGTACTTAAAACTTTTTTGTTGTAGTTAAACTAGACAAACGAAATACTTGGGAATAACAATTGACCAATGTTTAAAATGGAAACCCCATATCTCAATTTTAAGCATGAAATTAATAGAAATTAATTTCATTTTTCGCTCCATCAGAAATGTTTTACCGAAATCTGTCATTAAATTAATGTACTATTCACTTTACCAATCAATAGTAGAATATGGTATTATAGGGTGGGGTGGCACTTACAGAACAAATATAGATTCAATAGTTAAAGCCCAAAAATCCGTTTTGAAAATAATATTTAATGTACCTATTCGCACACCCTCAGCCGAACTATTCAAAAAACTTGACATCCTAGACATACCACAGTTATATGCTAAAAACATTTGCACTTATATCTATTCACACCTTAACGACTTCCAATCGACCCAAACTACACGTCAGACTAGACAAGCAAATATACAGATACCGAGAACCAAATCGACTTATGGACAAAGAAATTTTCATTTCCTTGGAGTAAAAATTTTCAATTTGCTTCCAATTGAATTGAAGAAAAATACAAATATAAACAGCTTTAAATGTGGATTAAAGAAGTGGATAAAAAAAACAGACAAGACAGTGATAAATAAACAACTCTACGTTAACATACAATGACACACACGCACACCTAAACAATATACCTATATAATTATAAGCTGCTTCAGAACAGGTTTTTAACCTAGTGAAGCAGTTTACATTCCGCATCTAGTTCTTAAGGATCTTTTTTTTTTTTGTAAAAATATTGTATTGTTAAACTTTGATGTGTACCTGTATATTATTTCTTATGTTAAAAAAAAAAAAAAAAAAAAAAAAAAAAAAAAAAAAAAAAAAAAAAAAAAAAAAAAAAAAATTGTAGGATTTATATGTAATAGTTCGATGTATGCATAAGTAAAGTAAAAAAACCTCCTAGATAACTCCAAGAGAACATCAATACAGCCCGCCACTTATCTACAAAGGATAATGAAGGAATTTTCTGGAAACGTGAAAAGGTTTTGGTTTGTCGGCCTTCATGGCTCAGTTGTTAAGATATCTGACTGCTGAGCCAAAGGTCCCCAGGTTCGATTCCCGGTGGAGATACAGTTTTTAATTGTGATTTCTGTCTGGGTCTGTGAGACGATAAATATTGTAAGTCTCCAGAATGCGGCGGAAGACTTGTTATTGGGTGCATGTTAAATTGACATTTGACATAGTACCTGTTAGTTGCCCGAGAAGCAATAAAAAATAAACATAAAGGCATAGCAAAAAGAAAATTTTGAAGTATTGCCAGGAATTTGTGATAAAGAAGGAAAAATAATTATGGATGAAGAGGGCATGAAAGAATGATGAAAAGAATATTTCAAGAAGTATAAGTAGGGGTGAGAGATAAAGAGCATGGCAAGTAAGTGAAGATAAAAAATATGAAATTACACAAGACGAAGTGCTTGAAGCAGTGAAATATGCGAAATGGGACATTGGAGTGGTGCCTCTCTCATTTCAACATGTGTTTGGAAACAGGACGCACTTGGATGGTAGAAAAGCAGTCATAGTACCCTTGTATAAAGGTAAAGGATTGAAGCCTGTCCCTCCATAGACCTAGAAAAGGTCTATGATAAAGTTGTTGGAGAAAATTTATGAGATATACTGTCAGTATATGGAGTGAAGAAAAAGCTGATACGAGCAATTGCACCACTATATGAGAACAGCGAAGCATGTGTTTGTCAACAACACAGTAACAATGTGGTCTTAAACAGGTGTTAGTGAGTGCTCACTCGATGGCTCTTCAATCTGTACATTGATTTCTGCATAAGAGCTCTTAACCTCTATGAGAGTGAGTTTTGGTATGATGTACATACATACCTATACGGAGTGAGTTATTTTAAAAAGTATTACGTTTGACGACTTCTGACACAATAATCGGGTGAAAAAAAAAATTTAAAGTTCCAGTTTTCAAAGTTTATATTGAAATATCGTTTGATTAATTCAAAGCAAGAGTCTGAAATTGAGTACTGCAATTGTGAGTGATTTGATGCATGCAGAAGATGTTGGTCAAAATCTGTTAGCAGAAAGTATGGAAGAGTTATGGTATCTTGTAAGTATTTTATATGAAGGATGCATAGAGAACGGACTGAGGATGAATGCCAGCAAATCAAAATCTTTAAAAAGAGTGAAAGCAGAACACCGTGAAAAATAAAAGTAGAGAATGGATGGGAAGTATGTTTCAATGGAATGGATGGCCTAATATGAATATAGGCCATCCATTTAGTGTGAATCAGCCATCCATTTAGTATCTTAGTGTGAACCTTGATGTATGCTAGTGAAACCTGATCATGGCAAAAGTCGCACAAAAGCAGAATAAATGCAGTTGAAATGAGAAGAAGAAACTAAGAAGAATAGAATGATGTATGACAGGGTAAGAAATAAGGACAAAAAGAAAGAATGTAAGATGGTGAAAGATGTCAGTAATAGAATGAAAGTGAACATGGTTTGGCTACATGGGGAGAATGAATGAGAAACACCTGACTAAAATAAAATATACAGAGCGGACAGGAATGGAATGAGAGGTCGGGGACGCCCAAGAAAGGGATGGCACCACCATGTGAACGAGATTCTGAAAGACGGAAATGCTAGAAGCATAAACATGCATAAGATGATGCATGAATGTTAACAAAGTGAAGAATGTGTGCGAAAAATGTTGCTTTCTCTCTGCCTACCCTGTGAGAGACATGGATGATGGTATGTATGTATTTTTACTTAATATAACAATAAAATTGATAAAATTTTAATTATAGTCATGAAACCAGTCTCTGAATTTTGAATATTAGTCTTCCTTAAATACTGGATAATTAAAAGTGGTGAATAATTAATTTTAATAAGTTGGATAACTACATAATATCATACCACATTCAAAAATAATTCATAAATCAATAATTCTCAGTATTAATTTGTCAATCACTCAAAAGCGTGAAAACTACAATTTATGAAACAAAAATAGATCGAATATATTTATTTTATTTGGATAAAACTTAAGGTTGAGCACATAAACAAATAATTGATATACAAGAACATCGTTCACAATCACCTCATTTTTGTGTATATACATACAACATACGAGGTGCGCAAATGACATAACATCACGTCAAATAAATCAACTTACTTGTACGTAAAACGTGACGCGCGTGTAAAGTAATACCGGCTCTGAGTTATCCGTTCAACTATGCTCTGCAATTCCAGATAAATATAAACTTGAAGAAATACGCATTAAATTACCACAAAGGAAATATAATTCAGACACCAATTAAAACACAATCAATCGTCACAACACTAACGATTTATTTAGCACCAACACAATAACATCGAAATGTCAAATGGAAGACATCTACGACTAGACACCGGATGAAAAATATTTTAACTTTATTTATCTCTAGACAAATGCTTGAGAACGCCAAACTTGTTCACCGGCTTTTCTCGGCCGTTTCGATTTTTTTTCGACCAATTAATTCGTCATTCCCCAGTTGGGGGAGACGCGAACAAAATCCCAATATTATCGTTTCGAAATATTTGAAATTTACGCGAAAATGTTTATAAAATATGTCCGACTAAATATGGCGTCCAAAGATGTCCGACAAATCCAATATGGCGTTGCAAAATGGACGCTCAAATCGAATGATGGCGTCGAAACCCGAAGCAAATTCCGAACAATTGACGGACTTTAACGAAAAAATATTTATTAGTATTTTTAACGTAAGATGGCGCTATTGTTCTAAAAAAGTTGCCAGATAAAATAAATATTTATGTACCTACTTTAACAATACATATTTCGTTTTGATTTCCTAAGCATATTTGAAAACGTAAAATAAATATTAATGAAAAAAATAAATAAGTTAACAATTCCCCATACCAAAGTTTTATTTTAGTTATGTTTTGTTTACAAATGGATTTTTTAAATGTATATGTTTTGTGTGTTAATAATTTCTACTCTGGCTACATTTTCAGACTTTTCTTTCAACTTGTTTTTCCTGTGATTTTTCGTCGATTTTTTGATAGAAATTACTTAACAATACGTAATATATAATTCATAGTTAAAATTTTAAATAATTTGCTCCTTGCATAACTGTATTAACCCGAGGATAACTTAAAAATATATTTTACAATGGCTCTTAGAGTCTCAAGTATTTTAAGATCAAAATTAGTTCCAGAACTGCGAGTTATCGCTAATACTTACAGCTCCTCAACACCTATTGCAGCTGCTCTTTCAGATTTTGACCAACAACATAAAACACCAGTAACGAGGAAACAGTCTGTGATTCCCAAGGCTGAATATGGTGGAAGACATGCTGTGACTATGCTCCCTGGAGGAGGCATTGGACCCGAGTTAATGGGCTACGTCAAAGAAGTTTTCAGGTTTATAAAATATTTCACTTAGTGTAATCAATACTTATGTATATAAACTGGTCCAGTATTGTTTTGTTACCTTATCCTATATTAACTACTTATATCTTCATTACATCAATATACATACATACCTATTTTATTATATAGTAAAGACATCAAATGCACCAAGTAGACTTAAAACATCGTGTTATTGTAACTTTAAATTACTAGTAAAGTATTCCTTACCACCCTGCGTGTAAACCAGTGTAAACTTTGTTTTAAAACTACCACTTTAAATATTCTTAGGATTAATTTTTTAAGTTGTAATATCATCTACTGTTATAATTTTTAGGGTATCTGGTGCTCCGGTTGATTTTGAAGTGGTGGATATAAATCCTGATGCTGAAGACAATCTAGACCTTGAATATGCAATAACTACAATCAAAAGGAACGGTGTTGGGATCAAAGGAAATATTGAAACCAAAAGTGAACTGGCCGGTGTTCTATCTCGTAATGTAGCTCTTAGGAATGAATTGGATCTTTACATCAATATTTTACATTGCCGTTCTTATCCTGGTGTTCCTAGCAGACAAAAAGATGTAGATATTATAATTATCAGGTAAATATTTTCATTCAATTTACTTTTCATTATGCAGAAATAATTTTATTTCATTTGTTCATGATAATTTATGTCCATTATTTGACATGTTTTCTAACAAAATTAAATCCACAATCCATAATTTTACCACCTCTTTCCTTACTTTGCTTCCACATGGTATTTTATGTATTTAAAGATTTCATTAATTCTTTTAATTAGCATCAACACAGTTTTTTTTATTTATTATTCAAAAAAACTGTCAATAAATATTCTTATAACCTACACAATGTTTTAATATCTCAATAGAGACAAAGTTGGAATATTAAATATGAGGACCAGGAACTCAAGGCACCTACAGGGCTTATGACCTGTCATCGGCTTAGTTGTGTGAGATCACTTCATGCGCTTGTGCAACGTTCACCAATTATGTCTTCTTATTATATTCCCTTATCGATACAATTTTAAAAGTTCTATATATTTTAATAATGAAAAACTGATCATTTTAAAATTAGCTGAAAAACACCATCGCCATCTATAAACTAACGAAGAAACCTTTTTGTAACACCATCTATTAGGAAATTGGTTTTTTGTAAACAATGAAAGTAACAGTTCTAAATAATAATAAGAAATAAAATTTATACAGCGCCGTTTAGTGATACAAGATCACTCCGAGGGCGCTGAGGTGACAATGTTCTCGCACAGATGCCACCCCTGAACTATGAGTTGTCACCCCTGAACTGCGTCTATTGAGATGTTAAAATTTTTATTAAAAAATATCATTGTCTCCCAACAGGGAAAAAATTCAATGTTTGCATTTATGCAATTTAAAAAATATTCGATTTATTCTGATACAATTATTGATGGTTGCATTATTACCGAGACATAATTTATGTGTTATTTGTATAAACTCTGATATTTATGTGACATAGAAGGAGACATTATTTAATATGCTTTTTTAAATGTCTTCAATTCCGTGTATCAGGCAAAATACAGAAGGTGAATATGCTATGCTGGAGCATGAGTCTGTTCATGGAGTTGTAGAGTCCATGAAAGTTGTAACAGCGGAAAACAGTGAAAGGGTGGCCCGATATGCATTTGAATTTGCCAAACGAACGGGAAGAAAGAAGGTAAATATATAACTAATATCATATATATGTAGTACATATTATATTTATCTTCATTAATTCAGAGTTGTCGTCCATCCTAACTAAGCTGTAGTAACTTTATAGCTGGTTGTATAAAAAAATCATTTGTGGTTTAAACAAAGTGAATAAAAATATTTATCATTAAAAACATGCTGTGAAAATTAAAACATCAACAAGAATAAGTAAAACAGGGCTGTGTTCAAATACAATGCTCGACATCGGGCGTTGTATGTACCTGACGTTGCAGATTATGATGTTTTTCACACCAATCTCACAGAGACAAGGAACATGTATTTGTTTTCGATGGATTAGGCTTCAGAAAATTGTCAACGTTGAAAGCTTGAAGATAGTTTCAGCCAAATCATGCTCAACGTCTTTGAAAGTATCACCTTGTGCTGTTACGGCTAGGTCATCTGCGTATAGGAAGTCTTTTGTTTTAGGTTTGATGAGCTGGTCATTGGTGTTTTTTAAACAGTATTGGGGCCAGAACGCCGGCCATTCTTTTGGTTTTTCCATTTACTTTTTTACCTGTATTTCTATAATTTAATATAATGTATTTTAAAATTGATTTCAGGTCACAACAATCCACAAGGCAAACATCATGAAATTGTCTGATGGTCTGTTTTTAGAAACATCTAGACGTGTAGCCAAAGAGTACCCTGAAATTGAACATAATGACATGATCATCGATAACTGTTGTATGCAACTTGTATCTAAGTATGTTCTTTTGAAATTAATGATTTTATATAATATACCTATATTATATTTTTTTTTACTCAATCTCTCTCTTACCCCAAAAAAATAATTAAAATTTTAGACCACATCAGTTTGACGTGATGATAATGACTAATTTGTATGGAACAATTGTCTCAAATGTGGTTTGTGGACTTGTTGGAGGAGCTGGACTTTTATCTGGAAGAAACTATGGCGATCATTATGCTGTATTTGAACCAGGCACTAGGAACACAGGTAATTAATGTATACTTTTACTTGCAATATGTGCTTTTTAGTTTTATTTGATCTTGTAAATTTTAGTTTAAACTAGATAAATTGAATTTTTATCTATGATTTACCTCTAAATGATATGAAGCAGAAATATTATTTTCATAAACGATACTGCAAAAACATATTCTTGCGTTGTCTATATTGAGATACCGATCAATTTTAAATTATTAACTTCATTTGGCAAAGAAATTTAAAAGCTGCCAAAATAAATCATTAAGTTACACCAAAACTAGGTCCTATGTAAGTAATCGTACAAAAATTGAACAGAAGTGGTGTAACAGTCTCTCTAAATTTTTATATTTTTAGTAAATAAGTACAATCAAATTATTTTTGCAGGCACAGCAATAGCAGGAAAAAATATTGCCAACCCTATTGCCATGCTGAATGCCTCAGTTGACATGTTGGAACACTTGGGTCACCATTATCACGCAAATCTCATTACCCACGCTATTCACAAGACAATTTGTACAGACCTTATTCATACACCAGATCTCGGTGGAAATGCTACTTCTATGGATGTTGTTCAATCTATTATAAATAACTTAGCATTAGTCAAGTAAATTATATCTGTTGTCAATTGAAATTGTAAATTTCACTCTTTTTACCTAAGTAACAAATTGTAGCCACATGTAACTGCTTGAAATACTCAATAATAACGTAAATATTAAAGGACTATTACTCAAATCATCAACCCATACATAATTTAATTATGTAGTTTCATATTAATTGAATATAAAGGAAGAAAACATTCTTGTTTTATTGAATTATAAGGATAATTAACTGGAATTTATTAGCCATAAATAAATAATTAATTTTATCTTGGTAATGTGTCGAGACATCCATAAAAATATTAATATTATTTATAATTGAATGAAAGACAACTTGTAAAGTAGGCTTAGTAATAAGAACAATGTTGACGATTATGCTAGTCCACTATGCTGACTTTACATAAAGAATTAAATAAAAATTATTTATATAATGCTACTAAAAAAGTCAGCTTATTATTAATGGTTTTTATCATTTTGCCAAAGCTATGCCCATCAATATGTAACATGATAAACATTCAGTAAAAAACAATACACATTCATATTTCTGAGTATATTCATGTAGACAAATTTATACTAACATATGTTTTGGGATCTGCTTCATTTGATTACAATAGATGATTTCACTGGGAATTTACAATTGAAAAATATTGGTTTATGAAATAATAATTTATTAGTATATCATAAGTTAATCCACAACCATTCTAATGATTACTTATATTTGAAGTTATGTTTACCAATGAATCGATGCAGACACAGAGATCAACTTGAATAATATAAGTTGCTAGTTTTTATTACAAACTTTGTTTAGTTTTATTTTGAGTCCATAGGACAATATAAAATGTTACTAATCAAACTCCACGACTGCTGTGTTAGATCTATAATATGTTAAATTCTATTTCTCACTATAAAAAAATTGTTAAAGTACCTGTGAATATTATGTTACTATCTGTGATGATAATTAAAATTTATATACCTACTAATAAAGAGGGTAACTTTTAATTAACATTAGTCTTCACTATTGTATCATAAAAAGCCTCAATTTTCCTAGTTATTTAAAAATGAAACATTAGTTTTTATTCAATCAACGTATGTATGTGTACTTTGTATGTATTATTGAAGATCTGAAATTCATATTTTGTTTATCTCCCTTTCCTGTATTTGTATTTACAATTTGCTTTATGTATATCTTTATTAGATGTGAAGTGAAAATTTAAATAAAATAATATTCATAGACCATCATTCTAGTTGATTAGAATTTTTGTGTTTGTTGTATACTAAAAATGCAATCGTTAATGTAGACATCCAAATATATACAAGTGTATGCATACTTACTTATTATATTTAACATATTAGATATATTATATAACCTCAAAATTAAATGTTTTTCAATATTTAATATTATTTAGTACAATTTCTGTTTAAAAATTATGTTCTTGGCGATGTTATTTTGTATGAATTCCTATATAAAAAATACTAAAATTTGTCAGGTGCGCTGCGTCACAAATGAATAAATCGCATTTTTCTTCATTTTATGCCTATTTTTCAGTGAGATTGCAAAAGTTTTATTAAGTGAGTAGCAGTCAATTATTATGCATTTTCTACACATTTCTCAAATTTTCTCTTTTTTTTTCTTTGGTTTAAATTCACGCCAGTATTATTAAAGATGACTTTCTTATCTCATTTTATTTACTTATGTAAATGCAAGATCATATTTTGAGGTTATGTAGTGTGATTAACTACCTGTTCAACTTATGTAATGTACAATTCTACACATTATTTATTATTGTTTTTTATTGTTAATTAATAAATTATTAACTTAACAATGTTAATGTCCTCGTTTTTTTATTACATCTTCCATACTATTATATTTATGTAATGCATAATTTGACAGAATTAATTTCCTGTAAAGACTGTAAAATTATTAAGTCATAAATTGACATCAGGAAGGAAAGTCTGGTCAACAGACGGAATCAAAACCATTCATGTTTACCCATATCATAGATATAATTATCTTATGGATTTCTAAAACATTTTAAGACATTAAAGAATTCCATTAGATAATTATATCCATGATATGGGTAAATATGGATGGTTTTGATTTCACCGTTTGACCAAACTTGCGCCCCAGAATTAATATTTAAAGAATTTGAGGTCTTTGACATTAGACAAATAAAAAGTATTACCCAAAGCTATACAAAAATAACAATCACATTGGAACTGTTATTTTTTTACACGTTGGGACACACCATATTGATATCGCGTGGGGCCAAATTGTTATAAAAATGGTATATAGACTTTCAGACTAATAAATAATTATTGAAAAGGACAAATTAAACATATTGGCTCCTGCTGAAAAGTAAAATACGAAAATAAACATTGAACGCTGTATCTGAAGAAGTCTGAAAGGAGAAATACACAAAAAATACAGGCATGGCAAAAATAATATATAAATTGGAAAGATCTTACCAAACTGCTCTCCAACCAGGACTGCGATGAAACACTTACACTTTAACACTTAATTACTTTTTGTTATAACTTAAAAACTGTCTTATAGTCACCCCTCGTTGGTAATGGTATCTGAAAGAAATTTAATTATAAATTCTTAATTTCACCCCCGAAGATTATATGGACCTGAAACACACTTAATCACTACTTCATACAATTAAAATGCTGAGGCCGTCCGACAGCCCAGTCAATCAAATATTTATGATACAACCCCGTTCGCGGAAAAAATACTGAATTTTATTCGACTCGGGTTAAACTACGTATCCATGGCTGAACTGTCGCACAAGGCTTACTGCAGACAACTACTCACTACTATTGACCGACTACCACTGTCAAAGAGTATATAATACCTACGGATAACCACTGTCTGAACACAGCAGGGCAACCTAGCGCCCATGGAACATGGAGTAGAAGGAGGGGGGGGTTAAACTGAAGGAAACCAAGGTTCCAGGAATCTGTTTAGTGCATTTTAGATTTTAAATTTATTTTCAATACAAAAGATAATGTTAAAATATATAAACAAGGCCTGGGGACCAGTTATAAGCCTTTCCTAGAATTAATAAAAGAAATACATTAGGTACCTAGTCTAAAGTAAAATAATGAAATTTGGGTTTCTTTAATACTGTGGCAGACCGCATCTTAAAATTTCTTTCGAGCGCGCGCCTAGCGACGACAAGTATATTTGTTTCTTCAACTGGGTATGTCAAACAAGTAACAATAATCTTCAACTGGGTATGACAGTTCAATGAAATGGTCTAAA
This sequence comes from Molanna angustata, assembly GCA_963576475.1. Classification (NCBI taxonomy): domain Eukaryota; kingdom Metazoa; phylum Arthropoda; class Insecta; order Trichoptera; family Molannidae; genus Molanna; species Molanna angustata. Next base: position 19,534,925 of record OY754965.1, on the reverse strand, counting down.
AAGTTCGAGGACATTGAACTTGCTACCCCCGGCGCAGCACTATTTCAGGGAATGTACACCTGTACACGTCATCACTTCATTCCGTCACTTCACGCCGCCTTCGCTTCTCGACCACGCCGTCTCGCCAATACTTCATCTCTAGACCCCGCGAGCACGATGGTACTTCATCATGCGAATGAACGGATACTTCGACACACTCGCTAACTCGCTCGTTATACCTATTCATCGTGAGAAAATTCCTTTGTAAGTTATTTTATCAATTATTGTAAATTTACCTATAAGAAAACTGTTAATGGTGATCAATATACTCATTGTAAGTTTGAATCTATTTTTCTTCGTCTCTCTAAACCACTGTCCTTGTGTCTTTATTAGTAACCCCTCTAATTACTTAATACACTTGATTGGTAACCCTATCTGGTTACTAATCAGCTAAAATATCATAATGCATGGCAATATATCGATCACAATACTTACGGAAATATCAACGTGTAAAGGTAGCATTATAATTTTATACATGATCATAGACAAATAGAAAGTCTACGAAATGTATAGATAAAAAATATTGTTTCTACATTATCTGTGGTAAGATTGAAATGTCAAATGTGCTGTTTGGTGAAAAATACAGAAATATTTATGAATATAATAATTCGTTATAATGTCAGAAAGTTTATTACAGAAAATAATCAACGAAGAAATAGATTTAAATACTTGCATCGAGTGGTTACAGTATGACACATCACAGGTATGTCTTCAAATTTGTGTACCTGTTGAATATGAATTTTCTCATAATATTATGATAACAAAGCATTTTGTTTTATTTGCAATAAACATCATTATGTTAATTATGTTTTAGGAAAGTGACGCAGATTTCCCTTGCTCCCGATTAGATTTCGCATTATATTTCATATCATTTTTGAGAAGTCAAACTGAAAAGTAAGGACTCTTAAATACTTATTTTTCTATTTGCCCTTAGGTTTTTTTCTCTTAGTATATAGTTATTTATGTAGATATTATTTACATAAATATGTTTCAAGTCCAAATTTAAGAAGTCATCCCATAGTCAAATTATGTTTATAATCTTATTTTATAAATTCATATGTGCATACCATAAAATGGGGTGCTTATTTAAATACCTATATTATTCCAAGAATGTAATGTGATTAATATGAATATGAAAAAATTTCATTTAATGAGATTGAACCTACAGCTATACACTTAAAAAAACCATGGCAAATAGCAATATTTACAACATGACTATAATCAGACATTTAGTTTTGATTGTACAGAAAACTGTAAGTGTCAGATTAAATTCAAATCACAAATAGTGAGTAAGATAATGTTAGTTATTATTTGCGGCCTAACTACAATTCAACCCGGCCTAACTACAAGCCAATTTTTGACTTTGCCGAAACTGGTTAAGTGTTGAATTACAGTCAAACTGCACATAGTAAGGAAGACCAATGATGTATATGATTTGTTACGAATATTTATATTTGATAATTAAATGGTACCTACCTACTATATAACAGGTACCTATATCAAAATATTTTTGTATGTGGTCATTATTTTTTAAATATATGTTAAATGTTTTTTTTTATTTTTTCAGTGTTTTACAGTGTACATCCATTCAACATGGTTTTGATGTAACTCCAACTAAACATCCACATCATCTTGTTCATAATATTTTAGTTTCTGAAAATTGTACAATAATTGATAATGACAAAAAGACAGGTGCTACTAAAACAGAATTATCTGTGAAATTTACTGAACCTCATCAAAGAAGTATCAATATTTGTAATGAAAATAAAGCATCTAAAAGAATTAGCACTGAACTGTTTCCTATTTCCAGTGAAAAATCTCCAACTGTCAGTAATATTAGTAATAATATCTTTATATCACCTCATCTTTCTGAAGTAAATGTAAAAAAATCGCAAAGTGACATTATTTTGAGTGAAACTGAATCATCTTTAGAACTCAGTAATAATTCTCTTCTAAGTGATGAAAAAAATAATTTAAGCTCTACAATTCTCGATTCACCTAATATTAACAGTTTACCTAATTCAGATTTTTTACTAAGCCCTGTTACTCCTATCAGTGTAAACAAAGTCAACCAAAGTCATATTCAATTCAGTACACCCATTAATAATAATTTATCTAGCTCTATAAATTCTCAAAATACTAGTTTTAATAAAAATTCCAACAAGCATTCTAATCAATCAAAAATAAATCATAAATTAAACAGTGAAAACATATCTCCAAATCAAATTTCTCATCACAGCTCGCAACGGAACCAACATAATAATCAGATAATACATTATTCTAAACATAATACTAGTGGACAAAGTGGAATTAAATTTCACACACCACAAAATACTCCAAGTTCAACAAAGAACAATTCAAATTGTGATACATCAGCGCATAATTCAAGTACACATAGATCATACTTTTCTCACTATTCAAATGAACAGTCTCATACATCGAACCCTCAAAGTAGTCAAAACCGTTTAAACAGTAGTGAAAAACCGACATCAAGCCGAACGAATATCTGTATTGGTGATTTTATAACTTCAAAAAGCGATAAAAATTCTGTCAAGAAAAAAAAGCACACAAAATTTATTAATTTATCTTTAGAAGATAATTTATTTTCAAAAAATAATTGTTTTGCTGTCACCGAACAAAAATATAACAAGAGCAATACAGAAATAAATATTACAGATAAACAATCTTTTCCTGATATAGATGCAAGTAAATCAAATACAAAACAAGAAAGCCGACGTCGCATCAACCCAACCAGATTAAATGTTTCCAGTCCAACATTGCACCGTAGTTCAAATGTCAACTTATCTAATGATTCACAAAGTTTCGGTATCAAGTTTGAAAAACCAGAACAACACGAGGCATTTAAAGCTCCGGTCTTTCAACCTAAAGAACTTTCTAAAAGTTTTAGCACTGAAAGAAATATATTAAAATTAGAAAAAGAAAAATTGTTAGAAAAATTTAATACTCTGAACACGTCCAATGGAAAATATAATAAACATTCAAATTCAAATGTTTCTTTGATAAAAACACCAGTCAAAGAAATTACAAAACCTATATCGAAATTACAGCTTATAACTGCTGATCCAAGTAAAGTTACATATATTAAAATGCTAGACAATTTAGCTTGTTTGTATAGTGCAATTCTCAATTTAAATATTATGACAAACATTGCTTCGGACGTGAGTTTTTTACTGTCACTGGTTGTTTCACAGCAGACAATATTAATAGAAAATTATCAGGAACCTAAAAATATTGATATGTTTACTAATAAATCTGAGTATAACAATGTTAATCGAGAAAAATCGTCTTATAACGAAAGTAATACAAAAGATATTGTTGATAAACAGATTGAAAGAAATGATACATTAGTGTGTTCAGAAGTAAAAGATGATATTGAAAAGAAAAAGGAAAGAAAATTGACAGATCTTTTTCACACAGTTCACAATTGTGTATATTTTGCACTGAGAACATTGTTGCTTCAGACATCAATTTTGAATGTAATATTAGATAAAAACACAATGAGAATACTTGGTCAAAATGTTCGTGTTCAAATGTTTTCTCCACAATTAGCAGAATATCTTAATGCTGTGTACACATTGAAACAACAAAATAATGATGACTTGGAACCATCTTCAGGAATTCTTACCAAAAATGTATGTTTCATCTCAGAAACAGATAATGCAGAAAATTTTCATTCAGAACAAAGTTTCTTTACATTCAAGAAACAAAGAGATCTCTTTTATGAAATTTTAAGGTAAATATGCTTTTTATTTATGTTACATTTATATCTCATGAAAAATGTGATTATTTTAATATTCATAGTTTATTTTTTTATTATACAATTTAAAGGAACTAAAAATTGTTTCTAATGTTGTATTTCAGATAGAAATAGATTTTTTTTATGTTATTTTTTGTAAATTTCTTGCATTTTAAATCCTTACTTTTTTAAAATTTCAGTTAAGGAGCTTGTAGAATCACAATTATTGACTGCGGATGTTTAATTGAATGATGCATGTATATAAAATATTTAAAGGACACATGTGATTATCCATTAAAGACTATCGTATGACACTTTATTTCATATCAGCTAATCTTTAATTTATTTTTAGAACTTGGGAAAGACAACACAATAGTTCTGGCTGGAGTTTTGTATCAAAACTTGGAGGAATGATACGTACACTGCTGGGGCTAAGCATCGGACCTTCTAACGCTGCTCACTTGGCACGACTATTTCGTGAACAACTTATAGCCACCTGTGTGGGATCAGCAGAAAAAAATGAGAACATGCCAGAGATAGAATGGTGTGGCGCAGGAGTCAGTGCACAAAGACTGAGTAAGCTGACACAGCGGCTTACTGCTGCACCCACTGGCACCCCTCTTCCTAAAGTTGGCTTACCCCATTTTCCAGATCATCAAGAGTTTTTTAGGTAATTATACTATTTTTTTTAATACTCATGTTTTCCACAACCAGAGTTTCAGTATAAATTAGAGTAGGTACCTACCTGTTTTAAAATTCACATGTGAGATGAAAAACACAATGTAAATTTAAAAACATTTGAACTTTTGGAAATATTAAAAAAAAACAAGATGCCTAAAATGTACTGTGAAAAACAGTTTCTCATGCAGCATCTAATAATTTTATATCATGTGCAATTTGTTGATTTCCCAGTAAATCATGTCCCTTTACAGAAATTAGAATTTTTCTGAAAATATAGTCTTAATATACTTAATGTTAGTTGATTTTCAAATAAAATAATTTATATTCACCTTTAAATCAGAAACTACAGTGGTTGTTGTAATAAGAATACTTATTTTCAAAATCAGGCAGTTGTAAATAACTTAACATTATGTAAAATACATATAGTCACGTCGATAAAATCTTTAGTAATAAAGCAGTGATGGTGTTCGTGTGTCTCTCAAGCCTCCTGGTAATATAAAACTTACCCGTCCACCATGGCACAGTTGGTAAGACTTTCGGTTTCTGTGCGGGCGTCCTGGATTCGATTCTCAGCAGAGGAGAAATTTATTTAAATTCATTTCTCATGCAAATCTTCTCTGGGCTGGAAACACTGGTTAGTTGCAAGGAAGTGTTCGTCATTATTATTATCATTATAAAAGCATCTAAAAATGTAATTTATGTGTGTGCACATACCAATATACCTGACGTAGTGTCACGCTAAAAAATGTGATAAAAACTTAGAATTATTAAATATATTTCTTTATACTTTGCTGCTATTGCTTTGTGGCACATTTTAACTAATATAATTAAATAAAATCTCTTAGTTTTTAACCACGTTGAGTATATTTATATGTCAACTAGTTTCGGAGACGTAACCGCTCCTTCGTCCGGACAAACTTATACTAAACTTAGATACTATGTACATAATGTGACCCGTGTGCCTAAATTATGTATCGGTAAGTTGATGGGCGGAGCTTACATTATTGAAAGCAGAGGTTGTCAACGGAAAAATATTAAATAATGGAGTATTGTTTAAATGTACTTGATTATTAATTATTTTTTGTTTTGTATTTAAGGCTTTTTTTATCTCTAATGCCTCCAAGTTATCCAATCTTAAGCCCTCTTTATTTATATGCAAGATTTTATATCCCGTTTGATTATTGAAAGCATGATTATTTTCAATCAAGTGATTTGCAAACTCTTTGAAATTGTTACTTTTTAAACATCTTAAATGCTCCTTTATTCTAATGTCAAAATTTCTACCTGTTTTACCTATATAAAAAAATTCGCAATCTTCACAATTTAATCTATAGACACCCGAATTACTTAATACCGTGTCTTTATCTTTATTATTTTTTAAAAAAGTTCCTAGGTTATTACCAGTATAAAAGGCTGGTTTTAAATCTGGTGGTAAGTCTTTTATTAGCACTGATTTTATTTTATCATTTATAAAAAGCATTCTCCGCCATTTTTGATCATTTGTGTTTATACATTCTTTACCGCTGTACAAGTAATTGATTATATTTTGTCTCTTTTGTATTTTATTTTTTATATTACTTATTATATTTAAGTCATAACCATTATTAATCGCGATGTTTTTAATTGTATTTAATTCTATATTGTAATTTTCTACTGTCATTGGAACATTTTGTAGCCGATGTAACATTGCATAGAAGGCAGACAACTTATGTGATAGAGGATGATTTGATGAATTATGTATAACTGTGTCTGCGTATGTAGGTTTACGATAAATACTGAAGTCGATTGCGTTATTTTTTAAAGAAAGAGTTAAATCTAAGAAGTTCAAAGTGGAGTTATTGTCTATTTCAAGAGTAAATTGAATATTTTGGTGAAACGAATTAATAAATTTTAAAAACATATTTAACTGGCGAATACTACCCGTCCAAATACAAAAAATATCATCCACATATCGCTTCCACAGTTCTACATACTTCAACAAAGATGACTTACTATTAAAAATCTTATTTTCTAAATGGTTTACAAAAATATTTGCTATTAATGGGCTAGCAGGTCCTCCCATCGGGAGACCTTCCTTCTGTTTATATAAAACGTTATTAAATTGGAAATAATTCTGATCAAGACACAAATTGAACAAGCGTATTAAATCATTACTCAAATCACCCGGTAAGTTTGCATTTACCAATATATCATTAATCAGGGATTTGCTTTCTGCTACTGGAACGTTAGTAAACAAGCTAACAATGTCAAATGACACTAAACGGGCATTATGAGGAAATTTCTTATTTCTAAGGTAATTTACCAGTTGTAAGGAATTATTAATACTATAAGTAGGTTGAAAAATATTAGCATTATTAACAATAGATATTATGGTCGAAGCTAGTTTAAATGTTGGGGCATTGTAATACGATACAACAGGTCTAATTGGTTTATTATCCTTATGTAGTTTCAATAAGCCATAAAGTTTTGGGGGTTTTGGATTCATCAACACTAATTGGGATTTACCATTATTTTTTATGGCATCACTTTTACACGATTTCAATTCAGTTTTTAATTTTTCTTGGTAATTGTTTGTGGGGTCCTTGTGTAACACTTCAAAGTTATTATCTTGTAAAAAATCTTGAATTTTAATCTCATAATCACTTTTGTTCATAATAACAGTTGTATTTCCCTTATCTGCTTTTGTCAGCGTCAAGTTCTTTTCTTTTAAATTATTACGAATATTTTTCATTAATAGGAACTCTTTTTTATTTTTATATGAATTATTATTGTTGTTTGGTGTAAAATTGTTTTTTAATGTTTTTGCACACTTGTAATGATATTCTTTTGGTTGATATTTAAATGCTGTTTCTAAATCAACTGCTAAATTTTCAATTGCATTATGTGTATTATTATTTGTATAATGAAGGTTATATTTTAGACCTTTTGAAAGCAACTCTAATTCATCTGATTCAAACTTATGAGTGGATAGATTAACGACACGGTCATAGAATTTAAAGTCACTTTTTGACGACGTAGTATTCTCTTCAGTGCTGTTTTTTAATTGTTTCTTATTGTTTTTGCTATCAATTAATTTTTGTAGTTTTTTCCGTATCACAGTTTTCTTCTTAAATGCATCCACGCTTGCAAAATGGCGAACTTTATCATCTAGTAAGTCCCATTCAACTTGATGTAATTCATGCGTTAATTCACAATGTAAAATTTTTAGACGAAGTTTTATGTTGTTCCGATTTTTAAATGCGTTTTTCAAATCCTCTTTTAACCATGCTTTTTCCGCTTTACTTTGGGCACTTTTACTGAACACTTCACTTGCTTTTCTGAATCTACATTTGATGTATTTTGGAATAACGTTAGATTTCAAACACATTTGATAAAAATAAATGTTCAAACACACGATTCTGTACATAATATACTGTTTTTTGTACATTTTAGCTTTTTTAGCCGTATTCGCTGATATAATATCTTTATACTTTGCTGCTATTGCTTTGTGGCACATTTTAACTAATATAATTAAATAAAATCTCTTAGTTTTTAACCACGTTGAGTATATTTATATGTCAACTAGTTTCGGAGACGTAACCGCTCCTTCGTCCGGACAAACTTATACTAAACTTAGATACTATGTACATAATGTGACCCGTGTGCCTAAATTATGTATCGGTAAGTTGATGGGCGGAGCTTACATTATTGAAAGCAGAGGTTGTCAACGGAAAAATATTAAATAATGGAGTATTGTTTAAATGTACTTGATTATTAATTATTTTTTGTTTTGTATTTAAGGCTTTTTTTATCTCTAATGCCTCCAAGTTATCCAATCTTAAGCCCTCTTTATTTATATGCAAGATTTTATATCCCGTTTGATTATTGAAAGCATGATTATTTTCAATCAAGTGATTTGCAAACTCTGAGAAATTGTTACTTTTTAAACATCTTAAATGCTCCTTTATTCTAATGTCAAAATTTCTACCTGTTTTACCTATATAAAAAAATTCGCAATCTTCACAATTTAATCTATAGACACCCGAATTACTTAATACCGTGTCTTTATCTTTATTATTTTTTAAAAAAGTTCCTAGGTTATTACCAGTATAAAAGGCTTATTACCAGTATAAATATTTTTTGTATTTGGACGGGTAGTATTCGCCAGTTAAATATGTTTTTAAAATTTATTAATTCGTTTCACCAAAATATTCAATTTACTCTTGAAATAGACAATAACTCCACTTTGAACTTCTTAGATTTAACTCTTTCTTTAAAAAATAACGCAATCGACTTCAGTATTTATCGTAAACCTACATACGCAGACACAGTTATACATAATTCATCAAATCATCCTCTATCACATAAGTTGTCTGCCTTCTATGCAATGTTACATCGGCTACAAAATGTTCCAATGACAGTAGAAAATTACAATATAGAATTAAATACAATTAAAAACATCGCGATTAATAATGGTTATGACTTAAATATAATAAGTAATATAAAAAATAAAATACAAAAGAGACAAAATATAATCAATTACTTGTACAGCGGTAAAGAATGTATAAACACAAATGATCAAAAATGGCGGAGAATGCTTTTTATAAATGATAAAATAAAATCAGTGCTAATAAAAGACTTACCACCAGATTTAAAACCAGCCTTTTATACTGGTAATAACCTAGGAACTTTTTTAAAAAATAATAAAGATAAAGACACGGTATTAAGTAATTCGGGTGTCTATAGATTAAATTGTGAAGATTGCGAATTTTTTTATATAGGTAAAACAGGTAGAAATTTTGACATTAGAATAAAGGAGCATTTAAGATGTTTAAAAAGTAACAATTTCTCAGAGTTTGCAAATCACTTGATTGAAAATAATCATGCTTTCAATAATCAAACGGGATATAAAATCTTGCATATAAATAAAGAGGGCTTAAGATTGGATAACTTGGAGGCATTAGAGATAAAAAAAGCCTTAAATACAAAACAAAAAATAATTAATAATCAAGTACATTTAAACAATACTCCATTATTTAATATTTTTCCGTTGACAACCTCTGCTTTCAATAATGTAAGCTCCGCCCATCAACTTACCGATACATAATTTAGGCACACGGGTCACATTATGTACATAGTATCTAAGTTTAGTATAAGTTTGTCCGGACGAAGGAGCGGTTACGTCTCCGAAACTAGTTGACATATAAATATACTCAACGTGGTTAAAAACTAAGAGATTTTATTTAATTATATTAGTTAAAATGTGCCACAAAGCAATAGCAGCAAAGTATAAAGATATTATATCAGCGAGTACGGCTAAAAAAGCTAAAATGTACAAAAAACAGTATATTATGTACAGAATCGTGTGTTTGAACATTTATTTTTATCAAATGTGTTTGAAATCTAACGTTATTCCAAAATACATCAAATGTAGATTCAGAAAAGCAAGTGAAGTGTTCAGTAAAAGTGCCCAAAGTAAAGCGGAAAAAGCATGGTTAAAAGAGGATTTGAAAAACGCATTTAAAAATCGGAACAACATAAAACTTCGTCTAAAAATTTTACATTGTGAATTAACGCATGAATTACATCAAGTTGAATGGGACTTACTAGATGATAAAGTTCGCCATTTTGCAAGCGTGGATGCATTTAAGAAGAAAACTGTGATACGGAAAAAACTACAAAAATTAATTGATAGCAAAAACAATAAGAAACAATTAAAAAACAGCACTGAAGAGAATACTACGTCGTCAAAAAGTGACTTTAAATTCTATGACCGTGTCGTTAATCTATCCACTCATAAGTTTGAATCAGATGAATTAGAGTTGCTTTCAAAAGGTCTAAAATATAACCTTCATTATACAAATAATAATACACATAATGCAATTGAAAATTTAGCAGTTGATTTAGAAACAGCATTTAAATATCAACCAAAAGAATATCATTACAAGTGTGCAAAAACATTAAAAAACAATTTTACACCAAACAACAATAATAATTCATATAAAAATAAAAAAGAGTTCCTATTAATGAAAAATATTCGTAATAATTTAAAAGAAAAGAACTTGACGCTGACAAAAGCAGATAAGGGAAATACAACTGTTATTATGAACAAAAGTGATTATGAGATTAAAATTCAAGATTTTTTACAAGATAATAACTTTGAAGTGTTACACAAGGACCCCACAAACAATTACCAAGAAAAATTAAAAACTGAATTGAAATCGTGTAAAAGTGATGCCATAAAAAATAATGGTAAATCCCAATTAGTGTTGATGAATCCAAAACCCCCAAAACTTTATGGCTTATTGAAACTACATAAGGATAATAAACCAATTAGACCTGTTGTATCGTATTACAATGCCCCAACATTTAAACTAGCTTCGACCATAATATCTATTGTTAATAATGCTAATATTTTTCAACCTACTTATAGTATTAATAATTCCTTACAACTGGTAAATTACCTTAGAAATAAGAAATTTCCTCATAATGCCCGTTTAGTGTCATTTGACATTGTTAGCTTGTTTACTAACGTTCCAGTAGCAGAAAGCAAATCCCTGATTAATGATATATTGGTAAATGCAAACTTACCGGGTGATTTGAGTAATGATTTAATACGCTTGTTCAATTTGTGTCTTGATCAGAATTATTTCCAATTTAATAACGTTTTATATAAACAGAAGGAAGGTCTCCCGATGGGAGGACCTGCTAGCCCATTAATAGCAAATATTTTTGTAAACCATTTAGAAAATAAGATTTTTAATAGTAAGTCATCTTTGTTGAAGTATGTAGAACTGTGGAAGCGATATGTGGATGATATTTTTTGTATTTGGACGGGTAGTATTCGCCAGTTAAATATGTTTTTAAAATTTATTAATTCGTTTCACCAAAATATTCAATTTACTCTTGAAATAGACAATAACTCCACTTTGAACTTCTTAGATTTAACTCTTTCTTTAAAAAATAACGCAATCGACTTCAGTATTTATCGTAAACCTACATACGCAGACACAGTTATACATAATTCATCAAATCATCCTCTATCACATAAGTTGTCTGCCTTCTATGCAATGTTACATCGGCTACAAAATGTTCCAATGACAGTAGAAAATTACAATATAGAATTAAATACAATTAAAAACATCGCGATTAATAATGGTTATGACTTAAATATAATAAGTAATATAAAAAATAAAATACAAAAGAGACAAAATATAATCAATTACTTGTACAGCGGTAAAGAATGTATAAACACAAATGATCAAAAATGGCGGAGAATGCTTTTTATAAATGATAAAATAAAATCAGTGCTAATAAAAGACTTACCACCAGATTTAAAACCAGCCTTTTATACTGGTAATAACCTAGGAACTTTTTTAAAAAATAATAAAGATAAAGACACGGTATTAAGTAATTCGGGTGTCTATAGATTAAATTGTGAAGATTGCGAATTTTTTTATATAGGTAAAACAGGTAGAAATTTTGACATTAGAATAAAGGAGCATTTAAGATGTTTAAAAAGTAACAATTTCTCAGAGTTTGCAAATCACTTGATTGAAAATAATCATGCTTTCAATAATCAAACGGGATATAAAATCTTGCATATAAATAAAGAGGGCTTAAGATTGGATAACTTGGAGGCATTAGAGATAAAAAAAGCCTTAAATACAAAACAAAAAATAATTAATAATCAAGTACATTTAAACAATACTCCATTATTTAATATTTTTCCGTTGACAACCTCTGCTTTCAATAATGTAAGCTCCGCCCATCAACTTACCGATACATAATTTAGGCACACGGGTCACATTATGTACATAGTATCTAAGTTTAGTATAAGTTTGTCCGGACGAAGGAGCGGTTACGTCTCCGAAACTAGTTGACATATAAATATACTCAACGTGGTTAAAAATATATTTCAGTAATTCAGTTTTTCATACTAAATGTCCAATGATAGAACTGTCAAAAAAGAGTGCTTTTTTGTACGCGAATATCTATGTTTGTTCATCTTGTGATTCTGATGGAGACACCGAGCAGTAGGTAGCCAAGGAAACACCAGTGTTAGTTCTCGATGGGCTGCTTTATTTTGAGTTATACGAAGTGCAGTGATTTATTACAATTTTTCTTGATTTAAACGAAGAGACAGCAGAATCTTGATGTTGTTCCCAGTACGGAGAGTAAGAGCGAACTTGCCCTGTGAACTATGCCCTTCCGTATTTATAGGGATCACTGGATACTCCCCTTTTATCGATCAATACGCCCTTTTTCATTACTCTTTTGATATTCATTTTGATCTCACCGGCAGTCAAAAAATCGCTAAGCTCTCTGGGTTATATCAATCTGTTAAGTTGATTCTGCTGTCTCTCCTACATATACATACATGGTTATAAAAAATCTTATATACAAAATACAGGAAAGTAAATGGCTTCATAATCAATACATTAAAAAATTTAGACTACTTAAAAATATATAAAATATTAAATATAACTTCTGTGAATTTATAGTGCAAGGCATTATCCAACATCCTACAAGGCCATTTAATTTTAAAACTTATCCCATTTTCAGATAAATACGATTTTTGTCACTATCAATGATTATGATTTTTGCTTATTTGAATGCTCAAATGAACTTCCTGGCCAGAACACGCTCTCTGATTGGTCGAGGCAAAAATGTACAAATATTTTTAAAGTCTTATATCTCCGTAATTATTCAACATATCAATGTCCGAACCTTGAGTAAATGAATCATTTTTGAAGTAGAATCGATTAGATAAATAAAATAAATATGTTAAAAAAATTGTTAAATATTTCGTTATTTTATTCAAACATCGCGATGTCGTACCATATATGAATAGGTATTTTGTTTGCCCGTGCATACCTTGACCAACCGGTGATCGCCGAAACCAAACTTCGTAAAAATTGGTAAAAATAATGAAATGATTATATCTCTGTCAAATTTCAACCTATAAACGTCTGGTTTTCACTAAAATGAATATTTTTGTGTATTCTATTGATCTGTGAAATTATTTTGTAAATATAATTTTTATGTTATTTTCAACTCTCTCGTTTCGGCTGGCGCGTAATTGTTTTATCAAAAATATTGTGATTTTCATTTTTGCATTCAATATTTAACAATAATCCGTTACCAAAATAATAAATATTTGATAGATAAAGTAGAAAATCAATAATTAATTATAATCATATAATCTAGTACGTGTGGAAAGAGTGCGGCTGATGGAGAGAGAGAGATGGCATATCACGTATAAGCAAACTCATCTGCCGAGCACGTGACATTTGATTCCCAACTCTTGTCGAGACTTGTTCGCTATATGAACATTGGCGGCTCCAATCTGTTAACTTAAAAGTTTGAAGTACATATTTATATGAATAAAATATATTTTCAAGTATAACTTTAGTGAAAAACATGATGAATATTTTGTATAATAATAGTGTATTTCATATTATTAAAGTAAGCATTTTATATACAACACAGCCATTTTGATAGTTTTCCATAAAATGGTAGATTGTTCATACTAATAAAAATGTATTTTAGAATAAATCTTTGAAATAAATGAGATTGGCCCGGTATAACAGTCATAGGGCCGGTATTACAGTCTCAGTTTAAGAGCTAAACTCAAGTTTTACAAAAATATAGCATATTACAGTGTCCGTTTAGGCCTAATCTTCCCTCAAATACGTCACTAAAACGACAAATATTTAACTCAAAGTTTCTGGCGGATTAAGTACTTAACGGTGAGTCAACTGTCATTTGCTTGGCAACACGTGTAGTTTCAGTTTCTATCACTAGAGGCATTAGGCAACGAGTGTAGTTTCAGTGTTCTGTCACTAGAGGCGTTAGTTGTATCGACGGTGGCGCCACACAACAAAACAAACTGACAGCCATATTGAAACGAACATGGGCATTTAAAAGCATTATTTTGGTGAAAAAAATTAAATTTACCATGTTGGATAATAAAACAATAGTATTTCAAGTCGTAGCGTCCCGTTTTGTAGTTCGTATTATTTGAGGTTATTTAAAATTTGACGGATAATAACCACAGAAAAAGTAAAATATGTCTATAATTGAAGATTTAGTAATTGACATGTCATATTGCACTGTAATATGGAAATGGATTCAATCTCCCCATAACATTAATCTTAAGTTCACAAACTCAATGAGTTGATGAGGGCCGACTGTAATACCGGGCCTATGAAATACTAATATGATACATGAGGCCAACAAGTGACCACATATTAAAGATTCGTAATGAATTCTATTTATTTCTAATTTGATGTACAAAATTAATAATATTACTGCTTTTTATAATCCGTAGGTATACTTTATCAAATAAAATAACATGTGATGAAAATTTAGTAATTTGACATTCTAGTATCGTAATATTTATTAAACTTATTTATTTGATTCTATTTGTACCGTATTATAATTACAATATGACTAATCTACAGGGACTTCTTGGTTATTGCTGATAGTTCCTGTTTCAAACAACATTTGCAAGATTCTATCATTCAAGAAATTTGTAGACTTGATCAAACAATTTTTCCTTCATCTGAAAATGGTAATTATTGGTTTTTTTTTATTTCAACTTACTATTATTATACTTATCATTTTATCTTATTGATGAAATATATACTTGTTATTGAAATAATGCATACATTAAAAATTGGAATGTTTGAAAGTGTAAAATGAAGAGGCCATCATTGATTTACACTTATAAGAGATCTTTTCAATTAATTTATTATAAGATCATAGTGCAAAAGATAACAGCCTTTCCATTCACTTTTGAAGAAATAATAATATTGCTGGGAAGATTGTAATTAAAGAGAATGATTGAACTTATGAATATTTATTACGGTTGATTATACAAATTTTACTTATAAAAATAAAAATTAAATATAGTTACAATTTTATAACTTAATTAAAAATATGAGAAAACGAGAGCAGATGATATGACTATCTACTAGGTGGAACCAGCACGAATGATTCTTTAATTTTTTATTGAAGGCAGCTGAAGCTGACGATGCGCGCGCGCATACAGTTGCGCATGCGTAGTTTAAATTATGACAACTAATGTTGCCATAAAAGGATCTGTTTTGGTACTCTGAGATTCCTTGAGATAGATGTATGAAGTCTTTAATTCTCATGATCTTTTGAGGTTTTTGTCCATGAGGCTTTGTGAGGTTTTATTTTAGGCTAGGGATATTTTACGACTCAACCATAGATAAATTCTTATCATTCTTTCCATACCCATAGAAAACGCAGATAAATCAAGTTATAAAAATGTTTACCTTTGTTTATACTTAGTTATAATAGTAGATCTCGATGAAAAAATGATTTATAAAATTAAGTAAATGTAATAAGATGCCAATATTATTTATTTTTTCTTCAAGTTGGTTTCCATGATGCATATTTATGACCATTGAAAAAATGACAAAGGTAAATATTTTTGTAACTTGATTTATCTGCGCTTTCTATGGTTATAAATGACCTAAAAACATAGACGACGTCAGAAAATTTGTCGTGTAAATAGACACTTTTTGGCGGGAAACCGCTTTTCCCGCCAATTCCGGTCGTAAAAATAGTGGCACCGTTTATTTTATTTGTTTTTCTTTTTGATGGTCTGGCAGAGTGTTTTTAAGGTTTCATCCTGGTTGTCATTTTTTCCCGTGTAATGTGTGAAGAAATAAATATAGAAAAATCAATCGTATGACCGCAGTGTAGCCATGGCAATTTTAAACTAGTACTGCCTCATAACAGACTGTCTAGCAAGGTGGTAAAATTTCCAAATATTGTAAATTGAAATTACATTTGTAATAGTTAATTTGTATTTCATGCCCTGTATGTAATATTTGAAATAAATTCTTGTTTCTCTGGTTTAAAAAGATAATTCACATCTTTTTTTTAAACATTTCTTTATATTTTGTTTTTAGACAGAGCTGTACTTCGAGAAACCAAATTACAGTATGTACAATGTGTAGTCTCACTTCAGTTGCTGGGAAAATTCTTGGGTTTAGTGATGGCTCTTCCATATCGTAGTCAACTGGTTCCTGTGTCAAGCCAAGAATCTCACAGATCGGGAACGCAGCAAAATAGAAATACAATTTTACCAATACAAGGAACAGCACCCAAAGAGAAAGTATTACAAAGTGAAATGAACGTCAGAGATAAGGTTATTTTAGTTTAATAAAAAACTTATAAATACTTAATAATAAATATTTAAAATACTTAATAATATTATTTGTTACTTTATTTGTTTTTTTTTTAAATTAGGTACACACTATTTAATATTTCATTTTTGAATTTATTAATTCAGTCATTTTTTGTTTTAATTGGTTTTTAATATCCAGTGTAAAATATTTTTGTATACTTTATTTAAAAAAATGTTATTTATGAGTCCAGAATGCAGGGTTTCAGTAGTTCAATACTTATTTATAAAATATTTTTTTCAGACACAACCTCCCATCAATCTCCTTGATATATTAAGAAGTTCCGAAAAGAATAAACGCTTAATTCTTACTATTCCTTGGGTAGTTAATTTACTATCAATGTTGGATTATTCTTCTCTTCGAATCTCTTATTATAGAGAACTCATTATTTTACTTTTTCACGTTTATTTTAGTACAAATTGCCTTAATAGTGCCATATTACAACCAACTTACACTCAATTACAAAAAGAACACCCTAATGAAGACGGTTTCTCAAATAAATTGAACAATTCAATGATTTCACCGAATGTGAAAATCTTTCTGAAGATTTGTTTAGGGTGGCTCTTTGATATGCCTCATTTTCCTCAAGACTTTTTCTTTTCTTGGATTGAAGAAAATTATTCAGAATTACTTTATAAATCAATAGATGAACAAAAACATTGTGGAAATAAAAGTACAAAGATTCAAGATGCTAATAAAGATTCAAGTACCTGTTTTGATAATAATGTTGTTAAGACTTGTCCAAGAGACCTTTTACATTTTGACAGTGTTATGAATAAAGTTGAAGAGGAGGAAAAAGAAATATTTCCTGCAATGAAAAGTGTGAAATTTACAAGTGACCTAAATCCAGTCAGGATAACAGATTCAAATGATGAAGTTTGGTTGGATTATTTAGATATAATTGATGGTAATGTGTTACTTATTATTTGTCCACATTTAAAAGAATTCAAGGGTTTGTTATCTAACAGAAATAATTTTACCAGTGGAAATGATAGAACTTATAGGCATATAACACCAGTTACAAGTAGCTTACCAGAAGACAGAGTCAAGCAAAAGCAAAAACAAATTCAGGTATATTTTTTATTGATGTCATTTTTATGATTAATACTACATATATCAAATGCAGTGTGTTAGATACATCTCACAATTTATATAGTCATAAATATAATTTAAATGTAAATACATATACCTACTTACCATTATAGTGTAATGCTTAGAAGTTGTTAATGTAAAGTTTAAGATGGGTCGATGGCAGAGCGGTTAGCGCGCTGGGCTAGTAATCCAGTGATCGCTAGTTCGAATCCTGCCTCGACCGATTTCGTTCACCAAAACAAGCATTTATGCTTAATTTAGGGAATGTCGGAAGATGTATATGTACTTGTTTAACAAGGACATATTCATTTTATTAAAAAAAAAAAATGTCATAAGAAAAACAAATGTCTCATATATCTTCATATATTTTATGTTGCAATTTATTTTCAAAGACATATTATAAATAAAGAAATGTGCAGTGAACTATTTGGTATATTTTTAGATTGAGTTAGAAGAATGGTTTTTACGTTCTCAATCTACTGCCACATCTCGCGCTGTGCGTTCTGTTGGAGAACGTGTTGGTGCAGCACTTATACGTCTTGTTAGAACTCAAATACCACTTCTTAAAGTTCTTGCTGAAAAGGGCGCATTTTATATTATTCAACATGAAAAGGTAAGTATTGATTCATACCATAATAACTACTCATTTTTTACTGTTTACATTATTTTCTTTATTCTATTTTATTTTATCTTTATTTTCATCAACAAAACCAAATCAATACAATATTTCTTCATATTGTATTAATTTGGTTTTGTTAATATTACAATATAATTTTAACTCACAATGCATTCACAGGCATGCCATTCAGTGTTGCTCCATATTGACCGGCTCTATTTGGAGCGTTGGAATTTTTGCAGCGATACAAACGTTTGGCGCCTTCGTTTAAATTTTCTTTTGCTGTTATTTTCAAGTAAAATAAGTTTGTATTCTGATGATAATTTTTTTGTATTATGTTAACGGGAAAATTCTATCTCAAAAATAAATTGAATAATTTGATAAATCATAATTTACCAAACATTCATTCATACCATCACGGCATATCCCACAATGTGGGGTAACCAGCGAAAGGTGTGCGGGTGTGCATTGCCTTATAAAAGGGAGCACAACTCATATGTGTATACCCACACACCAGTCTCGTCTCACCTAAAAAGGCACTACATTCAGAATGGGCGGTGAACCTCATTGCTGAACTATGTCAGATGTTATTGTTGCCTGTTGTATTTTCGATTACCCGGCTCTTACGGGACACTCGAAAACAGTAATAGAAAAGAGTGGAAGCACTATTCTAAGCCGATGCCTCACAGCTAATTTACCAAACATAAGTCAAAAATCTTTAGATGATTCGGTAGCTTGGGCTCCACGCGCCTATTCATGAATCGGGAAAAACTGAGCCCATGGCAGTAGAGCAAATGTACAGGCGCTATAGTGAACCTTGTATATTTACAAAAAAAGTGTAAGCTACCCATAGTACCTACATACATGATTTCAGATTATTTTACTATAACAATATACTTATGTTAGTGATAAACAACATGGGATATTATTGTTAATAAAATATAGACATCCATTATTGTTTTCTTTCCTAAAAGAACTTCTCAATGATTGTATTTTACTCTTCACTACCTGAAGGGAATATATAGTGGGGATTTATGAATTCGCAGTTTTTAAATTTAATTTTTATTTTAGATTATCAACTAGTATCCTGCTGAGATTGTATTCTAAAAGTTTAATCACAATATATCTATGTGTGTGTGTGCGAGCGCGTGTGTGCATGCGTGCGTGTGTGCGTGTGCTGTGTACTACAACAATATGTTTATTATACTTTATCTATTATAGACTAAAGTACTCATTCAATTCTTTTCAAATTTGACGAATTTGTATATCTAATACTCGCTTAGACCCCGTTAGATTTTCAGGGATATCTGATGAGTGCTTCTCAATTTTTATTACTGTCAAATATTTCAAAGTAACCCAAAGCTAAGGAAACCTAAAATTTGATATTTTTATTTTCAAATTACTAAAAAGGCACATCACTTTCATAAAATGTGGCATTGAAGAATTGTCAAGTTTTCATAAAATATTTAAATAAAAATAATTTAACAAACTCATTTCATGAAAATGCTGAAAATTTTCGATACAAATTTCATAACTTTGTGGAATGACTTATTAGTGAAGGGCATAGTGTTGGCCACATTTATTGCATGACGATCATCTGTTACTGTTTCTTTATAATATAGGCAAAAAAACGTTGAATAAACATAAAAACCAAACAACAAAAGTGAAATTGTAAGGGAAATGTAAGGGTATGTCTAAGAAGGGGTGTATGAAAGGATCTCTTTATATGCAAAAAACTATCTCAGAACAAACGAGTCTCTCTCCCACTCTGAATCAATCAATCAGTCATTATTTTTCCAAAATTATGTCACGGCTAAACTAAGTTCTTCTATATCAAGTATCTAAAGTATTTCTGTAAATATTTCAGGTTAATATAAAATTAGAGATAACGAAATTGTATAATGAACTAGTGAGTACATTCAAAGTACGGAGCAAGAATGCAGGAAGACAATGTGCCCTATTGCGCAGTGAAGCTGCTCTACGAAGTCTACTGCCCCCGTCCACCTCAGTTCCTACTCTAACCATGCTCTCTGAACTTTGTGCGAGAAAATCCATTTCAACTCTGCAAGAATGGCTTAAAAATCAAGTTCATATCGGTATTGACATTTTTCTTTACTACAATTTACTTTTTACCACTGCCTTGTCCTCTAGTTAAGTTGTAAAATATAACATTTCTGTCGTAAAATATGCCTATAGACCGTTCATTTAAGGTACTGCCTCCCTGACCAGCTGGATAGCCTAGGATTTTTTAAACCTAACCTTCAAAAGTTTGGTAAAAATAGGTTGGTTAGGTTTGTTTGTAGTTATAATTGCGACTGGCGTGAGCCAGTTGCATTATGTATTAAAAAAAGTAACTAAAATATTAAAATAATATAACTAAATTGGTGTTGGTCAAATATAATTTTTAACCAGGGTTGGTTAGGGAGGCAGCACCTTCATTTTAACTTCTTTTGTATCTTTATGTTGGCAAGCATGCATACATATAAATTTCTCAATTTTTGAAAACAGTACCTACACTAAATTTGTATGTATAGACGCTTGCCAACATAAAGATGCAAAAGGAGTTATTATAATGAAAAGTCTATAGTTGTTTTTTGTGTGGGATTTTATTCTGCGACATTAGCCAGATGTCAAATTCCATACAAAAAATCTACAACCAGGGGGGCAAGTCTCATTAAACGGTGGAATCAAAACCCTCATGATGACCCATATCATGGATATAATTATCTTATGGAGTTCTATAATATATTAAGATATACTCCATAAGATAATTATATTTATGATATGGGTTATCATGAGGGTGTTGATTCCACCGTTTGACCAGTAGCCTTACTCTTGAAACTCGAATCGGATCCCGATTTCAAATTTTCATTTAGAACTTACCTAACTGCCGCCTGCATACATTCAAATGAAAGACTATTAATTACTATCAAAACATATCTACCTACCGCGTTTTTCTCCGTTACAAAGATAGGTTCTTAGCGAATTGAATCGTATTGGGATCGGGTTTGCAGTGGAGAGTAAGGCCGCAGACTTGCCCCCCAGATTTAGATTTGACAGAAACATATTTGTAACTTGGCTAGGGGCTATTTTTTTGTAAATTTTTTTTCAAATTATATTATGAAATAATTAAAAATTATCAAATCATTAATATTTGATGTTTATTTATATATGCCATCATGTTGATTATTTTGTTTTCTTTCAAAATATCATTCATGTGGTCATGCCTTTTCTTTCTATAAGTATATAAATATATGAATATATACAGTCTTACTAATAAAAATCAACTGCACACCCGTTGACTAGTGTTTTAGTTACACACTGTGTAAAGCCCGTGCAGCAATTATTTAAAAATCTTACTGCAACACTGAAATTCGTCCTACAATATTGTATTTCGCACCCGCGCATGCGTAGAGCTGCCATCCGCCATTATAATTTTGACATTGTCGTGGTTAATATTTTTCACATTTCAAAATAGGAATAAGGAAAATATCAAGAATACCCATGCGAACCCCATTATAGATATTATAAAGGAGCTAAGCTAATATTTTGACAACTTTTCACTCCTAAAAGGCACAACTATCGAGAATAAAATAATTTATAAAGATTTTTCTTCATATTATTTCAATATATAAGAATATAAACATGCAGATCAAAATAAAATTTGATTTGTGATAAATGACAGTTGTCTTAAAATACCGCTAAACTACCTTGGATAAGCGTGAAAGTGTTTGTATGAGAGATACACAGTCGTTAACTAACTTATCTGCTCCACAGTGTTATTGGCTAAAGTTTTTGCCTACTGTGTGTTAAACGGTTGTGTAACTTTTACAACACGTTTATTAGTAAGACTGATAATATATAGTCAATAGAAACATAAAGAATCATAATTTTCTTTGAATTTAAACACGCTGGTTCCTCAGATTTCATATTTAAAAAAAATATATATCTTTGCTTTCAGACCTCATTACAATGGATATACAAGCAAATATTGATAAGCTTAAATCTAATGGTCATTTTAAAAATTCTTGTTGGCAGCAAAAAATACAAAATGGATATGAGCAAGTTAAACAATATTTAGACACAACAAATTTATCTGTTAATCAAGAAAATATCAATAAATGTAGTTCAACATCGGATAGTAATGAACACAATTCATATAATTTTGTTAGTGGAGCAGCCATCATTATTGAACTTAAGGTTTGTGATTTTTATTTCTACATAATAAATAGGTACATGATTAAAATTACTTGTTATGTGTAAAGTTATGCGAATTTATCAACTAAAATGATATATTTTAGGATTTATGTCTCCACTTGGTAACTGGAGGTTCTCAGAGTATGGACCTGAATATTGTATTAAAATCCTTGGAAGAGTGTATTGACAGAGCAGTGATATCTAGTAAGTGTTCGTATATACAATATTCAACCAAAAGAATTATAGGACAACTTTCTGTGGATCTAGTCATTCTAACAAGTGAGTAAAATGATTTTTAAATACCTAAAATTATAAATTATTGGCATCAATTTTATCTTTCTTAAAATGAACAAAAATTTATATACACTTACACATACAAATGTTTTCAGTTGCTCTCCATCCAACCATAGTGACAAATGCCATTCTTGAAAAGTTTAAAATACTATGGAAAAATTGTTTTCAAGATTCACTTTCTCCTGAAGAAATGATTCACTTATCGTGCAATATTGATTCCAAAGATGCTTCTGTAAATGATGAAGTGATTTATTTTCAGAATCTTATGTTTGGTAATACTAACGAAGATGGTATCTCAAAAATTCTAGATTGTAATGAAAGTTTGGTAGCCTTTGAAAACGACAATTTGTGCACAAACAATATTAAACTTGATAAGTCAAATGAAGAAGAAGTACCAAGATTAATGGCTGTTAACGACAGCTTAAATCTATCAATGAAAGAATCATCAAACAAAATAAGTAATGAATTCTTTAACACTATTTTTTGTGCAAGAAACGTTATGTTTTTTGGAGAATTAGGAAATGGTTCTACAGCAGTTTGGAAGAAATTGGCTGAATTTTTGAAATATTTGTTGAAGAATGGATTTCTTACAGAAGATTCATTGACTGAACAATGTTTAGCTATTTATAGAGAAGATTGGCCAAAGGTAATTTGTAAAATTTACTTGTATTTTTTAATATTTGACCATTTAATCTATCCAAAATTCCTGTTGTTTGTTGAAATGTTTTTGTTGTTCATTACAAATAGTTAAATTTCATCCTTCTATTGATTTTAGAAAACGTTGGAGAATTTATCAACATGTATGAGGGAGTTATCTCAGAATCATTCCTTATCTAGTGAAAAACTGCAACTTTTCTTGGATTTTCTGACAGAATTTTGTCTTAATATTTCAGAGGATTGTGATTTTTTAGATTAAATATTATTTAAACTTAAGACATAAAATTTAGATGTACATATTATTTATTCAGTTTAATTTTGTTGCGACTTAATGCTATATATATCCATATTTTTTCAATTAATTTGTATGCATTCAACATAAATATATGTATATTTTAAAACTCAGTTAAATGGAATTTATTTGAGAATTTAAAAATTCATGATTAAAGTGATTTAGAATATTTAAAAATATATATTTTTATACTTACGTAATCTATACAATTGAATTATTTTTATGTGTTTATATAACATTAATTTTATGGTGTTTACTTGTTTATATATTGACTCAATGGTATGTATTGACTATGTAGCTACATACTTACGTAAATTATTATTTGACATTTTACTTAACATTATGTTGTACTCATTATTTTTACATGTTAAAATGAATTATGTAATTGTATGTATATAGTATGAATCTATTTTAGAGAAATAAATGTGTATTTTATTGTTTTAGTGACTATTTTTTGGTTCTTCTTGTTTTGATTATATTGTAATCCTTTTCTCAATAAGGCCACATAACCAAAATCCATACACAGTGGAGCTAAACTTAGAAATCATACAAGTGTAAATGGTACACTTCTTTTAGAATATTATTAGTGACTTTTTTATGTATCTAATACGAGAGGAAGTTCTTTTTTTTGTATCAATTATCTTAATACAACATTATTATTTTATCTTATTCATGATTGCAATATTTTAACTAGTTTAAACAAATACATAAATAGGATTTTAATATAAATGAACATAGGCCTTTACTAGAAGTGTACCTTTACAATAGAATGTCACAACCTCAGTTGTTTGTTTAATCCACAACCTCGTTCATTCTTCAAAACTATGTCTTTATCACGAAGGTATTAAAATAGTCTTTGCATATACCTAAGCAAGCATCTGACAAATGAGATTTTTTCTCTGTAGATCAGTATAATTTTTCAAGAGTACATTTCCATGCATGTAAAAATGAGAAATTAAAAATAACATTTTCAAGTATATAAAAATATATTTAGGACATGTAAAAATATAAACAATAAAAATTATAACAATTCACAACACAATGAAATTCATATATAGATACTTTTATAAAATAACATTGACACAGTTAAAAAATATATATTTCATAACAACATAAATAAAAAACATTTGTAACTGCAAAAATATCAAGTATATAGTTTTAGAAAGATGGAACGTGTATACATCTTAAAGCATTCCCTAAATTAAGCGAAAATGCTTGTGCTATAAATGAATACATAGTTGTTGGCAAGATTTTACTCTGTATTACTGTATTGCTTCAGTCCAGTGCTTTAACTGCTCCAGTATTAGCATTATTTTAGTGAACACAGATTTTTTTTATATTCAAAATCCTATCTATTTACATATGTACATATAAATGTACATGAAAAGTTGAATAAATATAAATTAGATTTGATCCTAAGGTTTTTGGTTTCTTGGCATTTACCTTTTACTTTTTGTAAATAGGAAATTTATTTTTGTGTACTAGAGAATTAATACTGTTTTTTTAATTTCACAAGAATAAATTGTGAAAAGGAGTTCCTAAACAAATGACTAAAACATTTTATTGTAACTACAAACAATTTAATAGAATAATCATGTAGTTTCTGAAACTAAAAATAGTAGTAAATTTCGATTGTCATTGTATATATGTAACATAGGTATACATAGATACTAAAAAATGATAATAATAATGGCACAGCACATCTCTATTTCAAATACTTTATTGTATTTCATAAAGTTTAAATAATACTACAATAATATTCGAAGATATCTTGAAACATATCTACTACAAAATAACACTTTCTGCGGCTTTACTAATCGAAACTAAAAATTGAAATCTATTTTCGATCTACGCTTAGAACTTACCTACCTGTCGCTTGCGTACATTCAAATTACTATTACGATCAAAACATATCTACCTACTGCCTTATTCTCTATTATAATGGTAGGTATTTAATGAAAATTCAAAATTAGGATTGAATTTGACTGTCAAAAGAGTAATGCCACTGGTTTAGTTTTGTTCTACTTAATGTAATAAATATATGGCTTATAAAAATACACAATAATACACACTCAATATTTATTATGAAGTTTATCACAAGGAAACACATTTTATGTTACATTTTTGTATAAAATCTTTTACATCATAATAAAACAAGTTTATATATATAATATAATTGTCGTAGTTCGTCATTCAGTTTTATTAGACACAGTTTTTTACTGTCTTCAGTCTAGGTTTGTGAAATACAATAAATTAACATAAGTTCCAGAGAGCGAGAATTTATCATAGAGTGCATGTTCAAATCATATTTGACACAATATCACAGATAATATAGAAGTAAACTTTCAGTATACTTCAGATGTGTCACTCAATACATAGAAGCTGTAACCGGATAATCCATAAGGTTTCGCACATCTCCGCTATAGGGGCA
Source organism: Molanna angustata (assembly GCA_963576475.1). NCBI lineage: Eukaryota > Metazoa > Arthropoda > Insecta > Trichoptera > Molannidae > Molanna > Molanna angustata. The sequence continues at coordinate 19,508,666 of OY754965.1, read as the reverse complement.
ATGAATACGCGACCGGTCCACGGCAAATTTAAATTTCCATTTTAAAATGTTTCCAGCTTTGAGGAATGGATTCAAGGATAACTTAAATAAAAAAATACCATTTTTCAATCATTATTTATTAAAAAAAAACACATATGAAAGATTTTATTTTATTTCACTTCGCCGTATTTCACTTGACAATTTATTCAAAACACAACAAAATTTGTCAGCCATCTTGCGAAGAAAATCGAAAAATACAAAAAGTTGGCAATAGATTAACACCATCACCATCACATGGCGTGATGGTATGTATGTAGATTAACACCGAAAACAACAATAATTTTACAAAATCACACGTGTTATATTTATTATTAATTTGTTTTACTTCAAGATTTTAAAGGATCAAAATGTTTCGCGTCACAACAAACAACAAAACACAACTGAAGTATGCTGAAGGCCTGAAAATTTTACATTGCATTTTCAAAAATACCAACATAAAAAAAAACAAAAATAGCGCCACCTTTGGAGATGTGAGCGTAAAGTAAAACCAGTGCTACCAATAGAGTGCCACCGGCGTGCACAATATACATACAAATATTTTGCATTTTATTTAAAAATGCACTTTATGGTAATGTTGGTACGACTGTCAGTCAGTCAAATAAACTGAATAATGTTGCCATATCTCACAATTAAGTTCCTCTAATCTCATAATTGAAACTTAATAATAAGAAATTTTGAAAGAAAACAATCATGAGTTTAATATGATAGAATGATACTATTTTTTTATGTTTTGTGCAGATTTATCAGAAATATCGTTTACAAAAGAAGAAAAAATCTATAATTGTGGGTATATATATAGTTATAAATGTATATCAACACCAAATCCAATCGTACCAACTTAATCACCAAGTGTACTTTTAAACGAAACTCACTACATCGGTATACTTTTTTACTCATATGACTTCAAGGGACTGTTATGACACAAAAAAATATATAAATGGATTCATTTTGTACCCACATTTTGAGGGGTTATGATATATAATAAAATAATATGTAAATAAAAAAGTGTTTTAAACTTAATTTTAAAAAATACAGCTATTTTATGTTACAGGTTTGTATAATTCCTTAAACTTTTACATGTAACAAGATGAGAATGCAAAAAATCATGAGATGCATAGACTCTATATTTTAAGAATCAAATAATCAAACCAATGATCATGTATATAGAAAACTTTTTTGTAAAAAAGTTATTAGAAGACGGGTATTTTGCCACGAGCCACGTGTGAGATATCATCATCTATCGTAAGGAAAAGCATGAAACTGAAGAACATTGCAGCAGCTGATAGCAAATGCCAAATGTCGTGGTTATCATAAAAACTGACGATAGCACAATGTTTATTGAATGTACGAGACTGGGCTGGAGTCAACTGAAAAAATACACAAATCTCAATGTATTTTAAGTAACAATGTACCTACATATTGCTAATTTTAATAAAAAAACTTAACACGGCAATAGCAATATTCATAATTCCTCAAAAGTCAATTAAAACCCTCATGATAACCCATAATATGGGTTATTCCGCCGTTTGACCGGACTTGCCTCCCAGGTTAATAAGTTTAGTAGAGTAACAAATATAGAAAATTTGACAGATTGAAGAGACAGGCCAATAATCGGATATATGATAAAAATTTGACCGAGTTAAATGGTGATAAAAAAAAAATTTAAAACATAGAGAGTGAATCATGTCATTCTTTCTTCTTCGTCACAACCAAGTTTAACTTAATATTATACAAATAAAAATCTTGCAAAGATTTAACAGGCTAGGAATAAATTTAAATCGAAACTGAGTAAATTATAGAAAATAAACATTAGGGGCCTTACATACTTACTATTTGTAATTTAGGTTTAAGCTGATACTTACCCAGTTTTTTGTATGGCCAAAACTGACTTAGCATTGGATTAAACTCGTATTATAAATAGTAAGTAAGGCCCTATATGTTATTTAAAAGAATTATGAGGTATTATTTTAAACCTGAATTATAAAATCTGATAAAACTAATTCTTACCGCCCATGAAGTGCTATTGTCAATGAAGAAATAAAGTGCACCTCCCCACGCGAGACATGCCAAAAAGAAGAGAACCCAACAATACCAACGAGGGTATTCTCGATGAACCAACTTCATTATGATATACCAGAACAAGTGCAGAGCAAGATTCATCAAAAACACCCATAGAAGGTGAGAGGCAAAGTCTTTACTATGGCGATATACCCTGAAAAATATTGTTTTGATAAATAATTTACATAGCATTGTTTAATAGTGCAGAATCAATTTGAAGGTTCTCAGATTTTAAATGTTTGGTTTGGCCTTTAAAATTATCTTTAAATAGATAAGTTGGAATCAGAGCGGGCTTAGTAATCCAATGATCGCGAGTTCGAACCCCACTCGTTCCGATTCCGTTCACTTATAACATGTACAAGCATTTATGCTCAGTTTAGTGAATGAATGAAGATGTATATGTTCTTGGTAATCTGAACACTTCAACCAGCAGTATTGTTTATCAAAGACAGGCGTTAAATGATTATTTGACAATACAATAGAATAAATGCATCTAGTGGTATTGAAATATTTTTTTACCCAAATCCAGCAAGACCCCAATTGCACAAATTAGCCAACACGAGTAAAATACAGCGACTTTGAAAAGCTGGACGACAAACTCCTCCACACATACATTTAACGAAGCATGTTCTCTCTGGAAAATAAAACCTATTTTAGATACATTATTTGAAATTTACAAACTAGCACACAAAATAAATATGTCTCTCAAATAATAAATCAACATTAATTTTTATTAACACCAATTAATATGTATCTATACAAAACTGCTTCAATACTATAACACCTATATCAGTAGCCTTACTCTTGACACTCAAATCCGATCCCTATTTCAAATTTTTGTCTAGAACTTAACTAATTGTAGCCTGCGTACATTCAAATTATAGAATATTTAGACTGAACTATACCTACCTAATGTTATTTTCTCCGTTACAAAGGTAGATTCTTGGCGAAAAAATTGAAATTGGGATGAGATTTGAAGTTAAGAATAGGCTGCTGTTCAAAAAACGATATGTGGAAAAATATTTAAATAAATAATTTCAGTAATTCATTGCTGAAAAGATAATTTAGTAAATCAAAAACAACCAGGTGGAGTCATTTTGTAACAAATTAAATAGGTACTTACCAATTTGAAGTCTGCCCATATAATAAATTTGTAAAGTAAGCACCAAACATGTAACAACATGAATAAATGTAAATCCCACCCAAATATAGATGTTTGGAAAGAGTACACCCATCAAACCTACAATTGATAAATATAAATAATAAAAAAAAGGTAAGGCCAACAACTTATATTTATTTTCTTTTATAATATTGACCAAGTCAACGAAAAACAATAATAGGTAGGTATATGAAAACACAAATTTAAAATAAAATTTACCAATAAAGACAGCGCATGCTAAAACTCCAAATGTAACATGAGCCCGAGCATTAATATCTGGATGCCTACTTTGATATATTTTCACCATACATAACACTGCTATTATATACATGAAGGATGTATCTGAAAATATTAAAGTCAACATGAATGTGCAGACAAAACAAATCATAAATACAATACAAACTCAAAATATCAATGTATATACTCAGCGATTTTAAAAACGTACCAAAGATCTTTATTTTCATACAATGCAGGTATTAAAAATAAACTAATGTGTATATTGATAAGTCAGTTTTGGCGATTTTATAAATCTACACAGATATGAATACTAGGCATGCCTTTTAAGTTCTGTCGTTTACATATTTACCGGCAGCTTTGAATTTGGAACTGTTTAATATTCAAATTTGTTTGAATTTAGAATCTCAAAACAATTGAAAGTATTACGATTAATGCTATTTTTTAGTCAATTGCGTCGTTTTTAATCTGTCAGGTCACATACGAAAATGAATCTTACTAAGGAAAATGTCCGTGCAATAATTTTCTACAACTTTAAAAGAGGCCTAACACGGCTTCAGTATTTTGAAAAGCAGCTAGCATCTGTGTTCCATGATGAAGCCTCATCTCTGGGGATGTCGAACGTTGGTATTTAGAATTCCAGCGTGGACATACCAGTCTTAGTGACAAATCTCATGAAGGACGTCCAAAATCCGCCTTCACTGAAGAAAACATCATTGCTGTGATACAACTAATTCTCGAAGATCGTCATGTGACATATTGAGAGATAGAGGCGTTATTAAGCATCTCAGGGACAACCATTCAGAAGATCTTGCATGTGGCGCTTGGTGTAAGAACAGGTAATAAACCTCATTGCTGAACTATGTGAGATTTTATTTGGTCTCACATTTTCCATTACCTGGCTCTTATGTGACACCCGAAAATAGTGGAAGACTAGTATTATATTATAAGAATTATATAAAATTTTATTCAAATATCAAGCCTACCTTTATAAATACATTTTAACATATTATATATGTACTAGCGGACCCGACAGACGTTTTCTTGCCCGAATATTCGGTATCCTACTTTTGCTTATTTTTCTCGACTGTTAATTCTTGATGAGGTTCCATTATAAATGACATTATTAATTACTGAAAATAAGTTACACAAAAACACAATTTTTATATAAACACTTAATCACTGACGCATTTCGCTAAAAGAACATCTACAGAATGGTATATGTTTATTGGTGGATCTTTTATTCACATACAAAAAATTCATTGCTAACAAACTGGACACGGAAACGAACAAACTGAAATATAAATAATTACAAAACGGTGAACAAAAATTAAAATTCCATGCACATGTATATAGTGACAGATTTCTTAGTGTTGTCAGATAGAAGAAAGTAAACATTGCCAATTTGACAATAGCGTCACCTATTATGGTTCATAGTTATAAAAAAACATGTTTTTTATTTTTCTATTATCAAACAAATGTTTGATAATATAAAAATAAAAAAGTTTTGTGAATCTAAACCATTCGGGGAATCACACAAACAAAAACAAAAAATTTCATCAAAATCAGTCCAGCCGTTTAGGAAGAGTTCAGTGACATACACACTTACAGAAGAATTATATATATAATGATAATATTATTGAGTTTAATAAAAAGATACAAACCAAATTGGAAATTGGTATGGTTTGGGCATACATGGTAAGATCCTGAGAGAACTCCTTCCATCATTAGACCAATGCCCATTGCAAAACATAAACCATTATGTTGAGGTATACCGAAATGCTGAAAAAATTAAACAAAAATTAATCCTAAAACTTATTCCTTGAATAAGAAATTCACATGTTTTTTTTAATTAAATTTTAAATATATTTATTTAATTTACTGAAAAATTAAAATAAACATATTTCTTTATGATGTAACTTTATTATGTGGAAAAAAATAAACAAAGAAATTAATATCAATAATTGGGAAGTCCGATGACTGGAATATCCTAATGGATACGAGAACAGAGAGATATAATCTTCCAAAGGAGATCTGCATCTTGTCTCTTAGGCCTGACTTGACAATTTACTCTCTTTCATTGAAAAGAGTTATTTATGTGGAGCTGACTGTTCCATGGGACACAAATATTCCAAAAGACCACCAATACAAACTAAACAAGTACAAGGAACTGGTAGATAGAACAGTTCAAAATGGCTTTAGCACAAGTATGTATGCTGTAGAGGTGGGGTATACTTTAAAGACCTGGGTCTCCCAAGAGGTAAAATAAAAGAACTTGTGGATAGGGTGGTAAAATCAGCATTATCCCCATCCTATTGGATTTGGTTGCGCAGGGGAGTGGAGTATCAGTCGGAGATTGGTGGGTGAATGGTGAGCGTGACTTGAGTCATAAAGGGGCCCCTAAATCCCGCATACATGGTCGCAAGCCCATGTGGCTCGCCTGTTCTGGCTGGTACTCTGGCCGCCTGTGCTCGTGGGCCTGGATTCATGAATCCAGTGAAACCACAATTGCCTTTCTCTTTTGTATCTTAGTAAGCACCATGGAGGAGATGCATGATGGCCGCACAGGCACTCAAATGTGATTATATTGGCATTTCCTCAATTACTCGGCTAATACTGACAATATTGTCTTAAAACGTAAGACAGGGATAAATTTTAGTATTGTCTACAGTTTGACGATTCCAGAATCATAATATTTGAAAATTCTCTCGATTAACAATAATTCGGAAAGTACCCCTGAAATTTGCGGGATTCCTCGGTTAATCGTTTAATTTGTTAAATGTAAAAGTACAACGTAGCAAAAATATTGTTGATAATGATGTAAACACTTTGGACAGGTTTAGATTTTTAAATTTATGTCTTAGTATAATTCACATTGTCGGTTACGTCGTTCCTGTTTCACGCTAGTCAAGTTGTATAAAATGTATAGCGGGACGAACACCACTTCATTATGAGAAATTGGGTACAACTCGCTAAAAATTTTCAATGCCTGTGCATCCGTAATAAAAGAATTATGATTTATGATTACAATATATTTTATGTAAAAATCTAACCTTATCAAACATTACATCTTGGTGCATTTTCATTCTTTTCCATACAAAGATGATAAAAAGGAATCCCAATAGAACATATCCAAGGTTTGAAAACACATGATTAAAATCAGAAAGTAATCCAAGAGGATGTGCACAAAGAAAATTATAGTAGCACTGATCCTGATCACCCGTCCTGTTCAATACCTGCAATACATGCAAATTGATATGTTGATAATATTGAGGCATAATATACATACCTACACTAGAGACAACACACTTTAATACACAGGCCACTTAATAAATAATACTTAAAAAGTAACAATTCATCCATGTCCTAACCATAAGTTAAGCAAGCTATAAAGAGGAAGAGTGAAGTAAATAAAGCTATATAAAATTTGGTATTAATTGTTGCACTCACTCAACTTAACTAACGAATATGCAAGAACAAAATATTAAGGTATTTTCTAAATCCTTACCTTTGTTTCTTCAAAAATCTACATTTAAAAAAAATACATGAACTTAAAAATAATTAATTTTAATTATTGGTTCAAACTGGCCATATAAGAGGAATTATTTCGAAGAAAATATGTATGGCAGTGACAAGTGTTTGTCAAAGATGGGAACTGTTGCCAATATCTCTGTAATACATATAACTCACAGTCAATAAATGACAAAATAACCAGATGTTCAAAAAGTACTGTCAAAAACACAATAAAATGACAAAATTTAAGAAAATCATTGGCAATATTCAATAAACAGGAAATATTCAATATACACTGGCAATATTCAATATACATTCAATATACAGGATGATATTTCCATAGGTATTGTGATCGATATATTTCCATGCATTATGATATCAAAGAAACCCAAAAACCATTATTTTACTTCGGCCTAATGTATTTCTTCTATTAATTCTAGGAACGGATTATAGCGGCCCCCCAGGCCTTGTTCATATATTTAAGTATTGTCTTTTCTATTGAAAATAAATGTAAAATGCATCAAGCAGATTCCTGGAATCTTGGTTGGCACCCGGCGGTACGGATTGATTCTTCAGTTTAACCACCCCCCCCTCCCCTACTCCATGTTTCACCGGCGCTGGGTCGCCCTGCTGTAGTCGATCAGTTATCATTCGATAGTTGTGAGTGTGAGTTGTCATTCGGTAGGCGTCAGTGGTTGGTCGGGAGTTGTAGAGACCTGCGTGCGAGAGTGCGAGGTTGCTAGGCTATCGGACGGCCTTAGCAGTTTTTTTTTTCTAATTGTATAAAGTAGTGATTAAGTTCTTTTCAGGTTCTCTACCTATCATCGGGGGTGAATTTAAGATAGTTTAAGTTACTATTAAAAATAACTTTTAAGAATAAAAATAACTTAAATAATCGCATAATAGTGAATAAGTGTGTTTCAGGTCCATATAACCAACGAGGGGTGAATTTAAGCTAGTTTTAAGTTATTTTAAATACTAAAAAGTGATATGTAGTGTAAGTGTTTCCTCTACAGTCCCGTTACGATAGCAGCAGTTTGGTAAGATCTTTCCAGTTATGTATATATTATTTTTACCATGCCTGTATTTGTATGTATTTGTCTTTTCAGGCACATCGCAGCCGATTGTGTTTTATTTGATTTTTATTTTCAGGGGCAGAGTTTAATGTTTATTTTTATTATGCTTTTCAGCTTCTTTAGTTATCAATTTCGCGTCCCAACATGGGACCAATATATTTCTTCCCAGCCTCCTTATATCAATCTCGCGTCCCAACTTGGGACTAGTATTTTTCTCCGCCTTCTCTAGATATCAATTTCGCGTCCCAACGTGGGACGAGTATATCCTCCTTCCTTCTCTCTAGATATCAATTGGCCCCCAAAACGTGGGACATTTTAAAAACGGTAGTTTTTAACGAACCGCCCTGAGATTTATGTTTTGTTTGTAGATAGCTGTGTTTTTTTTTGAAGCGTGTAATTTTTAAGAATGATTTTTAGGTATATTTATTTTACTTATATTGAAATATTTATTTGTCGGGATACTTGAGCGTGTTTTAATAACTGTTGTTTTCACAGACCACGTGGAGATTTTCAGTTGTAGAAATTTATTACTGTTTTTATAGTTATGTTTTTTTGAGGTGGATTTTCTTTATATATTTTCGGTCGTTATATATGTATGCAATTATTGGATAGTAGAACGTGATGATGAAATTTGTGGTATACTTATAAAAATATGAGACTAGGTTTGTAGCGAATAATATAAATGATAATATGAGCCGCGGTAATATAGAATTGCTGTTATTTGTCAGCCCAGGAGTTAGATATTTATTTTATTTTTAAATATGTTAAATTAATAGAATATTTAGTACTATTTTTACGACGTCGGATAGCAGAGGATATGATAGCGTTTTTTATCGAATGAGATTTTTTATTGCAAATGGTCTAACGAGTATCTGAATAAATTGAACCTGTGTTCTACCAGGTCTATACACGTGGAACTGGCGCCCTAATAATAATAATATAACGATTGTTTGAAGATATCGTGACCTCACAGGAGGCTGTAATTATTATTGAATTTGTAGGTGAAGTTTTAGAAAAATAACTCTGTATATGAATATTGATGAATAATAACTCTGTAGGTGACGAATTTATTATAACTCTGACGAAGTATCGTGGATTATAATTCTGTAGGCAAAGCATAATTCTGTAGGTGAAGAATTTAAAATAACTCTGACGATGGAGGTGGAGAATAAATCTGTAGCTGATGAAGTTGTTGTGGTTTATAACTCTGACGATGAAGGTGAATTATAAATCTGTAGATCATGATATTATGGTGGTTTATAGCTCTGACGATGGATGATGATAATAAATCTTTAGTTAATGAAGCATGGTGGTTTATAGCTCTGACGATGAAAGTGGATAATAAATCTGTAGATGATGAAGTTATGGTGGTTTATAAGTCTGACGATGAAGGTGATTAGTAAATCTGTAGATGGTTTTGATGAGTAATAAAAATTCTGTGAATGAAGAATGAAGTTGTTTGGAGGATAGTGATGATCCCAATTATGTAGATTTTGCTGTAGTGGTTGTGGAGGCTGTATGTGCATAGAGAGGATGATGATGATGTAAAGACCGTGGAGGCTAATAGCGAGAAGATACGCATCATAAGAAGTAGGTAGTTCAGAATTCGCGTCGGAAGTAGAACTGGTAGTCGCGCCAAATACGTCGAGCAGTAGGAAGCTGATAGTTGATTAGATACGTAGGATGAAAGGAAGCAAGCAGATACGTCGATAGGTAGCAAGATGATGATGAAGATACGTCGGATGAAAGGAAGCAAGTATAAACGTCGAGAGGTAGCAAAATGATGATGATGATACGTCGGATGATGAGAAGATCCTGAGAAATTCGAAGAGAGAAGACCGGTAGTCGCGCCGGATCATGAGTTAGGTACGCCAGTAGTTGCGCTGAGTAGTAATGAGATGAATAGGTACGAAGAGGAGTAGAATTACGAATAAGAATACAATATAGACGATCTATGTGTTATTGGTAGGATTAGCCTCCCCGCAGATAAACTAGACGATTGATGATTCTCTCTATGTAGCATTGATAGACTCTACAGCCACTCGCAGTTTAATTCGCGCAGATTTGGATGGACATTTGACCCAAAGAGATAACGATTTGTAACGAAAGCAGAATTAGACTACTCGAAATCGAACGTTTAGATGAAAGGAATAAGTTTTAGTAGTAGCCGGTTAACGAAATGTAATAAGATGAAATAATGACGCAATGAGATGAGATCTTGACGAAGTAAGATAAGCTAACTATATAATAAGACGAGATAATGACGCAATATGATGAGATAATGACGTAATCGGATGAGATAATGATTTAAAAAGATGAGACAAAGACGTGATAATTGATAGGTAAATAGCAGAATACGGCGTGATGGATTTTTAGTGTGTTATATGCCTTTGGGAAAAAGTGCGGTATTTTTATTATTTAATTGAGAGGACAACGTTAAGTAAATCACAAAGGAAAATGAGATAACGGATGGACACGAATGAATCAGCCGACGAAGTAGAGGTATTAGATAAAGGCACTTGCGGAAGATGTTGTATTGCGATTGAAGATAGATAGGTACGAGCGTAAAACTATGTAAATGCGTTATGACGTTGAGTTATCGGAAATCGAATTGTATTATGGATAGTTGTTATACGGTTTTGTTTGTTCGATGGTTGGAAGCGATTGCGGTATGGTATTGGCCCCATTATAATTAAGGTGAAGCTTCTTCGCGATGCGGTTTTCTGGAAGCGATATTATGCGTTACATATACGTTTATCGGAAAAGAAAATGTTATTATGTAGAAAGAAGAATCGTGCGGTGGAAAGAAGAATCGTGTTTAGTCGTATACGTTCTTGCTCTGGTAATGCGTTTACTTTTGTCTGATTATGCGATATTTGGTTTCTTTTGTCTTTGCATGGATTATCTCGATCATAAAAGGAGAGGCGATTGATATTTCCATAGGTATTGTGATCGATATATTTCCATGCATTATGATATCAAAGAAACCCAAAAACCATTATTTTACTTCGGCCTAATGTATTTCTTCTATTAATTCTAGGAACGGATTATAGCGGCCCCCCAGGCCTTGTTCATATATTTAAGTATTGTCTTTTCTATTGAAAATAAATGTAAAATGCATCAAGCAGATTCCTGGAATCTTGGTTGGCACCCGGCGGTACGGATTGATTCTTCAGTTTAACCACCCCCCCCTCCCCTACTCCATGTTTCACCGGCGCTGGGTCGCCCTGCTGTAGTCGATCAGTTATCATTCGATAGTTGTGAGTGTGAGTTGTCATTCGGTAGGCGTCAGTGGTTGGTCGGGAGTTGTAGAGACCTGCGTGCGAGAGTGCGAGGTTGCTAGGCTATCGGACGGCCTTAGCAGTTTTTTTTTTCTAATTGTATAAAGTAGTGATTAAGTTCTTTTCAGGTTCTCTACCTATCATCGGGGGTGAATTTAAGATAGTTTAAGTTACTATTAAAAATAACTTTTAAGAATAAAAATAACTTAAATAATCGCATAATAGTGAATAAGTGTGTTTCAGGTCCATATAACCAACGAGGGGTGAATTTAAGCTAGTTTTAAGTTATTTTTAAATACTAAAAAGTGATATGTAGTGTAAGTGTTTCCTCTACAGTCCCGTTACGATAGCAGCAGTTTGGTAAGATCTTTCCAGTTATGTATATATTATTTTTACCATGCCTGTATTTGTATGTATTTGTCTTTTCAGGCACATCGCAGCCGATTGTGTTTTATTTGATTTTTATTTTCAGGGGCAGAGTTTAATGTTTATTTTTATTATGCTTTTCAGCTTCTTTAGTTATCAATTTCGCGTCCCAACATGGGACCAATATATTTCTTCCCAGCCTCCTTATATCAATCTCGCGTCCCAACTTGGGACTAGTATTTTTCTCCGCCTTCTCTAGATATCAATTTCGCGTCCCAACGTGGGACGAGTATATCCTCCTTCCTTCTCTCTAGATATCAATTGGCCCCCAAAACGTGGGACATTTTAAAAACGGTAGTTTTTAACGAACCGCCCTGAGATTTATGTTTTGTTTGTAGATAGCTGTGTTTTTTTTTGAAGCGTGTAATTTTTAAGAATGATTTTTAGGTATATTTATTTTACTTATATTGAAATATTTATTTGTCGGGATACTTGAGCGTGTTTTAATAACTGTTGTTTTCACAGACCACGTGGAGATTTTCAGTTGTAGAAATTTATTACTGTTTTTATAGTTATGTTTTTTTGAGGTGGATTTTCTTTATATATTTTCGGTCGTTATATATGTATGCAATTATTGGATAGTAGAACGTGATGATGAAATTTGTGGTATACTTATAAAAATATGAGACTAGGTTTGTAGCGAATAATATAAATGATAATATGAGCCGCGGTAATATAGAATTGCTGTTATTTGTCAGCCCAGGAGTTAGATATTTATTTTATTTTTAAATATGTTAAATTAATAGAATATTTAGTACTATTTTTACGACGTCGGATAGCAGAGGATATGATAGCGTTTTTTATCGAATGAGATTTTTTATTGCAAATGGTCTAACGAGTATCTGAATAAATTGAACCTGTGTTCTACCAGGTCTATACACGTGGAACTGGCGCCCTAATAATAATAATATAACGATTGTTTGAAGATATCGTGACCTCACAGGAGGCTGTAATTATTATTGAATTTGTAGGTGAAGTTTTAGAAAAATAACTCTGTATATGAATATTGATGAATAATAACTCTGTAGGTGACGAATTTATTATAACTCTGACGAAGTATCGTGGATTATAATTCTGTAGGCAAAGCATAATTCTGTAGGTGAAGAATTTAAAATAACTCTGACGATGGAGGTGGAGAATAAATCTGTAGCTGATGAAGTTGTTGTGGTTTATAACTCTGACGATGAAGGTGAATTATAAATCTGTAGATCATGATATTATGGTGGTTTATAGCTCTGACGATGGATGATGATAATAAATCTTTAGTTAATGAAGCATGGTGGTTTATAGCTCTGACGATGAAAGTGGATAATAAATCTGTAGATGATGAAGTTATGGTGGTTTATAAGTCTGACGATGAAGGTGATTAGTAAATCTGTAGATGGTTTTGATGAGTAATAAAAATTCTGTGAATGAAGAATGAAGTTGTTTGGAGGATAGTGATGATCCCAATTATGTAGATTTTGCTGTAGTGGTTGTGGAGGCTGTATGTGCATAGAGAGGATGATGATGATGTAAAGACCGTGGAGGCTAATAGCGAGAAGATACGCATCATAAGAAGTAGGTAGTTCAGAATTCGCGTCGGAAGTAGAACTGGTAGTCGCGCCAAATACGTCGAGCAGTAGGAAGCTGATAGTTGATTAGATACGTAGGATGAAAGGAAGCAAGCAGATACGTCGATAGGTAGCAAGATGATGATGAAGATACGTCGGATGAAAGGAAGCAAGTATAAACGTCGAGAGGTAGCAAAATGATGATGATGATACGTCGGATGATGAGAAGATCCTGAGAAATTCGAAGAGAGAAGACCGGTAGTCGCGCCGGATCATGAGTTAGGTACGCCAGTAGTTGCGCTGAGTAGTAATGAGATGAATAGGTACGAAGAGGAGTAGAATTACGAATAAGAATACAATATAGACGATCTATGTGTTATTGGTAGGATTAGCCTCCCCGCAGATAAACTAGACGATTGATGATTCTCTCTATGTAGCATTGATAGACTCTACAGCCACTCGCAGTTTAATTCGCGCAGATTTGGATGGACATTTGACCCAAAGAGATAACGATTTGTAACGAAAGCAGAATTAGACTACTCGAAATCGAACGTTTAGATGAAAGGAATAAGTTTTAGTAGTAGCCGGTTAACGAAATGTAATAAGATGAAATAATGACGCAATGAGATGAGATCTTGACGAAGTAAGATAAGCTAACTATATAATAAGACGAGATAATGACGCAATATGATGAGATAATGACGTAATCGGATGAGATAATGATTTAAAAAGATGAGACAAAGACGTGATAATTGATAGGTAAATAGCAGAATACGGCGTGATGGATTTTTAGTGTGTTATATGCCTTTGGGAAAAAGTGCGGTATTTTTATTATTTAATTGAGAGGACAACGTTAAGTAAATCACAAAGGAAAATGAGATAACGGATGGACACGAATGAATCAGCCGACGAAGTAGAGGTATTAGATAAAGGCACTTGCGGAAGATGTTGTATTGCGATTGAAGATAGATAGGTACGAGCGTAAAACTATGTAAATGCGTTATGACGTTGAGTTATCGGAAATCGAATTGTATTATGGATAGTTGTTATACGGTTTTGTTTGTTCGATGGTTGGAAGCGATTGCGGTATGGTATTGGCCCCATTATAATTAAGGTGAAGCTTCTTCGCGATGCGGTTTTCTGGAAGCGATATTATGCGTTACATATACGTTTATCGGAAAAGAAAATGTTATTATGTAGAAAGAAGAATCGTGCGGTGGAAAGAAGAATCGTGTTTAGTCGTATACGTTCTTGCTCTGGTAATGCGTTTACTTTTGTCTGATTATGCGATATTTGGTTTCTTTTGTCTTTGCATGGATTATCTCGATCATAAAAGGAGAGGCGATTGATATTTCCATAGGTATTGTGATCGATATATTTCCATGCATTATGATATCAAAGAAACCCAAAAACCATTATTTTACTTCGGCCTAATGTATTTCTTCTATTAATTCTAGGAACGGATTATAGCGGCCCCCCAGGCCTTGTTCATATATTTAAGTATTGTCTTTTCTATTGAAAATAAATGTAAAATGCATCAAGCAGATTCCTGGAATCTTGGTTGGCACCCGGCGGTACGGATTGATTCTTCAGTTTAACCACCCCCCCCTCCCCTACTCCATGTTTCACCGGCGCTGGGTCGCCCTGCTGTAGTCGATCAGTTATCATTCGATAGTTGTGAGTGTGAGTTGTCATTCGGTAGGCGTCAGTGGTTGGTCGGGAGTTGTAGAGACCTGCGTGCGAGAGTGCGAGGTTGCTAGGCTATCGGACGGCCTTAGCAGTTTTTTTTTCTAATTGTATAAAGTAGTGATTAAGTTCTTTTCAGGTTCTCTACCTATCATCGGGGGTGAATTTAAGATAGTTTAAGTTACTATTAAAAATAACTTTTAAGAATAAAAATAACTTAAATAATCGCATAATAGTGAATAAGTGTGTTTCAGGTCCATATAACCAACGAGGGGTGAATTTAAGCTAGTTTTAAGTTATTTTTAAATACTAAAAAGTGATATGTAGTGTAAGTGTTTCCTCTACAGTCCCGTTACGATAGCAGCAGTTTGGTAAGATCTTTCCAGTTATGTATATATTATTTTTACCATGCCTGTATTTGTATGTATTTGTCTTTTCAGGCACATCGCAGCCGATTGTGTTTTATTTGATTTTTATTTTCAGGGGCAGAGTTTAATGTTTATTTTTATTATGCTTTTCAGCTTCTTTAGTTATCAATTTCGCGTCCCAACATGGGACCAATATATTTCTTCCCAGCCTCCTTATATCAATCTCGCGTCCCAACTTGGGACTAGTATTTTTCTCCGCCTTCTCTAGATATCAATTTCGCGTCCCAACGTGGGACAAGTATATTCTCCGTCTTTCTCTAGATATCAAGGAAATTAAAATGATTTTGAATAAGCGATATATTTACCCTTTGATAAGTTATAACTAACTGCACAACAGGCAAACCATAGAAAACAGCGACAGTTATCACATTCCACAAATACTGGTTGGATTGTCTTGTAAGTGCCGCAACATCTCTTTTACATAACTCATTTACATAAACCTGCTGAATTTCTGTTCCATCCATGGAAGTGGTCCTTGTACGTCCTATAAAGAAAAAATTTATCTTAAAATAACCACTGGCAAATAATAAAACTAGCTTATGAGGCTAATGTTGAAAAGCTGAATATAAGTTGAATCTTAGTTTCAGTAGTGATAAAATTAAATTAAAATTACATAGCAATCCAATAGGCGTGATGACAGTAAGAAAAAATCATTGAAATTATGATTTTATAAAATAAAATATGTTATAAAGATTTGAAAAAATATATTTATTTTCATTTTAAAAGAGCGAATAATATTAATATTATTAAAATAAAAATACAAAATATGTTTGTCCGCCATTTTATGTGAAACACCAATCAGAGCGCATGACGTCACCATATTGTTACTGTCAATTGTGTTTGTTACTGTCAACTGTAGTGTTGTTCGAAATGGCTATTTTTTTCATAACAAGCTATATGGAATATGCTGCTTATTTTTAACATGCTATTTTTATTTATTGATTTATTTGGGACGATAAACCAAATAATATCGCTATCCGCTCTATTGAATCGTTGACGCATCTGTTATAACACGCACCGAGTATTGTAACGTGGTGGAGAATATTTAACGTTTCAGAAATAAATAACTTGGTGGCTTTCATTGCTTGATTATAAAATAAAATGATGTTATTATATTGTTTGTGGGAGTTGTACAGTGTTACATGAGGTTGAAATGGAAATACACAATGTATTATGATGAATCTAATATACATATGGGATAATAGGCATGATGACTAATTTTGAAAAACTATCTCACGATGTTTTTACGCATTCACTGTTTTCAAATATATATACATTTCTACATAAAATAAAGGTTTAGTAGCAAAAATCGCCATTTTAAAATCAAATTTGACATTTACGCCAAAAAACGCTTGTAGTATCATGGCGGCTGCCGACCCTGACGATGACGTCACGATATTGTAAACTGCATATCACTACTATATGTAATATATGTATTCTAGGACGATTTGTGTATTTATAATCAATTCAAAAGTGCATAAGTGTTGTGCGGTCCCTAAATGTACAAACACGACGAAAAAAACACCTACTGAGGTATATGTTTTCGTCCCACGCGAAAAAAAAGAGAAATAAGTGATTAAATTTCGCATGGCGAGACATAAGTGTATTTTATTAAGTACGCGTTTACAATGAAGTACAGTATTTGTTCCCCCACTTTTAGCTCTCAATAATATAATATTTACCATTATTTAGGCAATAAGCATAAAAAGAACTTCATTAATGTCCAAACGTCAAAATAGGCCGTCATACGTTTCCCGCGTATGTTTTTAGCTTATGAACACATAATGTAGAGAGAAGAAGGAGCATATTTTATCGATTTTCGAGATGTAAGTTGTATTTAAATTACAGATAAATAAAGTACTTATATGTACTTATTATTAAGTTTTTACGTTTCGAAATTCTGATGAACAAAAGTCTTTGTTCGACGCAAAGAAATATCCGACCATCAAAAGTTCCATTCTAGTTAAGAGTAGTTAAGACAGGCAGAAAAATAACTACTATGGCTGCTATTGCTAAAAATAACGATAGCAGATAAATATAGCTTGTTATTAACACAATACAAATAACGAGCGCTATGTAATAATTCGTATGCTGCTAAAATTGTAACGATGTTTTAAAACGCATGCTTCGCGTAATCGCCGTCGTTTCGCGAATCGCTTCATTGCATGAAAAAAATATAGCTTGCTAGTTTAGTTTGGCAGTGACCAGCATCATAACATGTCGAACGTTCGTCAGCTCACCATCGCGTGACAAAATTGTAGAATACTAAAACTAAATTAGTTTACCATACGTTGCGAGCGTTCATTATTTATTTATTTATTCAATAAGAACTAAGTTACATACAAAATACATTGAAATGGAAATACACAATGTATTATGATGAATCTAATATACATATGGGATAATTGTTATGATTCATATACATATTATGATTAATATATTAAAAAAAAATAGAATGTTATGTAATAGGTGTGATGACTGTAAGAAAAAATCATTGAAATTATGATTTTAAAAAATAAAATAGGTTATAAAGATTTAAAAAATGTACTTATTTTCATTTTAAAGGAGTGAATAATAATATTATAAATATAAAAATACAAAATGTGTTAGTCCGCCATTTTATGAGAAAAAACAATCAGAGCGCACGACGTCATAGTATGGTTGCGTCAATTCTTCTGATAGTCTTCAATACAATATACGCATTAATTGTCGGTCTGGACAATGTTTATTTTGGTGTTTTTGATATATTAATATTTTAATTAGGTACTTAAAACTAAAACAAAACAATAAAATAGCAATGGAACAAGGATTCATCAAAGCAAATAGTTTCAATTTACCTAGATACTCGCCTACCTATCGGGGGATACTATGGGCCGGTATTACAGTGTCAGTTTAAGAGCTAAACTCAAGTTTCACAAAAATATAGCGTATTACAGTGTCCGTTTAGACCTAATCTTCCCTCAAATATGTCACTAAAACGACAAATATTTAACTCAACGTTTCTGGCAGATTAAGTACTTAACTGTGAGTCAACTGTCATTTGCTAGGCAACTCGTGTAGTTTCAGTTTCTATCACTAGAGGCGTTAGGCAACGGGTGTAGTTTCAGTATTGTATCACTAAAGGCGTTAGTTGTATCGACGGTGGCGCCACACAACAAAACAAACTGACAGCCGTATTGAACATGGGCATTTAAAAGCATTATTTTGGTGAAAAAAATGAAATTTACCATGTTGGATAATAAAACAATGGTATTTAAAGTCGTAGCGTCCCGTTTTGTATTTCGTATTATTTGAGGTTATTTAAATTTGACAGATAATAACCACAGAAAAAGTGAAATATGTCTATAATTGAAGATTTAGTAACTGACATGTTATATTGCACTGTAATACGGAAATGGATTCAATCTCCCCTTAACATTAATCTTGAGTTTAACAAACTCAATGAGTTGAGGGCCGACTGTAATATCGGGCCTAAGTTTATTGTATTTTGTATGTAACTTAGTTCTTATTGAATAAATAAATAAATAATGAACGCTCGCAACGTATGGTAAACTAATTTAGTTTTAGTATTCTACAATTTTGTCACGCGATGGTGAGCTGACGAACGTTCGACATGTTATGATGCTGGTCACTGCCAAACTAAACTAGCAAGCTATATTTTTTTCATGCAATGAAGCGATTCGCGAAACGACGGCGATTACGCGAAGCATGCGTTTTAAAACATCGTTACAATTTTAGCAGCATACGAATTATTACATAGCGCTCGTTATTTGTATTGTGTTAATAACAAGCTATATTTATCTGCTATCGTTATTTTTAGCAATAGCAGCCATAGTAGTTATTTTTCTGCCTGTCTTAACTACTCTTAACTAGAATGGAACTTTTGATGGTCGGATATTTCTTTGCGTCGAACAAAGACTTTTGTTCATCAGAATTTCGAAACGTAAAAACTTAATAATAAGTACTTATAAGTACTTTATTTATCTGTAATTTAAATACAACTTACATCTCGAAAATCGATAAAATATGCTCCTTCTTCTCTCTACATTATGTGTTCATAAGCTAAAAACATACGCGGGAAACGTATGACGGCCTATTTTGACGTTTGGACATTAATGAAGTTCTTTATATGCTTATTGCCTAAATAATGGTAAATATTATATTATTGAGAGCTAAAAGTGGGGGAACAAATACTGTACTTCATTGTAAACGCGTACTTAATAAAATACACTTATGTCTCGCCATGCGAAATTTAATCACTTATTTCTCTTTTTTTTCGCGTGGGACGAAAACATATACCTCAGTAGGTGTTTTTTTCGTCGTGTTTGTACATTTAGGGACCGCACAACACTTATGCACTTTTGAATTGATTATAAATACACAAATCGTCCTAGAATACATATATTACATATAGTAGTGATATGCAGTTTACAATATCGTGACGTCATCGTCAGGGTCGGCAGCCGCCATGATACTACAAGCGTTTTTTGGCGTAAATGTCAAATTTGATTTTAAAATGGCGATTTTTGCTACTAAACCTTTATTTTATGTAGAAATGTATATATATTTGAAAACAGTGAATGCGTAAAAACATCGTGAGATAGTTTTTCAAAATTAGTCATCATGCCTATTGCAATATTCAATATGATGAAATACTATTGAATATTTATAAAATGTCTATATAAAATTTATTATTAACAAAAAAGTACCTACATTATTCAATCAACGAGAATCAATATTTTTTACCATCAGTGTTATTTATTATACAGCGTTAAAACCAGATTATTTATCTACATGAATTAAAAATAAAAACATCCTATTATTTTTATTTATAAAATACATATGGATATACAAAATACATACGGATTCCGAAATTGGTGGCTGCAATATCTAAAGCTGAATGTAATATGGTAGGACTATCAACATTATCGCAGTTGCCATTTTCTAAAATAGAAAAACAGTTGAGTAATCACATGTAATAAATCTAAAAGAACTATAATGGTACACAAAGAACTTTGAGAGCATAGTTTTTAATTCCTGAATGAAATTTTATTGTTATATAAAATTAAAATTGTTCAATATTTGAAGAATTTTTTTAAACTAAAACATGTAATTTTCAAATTAAATTATGTTGTTTTGGCTTTACACTATAATATAAACAAAAGCAGATAGGTTTGTTTAAATATGCTATTGATATGTATGAATTTACAGTAAGATTGTAGAAGTAGCTCACCACCAATGACTTGTTCTCCGTCGATGAATTCCATACTCATTGGTGTATTTCTATGGCAAATCAATCCCACTAAAAATATTAAATATAATCCAACGATAATAGATATAAGTAGGACTACGCCAATCCAATAATCTCGATAGCTAATACTTGGTAATATTGTCAAAGTCATTTCCTTTACTCGTGCCATTCTGTTTATAACAGTCCATCTGGATTGATCGAAATCGGACACTTTCCATGTAAAAAAACTAGATTTTCTTTCTAATGATGCATTTTTACTCAAGGCCCCACAATCATAATCATTAGCCTTGATAACTAAAACCACATAGAAACCAAGAGGATATTTATCTTGCTGAAAAAAAAGATACATAATTGGTAACTTCGTTTCTATTTAATTTCTATAAAAACACCCGATAAAATATTGATTTACGAAATATTATTTCACACAGTAAGTTAAAATTACTGAATAAATGAATTGTGGTGTGTAACACAAATAAAATCAAACCAACGTGCCACTGTTCATAGGTTTAAAATTGCGCATGCGCAGCCAAATACAACGGGCAGATACCATATTTTTTAAGTAGATAGTTATTTTATTTTTACCTTTATGTTAAACTCTAATAAACAACAATTCAGTGAGTTGATTCTTTTATTTAAAACCTCTCATGTAAATACCTTGACATTATGTGATAAACATGTTTTGAATTAATTGATTAAACACGCCATAATTTGTTTTAATAGTGTAGTATTACAGGGGCGAGAAATGTACTTAGTGCTAAATTCTTTAATGATATGTGATTTGTTTGTGAATATGAACTTTTTTATTGTAATTTAATATTTTTATTGTAATTTTAACAATTACTGTAAGTAATATTATGTTTACCTCGGCTGCAGGATGAAACTTTATCTATTACAGAAATCGAATATATTGTGATGTTGTATTTTTCATCCTGCAATTGATGGTATGGCCCATCAGCGGAGACCTATAATTGACTGTTTAATTGTTATCCTAATTGAAAAACTGCTGTTGGTCTCCCAAAGAATTGTAAAATAAAAAAATAATTTAATTCATTCAAGTAAATTAAACTCATACTAATCCTAAAGGATGTATGTATTTCAAATGGAAAAATTCAGCTAATTCCCTTATTTTAATCTAAAATGTTATTGCTAAAAATAATTTGAAATGTTGGTAATTTTTATAAAAGTACTCAAAAAATATAAAATAGTAATAATTACTTACAGTTACTGTAATACCTCCTTTTCTGCTGGCCGAGGCATAAAAACCTTCATATGAAATATCACGTTCCGTATCAAAAACTGGACACTGAAATCATGATATACTAAATAAATAACAATAATAAATACTAAAGCATTCATTAAGAAGATACAAAAGTGAAAGGCAATCTTGGTTTCACTAATCCAGCTCCACAAGCACAGGCGAACAGAACACCAGTCGAATAGGAGAGCCACACGGTCTTGCGACCATGTACGCGGGCTTGAAGGGCCCCTTTATGACTCGAGTCACACTCACCACTCACCCACCAACCTCCAACTGATGCTCTGATCCCCTGCACAACCAAATCCAATAGGACGCGGACAATGCTGCTTTTACCACCCTATCCAGAATTTCTTTTATTTTACCCCTAGGGAGACCTGGGACCTTAAATTAGGAATATAAAGACTTTGCGGGCAGGCCTCTCGCCCCCACCTCATTTTTTTAAACCATTTCGAACTGTTTTATGTAACAGTTCCTTGTACTTGTTTAACTTGTATTGGTAGTCTTTTGGAATAGTAAATAATTATCGTCAGATAGATATATATATATCTCTGTCTCTTTTTCCATTTTTAGTTCCCGCCCGCACCTTTCAGGGGACGCTACCACCGTGAAACCATTATTAAAAAATATTTTCACCTGTTATTTATGATATTATTATTTTCTAAAGTTTGGTATTAAAAAATATTTTTTTTACTTTCGAAATAGTTTTTAAATGAAAAATGAATACTTCTATATTTTATGAATATTAAAAAGCGTCAAATCATTATGCTAAATTACAATTTTAGTAATACACTATGGGAAAATATTTTATTATATGGCAATATAGTTAACATTCAGTGTTGAAAAGTTGAAAATGAATCGCCATTTTTGTTTGGCGTTTGTTGTCATTGCTGTTGTCGTTAAAGTTATCTCGAATTGTGTTAAAAAATGGAAAACTTGAAGAAAACATCCCATTGCTATTGTAGTGTTGGTTCGTGTAACTCAAAGGATTTGACACAAACAATTCCGTTTTCCATTCATTCACGATTGAAGCACATTGTTACGATGGATGGATCATTTTATGTTGAAATGAAGAACTACGTCTCGCTGAAGTAAATAAAACAAGTGTGTTAATTGTGTAAAAAAGACAATATGTTGATTGAACCGTTCGAGGAGATGCCAGCACACGGCACTTAAGTGTTTAAAATTGAGTCAATTAAGTATATTTTCTTTTTATCGTATTTTCACTACACAATTTATCATAGTATTCATATATTTGTATATGCTGCCATATGTAGATTGTTTTTATTACTAATAAAAAATAAAAATAAAGTTTTTTTTTAATTAAAAAAAAAATTACCTAAATTAATTATTCATTGCTCCTTTTTGTATTCTTCCTCATAATGCTTGAATAACTTTAAAAAAATATGTTATTCAAGCATTATGGAGGATGAATATGCAAAGGAGCAATGGAATACAACAAATTAATAAACTAGTTGCATGTAACACATGAGATCCAACTGTCGATAGCGATCATATGTATAGTTGAAGAATAAGTACCAAACTATAAAATCATTAATCCAAATTATTGAATATTTTAAGATACTTGGTTTTCTATACAACACATGTAGGTATGTATGTTAAGATAGGACAGTATGGAGGTCAGTCCTTTTCTCCTACCCGGAATATGAAAACAGCATGATGGTTTGTATGTATGTTTGGAGATTTAGTATCAAACTATTAAATCTTCTTACATATTGTGTATAGGCGACTACCGTACAAATTGTATGAAGCAATGTCGTCACTAAATTCAATTTTTATAAAAATTGTTAATTAAATTTGAGATTTACTTCTACAATATTAATATTTTTTATACAAAATTAAATTATCTAGTTGGGGTGTTTCGGCTTTTTTCGATATTTTTAAAAAATTTGGAAATATAGTCAGTTAAACTCATA
This sequence comes from Molanna angustata, assembly GCA_963576475.1. NCBI lineage: Eukaryota > Metazoa > Arthropoda > Insecta > Trichoptera > Molannidae > Molanna > Molanna angustata. The sequence continues at coordinate 19,484,770 of OY754965.1, read as the reverse complement.
AATTTATCATAAAAAAAATTTTTTTCTTAATAAAAAATGTTTGAGAAACCCTGGATTTTTTTTAAAAAAACCATTTTGAGATTTTGTATTTGTCTATGTTTATACCAATTTTCAGCGTTCTAGCTTTTATGGTTTCTGAGATATATGGAAAAATAAAGTAAAAATTCAAAAGTTTATAACCCCTGACTGAAACTAAAATTCAAAATTCTGAGTATAAAAGTTTTGTAGGCCTATAACTGTTTATATATTCTGAAATTTTGGGCTCTGTAAATTGAGCGGATAAAAAGTTATAAGGGGGGGGGGACACACACACACAGACACACGAAATTTTCTACTCCGAATTCTGAGTAAATCCGTGTATGGAACATATATGCTGCGAAGCCTCTAAGTTGGTGTTTTTTGACTTCAAAGTTGGAAAAGCCGTGAAAAAAGTAGACCTCTGCATACAATTCTCCCGTATCCTGGCTTGAAACATTGTCGATATGTTAAGAGAACAAAGTTCTCCTGAACAAATCGACAGTTGGAATATTTGAATATCCCGCCTGCAGGGTGGGCCCGCCTCCCCAAAGCTTTTTTACCCGCAACTATAGATGGCAGTACTAGCGAACACAGTTTGTATGGTAGCTTCTATAGTTAGTGTATTCTATGAGTCAGGCCTAAGAGTTAAGACGCAGATCTCCTTTGGAAGGGAATATCTCTCATATCTATCAGGATATTCCAGTCATCTGACTTCCTAATTATTGATACCGATTTCTTTGTTGTAGGTCTGACTTCTTGTCCCTTTTTTACAAATGTTACAACTGACCGTTTCTATATGGTTAATCCTATGAAGAAATAAAAAAGAAAATATTAAATGATAAAAATCAAAACTTACCGAGGCATTTTGGATTGAAATTAACATGCAGATGTCATCATTGGAATCAATTTGAATCAATACTGTTTTCTTGGTTTCATCCAACATCTTGTTCATAGACTTTTTGAAAACATTTCTTGCATATTCCCATGCATAATAACTATTATTCGATTTAGTATTATTATTCAAATCAGATTCTACTTGTTGTTTTTGTATAGTTACTAGAGGTTTTTTTGTATCACCTACAGATTCTAAATCTAAAACTCCATTTAGCAGGCCAGATTCAAATGAATAAAAATAAATAATTGGTTCTGAAGGACTGGCTGTAAGTTTTTTGAAAGTATTGAAATTCAAATAGAAATCCTGGACAAGGTCTACTTTCAAAGTATAATTTATATCTATAATACTAGATGTGGATATGTGAATGATTGGATGGTTCTGGAACCCATTATCACTGGAATCTAAAAAAAACAAAAGCTTGAAAACAAAAATATTTTAATATAAATTGATGGTAATTATAATGATTGTCTAGGAAACTATTATGCGTTTATTTATGTAATGAACCAAAATAATCTAGTATTCAGAGACTTCAGTTTGATTCAAAGCAGAAAAGAAATAATATTAACACAAAATTATCAAAAACAAATATCTTGGTTGATGGTTAAAAGTAAAAAAAACTCACCGATCATAGTGAATTAGGTTACTACAACATCACTTACAAAGAGAAAATTTTCCTTTATTGGGAGTGTAATAACCGTGATATTAAGAGATGGACCTATCCAACATTGCAGAGATTAATCATTCACCTTACTCTGGTGGTCCTTATGGTCCATATACTTGCATCCTGCTTGCCGCACACATGTACATTTATACAAGAGAAAAGGGGAGAAACTACTTACTCTCTGCTATTGCTTATAATCTATATGAATGAATCTAAACTCTATTTCTTTGGAAACATGAAAAATAAGTGAGAATAACTATTTGCTCAAGCTGTGGTCAAGCAGAAATAAGTTTTAATTTTATAACAAATCAATATACTCATAAGCCGAGGAGCTACAACACATTATTCTAATTTGTCACAGAAATAAGATTTAAGTAGTAGTCAGTAAAATACAATTTGATAATAAATGCTTACTGTTTTTTGATTTGCGAGATTCAAGAAAGAAATTTTTATTTGGACACAATGTTCTTGAAACACTGGACACCTCTCTTCCATCTATAATAAGAGGTAATTGCCATGACAGAACACCTGCAAATAAATAAAATTGGCCAAATTTAATGACTTTTTAGAGTGTCATTGCATATTGCAGAATAATCAGTTTGAAATAACTAAATGTTGACTAAAAGTTCTGCAGTATAATGTGCAAAAGCAATATGACAAATAAAAAATAATTATAACTGGTAAATTATTAAGATATCTTATAAACAAACATTTATATAGTATACCAGTCTCATGAGAGGTTTAGGACCAACGAGACAAGTATTATTTGAAAAACAAATTACTTCTTTCATAAATAATACTACATTTATATTATTTTAAATTCACAATTATATTTATTACACATCTCTATTTAATGTGGCAAGTATTACATATCAAAATTTCTTACCCTTCTGCTGTCTCGCCATTATGAATATGGGAAATGTTGTATTAGCACTATTACTGGAAATCGATATTCTTGCAGGATACTCCGAATCAAATAACTGCAATTGATCAACAAATTATACTATCTGCATAAAAAAACATCATGCTTACTTAAGTACATATTAAAAAAGACTGATCCTTTTTCAGAAGATACCTTACAGATGGGTGAACTTCTTTTGGATGCAATTTATTTATTTCTCATACGGCATGTATTGCCTTTTACAAACATAAATTAAAATATACATAGGTACTGAGAAAAAACAAAGAGACTAAAAACAATAATACATTAAAGTAAAAGGAAACAAAAAAAAGAAAACATAATACAAAGTTAATAAAACAATATGTGAAGCAACTAAATATAAAAAAGATAGGTATATACAAATAAAATTTGAACACAAATCAGCAGAAGAAACAGTGCAACTTAAAAATACATTTGTTTACAGGAATATTTACAAAAGAAAAAAAAAAGAAAAATAATATTACATAGATAGTCAAGATTCATTCATTACATAATATAATCATTTCATTATATGAAACAACAAACTCTTGTATGCACCATAACCCAATGCAAAGACATCCTTATTCAAGGTAACACCCGAGCACTCATTGAGCGCGCAGCTACTCAGTTACTTTCTTCTGTTGCAGATTGGGGTATAAGTCATAGACTCAATTTCGCACCTAAGAAGACGTATGGGTTAGTGTTAAAAGGCGTAATGAAAAGTCCTCCCTCAATCAAATTTATCAATACGCGTGTAATATTTAAGGATAGGGTCAAAGTTTTGGGTGTTACACTAGATAGAGGCCTAACTTTCCAATACCATGTTCGTGCTGTATCCGATAGTGCAAAAATAGCCTTCCAAAAGACAGTAACAAGACTGTTTTACAACGCTACCTTTCTGAGTATTATGTGTTATGCCGCTCCTTGTTGGGCTCATCGTTGTGAAACCCAATACATTAGACGTCTGCTGCTTTCTGGACAGCGCTTCGCTCTAATAGCTTTAGCAAAGGCTTACAGAACCTGCGCTACCGACACACTTTCTATTCTCACAGGTATGGCTCCCCTTGATCTGGAAACACAGCGACGAGCTTCAATTCACAACCTGTATAGAGGCCGAAGCTCAATTTTGGGTGGTGTTTCTCTCCCACCTGTAAATTTACCCACAGTTCGTGGAGAGATTGAGAACTTGGCCCGGAGTTCTCTTTTAGATGCTTGGCAACGTCGCTGGTCTTCTTCTTCCGTGGGCAGACTGACATTTTTATTTCTTCCTGATGTGAGGACTCGAATTTATTCCTCGTGGATTGTTCCCGATTATTGGACCACGCAATTCCTTACTGGACACGGCAGTTTCAAAAGTTATCTCTTTCGTTTTCACTTATCCGATTCGTCCTCATGTCAGCTTTGTGATAACCCTGAACAGACTTCTGAGCATATCCTATGGGAATGCACTAACTTCTCCGTGTCAACTTTCCGACGAGAACTCTACGACGATGTCCGAGGTAATTTCTTTGGACCCATTGGACATGCGGACCTTGTAGCCACGAAGAGCAACTTTAGGGCTTTCAAGACTTTCTGTCTTAAATTCGGTGCACTATTATCTTCACTATCACTAAGCAATGAGCCAGTTGTTTCAACATGATTAGCTCTCTTTAGCACATTAAGTGCAGTGTCTGCAAGGTTTTAGAGTTCTCCGGACTCTTCGTATGTTCTTTATGTGTTCTTTCAGAGTTTTGCAAGGGGCCGTTATTAGTCCCCATAAGCAGAACGGGTGGTGGTGGGGGAAGAAATTACATCTACATTCCTTGTATATCCCTCATCCAGGAAAATATAATTTCATTTACATGTTCATTTTAGAAAGCTACTGCCTCTTCTCTTTTATAACTTATTTTCTCATAAAATTTTATACTAACACACATATTCCTAAACAGATGCTTATTTTGTACCTTCAATAAGTGCCATGATTCATTCACTTAACAAAAGATCAAGGTAACACCTACCATTATATCATATCTTTTAAGAAGAAAGAGAATCAGTAAATGATCACCACACATTCCTATCCTAACAAATATTCAATCATACACCATTTTGATACACATATCTCAGCAATCTTGTTTCTACCTTATTCATCTTGTTTCTGTGCATCTTCTACCATACCCAAGATTTCGTAGTTTTTCAAATCAACGAATTTCAGCCCGTTTGGAAAAAAATCCAATATGATCATTGTTGCTTTTGATTGACATGCTAATCCAGTGAACAAACTGCACTGTCACCAGTCCATCTGCTAAACTATAAATATCTGTTTAAACTAGGAATGTTTAGAATATCTTTGAGAAACATTGTTAGAAATAGTCATGAATAGATCCCATACTTATTTAGATAGAAATTTCATTAAAGAAAATTTTCCTTGTGAAAACTTTGAATTTAGAGACTGATGCAAATAAATGAATTATAAAGGAACCAAAGTAAGAGTAATGTTATCACAGAATACCTCAATATTTTCGTGGAAATATGTAATTAGGTACCTACATATTTATGAATACCATAAAATCACATTTGTATCTATTGATATATCAATATAAATATTAAAGTATATCTATGAATATCCATAAGTTATCTATTCTCAATTTCCTATTCAAATAAAACTAATACGCACATAAACACACCTTTTCACATTAAAAGATAATATTACTATAAAGTATATCAAAGTACATGTGTGTATTTGAATAAATATTTATTTACCTTCATACATTTTTAGCTTTATATGCCTTTAGAAATAAAATTATCAAAGTCTTTGATTGACTGGGTTTCTCGAAAAATCTCATATAACTTAAAATTTCATATAACTTATATATATCTAAAATATGTGGCGACTTCTTTTACATCAGAAAAAAAAATTTATATAGTAAGTACCCAATAATAGCCAGAGCTTTATAATAAAATATGCTTTACTGTCTCCTTTTTTAAATTATTAATAACTAGTTTTTTATACCCGGAGTTGCTCGAGAAGGTAAATGTGAAGCAATGTGCTAACGAATCAAGAAAATCGTTTTCGTAATTTTGAACTGTTTATTTGTTATGATGAATTCAGAATAAGCAAAAAATATCCAATACAATAAATAAAAATTAACAAAAATAAGTTAGTTTTTTTAAAAACAGGCCCGGGACGGAGGTCCCTTCCCTTCAATCTCAAATAATGTAAACAGAAGTGGTTTGAAATTTCAGTAGGATTGGACTGGGAAAGAAATATCAGCAAGATTAGATTTCAAAAGTGGCTTTATAATTTGAATGAATTAAAGCATTATGAAGAGTTCAGTGTTGGCCACAACCCCCATGTTCTTATATATTGTTATATTAAGTGTGAAAAGAGTATTTAAAGTTTCCGCTTGTGCCATCGATCGTTGAATGAATTCCAAGTACAATTTTTTTATTAATTTGTTTATGAGAAAAATATATAAACAAACAAAATTTTTGATAATTATTAAATAAATAATTAAAAATCATACACGTATAGAAGTGCATTTTTACATGAATAACATACATTTGCAAGTATAACTTGGCGTTTGAGTGAAAAACATTGAAATTATTAAATTTAATTTTAATGTTTTTCGTATTTATAAAATGTAAAAATTTTATAAGGAAATTTGACATTTTATATATGAACAAATACATCAAACTATATAACTACTAACAGCATCTACCGGGAACAAGAAGTACTATGCTGGTTTTATTCATAGACAAAAAATATATATACCTAGACGGCGTACCTGATAATTAAAGTGAGTTTAAAATTTTTGCGCGCTTTATTTCTTGGCTGGCAATAAATTGTGGTTTTTCATACATTTTTCCATAACTTTTCCGTTTTTTTCAATAATATTTCGAATTGGTGATTTTTATTTAGTAAAAGTGGACATATTTATCAAATAAAGGATATTATTTATTGTTTTCATTAATTTGTTTGTTTTTTTTTTTGTGTTATTTATAAATTATATCACTTTTTGTAAAATGTGTGAAGTTTCTTTTTTGTGTGAAAGCAAACTTTGAAACTTTTAAAGTTTAATAAATAAAGTTATATACGATATTTTTTTACTAGCGACGATATTTTAGATTATTTACGATCGATATTCATAGTAATAGTTTATTTTGGTGCGTGATATTGTCTTTTATTTAAAGTGCCCGTTTCATGTTCTGGATATGGATGTACTTATCGACAGACACAACAAAGGAGATAATATACAAATGCACAGGTAATCATTTTGGTATTTTGAAATTGAAAAATATGAAATAAAACAGATATAGGTTAAGTTAAGATGAAATAATTTTAATATTAATTCATAATTAAACTGATTAACTAGGATTTAACTGTTGTTTCTTGGGATGTCAAGAAACAACAGTTGTTGTTTCGTTTCAGAGCTCAATATTTAAATAAGTACATACATACCATCACAAATGGTAACCAGCGACGGGTGTGCAATACCTTATAAAAGGAAGCACCACATACCTATAATGGCAGATTTTATAATTACTACAAAGCATATACCTATTCACTCACTGTTAAAAATTCAATCTAAATAAATTAAATCACTTAGAATGTTTCTATTAACAAATGAGATATGTAAAACGGTTGAAAACTAAAAATTATTTAGAAAGGAATGCAGGAAGGGGCTGCCAAAGGAAAAATCTGTGACATACAAATCGCTTAATCCTTTATCTGATTTTTGCATAGCTAATCGATGTGTTTTCGTAATATTACGCTACTTATACTATTATAAAGTTAATAAAGAAAATATTGGTAAGGCTAAATTAAAATATAACAAACCGTAATTGAGATTATTGAATACAAAATCACTGAAATTCTTAATGATCCTAGGCATTACTAAAATGTTAATATATCAATAATTACACTGTAAACCGCCCATTATTTTAGCCTAATATTTTTGAAAACTTCCTAGATAACTGTTTTTTATAACTTTGAGGTACAAACTAGTTTTTTTCGACAAATAAATCCGAAAACTATTCATATAAGTCGTTATTCTCTATACAAAAACAATGTTTTCTGCCAACCAAACGTCAAAAGTCCCACGGAAAAATGACTCACATTCGATTCATACAAAATTTGCTAACTACGACCAAAGAGTATATAATACCTTACGGATAACTACGACATCTAGTATATTATATGAAAACCTATGGTTTTATTTAAGTCTGTTGGTTTTCGTTTCCATGGTTACACAGAATACAATTTTCAAATGAACCAACCAACTGATAGGGGAATTTGTTATGAATCATATTCAAATTTATAGAACTTTGGTAAAGGTAGGTAGGTACCAACCTGATACTTATTAAAATGTTTCATATTTATTCCATACTACTATAATGTTCATATTTTTTGTAGAAAATTACATTTTCCAGTTGGGGTGTTTCGGCTTTTTTCAATATTTTTAAAAATAAGTTTTCAAAGTTCTTACTATTCACACTGTGGAATGCCATTATAATTATTTATATTGACTTAACTATTTTGAAGGCACTATAGTTTTACTTCCACTCAATAAATTAACTTTTATAAATTAATTATTGGAACGTTTTCTGACTTTCGTCCATCATCAGCAACGTCGTTACTTAAAGTTTAAGTAACGACGTTGCTGATGATGGACGAAAGTCCGAAAACGTTCCAATAATTAATTTATAAAAGTTAATTTATTGAGTGGAAGTAAAACTATAGTGTCTTCAAAATAGTTAAGTCAATATAAATAATTTTTAAAAACTTTGGAAATATAGGCAATTAAACTCATAAATTTATCATAAAAAAAATTTTACTTAATAAAAAATGTTTGAGAAACTGGAATTTTTTGGAAAAAAATAATTTTAGATTTTGCATTTGTCTATATTTATACCAATTTTCAGGGTTTCTGAGATATATTGGAAAATAAAGTAAAAATTCAAAAGTTGACAACCCCTGACTGAAACAAAAATTCAAAATTCTGAGAATTCAAAAGTTTTGTTGGCCTATTACTGTTTATATATTCTGAAATTTTTAACTCTGTAAATTGAGCAAATCAAAAGTTATAAGGGGACACACACACACACAGACAGACACACAAACACACGAAATGTTCTACTCCGAATTCTAAGTAACCAGTATATAGAACATATATGCTGCGAAGCCCCTACGTTGGTGTTTTTTTACTTCAAAGTTGGATAAACCGTGAAAAATATAGAGCCTGTATACAATCTCGCGTATCCTGGCTTGAAACTTTGTCAATATGTTAAGAAAACAAAGTTCTCTTAACATATTCGAGCGATGAATACTGTAAAGTTGTCGCCAAATTTCTTAAATCAAGCTTCACCGTGCGCAAATTTGTAATGTGCAAATCACCCTCTTCTCGGTGAAATGGCTCAAGATATTTGGCAACAACTTTAGCTATGTGGTCATAACAACCAACTTAACAAAACTAAATTTGGCGCTGTCGTATGAAATAGAATCGATAAACTGAACTAGAGATCAAATATTTTTAAAAATAAGGTTTCAATTGATCGTGGAATAAGACTTTGAACCGGGTTCAATTGAACCATGCTTCAACAAAGATTCAAGGAATTTTTATAAATAACACTGATTTGTTACTGATTGTTAAATTGTACATATTGATTAAGACGAACCCCAATTTGATCACTTTTGTTATTTATAAGCATGGATCAAGAGTTGAACTGTTATTCAACTCAAATGTCATATTGAACCGGTGACTGGTTCAACTTGACATTTCACATTTTTGATGAAGTAATGATCCATTTAAATAATATCAAAAGTTTTTTTATGCATTAGATGCATGAAAAATATATGAAAAGTTATTTAATCTATTAGAATTATTGATTTATGTTGTTTTCAAACAAAAATATTGAATGTCAAAATTGTTCTGTGGTCAGGACAACCAATTTAACAAAACAAAATTTGGTGCTGATAAATGAAAAAGATATCCTCACAGATACAAATTTAATTTGATTCATGACATCCTCCCTCTTGTTCGTTCTTATATGTTGAATGAATGGAATACATACTATAATTTATGTTCAATTTCAAAAGGTTCAAGATATACATCGATTCAAAAATTTATCCCAAATTCCAAATCTTCCAAATTCCGTTGTAGCAGACATGAATCTTCTGTCATATGCCGATTGAGATTCGGACACTGTTGTTCCCCTTCTCACCTAGAAAGGTTGGGTATTAAAAACTCATCTCTTTGTCAATGTGGCCAAGAAGAAGGCAGCTTGGATCACATATTTTTCAATTGCCCTACATCTAAGTTCCCAATATTTTTAACACACCTGATTAAATTTAAAATATTTCCTCCTCAGCCCAGCGGTAAGGTCGTCGCCTCACATGTGTGAGGTCGACGGTTCGAATCCGGGTGGGGCACGCACCTCTGGATTTGAAAAAATCTATGTGCGGATTTATATCACTAGCTATGTGTAGCCATGATCCAATTTGTCTGGTTCCCCTTTCCAAGGGTTACGAAGGTCAGATGACAGTCGCTTCAATGTAATAACCAGACTTGCCAATTCCAGGATCATGGTCAAAGCGTACCCCGATAGAAACGGGACAAAAGCGCTAAGGGGGAAAGATTTTTTCCAAATTTTTAAATTTTTAATTTCAGTATTAATTATTAACTTTTTTTTTTGTATTCCACATATTTTAAATTGGTTGTTTATTTTAATGTAATTAACAAATGCACGATTTTGTAACAAACTTGACTCTGGCCAATGTTCCTTCATTTGAGATTAAAAGTGCCATTTAAAAAAAATAATAATAATATATGAAAAAGAGCTCAAAATCGAGTTCAACTGAACTACATTTCAAATATTTTTTATAAATAAGGTTTCAGTTGGATGTGGATTAAGAATTTGAACCGGGTTCAAGGATTCAAAGAATTTTCATAAATAACACCGTAAAGTTTTGTACAAAGAAATGAAAAAATACCTTTAAATATGTTTTAACAAATACTAGTGACAAGTTTAAATTTAATCAATTCATTGATCTCTGTATAATACCTTGGTAATAAAATAAATGTTTCTTAAAATTTGTAGAACAACAAAATGAAGAAATAATAAAATAACTCACCTTTGATTGTGAATATTCAAAAATGTATTCCACTGATCTGTTAAACTGGATATTATATTGTTTCCCATATTCATATCTGAAATCCAATATTCGTAAAAAAATTAATTGTCATTAAAAACTATTGTTAATGTTTGTCGCAGAAAGGTGTAGTAAAATAATAAATAGATTTCATTCACATTTTGTTTATACATCTGAAATTATAATAAAAGAATTATCGCTGTGTAATTTTTATGTTTTTACTCAAAAAGGTGCATAAAGACCCTTTGGCAAAGATACATCCTCACCTGATCAACCAAATATTACCAATTATTGTGAACTCCTTAGCTTATTAATAACAATAAATATATTTACCTTTACCAGAATATATAAAGGAGAGTTATGAAAAAAATAGATTTCATTTATGAATTTAAATCATAAAAAAACATTTAAACAACAATATAACACGCAAGTCAAAATATACACATATACCAACTGCTCCTAATCAAATTATAAATACCTAAGTATGTATAAAATAAAAAAAAAACAAACTCAATATCAGTTTTTATTACTTCTAAAATAAAATATAACATATTTTGGGGAATATAAATGTATACTTACGTAATATTATTGAATACTTGAATTCTTTCAGAATTATTAAGTGTTTTGTTACTTACAGTACTACTAATTTGGAAGATTAATAGAAACAAAAACACTTTAAAACCCATTTTAAATTAATTTGACTAAAATCAGTACATTACATAAACAATATTAAGGCGAAAAAACCTAATTGTATTTTTTTAAATGTTTTATCAGACCCCCATAATTCACATCCTTAATAATCGAAGACTCGTGAAAATCTAGAAAATTTAGTGATATGCTAAGCTCACTATATTGTGTCATAGTCATATCAAATTTATTTTTTATCAATATTCAGCGATACTGTTATCAATAAGTACACATGATTTAGTCATAATCTTCTAATAATAATATTGTTATCCGCATCACAGAACACACAAAAATAAGCAAATAGCTCATTGCAATTCGAGTACAGTATTTCCGTATTTCTATCAATAACTGTCATACCACATACTGTCATAGAAATAGAAAAGAAATAACTGTCATTCATGTTACTGTCAAATATGAAAGTAGCAAGCTTAAAAACGAAAATTCCCATAAATATTTAAAATATGAAATCCCCACATCATGGACATAATGATTAGTGTCAGACCGAAGCTTGACCGAAGCAAGGACCGAAGGTTATAATTATGTACGTCATATTATATACTATGGCCATATTATGGCCGAAGACGAATGTTTTGTCCGGCCATAATATGGCTATATTATGGCCGAAGCCGAATGTTTGTCATTGAATGTGAAATTTTATAATAATACTGTATAAATAACATAAATAAATATTGATGCAAACTGTGGAGGAACAATTTATTATTTATGCAGTAGTGGAAAGAGTAAAGTTATCATCTTTATTTTAATTGAAATGAAATAAAATAATTATTATGCGTAAAAAAATTATGTGAGGCACCGGATAGGAATAGTACTTCCACTCTTCTATTAAGGTCAATATCGTCGAAATTACAACATGCAACGATAACATCTCACATAGTTCAGCAATGTGAGATAGAAAAGTCGCGGTTTTTCTAAAAATATACAGGCATAAGTAAAGAATCTACATTTATTTGATAAATGGAAGACTATAACAATATATTTTTTATTTATTTTTTTATTTTTTATTACAATAATAACAAATTTATACAAAGTTTAATATAAGTGTAGGTACCTACATCAAAACTTTAATTTATTTTCTCATTATTCAAAAAATCATTTTATAATACTAATCTCTACTGCTATTAAAGTCAAAATATTTATGTAAAATGCAAAATATTTTATATTATTTATAAGATTTGTTATACCAATGAGTAAAATATAATATTTTAATGATTCTGAATTCATATATTTTTAGAAGGGTAAATATTTATCTTCTTCTTTTGGCTGCAATGATAAAATTGTGACCTCACCCTTGTTTTAAGCGCGTACGTAGGTTGCGCATGCGCAAATATTTATATTTGTAATTTACAAATGTTTTGTATAAACGCATTATAAAATGTTAAAACTAAAGATAGATAAAAGTAGGGTAATGTTTAATAATAAAGTTGTGATGTTAAAATACTTCTGCTATCGTTTATAAAATAAATTAATCAACAGTATATTTTGAAAAATCGCGCGGTTTTTCCGACGCCATCTTGATTTTCTCGCTACCCCATAATACAGGGTGGGAAATGTCAGCAAAGAATTGATTGCACTTGGGGTGCTTAGTGAAATGAAACATTTATATTAAAATACGAGTTAATATTTGTTTGTGTCGTCTACAAGAAACATTTCCTGATGAAATTATGTGTGTAAAATGAATTACATTGAACTCATCGTGATAAAAAATCGTGTGAAACCAGGAAGTGCCGTAGTTTTAAAAGTGAATCGTATTGATTTTTATTCGTGAAACATGTGTTTGTATACGTAGGAGTGAGTGTCTTATATCGTTACTGAATATTGCGTGCATAAACTAGTTTCTTATCATTTCATGAAATATATTTTTAATAAATAGGAATCAAAATCACAAATACATATCTCGATCAAAGATATGTATTATTCCCTTTGCTTTAATAATACGTATTACAACACCACTTAATGAATCTTATTTCATGATGTGCATTGTGTTTTTAATGTATTATTCCTTATTTTGACGTATCACTTTTCTGCTATCGATCGTCAAATAGAATATTATACAAAGATATATATTTCTAATTTGACATCTGTATAACCTTTGAAATGTATATCACAATTATAATTATTTTATAAAAAAAAAACATTTGTTATTTATGTACATACCTAATAGGTTAACGAAATATAATTTTAAATTTAATAATATGTAGTAAAATATATTCATAATTTTCTTAAATATAAAGAATTAATTAATAGAGGATTTTTAATATAGATTCTATGAATATCCAACTAGGATCTATTTGGATATAGCTGTGCATTATATTTTAACTGTCATTCGTTTTATTTTTTTGCTACCCTCTGACATTTTTAAACAGTAAAAATGAATATTATCAAGTTATACGTTCACAATGGAAAATTCGACTGTTATATCAGCAGAAACAGATGGTCGATGCGTGGGACGACCTATAGATGAAATATGTAAAGACAAGATGGTGAAGTGTTTGTTGGACGTGTTATTTGTTAGTTTGTTTAGCATAGTGGAGTGCTAGCATCAAGCATGGCCATGCAGAAGGAGAACTGTAGCAGCGGCAGTAGTGAGGGCCAACAGTATGTAGGTCCTTATCGACTGGAGAAGACGTTAGGAAAAGGACAAACTGGTGGGTATTCAAATATAATTAATTCAGATTATAAATTTAATTGTTACTATTTTTAATATTGCTACAACCACTTAATTTTGAGTTATATGCGACAAGTTTCGGGAAATCTGAACTCCCGTTGATAGGCGAATTACAACGATGGTAGTTTAGATCTTCCAAAACTAGTCGCGTGTATATCAAAATTAATTGGTTGTAGCTATATTAAAAAAATATTAAGGTTATTTATGAAACACCACAAAGTAATTACTCTTTCTCAAAGTAATTAGTGAGACATGGACATGGCAGAAGATGCATGAAAGTAGAATTAACGTGGTTGAAATGAGGTCATTAAGACAAATGTGTGGTAAAACGATTTATGATAGAATAGAACTGAGAACATTAGACGAGGATGTATGATTGAAAGAGATATCGTAAGTGAGATGAAAATAAATAAAACCTCATACATAGAATTGTATAGATATTATGTATATATATAATATTTTGTACATATTTAATTCTCTCCTTTACACACGAGTGCTTTGCACTCTGGTAAATGGAAATATGTTTTTGCTTACTGTGAATCTTTTTCTATATAGTTTGATTGTTTTATATTTTGTGTACGTATTGTAAATTTAATAAAAATAAAAAAAATGATAGAATAGAACTGAGGGCATTAGACGAGGATGTATGATTGAAAGAGATATCGTAAGTGAGATGAAAATAAATGTAATAAGACCACATAGTGTAGAAAGAATGAGTGATGACGGTCTAACAAAAAAGTATATAAAGCTGGTAAAAGAGGAACGAAAAGCAGAGGCTGACCAAGTAAAAGATGGCTCGATCATATAAATTAAATTTTGAAAAATGAAGACGTTAGAATTGTTATAGGGGTGGTGGCAGAGCTGATAGCGCGCTGGGTTACCACGACTTATTTCGTTCGCCTATAGAACAAGCATTTTAGCTTAATTTAGTATATTCTACGTGTTACGAGGCCATATTCATTCTTTTTAAAATTTGTAGAAGGGCGTGAAACAAAGAGGTGAACGAAGCGAAAAATCACGAGAGGAGTCTGGCATTCAGTTCTCTCTGCCTACCCCAAATATATTACCTACAAATTGGAGAAATCTGTATTCAAATTACATATTTAATGTTTTTTACAACATTTCCCATAATAATTAGATACAATTTGAATGCAAAACATAAAATAAATTATAATAAAGATAATTTTAATTTAATTTTGTTGAATTCTCCGTTCATTATTTAACTTTCCAATTTTATTTTTCTCGGCGATATTAATTTGTAACCAAATCCCTTATTCATAAATATATATTTTTTTTAATTAGGGCACAAATCACCCTCATAATAGGATGGGATTGTCTGTATTAAAATACCTAAATAGAATAGAATCTACATTCAGAAAAAAAATAATTGTCCACTAGACTGTTAGTAGGCATTTTAATTTTTCTTTTAATTTGAGTTGATTATTTAGATGGGTGGTGGAAGAGCGGTTAGCGCGCTGGGTTAGTAATCCATTGGTTGCGAGTTCGAATCCTGCCACGACCGATTTCGTTCACCTATAGCACAAGCATTTATGCTTAGTTTAGGATATGTATATGCACTTGTTACAAGGACATATTCATTATTTATTTAAACAAAAAAAACCTTTTTTAAAAATATAATTACTAGGTTTTTACACCCGGCGTTGCTCGGAAAGGTAAATGTGAAGCAATAATCTACCTCACCAAGAAAATATTCATTGTAATTTTTTAACTGTGTATTTGTTATGATAAATTTTGAACGAGTAAAAAGTATCCAATACAATAAATAAAATAAGTCTTTATAAATTATGTCCCCTCAGTCCCTCCTGCCCTTCATCCGTCCCTTCCCTTCGTCCTCCCTGTCCCCGTTTTTCTTAAATAATGGACATTGAGAAGTTGTTTGAAATTAGATTGAATATAAGCACAGTAAAGAGTGTAGTTTTGACCACAACTTATTCGTTTTTTTATAAACTTTTATCGGAAGCACGTGTGTATAAAAAATTAGAAAGATTGAAAGACGGGAAAGGGTTTAAATGTAATTGCGGATGAGTGTTGGCCACAACCCACTTGTTTTTATAAATCATCATCGAAGGCAAGTGTGTATACAAAATTTCATCAAGATTTAATCGTTGTGTCCTTCCGTCCTTCTTGAATGAATTACCTACATACATCGTTTTCAAAATAATCCTTTGTGAGATAAATAAATGAAAATCTAAATAATTCATAAATAAATTAATTAAAAACATTAAAACTTCCTTCGTTCATTTACACTTTGATATTGCAACTCAGATATACATAATCCAACTGTCGATTTGTTCAGGAGAACTTTGTTCTCTTAACATATCAAGACAATGTTTCAAGCCAGGATACGCGAGATTGTATGCAGGGTTTACTTTTTTCACGGCTTTTCCAACTTTGAAGTCAAAAAACACCAATTTAGAGGCTTCGCAGCATATATTATGTTCCATATTATAATATTGATGAATGGAATATGGAATTTTCATCGTGAATCTAAAAACATTTGTTTTCAACAAGCTATATTAAATTTCATGAACTTACTTCCCATCCTTACTCTATGCTACTACCTATATTATACATATATACTAGGCATGCCTTTTAAGTTATGTCGTTTACATATTTACCGGCAGCTTTGAATTTGGAACTGTTTGATATTCTAATTTGTTTGAATTTAGAATCTCAAAAAAAATTAAAGTATTAGGATTAATGCTATTGTTTAGTCAATCTGTCAGGTCTCGTACGAAAATGAATCTTACTAAGGAAAATGTCAGTGTAATAATTTTATGCAACTTTAAAAGTGGCCTGTGCCTTTTCACACGATCCGGTTGCCGGGTAGCCGGCGCCGGGTAAGCGCCGGGTAATTGTATGGGCATGCATGCCGGTGCGTGTGAAAGCTACCATGCGTGCCCATACACTTCGCTGCCAGTTACCCGGCGCTTACCCGGCAACCGGGTCGTGTAAAAAGGCACTAACACGGCTTCAGTGTTTTGAAGAGCTAGCATCTGTATTCCATGATGAAGTCCCATCTCTGTGGACTGTCGAACGCTGGTACTTAGAATTCCAGCGTGAACATACCAGTCTTAGTGACAAATCTCGTGAAAGTCGTGAATGACGTCCAAAATACGCCTTCAATGAAAAAAACATCATTTGATATGAGACAACTAATTCTCGAAGATCGTCATGTGACATATCGAGAGATAGAGGCGTTATTAATAATGTATGTTCCTATTATACCTCCTTGGAGTTTGAAAGCACAGATTATTGACAGTTCTTTTGGATCGCTATAAGATTTGACGTTTGCAATCTTGTTTCATGAGTACCAATCTCATACAAAGAAATGCCTTAACGAATTTTTATGATCTAAACAAAAACAATGAACAATCATATACAAAAAATGCCTCAAACACAGTCTTGTAACGCTCAATCATTACGCATGGTAAAATTTATAAACCTGTGTACGATTGAAAGACGCGTGTCTTGAATTTAACACGTATTAGCAGGAACAATTGCGTTGCTAAACCGTGTGCATTTGGAGTACACGTGCCTTGAATTCAACACGAGTTTTTAAGTGCATTAGCGCAACAATCTAGTGCCTAATCCGAGGCAGTACTTGCCTCCTAATCATCACGGAAAGGTAAATACGCCTCAGGGACAACCATTCAAAAGATCTTACGTGTGGCGCTTGATGTGAGAAAGCTAGTTTGCCGTTACCCTGCATACAAATCTCGCGTATCTTGAGTTGAAACTTTGTCGATAGGTTAAGAGAATAAAATTATTTTGAAGAAATCGACAGTTTGATGATTGTGATTTTTAAAATGTATTTAATGTTTTATATTTATATATGGGAATGAAATAGCCATCAAGACAGGCTTTGTCTAGTTTAGTAGTGATTAAAACACAATACCGGCACTGCTTTCTGCATCATCATATATAATGTATTCAAAATGTATTTAATGTTTTATATTTATATATGGGAATGAAATAGCCACCAAGACAGGCTTTGTCTAGTTTAGTAGTGATTAAAACACAATACCGGTACTGCTTTCTGCATCATCATATATAATGTATTCAAAATGTATTTAATGTTTTATATTTATATATGGGAATGAAATAGCCATCAAGACAGGCTTTGTCTAGTTTAGTAGTGATTAAAACACAATACCGGCACTGCTTTCTGCATCATCATATATAATGTATTCAAAAATAGCCATCAAGACAGGCTTTGTCTAGTTTAGTAGTGATTAAAACACAATACCGGCACTGCTTTCTGCATCATCATATGTAATGTATTCAAAAATAGCCATCAAGACAGGCTTTGTCTAGTTTAGTAGTGATTAAAACACAATACCGGCACTGCTTTCTGCATCATCATATATATAATGTATTCAAAAAAAATTAAATTATAAGTATGTACATTTAGAGATTGTCAACCTTTCGAAAAGAAAAAATCGTACACCAACATAATGTGGAAAGTTCGGTGTTCCCATAACCCAATCGTTTTGTATTTAATAAAATAAAATTAATAAAAATAAGGATTATAATATGTGTAAATATTCGCGAAATCCATAAAATTTGGTATGTTTAGGATCTCCACAATATGGAGAGTCACGATTTCACAATTTTAAGCGTTTTTTTACATCAATTTCTTAACGGATATCATGTAGAGAGTGCTCACTATGAGTTTCGTCGTGATGTGTTTGTATGTAAGGAGTACGCCGTTATAGGCCAACGCCTTACGCCGTATACTTTTTATGTCCTCTCTACTATAAGTCCGATCGACTTCAATTTTACATCATATACCTATGTCAAGGTTATAAATTTAGAGCTTATTAGTTTTCCATAGAAACGTGTTATTTCTTCTCTATGATGTTTTATCTGTCAACATTTTTAAAATGCTTTCATGGTCTGGAAAAACGAATGTTTGAATTTTTGGGCCGCGTTCTAAGTCAGAGTGAATCGCCGAGTGAATCGCTCTACCGGTGCGACCTGAAGTTGCAAAGAGAGCGACATTTGGGCGATGTTTAATCCGAACGGTACTGAGCGATGTTGGGGTGACTTAAAATTACGCGGGCGCGGGAAATTTAAAATTACGAGTTTGGTGTTACTTCAGTTGTGTCACTTTGGTCAAAAATTATAATAAAATAGAGGTTGTATATTTTGTTTTGGTGTTTATCGGATGTTTTCATTATAATAACGAGGTGATAATTTATTAATTTTAAAAGTAGTAAACGTGTTGTGACAAGTTATTCGTATTATTCGTAAGAATTTAAGATTTTTTCTTGCGAACATATTTGCATCAAAAAGTGATATTCGTTAAAAATGCGACTTATAATAGTTCTGCATCCACCCAACGAACATATCTCACAAAGTTCAGCAATATTGAGGTTCCCTGTCACCCATTGTGAATGTTATGAAAAAATAATTTGACAAACTCATTTCATGAAAATGGTGAAAATTTTCGATACAAAATTTGAACACTTTATAGAATGACTTGTTAGTGAGGAGTTTAGCGTTGGCCACAACACACTCATTTATATAACTGTCTGTTCCCAGAATAAAATAAAATAAATGTCAGATTTGTCATAAAAAGGGATACAAGTATTGGATCAAAGACATACAGTGGGGGCTCAAAAAATTAGAGACACCGAACATTTTTACTATTTTTAGACTTTTTTGGTATATTTCTCTAATTTCATTTTTACGGACCATTATATTTCAATTGTATTTTAAAAATATGGGTATATAGAATTGAAAAATGTATATAAAAAAGGAATTTATTTATTAGAATTGAAAAAAAACATATGAAAACCAAATGCGTGTCAATATTTTGTATGTCCACCTTTTGCAGCAATCACTGCTTCTACTCTTCTAGGCATGCTGTTTATTAAATTTTCACACTGTTTTTTAAATTATCATTATGATGCCAAATATTTATTAATCTCTCTATCAAATCCCTTTTATTTGTGACCAATATGGTCGAAATCCCTCGTTTTAGTAGTTCCCATAAATTTTCAATGGGATTTAGGTCTGGAGAGTTTCCTGGCCAGGGTAGGACATCTATTTTTTGTGCCTGTAAAAACAATGTGACTCTTTTTGCCTTATGGCATGGTGCAGAGTCATGTTGGAATATAAATTTTCCATTTGGAAACCATTCCATTGCCTGAGGAATCAGTTTATCTTTGAGGACATCAATGTATTGGTCCTGACGCATGGTATTTTTAACAATGTACAGTCTTCCAGTACCCTGACCACTGATGACAGACCAGACCATAATCTTTAATGGGTGCTTCACCCTTTGCACGAGACATTCTTCCTTAAATTTTTCACCCTCTCTTCGTCGTACAAAATTTGATTTATCCATCAAAATTTCAATACAGGACTCATCGGAGAAACAAACCTAGAAATAGAGAAAATATTCACATAGAGTTGGTAAAACATTCTAATTTACTGAAAAATGAGCCTTTATCCTTTTAAATTGTAATGGTATGATAACTACATCATCAACTTACATTTTTCCAATCCTCAATAGTAAAATGGCGATGATCTTTGGCCCATTGGAGACGTTTTTCCCTCATTGCTTGCGTAAGTCTCGGTTTTCTTGCTGGTCTACAAGCTTTGAATCCCTGTTCTGCCAGTCTTCTGCGAAGCGTACCAAGAGATATTGCAATTCCTTCTTCATTTATTATTTCTTTAAGCGTTTTTCTTGACTTTCTTCTATTTTCAAGAACAATATCCCTTATTTTTCTTTCAGTTCGTGGTGTTGTAATACTCTTTCGCCCACAAATTTTCCTCTTAACTGATTGTATGGGCTCATTATTGTACATTTTTCTCTTAATTCTATCAACAGTTGCTCTGGAAACCTTAAGAGACTTGGCAATCTGTCTATTTGAATGGTTTCCACTCAATTTGAAGCCTTGGATCTGACCAAGTTTGGATGAAGAGATGTCCTACTGTCTGCCCATTTTTGAAAAACTTGAAAAAAATGAGGTTATCAAAAAGTGTAAAAAAAGTATATAAAAAAGCCTTGATAAATGAAATAAATAATGGAATATGGTAAAAATAACTTACTTGCATATAAAAAAAGAAAGAAGTACGAATATTCTTGTAAAATAAAAATTATAAACCATAAAACTTCAGAATAAATTGCTATTGTTCAATATCACACGTGGTGTAAAACTATGACATTTCTCATTGTAACGCAGCTAACTTCATAACAAACAGTAAAACAGTGTTGTTATTCTAAAAAAATATTCACAAGGAATGGCGTGATAAACTGAAACAACAATAAATAGCATATCTAAAGTTTTTAATACTGATTATGAACCTGAAACACAATTTTTGTGATAAATTATGGGTGGCTCTAATTTTTTGAGCCCCCACTGTACATACATACCATCACGCCATATCCCTCACGGGGTAGACAGAGAGAACTGAACGCCACTCACTTCTATCTTGACACACATAGTTTTCACGAACTTTTCGTGTTTTGGGCATTCAAAAATTGTTTATTTCCCTTAAAATGATAACCACTCATTAAAAAATACATTATTTTCATAAAACAAAATACACTTACTGTTGATGTTTACTATTAAATAATGGCCTTCCACATTTCTTTGTGGTTGACCATTATTATCCATGGTAAATTTGTATGAATTTACATCCATTGGATTTATTTTGTATGAATTTACATTATAATTAATAAATAATTCAATAAATTAAATTATAAATACAAATAAAACCAACTAAAACCATACCAAACTAAAAGTGTTGACGACTATGTGAAAAATTATAAATTGCCGCCAAATAAAATGTCACTTTGACTATGCGAAAATTCATAAATCCCGCCAAAAAATTTAAAAATTTGACAGGAGCGACATTCACTCTACTATTTCATCGAGCGACTTGGGCGACTTTGGTGCGAGTCAACCGTGATTCCGAACGGGCAGAGTGAATCACCGCGCGAATCGCTCGATGAATTCCGAACGCTTAGGATGACGCTCTAACATCGCCGAGCGTCTTTCCGAACGCTACCATGATACAATAAAAATACACTCTTCAAAAATGTATTCGGGGATTGTCAAATTTGTATTAAAAATGTATATAACAAGTAAAATAGCTTCTGTATGGGAAAATTGAGTGATCAACTTTATATTGATACCTAATATTGTATGTGTCTCTATAGACAAGTATGTTTTTTTTTAATCTCCATTTCTACCTTCCTCAAGGGGTAGGCAGTGAAAACCGAACACAGCATTCTCTTACCTTGACACATATTCATCGCCTCATCAACATTGATACACAGTCTTCACATACATGCTCATCTTTCTATTAGTAATGTAATTTTTCTACATAAATTTCTCAACAACGAAATTATCGTAAGTTTATTTCTCACTTGAGGACATTATAAATAAACTAAAAAAGACAGACATAAACAAGGGAGCAGGCCCAGATGGTATATTGCCTATTTTCATATTTAAATGTTCTTCAGGTATAGCCAAACCCCTTACCATAATTTTTAACAAATCGATTTCAAATGGTCACTTCCCCACCAGATGGAAAAATGCAAATGTGACACCGGTCTTAAAAAAGGGTGCCAGAGATAATATATCTAACTATCGACCAATATCTAAGTTAGATTGCTTTAGCAAAATATTTGAATCACTTGTTCATGAGGTTTTATTCAGTCATGTCAAACAAGACATAATATATGAACAACATGGTTTTCGTCCAAAGAGATCTGTAACTACAAATCTATTGACATACTCACAATTCATTGCTGAAAATATGGATAACAGAATCCAAGTTGATAGCATATATACAGACTTTTGCAAAGCATTTGATAAGGTAAACCAACGTCTTCTAATAAGAAAACTGAAAATATATGGCATTAATGGAGAATTACTTAAATGGTTTGAGTCTTATATTTCTGATCGATCGCAAACAGTAACAATAGGAGGGAATAAAGCGCCACCATATAAAACAACATCGGAAATCGCACAAGGATCACTACTTGGACCGCTTCTATTTCTATTATTCATAAACGACATAGCCTCGTCAATTAAGTACTCTGAATTTTTGCTTTTTGCCGACGATCTAAAACTGTACCGTAAAATAGAATCTATCACACACTGTAATCTACTGCAGAAGGACCTCGCCTCCCTATATAGGTACTTGGTGTAAACTTAATGACCTTTATTTTAACTACAGCAAGTACCAATATATTTCATTCACAAATAATAAATCTAAAATATCTTTCCAGTACAACATAAACAATAATTATTTAGCAAGATGTGATACTGTGAGAGATTTAGGAGTCCTATTCGACTTTAAACTTAAATATGACGCGTATATAGATGAAATAGCCAAAAAAGCTTCTAAACTACAAGAGTTTATATGCAGGCAGACAAAGGACTTTTCGGACCAAACAGTAGCATTGAGTCTATACAAAAGTCTTGTAGTTTCTGTTTTAGAATATAATTCGGTTATTTGGTCACCGAATTATGAAGTGCATAGTCAGAGAATTAAGGGAATTCAAAAAAAGTTCCTCAGGATTCTGACTTATCGCTCAAAGAAATCAAATCTAGATACGTACGAAAAAAAATGAATTTTAACGCAAAAAAAGTGTATACAAGATCTCGGGACTTTTTATTTTAAAGTCATATAAAACTAATATAGGCTATTTCTCCCCCCTCCCCAGAATTACTCGCGATTTTAATATCATATCGTTAACCAGATACCTTACTCTCCACTGCAAATCCGATCCCAATAAGATCCGACTCGCTAAGAACCTACCTTTGTAACGGAGAATGAATGCGGTAGGTAGGTATGTTTTAATAGTAATAGTCGTTCATTTTAATGTGCGCAGGCGACAGATAGGTAAGTTCTTAATGAAAATTTGAAATCGGGATCGGATTCGAATTTCAATAGTAAGGCTACAGACCTCTTGTAGATATTTTCTCAGAATTAAATGAATTTAAAAAATGTATTTTCTTGCCTTGATTTGTGGAGCTTGTGCAATCTGTGCCCACATAGTATGCAATGAGGGATAGTTAATATTATGTAGGTGCGAATTTTTTGGATGTTTCTTTCCTACCTACTTCGGTATATATTTTTGTAAACAAGCGAATGACCTACTACCTTGAATGCTTTAATTTATTTTGATTTTTGTACCTACTACCTTGTATGCTTTTGGTTTATTTTAATTTTTGTACTTTGAAATTTGAAATGTTATACAAATTTGATGTAATTATTTTTTTACGATTAATAGTGTAAAATAATTGTAGGTTTAATCCTGTTTATTTTACCTAAATAAATAAAATAAAATAAAACAGATATCATGTAGAAATTGCATACTATGAGTTTCGTAAAAATGTTTTTGTGTATTCTATGACTTCTGTGACATTCGTACATGGCACTAGATGTTTACGTATTATAAATACAAATACATTTATTAAAAACAAAAAAAAGAAACACAATTCAAAACATCAATAGATGATACGGACTCGAGCAAAACAACCAATTACATTATCCGTAGGTATTATAATATACTCTTTGAATTACATAGTATGACAAATATTGGGTCAGAAGATATGGGTGATAACATTCTCTCCAATTCTTTTATTTTAGTTTAAAAGGAATGACTAGTTTTTGTCTCTTTATTGTTTTTATCGAGTTTTTCAAAAGTTCTAGGAGCAATGACTCCAAAACTACTCTGTCATAACAAGGTTATTATTATATGCACAGATCATTTGCTTGCCTAGTAAAACGCGTTTGTTGGCATATACTATGCAGAGTTATATTAAATAAATTTAAACATATTTTTGTTTTTGATTCAGTGGGCACTGTCAGCACCCACATTTTTATTCCAACGAAAATAAATTTACACGCAAAAAGGCATAGTCACAGATTCTTCGCAAGACTTTTTTTTCTAAAAAATTAATATGTCCTTGTTAAAAATGTTAAACAAGTACATATACATCTTCCTACGTTCCCTAAAATAAGCATAAATGTTTGTGCTATATAGGTGAACGAAATCAGTCGAGGCAGGATTCGAATTCGCGAACACTGGATGACTGGATTACTAGCCCAGCGCGCTAATCACTCTGCCATCGACCCATCTCAATTATTTTAATTGGTTTTGAATCATTAAAACTATGTAATATAATATCATAAATAATATATAAGATAATAAATATTATGATTAAAAGAAAATAAAAAGAGAGTCGATAGCATAATCCGGCAAACAACTTGAGAGTTTTATTCGTGGGGGAGGTTGCTTGCACATATACAAATGCCGCCAAACTTCATGAACCTTTTCGCTGTGGAATGGAGGCGGTTTGCACTTATACCAACCAAACAAAAATACACAAATTTGCGATCTGCGCACCCACGTGACGGTCTCAAGTTGTTTTCCAAATTCGTGCTCTTCGCAGCTAACGTGATTTCTCGCGTTATTTACCGATACTATCATATCAAATGCGCGTGTTATAATGTTATGTTAGTATTAACTATGATAGATATAAAAACTAGTTGCATGTAACACATGAGATCCAACTGTCGATAGCGATAGTACCTATGTATAGTTGAAGAATAAGTACCAAACTATAATCCCATAAATACAAATTATTTAATATTTTAAGATATTTGATTTTCTATACAACACATGTACCTACATATGTATGTATGTCAAGATAGGATAGAATGGAGGTCAGTCCTTTGATCCTACCCAGAATATGAAAACAGAATGATGGTATGTATGTATGTTTGGAGATTAGTATCAAACAATTAAGCCTTCTTAGATATTGTGTGTAGGCGATTGCCATACAAATTGTATGAAGCAATGTCGTCACTAAATTCAATTTTTATAAAATTTATTAAAAAAAATTTGAGATGTGCTAATACAATGTTAATATTTTTTATATAAAATTAAATTGTCTAGTTGGGGTGTTTCGGCTTTTTTGATATTTTTAAAAAATCTGAAAATATAGGCAGTTAAACTCGAAAATTTATCATAAAAAAAGTATTTTTCTTAATAAAAAATGTTTGAGAAACCCTGGAATTTTTTTGAAAAAATAAAATTTGAGATTTTGTATTTGTCTATGTATATATCAATTTTCAGCGTTCTAACTTTTATGGGTTTTGAAATATATGAAAAAATAAACCAAAATTTCAAAAGTTGATAACCCCTGACTGAAACAAAAATTCACAATACTGAGTATTAAAGTTTTGTAGGCTTATAACTGTTCATATATTCTGAAAATTTGGGCTCTGTAAATTGAGCGGATCAAAAGTTATAAGGGGGGACGGACACACACACACACACACACACCACACACACACACACAAAACTCACATAAAATGTTCTACTCCGAATTCTGAGTAAATCCATGTATGGGAACATATATGCTGCGAGGCCTCTAATTCGTGTTATTAGCATGCAAAAAGTCCACTACACCATACAAAATTTTCCTTCGTACACGCATCTTGGCTTTATAATGTCGATTCATTAAGAGAATTGAATTCTCATGAACGAATCGACAGTTGGATAATGTCGATTCATTAAGAGAATTGAATTCTTATGAACGAATCGACAGTTGGATAAATTCATTAGTAAATTGTTTGTAGGTACCTATATCAAAAATAATATCGTTCTCCATACTCTGTGCATCTACGACAAATTCATTTCTAACGCCTTTTCGTAGGCAATATTAATATCGCTGAAGATGCTCGGTGAGTACTAATTCAGGCGCCAAATAAATTTTCTTTTTGCGTTCCATTAGTTCAAGGAATGCGATATTGAACGTTTTTCCTGCCTACTTTGCTTAATTTCCTGGTTCAGTTAATATTCACCTCCTACTTTTTAGGCATAATTACATAATATTTTTTTTTGGATTTATAAGTACTTCTTTAAGCGAAAAAACCTGCCCGATGCATACTATTACGCGAAAATATTGCCTAACCATATTTGTTTATAAGCACCGGTACTTATGCAAAATGTATGTATAGTTGATATAAATCACAAATTCATTTTATAAACTTTTTACTCTCCACACGATGGAATAGTGGAGAGTCATGATTTCAAAAATTTTAAGCGTATTTTTTCATTTCAATTTCTCAACGGATATCATGTAGAAAGTGCACACTATGAGTTTCGTCGTGATGTGTTTGTATGTATGGTGTATGGCGTACGCCGTACGGATTATGATTTTGTGTCCTCATTACAGCCCAAACTATAATTCTGATCGACATCATATTAACATCATATGTGCATAGAGCTAGTGCTGATTAGTTTTCCATAAACAACTTTTGATTTCTTCTCTATGAATTCATCATTTACGTTGGTTTTTTTGTGTCCTCTCTGCAGCCCAAACTATAAATCCGATTGACTTCATTATTGATATCTTATATGTAAAGTCCATACACTTAGAGCTGATTAGTTTTCCATATATATCCGTCAATTTCTTCTCTATGATTTCACCTGTCCAAATTTTCAAAATGCTCTCACGGTCTGGAAAATCGAAGTATTTTTATACCGTTTTAAATTTTGATAAAATAAAAATACACTCATCAAAAATGCATTCAAGGATTGTCAAAATTTAAAGAAAAAAATCTATGGTCTGCCATATCAATGTGAAATAAATTTCATATTTTTATGAAGAATGTTCATAACAGAAGTAAAATAGCTTTTGTATGGGAAAATTGAGTGATCAACTTCATATTGTTATCGTATGTGTCTCTATAGATAAGTGTATTTTTTACTCTCCACTTCTTATCTTTCTCAAGGGGTAGGCAGTGAGAACCGAGCACCGCATTCTTCTATCTTGACACTTGCTTTATCAACAATGATACACTGTCTCATACATTCTCATCTTGCTAGTAATGCAATTTTACTTAAAATTTCTCAACAGGTATCATGTAGAAAGTGTTTCGTGACAATGTTTTTGTGTGTATGGTGTATTGTGAAAACTTTTTTTTTGGGAATCTTATATATATTATAGCAATTATTTCTCTTGACTGTCAAATAACTTGCATTTTTGGGTGCATTAATGATTATCGCTTGTTTTTTATTACATTTTTGAGTTTGCTTACCTGTTTCGAAATATTATGAAAATCAAATGACACGCTCTAGCTAAAAATGTACGCGATCTTGATTGGAAAGGAGAAAAAAAATCAATGAGTTTTTTAGCATATTAAACGAACAACTCTCATTAGAAGATCCATTTTCATAGAAAAATGAGATTTTTTGAAAATAAATGGAATGTATTTCTAATACTTAGAACCATACATTCATAGGCCAAGTGATGCGAGAAGCAATATCCTAAAAAACAGTAGTAGTAAGAACATTCCAAATCATGGCTATATCACTCGATATCGGGTGGAACGCCAAAAATTAATTTAAAAAAAACATTCCAAATCATAGCAATTATATCGAAGAACTCCGATGTGCCGATATTTTTAGAAAAAAACTTTACAAAACATTATGAATAAAATAAATATTTCTTCCTTTGTATGGCGAATGACAATGTAGTAGATAGATAAGCATAGACAAAATAGATGCATAGTTTCAGTTCATATGACTTCATAAATTACTGCAAACACTACTTTTCAACTCATATTCCACATGAGTTGGAATATTACCTCGTGTCAGGCGGGCTTTATGCATTACGATTCAAAACCGTAAATTATATTATTCGGGTCTTTTTTTGTCTTAAATTATATACTTACCAAAACTTTTTTTATGATATATTATGTTATGTCTTGTGTTTATTTTTCAAACGACTTCCAAAAACGGAGGTAAAATTAATTCGATGTGAATTGTTTTTTTTTATGTTCAGTGTTCAGTGATAACTTTTTACTACGTTATCTGTTTTTGATGATTCTTTTTTTCATTAGAAAGAAGATATTTCCCAATTGGTCCCATTTCAATTTGGTCAAGATCTGATTATGGGATACACGAGAAACTTATCAAATTCTCCAATTTGCACTTCAGCCATAACAACTATTTACAACATTATCTTAGTTTAATGATTTATTTTTAAATAGAAAGGGAGTGTTCAGAAATGTTCACACATAACATATTTATAAGTTTCATCGAGTTCTGATGATAGGCCTTATTATATAGGCAAATTGTATGAAAGATAATATTACTACATTATGTACATACATACATATTATCATCACGTCAAGAACGCCACATTTTTTTTTCTATTTTGACGCACATTCATTTTGACGGCGGTTTTCTTATATGAACATTTTTTTTTATTTTATAAAAAGGGTACATCGACAGACATCCAGCTTACAATTTTCATAAAAAGAAAACAATATTACTTATTATTATGAGTGCTGGACTTTCAATTATGGATGCACACAACATTAGCTCAAAATTATATGTGCTCATATTTAATCACACACGTAAGTTGCACAAGTAGACTTACATAAATGAGAGAAAATTAGGTTAACAAAAGTTAAGTAAAAAAGTAATAAAAAAAATAGTCGAAGTAAATAAAAGAAAAATATTGGTACTAAAAATATTGGTTAAGAAGTAAAAAAAAGTTACGTAAGTTAGAGAAAAGACAATTTCAAACTGATTCCAATCAAATAGCGTATTAAAATAACACTGAGACCTTAAACTAACATGCGCGAGTTAACTTTTTTTCTTAACCCTTTCTATACCGATGATTCCAATTGGAATCATTGATGTATTTTACGTATATCTCAATGAAAATTGTTATCAGCTGTGTTATTTCTCTTCTAAATTATTAATCACAATATTTTTGATCAATTACGATACTGAAGGTGCTTTCTCACTGCGTAATATATATTACATTCAAAGTCATAAATTGATATCGCTCACCGTACTTTTAAATGGGACTGTTCACACTGAGACAAAATATTCAGTGTGAATATTCCCATTTAAAAGTACGGTGAGCGATATCAATTTATGACTTTGAATGTAATATATATTCCGTAGTGTGAAATGCCCTTGAGAATGACGGAAACTAGCTTTAGTGACCGCATTTTGACAGTTGAAAACTCGGTTATTGCTGGTTATTGCGAAATGTGATTTTCTTGCAAAACACGGTTAGTCAAAATTTAATAAATGTTAATCTTTTTTTTGTTTTCTAGCATGCTATATTTTTTTTCATTAGGTAATTATATTTCCTTCAATCTCTAATAATAATTAAAAATGAAAAAAAAAAATTAACAGTATATAGTTTTATATATGACAATTGGAATCGTTAAAATTTCCAAAAAAAATAAAAAAAAATTATAAAAATGATCAAAATCTTTTTATAATCACATATTTTGCCCATTTTTTATGAAACATATTTTTTTTCATAATGCTTTCATAATTCGGTTAAGAAAGGGTTAAAAACAGAGAGCGAATCCGCAAATAGGTACGTAAAGATCACGACACTCCCTTGTCATATCGTTATACTGTCTACTATACTGTCTTTTATTATTATAGCTTCATGATACTGTCTTGGTATGGGACTGTAATACATAAAGCTGGTCCGAAGTACATACATATATTAATATGAAAGGTATAGACG
Source organism: Molanna angustata (assembly GCA_963576475.1). Lineage (NCBI taxonomy): Eukaryota > Metazoa > Arthropoda > Insecta > Trichoptera > Molannidae > Molanna > Molanna angustata. The sequence goes on along the minus strand of OY754965.1, from coordinate 19,454,208 downwards.
AATCTCAGCGATGTTCTAGGAATATTGATTTGTATTCTTTGTAAAAGTCTCGAGTCCACGGTGCCATTAACAATTTTGTGAATATGGTTTTATAGTTTTTATGCTTTTAATAATTTGTTGTTATATTTTTAGAAATACGCTTATTAAAAAGCTGCAACTAAATAAAAACCGACCATCGTATAGTTTCCGATAAATAACTTCGTCGTGGAGGGGGGCGGTTTGGACATGACATAATATACCAATCAATCAAAAAACACAAATTTGTGCTCTGCGCGCCCCAAGTGACATATGTACATACTCCAATTATCAGCCGCTGATTGTAAACTAGTATTTCAAAACGAAAATAATGAAAGTAAAATATAAATATTCGCGTTTTTTAAGGGTGTTTTTTTTTGTGCGTTTAGGTACCTACTTATTATTGACATAAATATTTTCTTGTTGCAGGTCTTGTCAAACTGGGTGTGCACTGCGTCTTGGGGAAGAAAGTGGCCATCAAGATCATCAACAGGGAGAAACTCAGTGAATCCGTCCTTATGAAGGTAAATTTTGAAACAAAATTACTGATTTTTGTACAATATGATAGATAGGTACTTATCTCTATATAGTCAATTATAAACATAAAAGAGCCACCTCATCTAGGTATCGACGACTTGGTTGATAGTTTTAGGACGAAAAACTACATCTATTCGAATAGGATTTTAACGTAACCTGCAGGACTACTCATGAGGTTGATTACAGTAAAATAAGGATCAGCTTCAGACTTTAGCAATCTTTGGGGTTAACTTAATTTAATAATAATATTTATTTATACAAAAATTAATGACAATTTCAAACTAAACGTTGATATTAACAAATTTTCATTATTAAATGTAGAGAAAGATAAGGATTGGATTACAATTGAGTACTGATTTATACATTTTTAAAATTAAGGCAAGCTAAGAACGTATTAAGAACGTGTCATGAGTAGCCCCCCTGATTTAAATTGATTCTGCAATAATAAATACCTAACCTATTTATTATATGCATATATTTAAATAAGTATAAAAATGCTTGTGCTTATACGTAAATTACATTATCGAAAATAATTTGAACCCACAGACTTAATTATATTTTCCTTGCCTTGTGTTTGAACCCGTATTAAATACCCGCTAAATCTTTTGTACTAAAAATATTATCAATTTGAATTAAATAATAATAATAACTTATTTGACACGATACATAATTACAGTAGGTATACATAATACAGTGTTAATTACATAGGTACCTATAACAACAACATAATTTCAGTGATAATAATATATCCTAAATTTAATGCTAGGTTACTATTAAAGGTTTAACGTAAGCAAGATAAGAACATAACATATGTAACATTCTGTATTATTTTTATATTGTCTCATTCCCTTATTGGACGTCCAACTAGATGAACCTGTTTTATATTGTCTCATTCCCTTATTGGACGTCCAACTAGATGAACCTGTTTTATATTGTCTCATTCCCTTATTGGACGTCCAACTAGATGAACCTGTTTTAGGACGTCCAATATGTAGATACGATTTGTAGGTATCAATAACTTAACCAATTTAAGATGCTTTAAAACTTAGTAAATGAAAATTATAAATGAATAGCGAGCAAACTAGAATGTGCTTAATTTATTATTGGATTCATCTATGCCGATGGATATAAGCCAACTGTTTATTGTTTTTTTCAGAGTGTCTATTTCCAAAGTGTAAGGTAAATACGGTGTTTCAAATATATTATTTGATTTATGTGATTGTTTTTGGTGTTGTCAACCATTTCTTTATATTAGAGAATATAAGAGGATGCATCAAGAGGGCCTAAATTGACAAATGACTTTGGCTTTATTAATGAATTTTAAAATCAACTGTGGCCCTACAGGTGTGATCCTTGTGGAATTCCATAAATATATTTATGATTAATACCTCCATAATAATTCTACTCGAGCAAAATATTTTTATTTTTGTCCGACAGATGGATAATAAGTGAACCGTCATAATATAACAATACTATCACATGTATGTATGTAGGCAACTTTCGTAATTCTTAATTATATTAAAAGGTTTATAGCCTGTTAATATTATTATACCTACCTATTGTAAATTCATATTATAAACTGTTGGTTCTATAAAATCAATAAAATAAAATAAATAAATAAAATATTCATTTCAAATTGACAAATACAAATTATTTCAAGTTATTGAATAACATTCATCAATTTTAATTATTAGGTATACAGAAAAATCATCCTTATTAAATTCATTGAAATAGGATACAATTTGTTTTTATAAAAGGCTTTATTTGAATTTGGCTACACGTGTATTTGAAATAGGTACACCTAATAGTAGCTCTACGACAAGGTTTTTTTATCACTCTTTGAACTCATATCTTTTAGAGCTGTAACTAATATTTGTTGAATAAACATAGATAGGTACTATTGATTTTTTTTAAACGTTATTATCATATTTCGCGCCTATTTTGTGATAATCCTGCACGTGTGAAATTTGACAATGGAATTATTTATTTAAAAATTAGGTATCTCTTTCTACCGTGTTTTATATAATAACATTCTATGTCAGAATGAATTGACATTAGATATTATTATTCTCAGAAACTTTTTCTAAACTTTACTTCTGAGAAAACAACGGATTACTTTATTTGAACAATCTTTGACAAACGTATAGGGCCCATAATAAATGTGTATTGGAATGTATGTACTTACAAATATATTTGTTGATTCACGAATAAATTTTTACTTATTTTATGTGCCTTATAACGAATTACGAGTTTCGAATCAAATCCGTATCATAAATCCTTCTTGTATTCGAAATCATGAGTGCTTATAAAAAAATAATAGCAGCACCATCCTAAATTTATCGCATTATTTATATTTATTTTTACTTATTTTATGTGCCTTATAACGAATTACGGGTTTCGAATCAAATCCGTATCATAAATCCTTCTTGTATTCGAAATCATGAGTGCTTATAAAAAAATAATAGCAGCACCATCCTAAATTTATCGCATTATTTATATTTATTTTTACTTATTTTATGTGCCTTATAACGAATTACGGGTTTCGAATCAAATCCGTATCATAAATCCTTCTTGTATTCGAAATCATGAGTGCTTATAAAAAAATAATAGCAGCACCATCCTAAATTTATCGCATTATTTATATTTATTTTTACTTATTTTATGTGCCTTATAACGAATTACGGGTTTCGAATCAAATCCGTATCATAAATCCTTCTTGTATTCGAAATCATGAGTGCTTATAAAAAAATAATAGCAGCACCATCCTAAATTTATCGCATTATTTATATTTATTTTTACTTATTTTATGTGCCTTATAACGAATTACGGGTTTCGAATCAAATCCGTATCATAAATCCTTCTTGTATTCGAAATCATGAGTGCTTATAAAAAAAATAATAGCAGCACCATCCTAAATTTATCGCATTATTTATATTTATTTTTTTTTTACTTTCTGTACATAAAATTTGTACACTGCCAGGCTTATTGCCAAACGGCAATTTCTTCCAACGAAATAGAGTTGATGTTCATAAGTTAACTATGTGCATGTATTGAAATGTACAAGTATAATCTATACTTACAGCAATAAAAACTCGCTCCCCAAAATGATTAATCTGTCAATATTTTCAAAATGCATAATTGATATAGGTACAATTGAGTATTTTTCGTATTTTCTTTTTTGTTTCAGTAGAATTTATTTTCATGATTTTTCTTACATTAAAATATTAACACCTAAGGTATGTATTGTATAATTTTTTGTTAGGTGGAGCGGGAGATTGCCATCATGAAACTAATAGACCATCCTCATGTGCTTGGCCTGTCCGATGTCTACGAGAATAATAAATATTTGTAAGTAAATTTGAATTATTTTTCAAGTTGAAATGTGATATTACTAGTAAGTATATATTTTTTGTCTTTTACATCGAAAATTCTGCCTTACGAATTTCTTTGTCTCTATAGTGCGTTATAGTATAGTTCCAGTGGCATAAACATGCAAAGCATGGGACCCAGCTTGAAAAGGGCCCCAAATTTCTAGACACAATATAATTATTAACTAGGTATCTAAAAAATCAACATACACAATTTAGATAATATTTTAAAAATAGATATTAAAATACACATATAGTAATTTCGCAAATATCAAAACAAGAAAGAAGACATTTTGAAAACAGTGATCTTATTTACGTACTCGTTTCTTATTTATTGGTTACAAATAATAATTAGTAGCACCAACCAAGTATAACTTTTTCAAGTTTTATGATGTTACATTATATAGCTAGGTTGTAATGTGCGTATTAGAATTGTATTGTATAGCTACATATATGTTTACTTTAATATATCACCAACCAAGCATAACTTTTCCAAGTTTTATGATGTTACATTATATAGCTAGGTTGTAATGTGCGTATTAGAATTGTATTGTATAGCTACATATATGTTTACTTTAATATATCACCAACCAAGTATAACTTTTTCAAGTTTTATGATGTTACATTATATAGCTAGGTGGTAATGTGCGTATTAGAATTGTATTGTATAGCTACATATATGTTTACTTTAATATATCACCAACCAAGTATAACTTTTTCAAGTTTTATGATGTTACATTATATAGCTAGGTGGTAATGTGCGTATTAGAATTGTATTGTATAGCTACATATATGTTTACTTTAATATATCACCAACCAAGTATAACTTTTTCAAGTTTTATGATTTTACATTATATAGCTAGGTGGTAATGTGCGTATTAGAATTGTATTGTATAGCTACATATATGTTTACTTTAATATATCACCAACCAAGTATAACTTTTTCAAGTTTTATGATGTTACATTATATAGCTAGGTGGTAATGTGCGTATTAGAATTGTATTGTATAACTACATATATGTTTACTTTAATATATCATAATCAAATTCATAAAATAGTATGTGCAAATGTGATTGTATTTTTAAAAAAATATTAGGGGCCCTAACTTAGTTTTTGTATGAAGGCCCAGAATATCTAGTAACGTCATTGCTTAGTACCTTCTAAAGCTGGCCTAACCCAGCTTAATTCATTTTCATAATATGTATATAATATTCCGAATCAGTGTCTTTCAACGGAAGCACCCTACCTAACAGCAGCTCTATCGACCTGCTTGGAGTATCTATAACGAACCAATTACACTACAGGGGCTCCATCGAAGCTAAGGTGAAACTCGCCTCCAAAAAATTGAGATAGTATACTATATAGAGCGCGTAGATATTTTACTAAGACTCAGATCTGTATACTGATGATGGATTGCAATCACTAGAACACAGACGCAAAGTCGTATTTTAAGTTTATTCTATAGATACTACCACGGGAATTGCTCAGAAGAACTTGCATCTTTGGTCCCTCCTCCACCCACTCGCAACAGTCACTCGCTTTACTCAATTGCAGCACCCATTCACAGTGGACCTTCAACATATACGAACCAGTCGCTTCTCGAACTCCTTTATTAATACAGCAGCCCGACTGTGGAACGATCTTCCGAATTCTGTGTTTCCACCTTCGTACAACCCGGATCTTTTTAAAATCCGAATTAATAAACTCTTTTCTAGATTGCAAACCCCTCCCAACGCTACGTAGTGCGCTTCTTCGGAAGAGTACAATGGACCCTAATCCTAATAGCTGGTGTCCCCTACGTAGACATGTTAAAAAAATACGCTTAAATTTTGCGAAATCATGACTCTCCCCTATTCCATAGTGTGGAGAGTAAAAAATGATTTCATTCCTTGAAACAAGGTCACTAAAACTCTTTTTAAATGCATAACCTGTATATTATCGGTTATATTTTATTTGTGTATTTATACGCAAATTTGTATTTGTTCTGTATAAATAAATTTGATAACTTATACCTACCTACCGCTTTGGTGCTATGTAACGTAGGTATATTTCAACTCGTGGCTTACGATATACAGGCCTGCGCGCGCTTTTTACCGACATCAAACTTAGTGCTGTCGTTTCACCTAGGTAGCGCAGAATTACGTTCATCTAAATACATTGCAGTATTGTTTAATTTACTAAATATTTATAAAGTATTTTTTCATTATATTTTGAAACATTTAAGTAGGTATTTAGTAAGTGAAATGAAACATGTAGATAAATTTAATATTACATTTATATTACATCCATAATGCTTATTTCTGTTATTATGTATGTATATTGATGTTATTGAAATTATTTAGGTTTATACACAAATATTTTTAAAAATGTAGTAAACAATATATATAATGTACCTATTACCTATGTTTGCATTCGCAATTTAAAAAACTAAGAAATTAATAAATACATACAACAATTAGTTATTAAACAAATCAACAAAGGATTACAACTAAAAATATTTAAGTGTGTACACCAAACTTTCAAAATGCAAAACATAGATATTATACATATTAGTATATTGACAATTATTATTGAATGAAAAAATAGAAGATAGGTATATGTACAAAATAAATAACCTTATTATTAGGATTATGTAAACAATGATATTTCAAATCGACTATGTGATACAATAGCAATGATTTAAAATGACCAGTTTTAAGGCTTTTATTAGACGAAATAGTTGTTCTTTAAATTTAATATCAATAATAACACAAAATAACAGTATTTTATTCAATTATAATTTTTAAAATGTAAGTCTACGAAGAGAATAAAATAAAATATTTCAATGAAAGCCGAAAAAGACGATCAATATGATATTTTTTGTAATTTTTTTACCAACACCTGTTTTTTGTAGACACCATCATTTTTCTCTTTTACTTAATTATTTAAAAGTATTTTACAAGTCCTATAAATAATGCTTTGTAATGAATTAATAAGGGTTTTATTACATTGACATTCTTTTAGTACATCATTATCATCCCTGAAATAATCTTTCATGCATGATAATGATATTCTAAAATGTTCCATTATTCGATTACATTCATGTCGTATAATTATAGTATTCTACATTATACTATAAATATCTGAGAGTATATAATATATTAAAATGTAAACTAGCTATCAAATAGGTATTTCGATTATTCAAATAATTCATTTAGAAATTTACAAATATTTTTTTTTTTAATTTTAGTTTAAAATATAAAATAAATTCGAATAAAATTCATGAAAACAGTTCCTATACATCAATATGTACTTTCAATTATATTTTAAATGAGACAAATAGTAAGAAAATAACGGATTATAACGGTCGCCATTGAAATGCTAGCACGTGCTTAAAATGTAACTTGTACTCTTTGATCGATTTGTGTATATTAACTAGTTAATTGTTGAACAAATAATTTACCAACGTATATCACTGCATATATTTTACACTTTCATATATTATACCAAAGTTTTAACACAAATAATACTTATAAACACAGTTCAAAATAAAGTTATCTTCGCGGAGAAACGTCACCCGCTTGAAACAACTTCAATACCAACTTGGTAATGTGAGGGTGGATGGCACTAAGTTCGTATTTTGTAAACGGAGATTGACCAGCGCGCTCAGGCCTGTAGGTATATCGTAGGCCACGATTTCAACTGTATAATCGGGGATTACATGAAAATTCTTCGAAACACAATTGTTCGAATGCGCAATTGTACGAATAACAATTTTTCGAAAATCAGTTATCAGAATGACAATTGTCCGAAAGCAAATTATTCGAACTAACATTTGTTGGAAAACCAATTAACCGATATTAATATATTTTTGTGTCATTATGTTGCCTCCTTTGACATATTTGTTGCCAGTAAAATATATTCGATGAAGATTATTATTACTTGTTGTATTATTGTTGGGTACGTATGTTTGCACATTTTTAATAACTGATGTTTGACAGCGCGGGATAGCCTAGTTTGTACACCAGTTTATGTTTATCTAGTATTCACACCAATTTAGTTATTTTATTTTAATATTATACTTACTTTTTTTAATATATAATGCAACTGGCTCACGCCAGTCGCAATTATAACTACAAACAAACCTAACCAACCTATTTTTACCAAAGTTTTGTAGGTTTAGGTTTAAAAAATAGGTGTACATCCTAGAATATCTGACAGCGCGGTGCGTCGCCATGTTGTTTATTCCATAGATTTTTATTAAGTAGTACTCCGTGCAAAAAGTGAGTCATTTGTTTTCGATTCATACAAAATTTGCTAACTACGACATCTAGTATATTATAATAAAAATCTATGGTTTATTCCTCTCACAATACTACCAACATGACGTCATAAAAATTCGAACAATTGTAAATTCTGATAATTGTGTGTTCGGAAAATTGTTTTTCGAAAAAATGTGATTCGAATAATTGCCATTCGTAAAATTGATTTTCGTAAAATTGAGCATTCGAATAATTGTTTTTCGAATAATTTTCCTGTCACCATAATCGGGTTACTGATATTTTTCCTCAAAAATTACTGCTAACGCTGTTTTTAGACCATAATATATGACACACAGCATGTCCAATGTCCACATTGCATGAGTTGGAAAATTAGATGCCCGATAATGTGCCAGCAAATTACACCAATTTTATACCTACACATAAAACTGTTTATTGGTTTCATCACAATCATGATGTTTCCAAGAAGCAGAAATACTTTGTAATATTTAGAGAAATACTTGCTTATTTACTATAAAAACATCTTATTTCCTTTATTTTCACCTTAAAAGAACGGAACATCTTTACCGCGACATGTCTAGGTACTCAGTAAAAAGTTGTGTTTTTTAAAAGTGTTATTATAATTTAATTTTGAATATTTTTTAGACAGCTTTTCAATCAACAACTAGAAAACTTTAAAGGTTAAATATTCTGCATATCGCTTCCTTTGCGATTATGCAGTGAGTAATTTAGGCTAATAAAAAATGGACTTTTTAATGTTTTATTATGTTTTGTTTCCATGGTTACACAGAATACAATTTACAAATAAACCAACCTACTGATAGGGAATTTTGTTATGAATCAAATTCAAACTTATAGAACTTTGGTATAGGTAGGTAACAACTTCATACTTACTAAAATGTTCCATATTTTTTCCATACTTATTACAAATATCTGACTTTGTTGATTTTTCATTATTTTTCGTTTCCATAGTTACAATCATAGAATTATAAGGTACAGAAGCCGCATGTAGTACAAATTTCGAATTCAAATGTATGACAAGTTTTTTTACATGTGTGTGTGAGGCGGTAGATCGGTAGGTGGACGTATTATGTAGGTGTGCGTATCGGTAGGTGTACGTATAAGGCCGGGCGAGTGAAACTCAGAACATTGTTCTTAGTTTTTGTTGTCATACTTTCATTGCGCTGACTAGGTATCTGTATCATATATTATAATCTAAGGTTACAATCAAATACTCATACTGATATTTTGGAGTGTAGGTAATATTTTTGAAGGTAGGTATTATGTAATATAGATGTATGATTTTTAATTATTTATTTAATAATTATCTAAATTTTTGTTTGTTTATATATTTATCTCATAAACGAATTAATATCATAGTAATTCATTCAACGATCCAAGCATATATGGGACAAGCGGAAATTTTAAATACTCTTTTCACACTTAATATAACAATATATAAGAACATGGGGGTTGTGGCCAACACTAAACTCTTTATAATGCTTAAATTCATTCAAATTATAAAACCACTTTTAAACTCCAATCTGAAATTTCTTTCCCAGTCCAATCCTACTGAAATTTCAAACTAATTTGAAACCACTTCCCTTTACATTATTTTATACTGAAGGGACAGTACCTACCTAAGGACTGAAGGGACGGATGGGACTGTTTAAAAAAACTAACTTGTTTTGGTTAATTTTTATTTATTGTATTGGATATTTTCTGCACAATCTGAATTTATAACAAATAAACAGTTCAATATTACTAAAACGATTTTCTCGATACGTTAGCATATTGTTTCACATTTACCTTCTCGAGCAACGCCGGGTATAAAAACTAGTAATATATAGTTGTTATCGTATGTACGTATACGATTTTTATTGAACGTGTTTGAATTTCAAGACATTTTGAATGCGTACAAAGGCGGAATTTTAATCCAATATTTTTTTGTACTCTCACCACGAAATAAAGTAATGCGGTAGTGTCACGATTAAAATAGTAGGTAGGTAGGTACCTAAATATATTATGAGAAAGGTCAATAGGCATAAGTTTTCATTCTGGATATAGGTAACGTTTAGCCGGGGTTATCGCAGGATCAAGACGAATACCAATGAAAATTTTGTAAATATCTAACGAAATACCACCAACAACAAAAACATATTTTTCAACACGAAACCAGCGTTGGTTAAAATTAAATGAAAAATATTCCAATAGAGCAAGAGCCCGTGCGACAGTTATAAAGGCTGATTTTTTTTTGGATTGTTTATTTTTGTTTACTACTTCTTCTTCTTCTTCTTCTTCCTAGCCTTCCCTCCACTGCCTGACGTAGGCCTCTTCCATCTGTCTCCATTTTCCTCTATTCTGTGCCGCTTCAATCCATTTCTTGCCGGCGACCACAACAATATCGTCGGCCCATCTCTTCTGCGACCGACCGACACCCCTTTTGTTTTCCCATGGTCTCCACTTTAAGACTTTGGGAGTCCATCTTGAATATGGCTGCCTGGCACGTGTCCTGCCCATTGCCATTTCAATTTTGCCCGCAAAATTGAAATGGCAATGGGCAGAAACACAAAATAGTGTTTAATACTATTTATGAGCAATATAGGTACCTACAACAGAGAGTAATAAGTTGCAAATTATATGTACAAAACGGAGCAATGCAGACAATATTAAAATGCAACATATTCACCTGAATGTGCTTGTATTTTTTTGTTCAGCAGTTTATTTTTTATTATTTGTGTTGACAGTAAAACAAAAAATAATCTGAATCCGTTAATTTTTATTTAAAAATTAAAAATAGACTATTGCCGCCTTATATGCAATAAAATATTATTTGTAATTTTGAAGTTCACACCGAACTGACAAGAAGTCAGCGGGACTTTAAAATGCCTCAGACAAACCTGTCCGAAACACAAAATAGTATGTACCTACCACAAAGGTTGTGGATTGTGTAATGATTTAGCAGAATGTGTCAAGGTTTTGCCGTTTTTCGTCCCCTATAGGTGCTGAATACCTACATTAAGGAAACGTTATTTTATTATTGTGTATACCTAAGTCATACGATGAAAATTTGTTTTTCCAGTTTGTTTACTTTTTTGTTAAGGTATACTATATGTTAACTAGATATTATACTTTATTACATCTAAATTAAATATAGCTACATGCATAAATATCACAATAGACAACAGAGGGACAGGTCTGGTCAAGCGGTGAAATCAAAAGCCTCGTGACAACCCATATCACGGATATAATTATCTTATAGAATTGTATAATATAGACATACACACGTCTTCCGTATTATAAACTAAAATATGATTTGTTTGTGATGATTAGATATCTTGTACTGGAGCATGTTTCTGGGGGAGAGCTGTTCGACTATTTAGTGAAGAAAGGGCGGCTGACTCCTAAAGAGGCGCGCCGCTTTTTTCGACAGATCATCTCGGCTCTGGACTTCTGCCATAGTCATTCCATATGGTTTGTATAATTTATTCAATATCACATGTATGAATCCACAAAACTGTTCAAATCCACAATAATTTAATTCAAATTAAAAGAAAATTTTACTAGTGACGAGCATTTAACATAATGTCAAGACTAAATACCGCATATTTTATTAAAATTTTTACTTACATATACTTATAATATTATTTTTGTCATGAGACTACGTAATGCACTTCTTCCGAAGAGTAGGTATAATGGTTCTAAATCCTAATAGTCAGTTTCCCCTACATATCCATGTTTAACAAATTAATCACACAATCTAATATTTAAGTAAATGCAATGGCGAACCACTGGCTAATATTGAATAAAATTATGACCTAAATTTTACCCACTTCTCAAAATTATTATCTAGCCTAAATTAAAAGCCAATCGATAACCTTTTGCTTTAAATTTTTTTTTAGATTCTATGTTAAATGCCACTCACGAATCCAATTGACATAAATGTATTAATGAAGTATCGAATATTTCGGAAAAGTCACTTCATTCCCTGGTAATCTATCACAGACCTAACTCACAGATTTGTGAGTTAGATTAGTTACATTGGGAAAAGAGAAAACCATAGCTTAAAATTTATTAACTAACTTTTTTTTATTTGGGGAAGCCAACAGTTCATTTACACTTTGATATTACAACTCACATTATTATGATATAATTACAGAGACAAAAAAAGCACTTCATCAATAAGTACAAATAATAACAACAGTCAATAACACATACGAGTACAATTAGTTATGGGAGGGACAGGAGATTAGCAGGGTAAGAGGGAGGAAGATTGAGAGCATATAACTTTCAGAACTTCGCAACGGAACTTATCGTATTTTACATCGAAAATGTCCTCCCCGGCTGAGAATAACGTGTTGTGAGAATAACATATGCGTAGAATTGTGTCATTTTTCCTGACATTAGTTCTACATATTGGTACATGTAAAAGTTCAGGTCGGCGAACCGTTCTACCTGGAACATGGATACCGACTTAGGTTGACAAGCTCAGGCGAGTCGATGGCAGATGGCACCGTTCAGAGTTTTATGCAGCAGCGATTGGTCATGTTCGAAAGTATCGAGTCTGTGATATTTTAGTGATTCCCAATAGTCAGTAAAATTCAAATGGAATTTGTGATTTCAATAATTAACGAATTTATATTGTACTCTGGCAATTATATTGATGCGAATGTATTATTGTAAGTACCTATAGAGTTTTTTTCTTTCTTAATTATGATATGTGTATTTTTGTTATGCAGCCATCGTGATCTCAAACCAGAAAACCTTCTGCTGGATGAGCGCAACAATATTAAAGTAGCGGACTTTGGTATGGCCTCGCTGCAACCCGCTGGTTGTCTGTTAGAAACTTCTTGCGGATCCCCACATTACGCCTGTCCTGAAGTTATAAGGGTAAAAACTTCACTTCTATCTATATATTTGTGGTTTATGTACTGCGGTAGAATTTACATACGGGCAATAAGCCTGTCCCATTGCGTCACAGAATAAATGCTATTGATCAAATAAATTAAAGGGAAATATATTTTTAAACAGGAATTATTAATAACCTGAACAATCTGCGAGCATACCTACATGTCATGTAAAGATGACGCAGAGGTGATTTGTATAAGTACCTACGGTATCCATAGGTTTGTGTTCCGTAATTATATTTATTTCAAAACGATTTTTGTATTTAATCTTCGCATTGATACACATAAGTTTAGAGATGTTATATAGAGATTTGTGTGAACTGTGCCTATGGAAAATCGGAAATATCTCGAATCTTTATAACGTTATATGAAACGTACATGCTGCAATATCGAACATTGAAAATTGTCTTAAATAATTCCGTAGAATTTATTGCACAAGTGTTTCAGAATATGCAATGCAAAGTTAATATTTCTTTGCACGCCTATACCTATAGGTAAATGGCGAGTTAAGTCAGTGACGAATGCTATAATTTTTTTCAGACCAACCCCGTGTTTCCAGCCAGGACAAACATGAATTGGATGTGATTTTTTTTTCTCTGCAAAACTCAGAATACCGGCACACAAATTAACCAATATCAAATATGGTCTTTTTTCAATAGTTGAATTTAGTCCAAGGCCGAAGATGATTCGTATTATTGAGAACTCTAATCGTATTTATTTTAAAAATATATATTTTGACAGGGCGAAAAATACGATGGTCGTCGTGCTGATGTGTGGTCTTGCGGTGTGATTCTTTACGCTCTACTAGTAGGCGCCCTGCCTTTCGATGATGACAATCTTCGTCAGCTGCTGGAGAAGGTGAAGCGTGGTGTATTTCACATTCCACACTTTGTTCCTCCAGACTGTCAAGCTTTACTTCGTGGCATGATCGAGGTCAACCCGGAAAAGCGCCTAACCGTAAGTCATGTTCAGTTCATATTTTTGAAAATAAAAGTTCATATTTTTGAAAATAAATATCTTCCTACTTAACTTTCTCAAGCAGATACGCAATATCTCCTAGATTTTTTTAAATAATAGGTAATTATTTACTTCCCCAATCACAATTGCAGTATCTCTATGATTTTTTTTGGAAATAATGGATACTTCACTTTCCCTTGCACAACTAGTGGAATATCTCTGAAACTTTTTTGGAAATTATAGATACCTACTTTACTCTTCCAAGCACAAGTGCAATATCTCTATGAAACTTTTTTCCAAATAATCCAACAGTCGATGTTATCAAGAGAATTTATAAATAAAAAAAAACTTATTAGCTAATATTTTGAATATGGCACACAAATTAAGTTTTCATAATAATTATAAAAGTAAAAAAAACTTATGTCCGTGTGTGAGGTAATTTCAGATGGAGCAATTGTGGATTGTGGAGTTTTTGCGTGGTTTTTCAAACTTGGAAGTCAAAGCATATAATATATATTGTATTCATAATATGGAAGAACTCAGAATTTGGAGTACAAAATTTTCCGTGTTTGTGTGTGTGCGAGCATTTTTTTTTTTCATTTCTAATTATATATATTTTTTAATTTATCAGGCTAGGAAGAAAAAAACATAAAAAACTCCACACTATATACTATACCGACATACTTACGACTTATTGTACATAACTTTGCACTTTTCCTTCAACTATATGTTTATTTATTTATTTATACATATAGGTATTAAGTTGAAAATTTATAATACTTTTAGCTGCTATGCTCCACTAGGTAATAAAACTTGTGTCGGGGTCAAATCATTTTCAAAAAATAAATAATATAGTAAGATTTAAAGAGTAAATACCAAATACAAAACATATTAACTGTACCTACGTACATATATAAAACGACTCATAACTTCGACAGTTGGATTTCATGTGTTACATGCAACAAGCACTAGTTTCTATTCGTGGGCACGTGATTTCACCAAATACCTACATAGTATGACATTCAGGAGATTCCATTCCGGTTGTTACCCCCCCCCCTATCCCATATACCAGTGACGTCACACACCAATCCGAGGGGAAATTATTCCCGACTCCTTTCCCTACCTACATGTCGGTTTCCGTTCGATCAAACTGGGATGTGGATGGGACGGGTGGACCAAAAGTCATTGAGGGATTTCAGTATTTTTTTATGCATAATAGGTACTTATTAAAAACGAGTGGGCTGTGGCCAACACTAAACTTTCCATTACATTAGTAAGTGTATATTTCTATTAGATTCTTAAACAAATATTAGATTACCAGAGGACAAAAGCTTTCACAATACACCATACACACAAAAACATTGTCACGAAACTAATAGTATTAACTTTCTACATGATAGTACTGTTGTTGATAAATGTAAAAATTTTAATTACTAGCAAGATGAACATGTATGAAACAATTTATCAATGTTGATGAGGCGATAGTACCTATGTATGTGTCAAGATAGAAGAATGCGGTGTTCGGTTCTCACTGCCTACCCCTTGAGGAATATAGAAGTGAAGAGTAAAAAAATACACTTGTCTACAAAGACTCATACAATATCAATATGAAGTTGATTACTTACTCAATTTTCCCATACAGAAGGTAATTCAATTCTTATTTGAATTTGCATACAAATATGGAATTTATTTCACATTGATATAACAGACCATAGATTTTTTTTCTTTTACGGTTGAAAATCCCTGAATGCATTTTTGAAGAGTGTATTTATATTGTAGGTATCAAAAGATCAAACAATAAAAAAATCTCGATTTTCCAGACCGAGAAAGCATTCAGAAAAATTTAATAGATGATATAAAAAAAATTGATGGATATCTATGGAAAACTATCAAGTTTATGGACTTTACATAATTTGATATCAATATAAAGTCGATCGGACTTAAAGTTTGGGCTGTAGAAGGACACAAAAAACAACGTTTATTACGAAATCGATGGAAAACTAATCAGCTCTAGGTATAATATGCACTTGATACATAATATGATGTGAAGTCGATAGGATTTATAGTTTGGGCTGTAGAGAGGACATAAAAGGATATGTCTAACGCCATACATACAAACATATCATGACGAAACTCGTGCATTCTCTACATGATACCCTTTGATGTTAAAAAAAATACTCTTAAAAATTGTGAAATCATGACTCTTCACTATTCCATACTAGTGGAGAGTTAAAAGCCTATTGGCTCATGACAATAATTGATAACTAACATCGTAATTGCAATATAATAGTCGTTTATGTACAACAGTGATTCCCAAAGTGGTCCAGGTGGACCCACAGGGGTCCACGGAAGACTCGACGGGGGTCTACGTTGTCGTAAAAAAATGGGGGTTCACAAGTTGTAAGTGGGGGTCCACGAAAATTTATCTGGTTTTGATAATAAAGAACAAAAATGTTGACTTGACTTTACCTATAAATGTAGGTAGATAATACACTACTCAAAAAAATCAAGGGAGCAAAAAAAATCCAATTTTTTTAGTCAGGCAAAAAATTATCGTATTGAGATTATGAAAAAAAAAAGTTTTAAGATTCTAATTTTCAGATTTTTCGGTTATTATTTTTAGGAGCTGCGGTTCTCGTTTATTTATTTTTTCTTTTTTTTGGTCCACGGGCCTGAAAAAATCTTTGCAGTTTAGGCCGGCATAATGGATCAGATATTTAGCATTAATTTCCTTTTTTTAAAATCTCCCTTAATTTTCTTTTTATTTTTACCACTCCGAATTTAGGGTTGGAACTCAGCCGCGACGCAAATTTTCATCGTTTGATCTATTCTTCACATTTTTGACGAGTGTTTGGAATGTGGTAGAAATGTAGCAGCAGGGGGTCCACCGAAAGTAGTAAAATTTTGAAAGTGGTATACGAGAAAATAGCTTGGGATCCTCTGACCAAGGCCCTCTGGATTGTTCGTCGTTCGTTTTCCTCTAGACTTATATATAACTGCAAAAACTGCAATCCAGAGATAACTGCAAAACTGCAAATCCAGAGGGCGCTGCTCTGACTTACTGCAACACTTTACTTCAATTCCCGTTGGAATGCTTTTTCGTTCATAGTTTTTAGTTGTTCTGGCAAATTATTATAGTCACAGAGTCCACAGCCACATTATTCTTTCGTGTCCATTATTGTGTACCTTTCTCAGTTACAAAGTTTTTTTTTGTTAGTGTGTTGTAGTTGTGGATTTGTATTCTCTACTTAAGGCTTAGCTCAGGGTATTCTGTTTTTATTTTGTAAATTATATTTGGATCCGGCGAATGACGACTATTAGTTTTTTGAAATCTAAATTTTTACTCTCCACTTTTATGGAATAGCAATAGGGGAAAGTCACGATTTCTCGACAATTGTGAAATTATTTTCCGCTGTGAAGTGCTGGCTTAGAAAAGCGCTTTCACTGTTTTGTACAGTTTTGTAATTAAATCGTTTTCGGATGTCCCGTTCGAGCCGGGTAATCGAAATTACAAAAGGCAACAATAACATCTCAAATAGGTACTTCAACAATGGGTTTCAACACCCAATGTAGTTTTATTTTGGTGTGACGAGACCAGTGTGTGGGGATACACATAATTTTCGTGATTACTTTCGTAAATTGATACCGTGGAAACAGTATGCTCCGTGGTCACATCCTGCCAGATCTCTACTCTGTAGTCTGTATATAAAGCGTCTAAAAGTGCTTTTCACAAAACTTTTCATTAATGTGATATTTTTAACTGGAGTAGTTTCGTCGTTGTATTTTTTGGAAATTTCATACAAACACAAGTTGACATGTGTTTATGTAATACCTACATGTTCTATTAATTTACACTAATTAGATTTTGTATTTTATATCTGTGTTTTTTTTGCCATCCTGTATATTTACAATACCAATTCGAACACATGCAGAACCGTTTTCATGTTAATTTAATATGACAATCTTATATTTTCTATACATCAAAGTTCTAGGCTATTTATTTAATAATGTTATACCTCCTTTTTAACTAATCGCAAACACATCCAGGTTATAGAAAACGAGTAAGTATATACTTTTTAAGAGATACAAAGATAGTCGTAAATAAGTTAGAATTAGAATTTTTAATGTTTTGTAGTGATATTTGGGTATATAGTATTATGTAAGAGGTACATGTTATATTTGTATTTCTTGCACTGTGTATTGTTCTTTTAACAATAAAATAAAATAAGTAAATAAATTCATAGAAACAAATTAATTAAAACAAGCATTTAAACTTACTAGTGACCGCCCAGTGATCAAAATTCGACCGTGATTCATTAAAAAGAATATTTGGAATTAATACTATTAAATTTTGAATTTTAATGAGGTTTTTTTGTCAAAGCCATTGCGTACATCTATATTTTTTTTAAATTTTATTCTATTACTGCACCTGCAAGCGTGTGCTTACAAATATTTCATTATTGCGTGTTATTTGCTTTAATTCTCTGCAATTCCTATGAAATTCATAATTTAATATAGATAGTGAACCCCCGGCAAACTTCGTATTGCTTGTATAATTAAATATGGTCCTTCATTACCACCCGTCACTTCAGACCCTTCAGTACCTCCCGCCCCATCAGTACCTCCCGTCCCTTCAGTACCTCCCGTCCCTTCAGTACCTCCCGTCCCTTCAGTACCTCCCGTCCCTTCAGTACCTCCCGTCCCTTCAGTACCTCCCGTCCCTTCAGTACCTCCCGTCCCTTCAGTACCTCCCGTCCCTTCAGTACCTCCCGTCCCTTCAGTACCTCCCGTCCCTTCAGTACCTCCCGTCCCTTCAGTACCTCCCGTCCCTTCAGTACCTCCCGTCCCTTCAGTACCTCCCGTCCCTTCAGTACCTCCCGTCCCTTCAGTACCTCCCGTCCCTTCAGTACCTCCCGTCCCTTCAGTAGGTACCTCCCGTTCCTTCAGTAGGTACCTCCCGTCCCTTCAGTAGGTACCTCCCGTCCCTTCAGTAGGTACCTCCCGTCCCTTCAGTAGGTACCTCCCGTCCCTTCAGTAGGTACCTCCCGTCCCTTCAGTAGGTACCTCCCGTCCCTTCAGTAGGTACCTCCCGTCCCTTCAGTAGGTACCTCCCGTCCCTTCAGTAGGTACCTCCCGTCCTTTCAGTAGGTACCTCCCGTCCCTTCAGTAAGTTAAGAAAATATAACGAAGAAGAAGATAAAAGATTAAATCCAGAAACCTGCGAAGAGATGGATGGAGAATTGAACCTTCTCCCTGGATAGTCCACCTTCATAGGTAAAATGACCTAATACCCGATGAAGAAGAAGAATAAGAAAAATATTTTAATCCAGAAACCATCCTGGGTATACGCACGACAATTCACCAAAGTTTCACTGCAATCGGATGACCGGTTTCCAGGATAGTCCACCTTCATAGGTAAAATGACTTAATATTCGATGAAGAAGAAAAAGAAAAAAAAATTTGATCCAGAAACCATCCCTGGTATACTCTCGACAATCCACCAAAGTTTCATAGCAATCGAATGAACGGTTTAGGAGCGCATTGAACACATGCATATATGGGTACACAGGTATATAGGTACATAGAAACATTCAAATTTATAATATAGATATCATGTTTTCATCAAGGAACACAGTTTTCTCTTCATGTATGGCCTTGTGTATGGCAAGTTAATTTTATAAATGAAATTATTGTGTAAGTACCTACCATTTATATTGTTTCACAGTAGGTAGGTATACAAATATATATTTTCCTTTAAAATGTTCTTATATTTAAATTTAAACAACTGCGCATGCGCCGTAAATACCACAATGACATTTAAATGTGACCACAGAACACGAAATAAAAAGAATGAATATTTCAGTGTGTTATCGGAATATTTCTCATACTATGCGGGTATATAAAAATTACGTTTTCCCTCTCTTCACCGTTCTATGGTACACAGTAAATGGTTTGATGTGAAATATTTTTTATTTGATTTAATTCAAACGCATATTATGTATTAATATTATTCTTCTGCAGTCCTCCTCCATATAAACTGTAAGTATGCCAAATCTCAAACTCCTCCGTGCGCCCATTTATCCGGAAATTGTACTTAACGTTTTCGCTTCACGTATTAATAATATTAATATATTGCGGATACATTTTTTGTTTAACATTAACCAGAGTTAATGCTAAATGACAAATATTAAAATAATAAAATATTGATATTTGTACATTTTTCTATTTTCCGCATCTTAATGGGTAGGTAGGTACTTAAAAATAATCACTTTTAATATTTTTTGGTGAAATTGATCGCCTTTTCTTTCCTTTGGGATACTTTTAAATTAAATTAGGATGAATATTTTAATTACACACAAAAAACGGAATAATATTCGTGTCCACTCTCCTTAAATAATAAATAGGTAGGTACTTCCCTTAAATAAGGTAGATTTACGACTTTGATAAGAGTGTGATGCATTCGTAAACCAGCGACCCCAATTCAAATACCACGCAAATATTGACATTTGACATAGGTACTTCCGTTCTTTACGAAGAATTCGATAAATTTAGAGAATGCTTAACGATTTACATGAAATTGACACTTAAACTGTGTTAATATATCATTGGATATATTTTGAATTGGATACATAGATTCTCGTATTGCTCTGTGAAATATTACAAAATAATCCTGTTACCCAAATAGATATAAAAACAGATGGTTGGTGCAAGTTTAATATTTAGGTAAATAAAACAGAGGATCTGAAGAAAGCAGTTAAAAGGGAGAGGTACTGGTAGCCTCAATGATGAGGTACACAGATAATATAGAAGTAAACTTGAGGTAAACGTAGGTAGGTACCTTTACTACCGCTATCAGGAAATTGTCTCCCAATGAGGTTATATCTGTACCGGTACCGGTAGGGATGTGTATTGCTATTTATATTGGGGTGATAAAGTATTCACCGAAATTTCACGCCTGATCAAAAATATTACGTATTGAAATGTTGTCTGCACGTGCGAACTCTTTTATATTTTTATTAATATTTTTCATCGTATTTATGAGTATTGTTTTTGGGTTATCTACTAGTTCTTACAGAGATATTTTTTTTAATTAAAGGAGCATATATCCAATAGATAGTTTTAATGAAGAATGCATAGTATATAAATGTGAAACGCGTAATATATTCATTCATATTGTAAGTAAAGATAAAAAAACTTGATGAAAACAATATACTAACGGTACTTTTATTATTCTTCCGTTTTTTTCCTTGGATTTTTTTTTCATTAGCGCATTTGCACCATTTGAACCTAGGTATAATGGATACGGTCCTGATTGAATCGAAATACATAAATAAGTACTGAGAGGTAGGAAAAAAATACCAAATATAGAATGTATTTTAAATATGACAACATTTTTTTTGTTTTGAATATGCCAATGTCAAACTGATTCAATAATGACAAATCTGCATGCATAGCAATTTCTTTATTTTGTAAGAATTTTATTGAATTTTATAACAAGTATTCATTTAATATTTCAAAAAATTGAATATTAATATTACTTTTAAAATAAATTTAAGTTTCTTTAAAATTCACCCGATGGACTCGGCGATGTGGAAAATAATTACAGGTCTATAATTTAATTTTATAGAATTATTGACTCTGCCGAAAATTATAATAAAATCATCCCTTATTTCAGTTTGTAAATAATCTTGATGAAGAAACGGTTGGCTCTGAAACCGGTTGCGAGTTTTAGAAATGCCAGTGACTTATACAAAGTTTTCAAAAGTCAACAATTTTAATAATATTGAACTTTCTGCAATATTAAATAATTTTACTCAATGTTTGTGTCTCCAAATTATTATATTTAATTTTTGTATGACAATTATTTCCACAGATTTTATCATTATGTTGACTTTTATTCATTACACGAATTTTCATCAGACATGTGTATGTAGGTATAGATAAATTACTTTTCATTCGAGACTTTTTGTATTGATTACACTATTTTAAAATTCTGACTATTTAATGTTTTCAAGTATTCTTCATTCGACAATTTAATTTATTTTGATAAGAAGCCCGTAAGACAACCCAATTTGTGATGTAATACCATAATTTTTATTGTACTTATTAATCTCTTCAATAGTTCTTCAAACTCTTATATTTATGTGTCATATTAACTTCTACAACTGTAGACATTCTCATCATCAGAGACTCTAATAGTTATTTTTTACAGCATCATTGTTTCAATTCAATTGACTAACATTTAACTATTGTTGTTACAGTTGTCAGATATAAATCGTCATCCGTGGGTGACTGCTGGTGGAAAGGGAGAGCTAGAGTTGGAACTGCCTATGATGGAGGTTGTTCAGACTCACATCATACCCTCAGTGGAAGCCATGGATCCTGATGTCTTACAGGTAAAATACTTTGATATTCAATATATTAAATCACCGTATTGATGTTTGTATCACAAATTTAAAATATATTTACTAACAACTATACATTGGTTTTCCTTTTTCGCTGCCTATTTGTAGGAGAGACCATTGATAAAAAAAATATTTATTTATATACATGGTGTAGGTATAATATTTGTTAAAATTGTACATTCTTATATTGCTTCTCTTGGTTAGAAACACTTATTATTCAGAAGAAATTGCCTTATGGCAATAAACTCGCTACTTGCGCAAGGTGCAAGGAAGTGTTTATTATTATTATATCACTCAACCGAAAAGGTAAATCTCATTTTCACTGGGGGAAGAGTGTATTACAAATTCTTTGTTACCTAAATAATTCTTCAATAAATTTAAAGCACCCTGCTTCACACAATAAATAATAGTATGATTATTATTTATTAAGGCAAAGTTGCTTGCCTAGTTTAGGCACCAAAGTAAAAATACAGCATATTATCAAATAGGTAATCCTAATTTGTTATTATTAAATAGGTAATCCTAATTTGTTATTATTAAATAGGTAGGTAATCCTAATTTGTTATTATTAAATAGGTAATACTAATTTGTTATTATTAAATAGGTAGGTAATCCTAATTTCTTCTTCTTCTTCTTCTTCTGCTTGTTCTAGTACTGGGTACTGTTTATTCTCGGATTCACTCCTGGAACGCGGATGTCCAGCTGTCCTTCTATCTCTTTGGCGGTCGTCCAGGGGGTCTGCTGGTTGACGGTATCTCGTCTGCCGCTATTTTCACCACTCTCACTGAATCCGCTCTTTCAACGTGATCTCTCCAGTAACGTCTTCTGTTTCTACCCCATCGCACGACATCCTCGGCATCGCAGATCCTCCGAATTTCGGAGTTTCGTACTCTGTCTCGGATGGTTAAACCCGCGATGGGGCGGAGAGTTTTCATCTCGGTGGTTCGCAAGAGACTCTTTGTTCTTGTGGTGTCGGCTCTGGTTTCGATGCCGTATGTCATTATTGGCCTTACGCAGGTCTTATATATCGACGCTTGAAAGGAAAAATCGACTAAGCGACATGTAGGCAATTTTACAGGAGAGCCATTTAAAGTTAGTAATTTTAAAAAAAAATTAATTGTAATTCACCTATTTATTGTATTCGCATAATTCCAACGAAATTTAAAAATTGTTTAGACCCTTTATCATTTGCTATTGATAGATTTCCGATTAGTTGGCTAATTAATAAGTTTATGTCCCTTAGTAATTTTTTCATTAAAATTCCAAACAGGAAAAAATTACCAACCAACAAGAAATACTTTATATTAAGTAGGAATAAAGTCTTATATAGATATTTTTTCAGAATTAAAGTGCGGAAAAAATTACCAACCAACATGAAATACTTTATATTAAATAGGAATAAAGTCTTATATAGATATTTTTTCAGAATTAAAGTGCGGAAAAAATGACTAAACAACAATAGCACATTCTTATGTTCAGGGTTATGTTGCTTATGCTTCTAGAATAAACTGTATCCAACTGGGAATTTTTAACCAAGATACAAGTTGTAGGTATGTTTCGACCAAAATATTTTTATAATTTTTTTATAAAAGATAAATAACAAATTTCCAAAGAATCTTAAATCGGACAAAAATAAAAAAACACCTGTTTTATAACCAAAAAATTGTTTTGTATTCGCTATATTGTTAGGTATTCGCTATAAAAGACATTATATCAAAAATAAAAATAATTGTAATTGTAAATATTGGTAACAAAGTATAATATCTAGTACCTACTCATTATACCGCTATGTATGTATTTAGTTATAAGCCCTGTAAATAACATACCATACATACAAACACAATTTACAAATAAATGGTCGTTGATTATTCAGGCTTCTTACATTTCCGTCTTTTAAGATATCATTCATGCCATCCTTTTCTAGGGCAACCCCTGATATTCACTCCATCTCTTACACCTTTGTATTTTTTTGTTTAATATAATATGTATTTAAAATGAATTAATTATAACATGTATTTAAACGACTAATTCACAAACTAATGCAATTTGAATTTGTACATAAGTTAAAAAATATTTTTTCGTGAATGGATAAAACTTATCATTAACATAACGTATATCATATACTTTATAATAGGACAAAGTATGTATAGGTAGATACTATTTGTATTGGAATTATAACAGGAAAATAGGCAGATAAATTATTATAAAAATAACGACACAATGTCAGGTACCTACATATAAACTTAAAAAAAATAGTAAATCGTATTTTTGGTAATAAATTGAGATCACACATTCACATTGAACATGACATTAGACTAAGTACCCAAGTTTATATAAGTATAGGAAAAAATATGTTTTTAAATTCTTATCCAATTAAACACTTAAAACTAATTCAAAACAGTTCAATAATTTTTAAAATTGGAATGCACTGAAGAAAAATATTATTGATAGCAAAATGTCAGTCTTGAAATAAATTAAGTCTTATCAGTTTCCACATCTTCGACGTCTGATTCAGGCAATGTGTCTTTTAATGTTAAAGAATTTGGAATGGTGGTATACTCATGTTGGAAATGAGCGGGGATAACTTTGTCCTTACAAAGTTTAATTAAACCGTCATATTTTGGTTTTGATATTGGTAGAAGATATCGATAGCATGGCATAAGAGGTAGTTTAGTTTTCGACTGAACTCGATTTCACTGGATTTGTTCATTGTATATTTGACATAAATTTTTGTAGGCTTATTTTTCTTGAATGTAGCAATCCTAATTTTTCTAATTTTTCCCGTCAAATTACCCTTGAAATATTTATCAGCAAAAGAGTCCCATTTATAAAAATCTTCATAACTTGCTTTTTCAACCTCATATGGAAAAGGGTCCTTTCTTGCAGTGGCAAACACAGTGTACCACTGCGACGGTGCATATATGATAGTTTTCTTGAAGTTTGCTTCTATTACTGCATGGACACTATCAACGGGCATGTATGTGTGACCAGTCAGTAAATAATTTACTTGAATTGTTTCAAGATTTTGACATATTTGTAAAGTTGAGTGTATCATCGCTAAAACTATCCGGTTCCGATTTTGGCCTGGGCAGCAGTCACAGTAAAGGAGTAAGTTTTTAATGTCGCCTCTCTCATCTACAGACTTAATGTATTTTTGTAGAATACTGGCGATTTCATTGGCTCCTCTTTTCCCATTGCTTTTGTCCCAATAGAAACAAAATACTTTGCGTGTACCATTCTCGTAAAAACACAAGTTGTATACCGCTAATTTACGCGAATAATATAATAGCATAGATTCGCCATGAGGAGTATTCAAGACCTTTTCCAGGTCAAAACTCACATATAGTGTGCTGGAATCACTTTTATGAATATTTTATGAGCGAAGAAGCGATCATAGCTTTCATTTTTCTCAATCTCATGAGCTGCTTTCTCTGCCATTTTTACTGTATCAGTGGAATCTAACTTAACATCACTCTTAACACTACGCACGGGAGGCACAACTACCATTATAATTAAAATTTGTTCTCGCAAAAGATATCTAAGCGACAATGATATAACAAAAAAAAACAGGTCATATTATCCTAAGCAACATATTTGATATTTTATAGAATCAGGAATAAATTACTAACAGACATGTTTTTAGTATACGAAAACTGATAAAAATATCTAAACGCCAAACATAAAATATTCAAGGAATGGTAAAAATGCGTAAATAAGAAAAAAATACAATTTTCTGAGGGGTAAAACTAACTAACCTAAATTATTTTTTTCGTGAGATCGGGATAAGACGAACAAAAGCCAAAAAAGTATTTATCAAAATCATGTAAAATTTACTAAATACAAAAACTGTTATGGAAAAAAATCCTAAATACATTATTTTTTAAAAAGATAAGAAAGTTAGTCGCTTGGTCGCCGAAAACTAGTAAAAATGCTCAAAATGAAATATATCTAAGCGACATCAAAAGTCGTCACAGAAGCATGAGAGTAAGGCCAATCGACGCGGGATTTTTTGGCGAATCCAATAATGTATATAACTCAATATCGCCCAAACTGTCGCTTAGTCGATTTTTCCTTTCAAGCGTCGATATCTTCATTTTGCTTTCTTTCAACATGTGTTGGTTTCTCCATACAATAGTTCGCAAGCACCCCGCTACAACGGCAGCCTTATTCGTTTGTTCCCTGACTTCTTCGTAAAGGTCACTGCTGCTTGATATTTCAGCGCCCAGGTACTTGAATCGCATAACTTGTTCTATTGTCTTATTGTCAACTACAAGTTTGCAACGTACAGGCTGTTTTGAAGTTACCATGCTCTTTGTTTTTTCTATGGAGATTTTCATGTTGTATTGTTGCGCCGATATGTGGAATTTGTGCAGGAGTCTTTGGAGGTCATCTTCACAATCAGCCATGAGGACCTCGTCGTCTGCATAGCATACAATATCGATTCTCTTATTTCCGAGAAAGTAACCCAATTTCAATGATTTGATGTCTTCTATAATCTTGTCCATGATGATGTTAAATGTAATCCTAATTTGTTATTATTAAATAGGTAATCCTAATTTGTTATTATTATTATCTAATAGATTATAATCTTAATTTGTTATTGTTACCAAATAACTGCAAGACATCAATGTGTTTTGAAAAATATAACCATACTTCAATAGGTTTTAAATTTAATGTTGACTAATGATTTTTATATTGTTTCAGGCAATATCCAGCTTAGGTTGTTTCAAACATAGAGAAAAACTTATTCAAGAGCTACTTAGCCCAAGGTACTATTTGATTATGTTTATTTTTGTAATTCTCAAAATGTATTTCAAATTGATCTTCATTGTTTTTTTTACTTCAAAAATAATGCATTTTATTAAATATACCAAAATCTGATTTTATATTTTATTTAAATTTACTTGGTTGTCAATAAGAAAGCTACTTACTAACATTTTTCACCTTTTTTATTGTGCTGTAGTTTTTGAATGATATACATTGAGAGTCAGGGCCGGATAAATGTGTTTTTGCGCCCATAGCAATATATTTGAAACCGCCCCCCCCTTACATTTTTTTGGAAATTTAAATTTAAAATTATGTAAAATTACATCGGGTCTAAAATGACAAATCAGTTTATATGGTATATTTATAAAAAAAATAGCGACAACAATTGGAGATTCATATAACATATTTACAATGTGGTATTACAATATTTGAGTCAATTTTGTTTTAATATATAAGTCTATACTAAAGTAAAGTGTTTACGAATAACATGTTAATAATAGGCGGGCGAGATATTAGCACTAAGCGGGATTTTTTACATACACACCATCACGCCGAGCCTCTTTACGGGTACGCAAAGAGAACCAAGCGCCATACCCACGGATTTTTCATTTATATAATTAACATTTTAGGATTTTAAGCGCCTTTTAAGACAACCGCCCTGACTTCTTTTTCCTTTCTAATTGTTCTATGATATATCTGGCCCTGATTGAGACCTAATTCCTACTTAACTTTTCACTTCTTAATATGTTAATAGGAATTTCATAGGAACCATCATTTCTATTTTTTAAATAAAATTTTAATGTTTGCCTTGTGTTTTTCTAGCCATAATACTGAAAAAGTAATATATTTCCTTTTATTGGAAAGGAAACGAAGAAGACCAGCTTTTGAGGATGATACAGATTGTCTTTTAAGAAATCGAGCTATTGATAGTGGAGACCCCCCTAGAAAAAGGATAGACACATGCAAGGTAATAAGTACATTTTAAATTATTTCTTTAAAGTAATTATACTATAATGACATATATTATTACTACATATTATACTAGTTGCATGTAACACATGAGATCCAACTGTCGATGGTGATAGTATGCATAGTGGAAGAATACACACCAAACTGTAAACCCTTAAATCCAAATTATTTAATATTTTAAGATATTTTGTTTTTCTTTACAAAACATGTATGTCAAAATAGGATGATGTGAAGGTCAGTTCTTTTTCCTACCCTGAATATGAAAACATCTTGATGGTACGTATGGAGATTGAGTATCAAACTATTGAGAGTCCTCGTAAATATTGTGTGTACTGCCATACAAAATACATGAAACAATGTCATCACTAAATTCAATTTCTACAAAAATTGTTGAAATAAATTTGAGATATACTACTATATTGTATGTACTTCTCATAGAAAATTAAATTATCTTGTTGGGGGGTTTCGGCGAAATAAAGGCAGTTGAACACAAATTTGTCATAAAAAAATGTTTTTCTTAACTATGAAGTATGAGAAACCCTGTATTATTTTCATAAAAATTAGTTTGAGATATTGTATTTGTATGTATTTATACAAATTTTCATCGTTCTAACTTTCTAATGATATATGGAAAAAAATTGATAAAAATTCAAATGTTGATAACCCCTGACTGGAACAAAAATTCTAAATTCTGAGCTTTAAAGTTTCGTTTTGTAACTTTCTATATTTTTTGAAATTTTTGTTTCTGTGAATCAAGCGGATCAAAAGTTATAAGGGGGACACAGAAACACTTAATGTTCTACTCCGGATTACGACTTTATCCATATTTATAAGATATTTGCTGCGATACCTCTAAATTTGTGTTTTTTTGGCTTCAAAGTTGAAAAACCATGAAATATGTAGTCCTGGCCATACAAAATCTTGTGGATCTTGGCTTGAAACTTTGTCCATCTGTTAAGAGAAATTAATTCTCTTAAAAAATCGACTGTTGGATAAATATTTAATTTATATCCAGAATTAAATTATTTAGGTATAATCTGTAAAGGTTAGCATCCACATAAACACAGCGGACGGATTGGACTCAGCGCATTTCAGACGGATTTTAGTAGTCTTTATATAAGAATTCGTGCTCGCGCATCGGATCATTGGCAATATTGATGATGTCGCTAGGAAACAAAAATCCGCTCCCTACTCTGCGTCTATGTGGATGCTAAGCCTAAATCTACACCTTCATTAGACTATTTTTAAATAAATTTTTCAAGAATAATTGTACTTTTTAAATTGATGTGTTCTATTTTTATTCCTAGTTAAACGGTCAGTCATCGGTTCAGTTTGGACAGATAAGTGAAGGATCCCCACTCACTCCACGAAGGCAACAGTTCAAGTGAGTGTTATATTATTGTTGTTTTTGCTTTGTCATTTATTATGTTATTTTATCCTTTTTCCTAATCTGTATTCTTCAATCCATTTTTCTTAGTTCCTCTTACTGCTTACCCCTGGCAATTCATACCAAACGACTTCAATGAATGAATTAATGATGATGTTTCTTTCAAAGTTCACTCCTACATCTGCATCACATCCATAATCCAATACTATTATTGCTATCCCAACTTTATTTCAAGCATGCGATTTCAATAAAATGTAAGTAGCTGTGTTTCATTTTATCATGAAATATGTACATGTATATGATATTTTTCAGTAAGTATGAACATTTTTTGATATTATTAACGGATACTTTATAATTCAAAGTAAATTGGTGCTTTTTTCTGTCCTATACATTAATAATTACTTCTAAATAGTTAGTATTCTTTGTTAAAGAGCACTGAAAAAATTCTCTCTTACTAGATATCGATATTATATTCTTACAAATTACTTTTTGTACTAATTAATTTTGTTTGCACCATTTTGAGCGCCGCTCAGGACAGATTTGTACTCAAGACAAGTACAAATCTGTCCTAAGTAGGGAGGGGTCAGCTCCAAAAACTGGTTCGACACTAAGTGCCTGAAGTGGTGAAAACAAAATTAATTTATACAAAAAGTTATTTGTATAAGTTTTAAAATATGCCAGAAAATGATAGCAACTTATGAAAATATATTATTATGGTTTATAAACAGTATTATTATTATGAAATTTCTTAGTAGTCAAACCTTCGGCTAGGACCGAACATAACTCTTCCGTCGGATACTACTCTCAATCTTGGCTGAGTTTCTTTTATTGTATCATATGATTAGTAAAAAAATTAAGTATCACCTGAACTGTAAATTATTTTTTAAAATATGTTCTAAAATTATACCAATCGTTTTTCTTTTTTGCAATGAAAAAAAATAGTTATTGTATTGAAAATAAAGACAAATTCCTGATTTTGTTTAGTAATATACATTAATTTCTATATGTTAGCCACATTTTATTTATTGATCTCATTTATTTACTTAAATTACCATTTTTCATATGTATTTAGATTTTTAATTAGTCTGGTACATTCAAAAGTGTGGTTGAACTACCAAACTATGAAAGTTATTGCTATTTATACTGCATTAGTGAATTCAATTTGATAAACTTATATTGTATCAATATTTTTGAATTATCAGATGATTTGCAAATTTCTGAGATGACAAACAATTTGAGTTGTTTTATAAAAAATACGTTAGTAATTGATACAAATATATGTTTGTTTTTAGTGTATTATCATGCAGACAATCCAGTAGAAGAGAAGGAAGGCGATCTCCGTCTGGTGCTAGTCCCGCTCGTTCTAGTCCATTGCATTTTAGTGTTGTACATCAAGGTTTGTTTTAATATTAATATTATTTTATAAAAACACACTTAAATATCCTAGGTTTCTTTCTTGTTCGGAATATCATGTAAGAAAAACATAAGTAAGATAATATTATACATATAAAAACAAATCCGATATAATGGAGAATAAGTCATAATTTGAATGACACAGACGACAGGTAGGTAAGTTATAAGGGAAAGAGTTAAGGTACTGAGGTTCCTGTCTTGTTTTATTTATTATTTTTGGGAAAATGTTTTGTCCAAATTATGAAATATTTTTGTGTATATAAATATTTAAATATTTTTAAATATTTATATACACAAATTATAAATATTTTTTAGGTCATGCCCATTCACACAGAGCTTCTTCTCTTGGTGGAACTCCACCTTCACCAATGTCACCTCAAACACATGGTAATTTATTTAAACCTAATTTTATTTTAAAATATTATTTATTATTATCAAAATGTTACATCATATTAGTAAATTCTTCATAAATAAAGTAATTTATTATACTTACTAAATTTATTTATTATTGTCATAGAATAATGTGCTATGTTTGTATCAGGTGGAACATCTTTATCTGCTGGTCAAAGCCCCGGAAGTAGTCCCAGGGAACCGCATCACCAAAGAGCTAATTCCACCGGACCTACAATCAGTCTCAATATCAGTGTGTATATTTTGTTTTATCACATTATATATTCAATTGTACAGTTTTTACATTACATAACTCGTAATTACACCAATTTTGTTTTGTTAATCAATTACAAATATGATTTTTAAACAAATTAAATACAAGACCCAATCTCTAACACTAAAACACAATATGATACCGTCCCACATGCTTAAATTTTTTTACATATTATTTGACTACTTCAAACAGCAGTATAAAAATAAATAATTTATCTATAGACACTGGATAAATAAATTACATTGTTTATATGTTGGTTGAATATTTGAAATCATTTAGGGATAGTAATCACTTGAACCATCTGGTGGACAAATATTGAGAGAGAGTTGAGGAAGGAGCAGCTAAACAGAGAGATGACGCAAGATCGAAAGTAAGCACTTGAACCACCTGGTGGACAAATATTGAGAGAGAGTTGAGGAAGGAGCAGCTAACCAGAGAGATGACGCAAGATCGAAAGTAAGCACTTGAACCACCTGGTGGACAAATATTGAGAGAGAGTTGAGGAAGGAGCAGCTAACCAGAGAGATGACGCAAGATCGAAAGTAAGCACTTGAACCACCTGGTGGACAAATATTGAGAGAGAGTTGAGGAAGGAGCAGCTAAACAGAGAGATGACGCAAGATCGAAAGTAAGCACTTGAACCACCTGGTGGACAAATATTGAGAGAGAGTTGAGGAAGGAGCAGCTAAACAGAGAGATGACGCAAGATCGAAAGATCTGGCGATTGCTTACCAGAAGGGCCAACCCTAGATAAACTAGGAAGAGGAAAGGAAGGAAAGAAGAAGCACTTGAACCATCTTATTCCATGTGAACCTACAGTCTCTTTTTCTTAGTTTTATGGCACTATTGAAAGTTTTTTTAGTTTTCGAAAATCATTTTTTCATTATCCTTTCACATAATTTTATAATTAAACTATTTTGATAAATGTTTTGAATTTTTTAATGCAAAATATTAATTTGATTAACTTAATGTTTATTTTATAGCTGGTGATCCAAGTGAGGGCGTTATTATCATCAATGACTCCCATCTGACTGTGGGTAGCTCGGGAGGATCTGGGTCAGCCAACAGCAGTCCTGGAGGAGGTATGGCCTCCAACTCAGAAAGGAGCCGACCCAGTGCCGGAGCTGCCAGTATACGCTCCGTTAGCCCAACTTCTCTTTCAGGAGATACACCTCAGAGAGGTGTGTAATTGTACAATTATAAATTATATAATTAATATTAATGTTTTTATTTTATTTTGTGACCAGTTTTACTAATTCAAGTAAAATAAAAATAACCAGATCAAGTTAATCTTAATCATTAAGATTTAGAGATTTTTTTTCAAATGAAATGCAAAAATAAAAATTAACTTTATGTCACTTTTATTATTAAGTATTGAATAATAAGTACCGATTGTTACCGATAATAAGCCAATATAACGGGTGTTTTTTTTGCTTAGAACTTACAAAAATGATAAGTATCAAACAAGCTACCTCATTTTTTGACATTTATGATCATTTAAATCTGACAAATTATTATGAATAGACTTACACTCGAACAACGCTACTAAACTATGCAAATTCACTTTAAAAATCAGTTGTAGCCCACTTGAAGACTGATCCGTTGTCTATTGCAAAATTGTCTTCAGCGATGAGGAACAGTTTTGTTAATTAACCAAATTACAACACATGAAGCAAGATCAATACACAAGAGAACCATGAGACTCCATTTCATCCAAAAAAATTCACCGTTTGTTACGGTTTTTATGATTTAGCATCTTTGGACATTATTTCTTTAAAACGATACTGGAACTTGCATTCCGTCCAATGGAGATTCTTACTACACTATGATCAATGTTTTTTATTTGCAAGTATTAATGACATTGATCCAGATGAGATAAGATTTCAATCGGATGTCGATACAGTAACTGCAGCCATCGACCTATTGCAATCAAAATTTGGCAATAAATTTTATTTCGAGAAATGGACCTGTCAATTAGTGTATATGCCCGAAATCATTTAAAAATATAATGTCGTTCATGAAATATGGCCAACAGTGCTGGAAAAAGTGGCCCAAAATTGGACATCCAGAGTATGTTTTGTCAAGAACAGCAGCACTGGCTATGCCCGAAATCATTTAAAAATATAAATGCCATGAATCTATCTTTCGAGTATCAAAAAAAATGATTTATCATATTATTTCTTACAATTTAAAGATCTAATTAGCTTAAAAACACCCTTTATTTCATCAATACAATATACCTGATTATTCTTAAATTTATTTCTTGAAGATGAATTATTTACATTTTTTTTAACAATTTTTGTAAATATAGTGTAATTTGTTATTTTATTTTATTTATTGACTTCATAATTTGTTATATTACATATAATATTATAAAAAAATCAATATCTCATTTATTTTTATTTGATTAAAAGACAGCATATTAACATAAAATACTTACATTTATTTGTATTTGACATGGGCATTTAGATTTTTTTCTCTGCTTACATTATATTGAAATGTTTGATTCCCCTGTATCTGATTAAGATATTAGCTATATTTTTTTATCTGATTTTTTTTCCGTGTACTTCATGTATTTAACTCATTTAAAAGTATTTGATAACTTATTAAAACAATATTATAATACGACAAGCAGATACTTAATTTCAAAGCAAAATCATGTGAAAGTTGAATATTTGATGTGGATGAGTGTTGTTTTTGACTAAATTCATTTATGGTTGGATGTATATCGTTTATGGTTGGATGTATATTGCCAGACGGCAGAGAGAGATGCTCCCTCCCTGGTAATACAAGCCAGACAAGTGTGGCAGGTCCCGGGGGGGTGTTTGGTAACCTTGGAACTCTCACTGGTGAGTCACTCCATCTCTTTCCTTCTCTCATCACTCCATCTTTCTCTTATCTTCTTCCTCTCTGTCTTTTTCTCTTTCTTTTCCTCTATCATACATCATGAGATTCATTGGGTAACGTAGTTTCATAATGTATAGCATATTTTAAATAATGAATAGCGTTGTATACATATTTCATTATTTTTCATCATAATTCATGTAATTTTTAAGACAATATTTATTAATAAATAAAATTTAGGATTTTTTTTGCCTCATTGAGTGTTTAATTGGAATGTTTTCTAGATTTTTTTTATATATTGTGACTTATGTGTAGGTATGCACTTAAATCAATAGTTATTCAATATCATTTTCTCTAGATATTAAAGTTAGACCCCATTCACTTGATAGGTGTAGAGTGTGCGTTTTGCTAATATGCGTTGATAAGTACGCTGAATTTATTCAAACTGTTCACTTTGTTAGCATGACCACTTTTTAAAAAACATTTGTGTACTTGTTGATGTACATTAGCAAACACCTGTCTGTATAACAGGCCATATTCTTTTGTTTTATTTGTATTAGTAATGATAAAACAACAAATATGAGTATTACAATGTTAATAGTGTTTTCAAAAATAAGTATTAAAAATAGTTATTGTATATGTGGAAGGATGGTTTATGTTCTTACTGCAAAAACCTTTGGTCCCTTGTTCAAATCCAGCCTTGACACATGTATCTTTGTAGACAAATGTTTTTTTAGCTTAATTAAGAAAATTTCAGTCATTGTACTAGTTTATTTTTAAGCAAATTGGTCTTTTTGTGAAAAGAGAATAACATTCTGGCATGAAAATTTTGTCATACTAAGAATATTATAATTTTGATATTATTATTTATTTATTATTTTATGCCCTCAAATATGTCAGACATCTTTTGTGCTATAAACGTTATGTTTAAGTTATGTGTGTGACTCGTCCCAAAAAATCTAGACAGAAGATTGTTTATTTATACATGATTTTCATTAAATCTATGATTTATATTATAAATCTATATTGATTGATATTCTTTTTCATTCCCATCATCAGGTGTACGGGTGTGCATTTCCTTATAAAAGGAAGTATGTCACATACTTGTATTTCTACAAACCAGTCTCTTTTCAACTAAAAAGGCATGCCACATTCAGAATGGGTGATGAACCTCATTGCTGAACTGTGTGAGAACTATTTTATCTCACTTGTAATTTCAATTACCCTACTCTTACTGAACACCCGAAAACTATGATAATTGATCTTCTTACCATGCTATGAAATTTCTTATTTATTTGGATAGTTACAAAGGCAGATTTATTGCCATATGGCAATCTCTTTCAACCAACCAAGGCCACATGAATATTTCTATAATAATTTGAATTTCTATTCTTCTATATATTCGTGAAGATATAAATTTGTTAAAAAACCTGTCTATTTAAAAATTCTCAATGTATATTATCATGCTTGGACACATTTTGTATTTTTTTGTTGTATATTTGAGGAATTTATAACATCTGCCACATTTGATATCTGCTAAGTTTGATGGCATCAAATGAGGGACGAGGTTTTATATTGTATTGTAATTTTCAGGAATGGTGTTAACTCCTCCACTCTCTCCCTCTCCCCCTCCATGGAGAGCAAGACTGACTACAATCAAGAATTCCTTCCTCGGCTCACCAAGGTTCCACAGAAGAAAAATGCAAAGTTAGTTTCTATATCATGATATCATTTAATATATCTGTTTTGGTTGTAACATAACTTACCGCCAATTTTAATTTTAACCATGTAAAAGTCTATCATTTTCTCCACAAATTTGTTGCTTTCTACTTTTTAAAAACATAAATATAACTTCTTATTGATCATTCAAATAGAAATTCCCAGTGACAAAAAAACACAACCTTTTCATACTGTATATAATTTGTTTTCCTACTGTACTCTTTGAATTAATGATTGTTTTTAAAAAAACTATGCATATGATTAGAAATCCTAATAAAAATTATAAAAAATCAAATGGAATCAAATACATTTTGAATGCAGCGGGAACTTTTGTTAGAACCCAATACAATACATCTCCACGATGCATGTATATTATTGTATTTTATTTATTAACTTGATTCTCTTAATCATCCATTTTTATGGTATCTATGAACTGATCAAACAATTTATATCTTTAAATTAATTTAGTCACGCATGATATGAGGATGATCTATTTTTTACTTCCAATTAATTGAAATAATTTTTAATTAAATGGAATTTCTCTTTATACATTTTGTAATATTTTCACTGTCATATTTTATGGATTTGCAAGATAGATATTATGCAACAGTAATTTACACCATTATTACATCAAAACACAGTTTTTATTACAGTTTTCTAATGCATCGTAAGATAATTACACGTGTATGTTTTATAAGTATCTATTTGACTCTGTTTAAAAATGTGGGGATCAAAACAAACATTTATGTATTGATTATAAATTCATATAATTTATGACATCAGCTCTTTTCGTAACAAAGCCAACTGTTCAATTTCATAGTAATTTCTGTTTAAAAGACTACTCTCTTACCCATTAGTTTAACCGTTAGAATAAAAAATATTATCTTTTATTTTTAACAAGGTCTGCTTTATTTATAAGCAGATTCTTACCCTTATTATAAAAAATAAAAGCTATTTTACGAGGCAAATAAAACTCATTGAGATTCAATTAAACATGGGTTGTTTTTTAGTACAACTGGAATCAAATCATATTCTTCTACAGTCTTACATACCAGAAAGGGTATTAAGTTTTTTTCGGAATACATATTGATTGAAAAGTTCAGATGCTAATTAGATATGTATAAAAAAATACAATTGTATGTATTGTATACCTACAATATTTTTTTGTATACTTTTCTACTGGCTACCACATAATGAGAAAGCATTTGATTGTTTGTCTCATATTTTGTCTTCATGTGTCAAAGTGTTATTTTTTTCAGGGGTATTTCAATTGGTCATGTTTTTAGTATTACACATTTAATTTATTATTATTTAACTTTGATGTGAAACTGTTTCAGCTTCATCAGAGGAAGTGCATTTGACTCCTGAATCATCGCCTGAACTAACAAAAAAATCTTGGTTTGGTTCTCTTCTGGCTACTGAAAAGGATGAAACTTTTACAGTGCTAGTCAAAGGGAAACCTTTAGCTACAGTTAAAGCCGACCTCATACATGCCTTTTTAAGTGTATGTGTATTCTTTATTTATAAATCTACTTACTTGTGTCAATACCTTATAGGTACTTTCCTATAAAACTATGCAAAATTTAGTGCAATAAATAATACTTAAACCAAACTAAACTGGGAGCTGGAAAACCATTTTCTAGCGTTTCATATCAGTGTAACTAAACAAGTGCTTTATTGTATGTTCTCATATGCATTTATATCACTTGTATGATCTTTTGATCAAATATTTTTTTTAAATCAATAATAGTGATTGCAAATAATATATGATTTAATTTTGAGATACAAAATGAATCTAATATACTTTATTTTTATCAACAGATAGCGGAATTATCTCATAGTGTATTAAGTCCAATGTCTTTTCGAGTTGAGTATAAAAGAGGCTCCACAGCACCAGCTATGTTTCAGAGGCATGTTCGCTTTCAGGTTAGTTAATAATTAATTTTATTCTGCATTTATTTTGAATATTTTATTAATCAGTTGACTTATGAAATATTTATATAATAAAGTAATGTTCATAACTTTGTTGATTATACAACAATATAATTTGTTTTCAGGTTGATATTTCAACTATAACTAAACAAGCTGGTGAAAATGGGAAAGAGTATCTGTATGCTATCACATTTACATTATTATCAGGTATGTATGTAACTGAATATTATTTTTCTCATCTCAGTCATATTATTATGATAGACAATTTATATTTAGGACGACGACAATACCTTATGTATTTTATTTAATGAAATTATAAATATTAGTTGATATGTGTATTATTTCACATAGCTGTTTATAATTCTAAATTCAATTATTAAGTTTGGCATAAAGTAAAAGGAAGCAACCACTAAATTTAATAGAATAATATCCTGTATAAACTATCAATGGTTTTTATAACCTTTCAGCCATAGAATCTGTATATTTTTTATGAATATATGTATCAATATTTGATTATTTTTGTGTAAATTATGTATAATTAGTTAGTCTAATATTAATGAAAAAGAGGGTATTTGTAATAATAAATAATATGTTTGTAGGAAATATAAGACGATTTAGAAGAGTGTGTGAGCATATTCAAGGCTGTGTATGTCGCAGTGTAGGTTCAGCTTCACGTCCAGCCCCTCCAAGATCTCCACGGGCTCAAAGGAAACACCAACCCCATCATGGTAACTATTACTATCTCAAGCTGTAATGTAAAGTTTATCCAAATGCCTGGGGGGCAAGTCTGGTTCGACTGGCGAAATCAAAACCCCATTGATTACCCATATCATTGATATAATTATCGTATGGAGTTCTATGACATCTAAAGATATTATAGAACTCCATATAATAATTAAATACATGATATGGGTAATCACGAGGGTTTTGATTTCGCCGATCGAACCAGACTTGCCCCTCTGGTTTGATTTTTATTAAAGTAAGTTATTTTCATTTTAAATATTAAACTTTGTCATTAAAATTCCGCTCTTGAATTTGTTTTTTGGATTGATTTTCAATGGTAATATTATATTTTTCACAATCTCTAAATAGTGGAATTGTGTAGTTTCATAATATGTTCAATTATTGATTTAATTGTTATAATTTCAGCTGGTGGAGAATCTGCTAGTGAAAGTTTAAGTGGAGGATCAACAGATAGTTGTGATAGGTTACAAGCCTCTACTAACAGACAGGTAAGAAAATTACACGCAACTATTCATATAATTACTTCATTTTCCACATAGTCTTTCGTCTACAGAAACACTTTTTAAATGTCAATGTTTATTTAATCGCTCATTGATCTGAAAAATTGTCTGGTACATACACAAGAGGTGAAGTAGAGACTATAACACTTGAACCAACCTGAGTGGCTAATGAATGTCATAACATGTCTCTAATGTCAGCAGATGCTATGTTCTATTAGATCTTCATAGAAGAAATTTCCCAAGGAGTTTCTCCTATTTCTAGGAAGAGCAAGATAGTCACAGAGACCAGAGTCACTTTTTTTATTTATTTATTTAGAAAACAAAACAGGATGCAATGTTATAAGTAAAAAATATATGATAATATAAAAAGTATGATTATTTCATTGTATCTCAATAATATGTTTTCACATAAAATATGTAATATCATGTGTACTTTATTTATTCACTCTACTTCATGGCATGCTTCCCTATGAGTCAGTACTGATGTGACTCTGACTATGCTCTGACTAGTGAGCATCTATCTGATTATTCTGAGATGATATTTTGGCCATGTTTGATTGGCAATGGAGAACATGCTTTCCTCAGACAACCTTTGGTTTCCATGAGCTATTGTTTTCTCATTGACCTGGAGTTTACATGTTGCCATGGGGACTCCAGGGGGGCAAGTCTGGTTCGTTAGGCGAAATCAAAACCCTAGTGATTACCATATCATGGATATAATTATCATATGGAGTTCTATGACATCTAAAGATATTATAGAAATCCATGTATTAATTATATCCATGATATGGGTAATCACTAGGGTTTTGATTTCGCCGATCGGACCAGACTTGCCCCTCAGGTCTATGCTTAATTGTTTCTAGAGATAACAGGGTACCTGCTCTAGCAAGTTTATCTGCCTTACAATTCCCCGCTATATTACTGTGACCCGATATTCACATTATGTGTAGATTGAACTGCTCTGCTGCCTCATTTTAGACACTGTGGCAATTCAGGACCACTCTAGGAGTTGTACATATGCTTCTTAGGGATTTTATAGCCGCTTGGCTGAATGTGAGGACACAGACAATGCTGTATAATAATTCCAAGATCTCTACTTGAAAAATACTACAGTTATCTGCCAACCTGAAATATTAATATTCAATTACTCAAAAAATACCTCTCTCCCCACCTTACCTCCTAGTATTGACCCATCTGTGTAAAACACTGGGCTTAACCATGATGAATGAAACTCTCCTTTTACATCTCCCACAAGGAGATTTGGGTGGAGAACCTATTCTCGAAGAGGGGTTTGGGAATGACATATTCAATACCTTTGGATGATTTTTTGTACTTCTGAAGAATCATGGAGTGCCCAATGTGTCTCCCTCCAAGTGTTGAAACAGTTCATTCTTATGGCAGCATTCGCCGCCATAAGAATGCAGGATAGTGTCAAGAGCCTTTGTTGGTATAGTTCTTAGACAGCCAGTGGATATCACTTCTGTTGTCTTTGAGATTTTATCAGCTCCTTCGGGTGCATTCGCTTTTTTCAAGGAATGCCACAATACCACCACTCCATACATCATGGTTGGTCTTATGACTGCCAATTTTAGTGAATTAATTGAAGAAAAATAAAATGTTTTTACACATAATTTACAAAATCACAAAAACAATATCTAAATTAGATTGTTAACCTCTATGAGAGTGAGTTTTGGTATGATGTACCTACCTATACGGAGTGATTTATTTTAAAAAGTATTACGTTTGACGACTTCTGACACAATAATCGGGTGAAAAAAAAAAATTAAAACTTTCCGTTTTTCAAAGTTTATATTGAAATATCGTCTGATTATTTCAGATGTCTTCAACTATTGGTTGCGGTGTCAAAAATATTTATACTCTAATAAAAAAAATCTTCACATCATTTCTCTAGCCGTACCGGTACGGCCATACTCCAATTTGCAATGACATTTCCAGCCGTATGGGTACGGCCATACTCACTTAGAGGTTAAAATTAAATACATGGAGGGACTGGACCCTTCATGTATTTAAAAATACCTACTCAATTTCGAAAAACTAGCCCCTCCTAAGAAAGTTTTATCCAAATGAGTTTTTAATATCTTTTTTACTGAACTCTATATATACAATATACATTATTTTTTTAATTTTTCTTATGTTGTATCCTCTTGTTTGTAATACTTATAGTTGGAGCCAACAGAAATTGGAAGTTGTGATTCATCAGTATTTGACAGCATCAAAAGTCCAACATCTCATACATCCATGGATGGAGTTAATCAAGTAAGTTTGCTTGTTTTTGAAATAACAACTTTCAATGAAAAAAAATGTTTACATCTTGGAGGAATTAATATGGTTTACATAGTTTGACACTCTGAGATTTTTTTGCTTCATAATTTATGTCTTTGTATTATGGAGATACGAAAGGAGTGAAGAATTGTGGTTAGTTCACGAATTGGCCGAAGAATGATGATGATGGTGCATGACCGTGATGTACGCTGCGGGTACGTGCGACTGCCTGTGACTGACGGTCCAGGTAAGGATGCGTTTGGGACTGGAACTGGCGATGGCGTCATCTGTCTTCCGATTGGTTTCATAATGGAAGTTTTGTAATGCAAGTATATAGAACTAGCGGCGATTTTCTGGAATGTTCTAGATGTGTAGGGACTTATTACTACCCAGAGATGCGAGGAAAGAAGAAATGATGTGAAAAGATTATCGATGTACATAAGTGTAAATGTGTCACCACAGTATATTATATATATTTACACTAGTGGGCCCGGGCAGACGTTATTCTGCCACAGAATGCCTTGGACGTAGACTGCATTTTATATATGTATATGTCATTTTATGTATTTAACCAATATATAAGTTTCTAGTCACATTCGTTGATTATTCTTTTTGCACTATAAGCTACTCATCTTGTAATGCATTTTTTCGTGGAAGTTAGGAATCTAAAAAATAATTGAAAAAATTTTTTCATTGAAAAACTCAAAACCAAAATTTAATAAAATCACCTAAACTAATTTAAAAATGAAAATTATTTTTTAAGAAATTCAATTTATTTGATTAGTTTACTTTTGCCAAATAGGTTATGACAATGTGAGAACCTTTTTCATACAAGATAGTTTTTTGTGTTTTTATAAAGTTATTCCATCTAAGGGACTTTCTTTTTGAAGGACAATTTTATGATATGAATTGATATTAATGTACTTATTATTAACTAATGAGTATAGGTCATTTTTAAGAAAAAATATAAATCTTGTTTTAATAAAACGTTTTTACTGTCGCTCATAACAATTGATCTTTGCAGAATGGCGATTCAGTCAGTGGAGAACCTAACAATGGCAACTCCCGTCATTATGGTGTAAGTCAACACCATCAACATCCACATCCTCTAGGTAGCAGTGGTGGCGGTGGAGGGGCAAGTCAAGGCCACAACGGAAGTCTCGGACAAAACCAAAATGGCTCCTCCTCTTCTGTTGCATCATGTTCCAACACTACCCCCGGAGGCTCTTTCAAATTGCATGTATGTCAAGTTATTAACTCACTAACGGGCTATTTCACTACCTCTGGTGCTTGATATCTAATCCAATACTTTATCCAAAGATGGTGAAATGACATGTGTCAGTTGAATTAGAAAATTGAAATAAAAATCTACATGGATTCTTCCATATGAGAACTGTGGAGGAGCTGTTTAGCACTGCAGAGGGAGGCTTTCTCTATGGTGGTTATCAACGTCGAGGGGACATGACATGGGAAAAAGAAGAAATATGTTCCAAATTTAAATTACTGTGTCTTATGACTAGTAAAATTAATGTAATTAATTATCTAACATTGGTAAACTATTTCTAAGTAATTAATTTATATTATGATTGCTTAACAGTGCGGTGTGAAGTCATCTGGTGGTGGAGGTAGTACAGGTGGAGCATCAAGGAGGGCATCCTCAGGTTCAGGATCTGGCTCTGGTTCTCCATCAAGGAGAGCTTCCACAGCCTCCAGTTCCCTGGATCAGGGTGCCTTGAGGATGGCACTTTGCAGAGAAACAGCCGAAAGAGGTCATAAATATTCACCAAACATTACAATTTAAAAGTAATAAAATATTACATACAGTGTGGTTTATGTTGCAAAGAAAACCGCGCCAATTTTGAAATCATAATTTTGATATTAGATTTTCATAATATATATCTTCGTTCTTTATTGGACTATCATCTTTGACTACTATTTATATAGAGAGACACTAATCAATACATATCATATATATAGGTAGAGAGAAATGAGCACCATACACTTCTGTGGTCACGTGGTGGTGCCAATGTTTTCTTAATCAAAGATATATTTTTTTAGGTGCACACACAAAACGATCATCTTCAGAATGTAAAGAAGCCTGGAGGGGTATGCGAGATCCCGTGTAGCAGCCAAAGTTTTCAAGAATGTCAGTCAACATTATGAAGTTACAGTATTGATGTGGTGATGTTTAGTGCTTGCTACGTACTTCTCGGAGTGCCACTTACATACGTATTTGA
Source organism: Molanna angustata (assembly GCA_963576475.1). Classification (NCBI taxonomy): domain Eukaryota; kingdom Metazoa; phylum Arthropoda; class Insecta; order Trichoptera; family Molannidae; genus Molanna; species Molanna angustata. The sequence goes on along the minus strand of OY754965.1, from coordinate 19,410,301 downwards.
ATTCAAATTACTTCAACAGGTAGATATTGTGCTTGTCATCACTTGTGAATGGATTATGTATTTTATATTCTAGATAGAACATATTATTAGACATGTTGCAAACGATATACTTGTTCTAAAATATATTAAAATTCATGACATAATAATAAATAAAATGTGAAATTGAATATATAAATGATACACATACATTCATAATACATACCTATTTAATATAGTAACAGAAATGTGAAATGTGTTATTGTAGCAACGTAAAAAATGATGTTTAAAATCAGATTGATTCTAATACATATATAAATTAGTGAACGCATTTTATAACTTGCTTATATTACTTCAAGTATGTCAATTTATATAAACAAATGAATATAAGCGGGAATAATATTTTTTGTAATAGTTTGTGGCAAAACAAATTAATTCACACTGCCAGATGCATATTCTTGTAATTCCACTTATGTATACATATTACTTGTTGTCCTTGAGTCTACAAAGATATAAAAAATATAACAGAAATTCAATGTATGTAATTAAAATTTATGCCTGCCATTATGAACTTAATAAAATTAATCAAATATTAGTTTATATCTTATAAAAAATTACTAAATCTATCTTAAATAAAATCCATACATAGTTTTGTATCTCCTGTAAATATATACGTATGGAAATATTTACCTTTACTATCTACCTATATCATTTATTATAAATAATACTCACATTTATCACCATAAATATTTTAATTTCAATATGCTACGAGAATACATTAAATATGAAAATGATTTAAATGTTTAGAGTTAATATGAAAACCGATTAATTTTTAAAAGTTGTATCAACTAGTAAACCAAAATTCACTATCATTTTATTCATTTGTAAAGAATTGTTATGAAAAAATCATTCCTATATTTTTTTTTGGCAACCTCAATATGCCGTTAATAATAAAAAAAATATTAAATGGAACCTTAGCAAAGTTATATATTGACCATAAATACTTTTGATGTTGGAAATATACAGTGCTAATATAGGTGTGTCAACTCCTCCCACATCTATTGTATGTTAATAAAAATGAAAAAAAAATCAGTGTGCTATTAAAGTATGTTTTAAGAAAAACAGAAAAAATAAATTACTGTGTTGCCCAATGCCCAAATTCTATTATTTATCATTAATGTAAGTAATATAGGCCGGCCACGCTTGACTTTAGTATGACGTCATCAAAAAACTATGCGACCCGTCGTAAGTCGTATGTTTTTACATGTAATTTGGATGCCAATACGGTGACCATCATTTTGTTTACAATGGACCCAATTTTTTTATTTAACTTTGATCATCTTTCCATTTTCACTTATTACATCATTTAAGACAATAAAGAATGTAATTATTAATTCTTACCTTACTTAACATGTCTGCGTAAGGGCAGCTATAAGGAATTAGGTCCATTCTACGCTTCCGAAGTAGTGCACTACGTAGCCTTTGGGAAGGTTTGCAATCTGATAAATTAATAATATATTTTTTCGATCTTATAATAAGAGAAGGTGAAACACAGAATTCGGTCAAGATTGTTCTATAGTAGGGCTGCTGTGTTAATGGAGGAGTCCGAGAAGCAACTGGTTCGAGTATGTTGAAGGTTTACTGTGATTTGATGTTGCAACTGAGGACTTTACACAATATAAACAATTTTTCAAAAGTAAAACAGGTCATGTTAAACACATCATATTTAATAAATAATAAAATATCAATGACAAATAAATGGTTGTGGTGTGTATGAAACAAATTTCATACATTCTATTTGTTAAAATAATGTTTTTGTTGTTTAAAAATACGCACTAGGACAAATTGTCACCCTATAGACGAAGATTTGAAATATTTCTTTAAAACGTCATTCACATTCACAAACGTCACGTGGTATCTTCGAAATAAGTGTATGATTTATAAAAGACGTACGTTTCAACATTTTATATGGGAGTTTGGTTTTTTCACTGCGACTTACTTTCATCTTCCGTCTTTGTTTTTTTATATACAGAGAATAAGAAATAGATACATTAAAAGCAGAAGTATTTTTGTTCGATCGACATATTTTTGCGATGAGTCATACCAAAGTCAAGATTGGCCAGCCTATACAAGAAAAGGTACTTATATATTGATTAATTTATTTTATTTATAAAGATTCGCAAAAGCATACAACATATCGTCTGCTGACTGGAAGAAGTCACTAACTGCCTATTTTGGCAAAATTGAGTTAACTATGCTATCATATTCACCAAAACACACTTTACATCTGGAAAAAAATTATCTTCATATCAGGTCCCGTTGCGGAGATTTTTCGGAAAAAATATATATAAAAATATTCATTATCTGCATTTTTTTTCAATTATGCCGTCTGGAAAAAGTCATTATCGTTGTAAGGAAGTCATTTTTTACATATTTTTGTATTTAACTACCAACATTCGAAAATTTTAACACATTAACTAAAGAATTTAATTTTCGATAAATACATAGCATCACATCCTAACTGGGTAGGCAGAGAGAAAATAAGGCAATTTTTTTCTATCCCGGATTGCATTAATCGCCTTATTTACATTGATACATAATCTCAACATTTTAGTCTGTTATTCTCATACATCAACCCATGCATGTCCCTAACGGGGTAGGCAGAGAGAACCAAACACTATACTTTTATATCCTGGAACACATACATCGCCTCATCAATATTCATACATCATTATTACATGTTCATCTTTTTTTCATGTTTCTTAGATTTCTTTCTTTCAGAATTTCGTTCGTATGGTCGAACCAGCCTAAATAATATTTATATTGTAGTGATAGACCAGAAAAACTGCATTCCTGGTACAATATCTCTTATCAGTAAATACAGGAGAGAGAGAGAAGGTGTTTGCCTGACACTGTTCATTTAAAGCACAAACATATGCTTGAATTTGGGGATTATGAGGATGCATAAATGTACTTGTTAAAAGAACATATTCAATCTTTAAAAAAACAAAAAAAACTATATTTTTACATGTATTGTTGATGTTGACGGTATTTAAGGTTAAGGATTCATAATATGATTTAGAACAAACCCAGGTTTAATATTGGTTAATTCATAAAAAAATATATAAGACAGAAAATAGAAGTTGACCTGAATATCTACTGAAAATGTGAGTAAATACCTAAATTTATACTAATTTTAAAGTCATGAAAAAAATTTAGAGGTCCTGGGCACAATAGGTACCTTTCATTTGAAACATCTTAAATATTCATGATAGGTACTAATAAAATAAGAATATTAGAAGAATACAAAAAGTTTGGAAGAAATTGCAAAATGGCAATAAACTCGCCACTTGTGCAGGTTGCAAAAAAGTGATTAAAATTTGAATTTTTTTATGAAAGAATTATAATGAGTTTTGCCACATAGAAATATTACATACAATCTCACGCAATATGGTAGATGAGCCGTCAGGAAAATCTCATTATATGCAATTTTGTGTTTTTTTCTTTCCCTATGAGTTTTTGTCAAATTTGAATATTAACTAGAATGAATGAATGAATGAAATAGTTAGATTAGGCTACTTTTTATATATGTTGAAAAAATCATGAGAATCTTTAAACAATTAAAGGAGTTATGAGAGTTAATATTGCCAAAAAACTTTGACAGCCATTATCTCGAAAACGTGTTTCTCGCAGTTAGTGACTTTTTCCAGTCAGCAGACGAAATATAGGGTTTCAATGAGCCATTTCACTGCAATGGAAATTCAAATACAAAATACATTAATATATATTTTTTTAAATCCATTCAGCAATAAATTAGAAATATTTAATATTGAAAAATATTACATATATTTATCGCTAAATATTTAGAAAAATCATGTGGGTGGCAGAAGACAAATTTGGGTTTTTGATTGGTTGGCTTGATCACTTGTGTGGGCAAACCGTGTGCAAAATCTATTTTTTTTTGTAATTTTGAGTTATTTCCATGAATGTTGACATAAATAGACATATTTATTGATATTAATAAAAATAATATTAGAGCTTTATGATAAATACAAGCAACAATCTAGAAAAAAAATTGTAGAATTACTTTAAATGATGAATGCACATCTCCATAACAGTTTTCATAAATAAATGTACTAAAATGTGCACTCCAGGAAACTGTAACATAACTTGAAATGATATTTTGTGCACTCCAGGAAACTGTAACATAACTTGAAATGATATTTTGACTATGCTAGACTGATTTTAAATTATTGTACATGTTTTTGTTGCTACTTGATTTATTAGAGTATGTTTGCAATTTATATGTTAAGTACTTACCTAATTGTTATTGTTGATTTTTTAACATTAAATGTTTTTATCATTAAATTAATTTGATAATTATTTTGTCATTTGTATTAGAAATTAAGGCGGCAACAGTGTCATTGATTTAAACAAATTAGTTAAAACCTTGGAGGAATAAAAAGTTAAAACAAACTCACTAATATCACTGATATTTAAACTTTTTTTTCATACTTTAATTCAGAAGCAACTCAACTCTAGCCATTAGAATTTTATTTGTTGTTTTCTATTCATTCTTATTTTGAGGTTTGAATTTATTCTGTAATAATGAAAGGAACAAATTCTTCTGAATCACAATTTATCTTTACTTAGGCCCAAATCATAGAATAATTCTCAAGACTGTTTTCCAACTGTGTCATAAGACCATCTTGAGATTGTGCTTGAAAAACCATATTTAAAGTTAAATACGTATGCCGTCTCATTTGAGAAATCATACTCTAACAAAATGTGGACGAAGCTCTCTAAATAAGTACTTTTTTCATGAATGGCAATAATTTCAGCGCTGTTATGTTGGTAGCACTGAGTTGGAAAAGCTATTTATAGATATTTTGAGAATTCCTTGCCTTGGTAGTCTTTTTAAATGTAGAGAAATTTATGCAACATAATTTTATACCTAATGAAATAGTGAAAATGTCGACCATTTTATTCGGAAGAGGAAAAAGAAATAATTCTTCATTAGTTTTCAAATAGCATATTATGGGAATATGCTTACCAACAGTCAATATATCCAGGAAGCGTATTTACCTTTCCATGTTGATTAGGAGGCAAGTACTGCCTTGAATTAGGCACTAGTTTGTTGCGCTAATGTACTTAAAAACTCGTGTTGAATTCAAGGCATGTGTTCTCCAAATGCACACGGTTTAGCAATGCAAACTGTTCTTGTCCCGCATCCAGGGGGGCAAGTCTGGTTTGACCGGCGAAATCAAAACCCTCGTGATTACCCATATCATGGATATAATTATCATATGGAGTTCTATGACATCTAAAGATATTAAAGAACTCTATATAATAATTATATCCATGATATGGGTAATCGTGAGGGTTTTGATTTCGTCGGATGGACCAGACTTGCCCCCCAGGAAAGGTAGCAATTTCAAAATATGACACAACATGATGATACAGCAGATGTGCCGGAAATTTTATGAAAACTTACAAAATAGTAATTAGTATAAAATAGCAGAATAGTTCGTGTCTGTATGCATTTCTTTTTCATATATAATGCTGTCTCCTACCCTCTCTTTAAGACCGTACTCAAGACAGCGGCATAGCTGTCTCGAAGCATTCTCAACTCTTCTATACATTTCGAGACTGGTCTTGAGATCAAGCTCAGTGACTTTTGTATCTTTAATACCATTTTGGATGAGAATATGTACTCAAGACCAGTCTCAATCTGGAGAAAGATTATATAATTCGGGCCTTAGTCTGTCATGTCATTGTGGGAAATTGACTGAAAAAATGGACTGTAGGGAGTGGCAAATATTTTTCTTTCTAGATTTCTACAATGTTTATGGAAATAAGACACATCAAATTTCATATTTTAAGAACTTTTCTATTCCATGAGTGTTGAATAATCTGCAATCAAACCACTGTTATGTAAATTATTGTATGAAATCAAATTTTCATAGATCAAGAAATAATGCATCATGCAGAAATTATTAATAAGTAGGTATTGCCACAATATCCTAATGTTACTTAATATATTCAATTAAACCGATCTATTACAGATATGAACATTACTAGACTGAATTTGTGAAAACCCAAAATTCAAATAATAAAGATGAAAGACACCACATAAAATATTGATTTTCAATAGGCCAAAATAAAACCAGTCATAGATACAGAGATTTGACACTTTGTGTTTTTTGTCTTGTAATATTTATTGGTACCGTTTTTATAAAAAAATGTGACGATATCAAATGAATGATCTGATTTAAAAATATGACAAAATGTGACAACATATTGTACCTAATAATAAGAACAATATAATATAAACATGTTATAGTACGCTTGATATTTTTTTATAAAATATTACACTGGGAGTATGTAACGATCACCACCAATATTATGTATGTTGTGAATAAGAATCATAGAATTAATTTTGTGCAAGACAGAAAATATTTACATGTGTAATATATTAGTAGAAAAATATTCTGTAAGTATTGTGGAAAGTTTTGCCGAATGCTTCTTTCAATGGAACACATTTCGAGTGTTCTTGAGAAATATTTTTGCATATTTATATATGTGTAAATGATATGTACATTATTTTTTTTAAAGACTAGTCATTAATTAATGTAAAATAACTAACTTATTAATTGTTGTTGACTTTTCATCATAACTTAGAATTAAAGCTATTTATGTGGATATTATTTTGTTTTATATGTTGATGTTCTAAATATTTTATTACAATTTGGTTCAATGATAGCTATATTTTTCTTTATAATATTCTCTAATTTATAAACAAAATTATAAAACTTCCACTCATGCACTTCAGTTGCACTTTATTGAGCATAATAATAAAACATTTGAAATCAGATGAGATTTTAGTAGATATTATTTTTTATATTTCGAATTAGTGCAATTGATATGATATAAATAATTGAACATTATTAGGGTTATTGGTATTTTTCAATTAAGTAAAAAAAAATTATGAATATTTAAATTTTTATTTATTTGCACTTGCTACGTTTCTTTAATTTGTACTCACTATACAAAAATGTTTTTGGAGATCTAATGAATAAAATGGCTGTTTGAATTAATTAATTTCTAAAAACAAATTTTAAAAATCAATCAAATGATGATTTATTATTTATAAAGATTACCTATTCATAGTAATTTCACTTACCCCATATTGTAATCTGAACATATTAATACTAAAAAACCAAATATTTTGATATCTGTATTTATTACCAGCTTTAAAGGTTATCTTAGTTTTGTTTCATGTATTTTACTCCTCCAAGATTGTTTCAATCTCTGTCTTTCAGATATCGTAGATGATATAATTTACACTAAAATACAGTGCAATATAATATAATATAATATATTATTCACTATACTTCTATATAGATCTAAAGATATGTATATATACTCACTCACACAGCTTATTATAGCAAAAATATTATACTAAACACAAACAAAAATGAAGTGTCTTGTATAATTTTTGAAACAATCATTTAATAAATAGTCAATAGAATTTACATTCAAAATATCAACTGTGAAAAATTTTTATTTTTTGTTATTTTGTTGCATCTTGATACTTTTTAACTAATTGTTCACATTTGTGTAAATTACTCTTATAAATACAAGTGACTTGACTTGAAACAATCATTGATATTATAAACAAAATCATATCACATCGGTAGATAAATTTAGACATGGTTTTTGTGACATGAAAGTTTTGGTTCGGAACGTTCGAGTATTTTTTCTTAGTCAAATTGATAAATTGAACATGGAGCGTTTTTTTAATACTGTAATACATTTAAATATCTTGTATTTAATTATCTCTTATTATTTGTTGTTGAGTATTATATAATGTAAATGTCATTGCATCAAATATAATATATTAAGCAAACAGTTCAACTTTTCACTCATTGGCACAACATATTCAACTTTAGTCTGACAATTAAGAAAATTTGTATCTTCCAAATCTTCCCAAAGCATAAACAGTCTCAATATAATTGAAAATTTTTGGGTGTAAGATGTTCTAAAAATTTAATAACATAATTTTATTTTCAAAAAAGTTTACATAACTGTAACCCATTTTTATCTATTCCAAAAAAAAAATAATCAATCATAACACTAATATTACTTTATAAGTACATACATACATTATTTTATATATGAGTTTGAATCTTGTATTGAAAAAAGATCTGTTACGCATATTAAAACTATCTTTTACTCATTTTATTACTTGTTGTGCATTTTTTATTACATTGATTTTGAAGTCATTATTATATTATTGTTGCATGGTATTAATAGCTTTGTTATGTTTCTGTACTGATGTGTCATAATGTGATAGTTATATTTGAATTGCTTTTAAATATTTTTAAGATATTTACCATTTAACAATTTAATCTGATGAGTATTAAAACTTTGAAAACTAGATACATTTATTAATATTTTGTTTGTTCCATACAAGAACACTTAAACATCCTTCATAGGTACTCGACTACCAGATTGTCGGTTGAACAATGTTTAACATTAAAAATTTTAAAGTACCTACCAGAGATTAAAATTAGATTAATATTTTAGAATATAATGAATTTGGCAATGTATTATATTTGTCTATTATACAATTTTTTTTTAATTATTTCATAATGAATTCCAATTTACAAAAGTTTTTTCGTTTTTACTAATGTTACTATCAGTTGTCAAAAAAAGGTTTTCCAAAAATCTCACTTCCTGGGGATACTGTTCCTATGTAATCGGTATAGTATTCACATAGTTATCGGAGAACCAGTTAAAATAAATGTTTCATAAAAAGATATTTTAAAACACATTCTTGAAACAAATATCATTCTTGTATAAATATATACTTATACAATATCTAAGTTCTATAATATATTCTTGTAGATAAATGTATTAACATACCTTTCTAAATTACACTATTGTTTTTATTTTCACTCACAAACTCATCAGAATTAATATTGTTTATTATTATGTATTTATAATGTAATAATATGTTATGTTTTGTGAATAAGGCCTCTTTGAGGTAAGTTGAATGAATGTTTAGCTAGTTTAATAAATCTTACACATTGTATATTGTGTATTAACCACATTATATTTGACGTATTAAGTGAATTGATGATACGGTGTATTTATTATTACATATGCAACTTAAATTTATATACAATTTTTTTTTTAGTATCGGGGAATTTTGATACCTTAAATAAATTAATTTGAGATCTTTTCGAAAATTACATAATACCATTTTTCAGTCAGTTATCTAATAATTCATAGGACATTTATATATACCATTAACCTGATTGTTTCACAATTTGCCTAGCCAAATATTTGTTAAATTCAGTCTTTAATGATACATATTTGTAACAATGTTGATTCATAATAAATTTATACACATTTTGATCAGATGGCTCATACCAGATAACTTTCCATTTTTTGTACATATGGAATATTACTATGAAAGACAGCTGTGGGTTGGCGTTTATTCATTTCCAAATATCTTAAGAGTTTCTTGTCTTATACAGTTTTAAAGTAAGTAGCCAATTATTTTGTATTCATCACATGAAAATAATACATGCAAATATTGTCATATATAATTTTCAAAACTTGAGTGAATACTTTTTGTTTTGTAAAATAATATGAACACATAATTTTGATTTTAGATATTTAAACAATTTTAACATATTTTTTTGACAAATTTAATATCTCAATGGAGACGAAACGGGAATATATAATTATGAGAACCGGGAAATTAAGCACCTGAAGGGTTTACAATCTGTCATCAGCTGGTTTACATAATCACTTTAAGCGCTTGCGTAACACTCACCAATCACTTTAAGCGCTTGCGTTACATTCACCAATCATGGATTTTTATTGACTTTAAATACTGCTTAGTAAATTTATATCGTTTGAGAATACGCTAAGAACTTCATCGTCATCTATCGAATGACAATGCAAATTATGTCTAACGACACATATTGATAAATGATTGGTAAACAATGAATGAACCTTATGCATGAGGTGACAATGCTTTTGTATAGATGTCTCCCCTGAACCGCGTCAGAATTATTAGTTATTAATGGGATCAATTCCGAAGACGAATTAAAATTTCAATGAATATTAAATTTATTAAAAACAAAAATGTATTTATCAAAACATTCACTTTTAACTAAATCCATTTTATAATAATACACTAGTTATGTTATGTTGTCATTTTAATCTTATTCATTATATTCAATCTTCATAATACCAAAAAAATACTTGAAATGACTAAATTTGTTATTTCATTAAAATTTTAGTGCTTTTTCAGAATCAGACCCATTGTGTATGTAAATCTAATAATTTTATAATTGCATATATATACACATTGGATTTTTTCCTGGCGGGAGTCAAATGATATTTCTTTATGATATATCTCAATTAAATTTGTCAAAGAATTATCATCATTAGCTGCTGGCATGGAAAAAATCCAATGTTTGCGTTTATAATAAATATGCAATCATAAAAATATTCCAATTCACAGTAATCATATTTTTTCTTGAAAACTTTATATTACCCACGTATTATAAAATATGCTCTAAAATACATAATTCCTTTAACATATGTATTCAGTATCCAAACATAACAAAAGAATATTATAAACTATGTTGGACTGAAAGTATCCTGTAATGTACAAGTGTATTTTATCATGGAAACTTGAATATTTTCTATTTGAAAGTAAACAGGCAATATTTTTTTCAGTATTAGAGAAATTCAATGTATAAAAAATTCAAATAATGTATTTTGATTACAGTGTTATAAAATAAAGCAAAGATATTTTTATAAAAAAATATAATGAAGCCATTCTTAGTTATACACATTTTTTAAAAATTAAATTTTTTGATCTAAATTTGCAATAACTTATACAAGTGTGTAATTTTTAGTTACAAGTTATCAATATATTATTTTCATGGCAATTCATTCTGTATAGAGTGCTTTGTGATATTTATATATTTTCATTTAATGTGTTTGTATTAAAATTTAATATTTATTTGTGTATGATTACAATGGCTCGTTTGCATATATAAATTATTTTGCTATAACCATATTTTAATAAACTCTTTATTCTCTGGACATGTGGTATATATCTTATTATTATATATTTATTTTGGCTTTTATCACATATTGTAAATTAAATTTTCATTACCTATATATTGTAAATTAAATCATTAAAGTATTTATAATACATACATACGAGGGTGGTTCGATAAGTACTTAGCCTAAAAAAAAAATTAAAACGAAAATTTTGGAAAAATGGTGATTTCTCAACATAGTTTCTTTTTAGCTCAATACACTTGACCCGGCGATGCTCCAACTTCTTTAACCCGTCTGAAAAATAAATTTTTGGAAGGTCTGCAAAATAGGCCTCCCTGGCAGTGATAACCTCTTAATTCAAATTTTTGCCCGGTAAATGACCTTTTCAAGTTTGGAAACAAAAAGAAGTCGCACGGGGCCAAATTTGGAGAATACAGTGGATGAGGCAGCAGTTTGTAGCCTGCCTAATTCGACCAATTTGGACGTGGCGACGGCGCAGGTGTGAGCCGGTGCATTGTCATGGTGGATGAGCACGTTTTTGGGAGCCAAAAGGGGCCGTCTTTTCTGCGATTCGGCGTCGAAATCCAATAATTCGGCATTTGAGATGCCTACTGTCTCAGCTATCTCGGGCACCTTGTCTGCCTTGTGAATTTTTCAAAAAACAAGAATCTTATCACCAACCGATATTGCTCTTTTTCCATTTTTCTAAAATCCGAAGACACGACAGCTTCCACATGCGGTCAAAACAAAACTACGAGTCCGATTCGGCTGAAATTTTGACAGTAGCCGTCTTCGACAATGTAAATTTATCTTGCGATAGTGGTGCCATCGGGCGGTGAGACTAAGTACTTAACGGACCATCCTCGTACATCATATATACCTAAATATAAAATATGACAATATAAATATGATGAAAATTACTTTCAACAATCTAAAATTACTAGAGTAAATTGAAAAGGGTAAATATATTAAAACATCTCATTAAATCTAAATTAATAAAATATTCAGTACTAGAATGAATACCAACTTACAAAATGTTTATTGCTTAGAATTGAGGGTTTTACCAAAGAATGTTTGTTAAATTCAAATACATACTACATATACTTACTTTCCGTGTCCGGAACACCATCATACTACATATGTAAATAATAGTTGGATTTATTATGTAACATTACATGCGATTGAAAGTAGGATATTTGTATACAGTACACAATTGTACTGTATTACATACAAGAATGCATAATTATTATAAATAATAGGTACATATTATATTAATTGTTAAATATCCATAATCCAGATATAAGAGTTTATTGAATATTGGTATATTGTGATATATTTTGTGTATCTAAAGTGAAAATGAGCTGTCTGTTAGCTTTACATTGATGTCTGTATTTATACATTGTAATAATCACACCAAAACATAAGTCCATTAATTCTTAACACATCATTATTTATTATAAGAAAAGTCATATTTTTTTGTGTACATATTACTAAGTGAAATTGTCTTTACAAAACAAATAATTTTAAGTGTAGTTAACTAAAGTTATACTGTTGCAATTACAGCTAAAATAGGTTGCAAGTTTTTATAACGTGAAAATATTGTTGAAAATTTTTAAAAAGAAAATTATGATTGCCACTTTAAAAGTTGGTGATTTATATAAAATATCACATAATTTAGTAAATGTACTGTTTAGCTATCATAGTATTGTTGCATAAAAAAACATTTCAGAGGTGTGCCTCTATATTTCAAAAAGGGAATATATGCCATTACGTACTACGCTTATAACATTTTGGAAAACTGAGCCTGCATATAAATATTAGAAATATAAATTATGTAATTACATTGGCATTGCAAAACATTACATAAAGTGACTCTTATGTAATGTTATTCTACTTTTAATGTCGTTTTTGAAATTACTAAATATCTAGTACATAAATGTATATAATGTATTTTATAAGCCTGATATTTTATTTCAAAAACTTATCATTACATATATTTTTAATAGTGCAATCAACTTATAATACAAATATATTTTATTTTCTATATTTATTTTTAAAAGAGTATTAAAATTGACCACAAATTCCATTCTTAATTTACACTTTGCTTAATGCTGTACGATATTGTGTATGTGAAATAACTTTTTAGCAATTTGTTCTTACAAATGTTAAATAATATTTTAGTATAAAATACATTTGAATTATTTTAATTTTTTAATTATTTTATACGCATACCTAAATCTAAATACAGTAAATTACTCCAGAAATATTAAAATTGTTAAACAAATTGTGAAAATTTGATTGTTTTGAATAAATAGCTGTAATGGCAACAATAATTATACCTATAAGATAAATTTATTCACACACCAATCCCAAGCAAAACATTCTACAGCCCAATAGAGAAATCAATCCTTCACTAATGTTATAGTGGAACTCTTTATTTTGTTACATGTAACGATGCATTCTCAGACAAAATATTCTCTTTAATATATTTGCCTCTTTTGTTATCAAATCATTCCAAAGTTGTATCTAATCAACATTAAGTTATTTACACTAGTGGCAACGTATGATAGCTTTTTTGACAGTAAGGCTCACATGAAGTTTCATAATTATTGACAGCTAAGCATAGGGGGACAAATGTGGTACTTCATTAAATAGGCATAGACAATGATGTACACAATGAAGTACGGTATTTGTTCCCCCACGCTTACCCTTCAATAATTACGGAACTTCATGAAATGTCCAAACATCAAAATGGCCATCATATGAGTAAAAAATAATTACTCATGTTAATTTTTTTTGGAATGTGTCATTCAATATTGCATTAAATTAGGTAATCTTTTTGTGTACTTATTTTATGTAAAATAAAACTAAAAACGAATAATTCAAATCAAATTATGATTTTGGTTCCCACATGGCGATATGTATTAATAATCTACAAAATATAAACATGTGACTTCTTTTCGCTTAGGTATGGTAGCAGAAAAATTCAAAATAGTGTCCTTAATTTACTTTTTATTATCAATTCAATGTCCTTGAATAAAAAAGTAGCTACATTATGTACATACATTTTCTAAACTAAGAGAAAAAATGCTTGTTCTTATTAAAATCAGTCCAAACAGGATTTGAACCGGAATCCAATGATTTGCCAGTCCAACACACTCATTGCTCTGCTACTGATTCTTTATCAATTTTGATTTACAATTTTATTCCCATTATTCAAAACAAATAAGTCTTTATTCCTTTTTCTTAGTAAATTATACCTACATGCATTTTTTAATACAACATAATATTTTTCATCCTGAAAATAAATTGATATTTGATGCCACTTACTAAAATTGAATGGGATATTCCAAGAGATAAATATTATACAACTTTATGCTCTTAGGTACTTACATTATTAACAAATTAAATAAATATATTGAATACATTTGTATTGGAATCTTTGGGGAAGTACATTACTTGAAGTTATCGTGATGTGTGAATATACAAACAGACATGAGTAAGTAGCTCATGTTGTCATCTCCTATGCAGTATGTGTTGTGTGGATTTGCAATATAGCAAATATTGTTTTTCTACATAATTCAACATATTATGTGAATGGCCCTCAAATGTTGTCTCATGTACTGTGTGGCCGTCATTAATATAACACCACCAATTATTAAATAATAAGTATTATTCAATTGTCTATTGAATGATAAACAATTAAAGTGATTTTAAAATAGATGTTCTTTTATTGAATAATTAATTTATTAATGTGACCAGCCCCTTAGCTTTTTCAAACACATCAAAATACAGGAGATTCTTCTTCTCGGTTATTCAATAAATGAAACACCAGCTTTATAAATTTATTTTATTGGAAATCTTAAAATAAATCTTACAAATAAAATTTAAATAATTGTTATGAATTATACTAAATTTATTATGTATCTACGCTAAATTAATACAAATATGACTGCACTGCTTTTTGAGATGGCAATAATAAAAAAAAATTACAATGAGAATCAAATTTAAAGCTATTTAATGTAAATTAATTTTCTTGAACAATTGACATTTATATAACTAATATGGGTAAGTACAGAATATAATAATTTTACCAAATGCTCTTGGTTGAGAAATAAATATTCAGTCTCAGTACCTACATAATAGTCAGTGGCGTGAGAGGGTCCTTCAGCTGGGTATGCCCAGCAAAAATGATATCCTTCTGTTTAGTCAGCCTCCATATCCATCCACCTAATTTTTTTATATTCTCCAACTCATGTATAGTACTATGCACATAGCACCATTTACATGCATTGCATAAAGGTAGAAGCAAATAATCAAAATTGCATAATATAAATATTTCATTTCTATTAATGAACACATTTTTTTTTTAATATTTTGAATGCGTCCTTTTAAAAAAAAAACAAGTTTTTAATGACTAACTGTAAATAGTATGATTATTTTTCGTTACAATAATCTATGTATTATCTCTCCAACCATTATCATAACCAAATTTACTAACAATTGTTTTCATCCATTAATTGATCATAGATGTCATGAAAAACAAACATATTTACGCAAAGGTACATATTCTAATATTTGAATAATATTTATAATATCCTTACAAATTATGCATATGGTTCTTTCAAAATATTTATGAAATTCCTACAAATTTTACAGCCGAATAAAATTTTTCAACTGTTTTGAATTACACGGCTTATGTATAACCTTAATTTTTGCACAAATATCAAATGCAAAAACTAATAATCTTTTAAATAGTTTATATAATTTAATTAGAAACAATAATTATCACTGCCCTTTTTATTTCCCGACATTTTAAAGTTAAACAATATATTCTGTATGATTCAAATCAAAACAATGCGATATGTTGATAGTAACACAATAACGGTCACTTTCGTAACTATCATGTTTAACCAAAACCAAACTATCAGAATGTTTTTGCACACATACAAACAAACTGGCATATATGTTATTTTATAAATTACACAGATACACTAACACATACAAACTTTGTTCCTTTAGTCATATATATCATATTTTTTTTTTTTTTATAAAAAAATGAATATGTCCTTGTTAAACAAGTACATATACATCTTCCTACGTTCCCTAAAATAAGCAAATAAATGCTTGTGCTATAGGTGAACGAAATCGGTCGAGGCAGGTATACTCGTGTATTGGGCGTATTATTAATATTAACGACAAAAGTAAAAAGAGATTCACAGTTTGTAACGAACGATATAGGTGTTCTGACATTTTAGCTACTGTTATCAAAGCTGTCAATGTTTCTTCCTTGGAAGTAATGCAAACGTTTTAAAGTCAATGTTGCAAATAAACAAAAATTATTACAGGCAAATTAAGCTTACAAAGGACAATTTCATAAATTTTAAGAATTTCATATCTCCGTTAGTATTTGCGCTAGAAAAAAAATAAAAAATGTTCTATGATTTGTGATATACGTCTACATCTTGCTTATATTAAAAAAAATCAACATTATTCATAAAAAAATATTATTTTTAATATTGATATTTATTTTTTGGATTTCGATAGTCATGCCGGGCATTAACCCAATCAAGACGGGTAGGTACATGTACTTGCATTACCTACGGACGGACAGTATTTCGCGTCGTACACAGTTTTTTTTTCAATCTCGTTTTAATTGAATATAATAACGGTAAAAAAAATCTAACGATGTAGATATATCATAAAAAGATCAAAGATAAACAAAAGATCACATAAACTCAATGAAATTGAACACTTCATAATATAAACATAAGATAAATGAAGAATAATCTTCATCGTAGTTATCTCCATACAAAAGGGTACATGGCGTCATCGATATGTCACGTGATCCTTCCGGCATTTGATGTAGATAAGGAATATGCGCCGATTGTGTATTGGTAAGGAACGAATTCAAAGCAGAATGTTGAGCGCGAAACAACAATATGAACTGGCGCAGTATCCCTCTTTCCTACGCGCATGCGTATTACATCCTTACAAAGCGCGGGAGAGTGTGAATATCGCCGGCGATGATCGATGAATTTCAGTGTTTACAGTTTTTAATTTTTTTAAATAATTTAGCAATTGTTTTGTTGATTCACCGACAGATGTCTTGAAGTCAAATATATGGGAGTAATATTCATCCAATTTTAGTCTCAATCAAGTATGAATTTACTGAGATATGGAGGTTCACAATTGTGTATAGCATGAGGGCATGTATAGATGACGCTCGGCGTTTAGGCACGCACCCGGTGGGCATCTATACATGACGCTCGTCTTAAAAAGGTTAAGGAAAGTATGGCTCACACGCCACTGATAATAGTGTACATATTTGCTATGGTTAGATATATTATATTGATATCTCCTTGATATCTCAATATTAAAAAATGTCTATAGAAAGCTAATATGAACATTTTCACAAAAATTATTTGCAAGTAAATATGTAATAACCATGAATGAAGCTACTACTATATAGTAACAATATCAATCTTTTTGTACATTTTATTTACAGAACACATGAAGACAATTTAACTCACATAAAAAAGACCATTATTTAATTTGAATAAAGACACTAATAGCCGATTTCTCCAAGGTCCCTCAAAACCGAACATCAGCTAAGTACCCATTCGAAACTTAAATCCTTAAGTGGCTTACTTAATAAATTTGCATTTGTTATGTTTCCGGTGAACATGAATATGGACTCAAGATAATGTTACTTTAACAAATATGCAAATAAGAAATACATAATAAACTATAAATATATCATTAAAATATTCTAACGTGTGAATTTCACGATTTTTACTCTATATATAAATTAATTATAAAAAAGTACTACTTTGATCTCATGAGTATAGGTAATTGAAGCTGGCGCCAACAGATGGCGCTAGCGGCGCTCGCTGTCAGGGTAGCCTTGTTTGTACACCAGTTTTTGTTTTTGACACATCATGTACAGACAGTTTATTTAGTATTCACACCAATTTAGTTATTTTATTTTAATATTCGTTACTTTTTTTAATATATAATGCAACTGGCTCATGCCAGCCGCAATTATAATTACAGACAAACCTAACCAATCTATTTTTACCAAACTTTTGTAGGTTTGGTTTAAAAAATCGGTGTACATCCTAGGATATACTCGCTGTCATGGCTGTTTATTCGCTTCGCACTTGTTGATTGTTGAGATTGTTCGACACGGGACGCGCATATTTATCAGAGTATAATATTTAGCAGAGTATACTTATGGATAAACCAAGAAAACGTTCTACAAATTTTACCCCCAGTGAAAAAACTAAATTAATTGAATTAGTTTCAAAAAACACGGCAATTACTTCAAAACAAACGGATGGAGCATGTCTATTTCATCGACCAATTCTGCCAATTCAACGATTTCACGAATTCAGCCATCTTCCAAGATGATAATAAACAAAATATAACTTAAATTTTACAAAAAAAAGATAAATTCAATAATAAAACAACTCTGCGACGAAATCGTAACCCAAATATCTATCTGTCAAACGCGTTAAGTGACGCTTATGACGGTTAATCCACTAGAGACCGCCACTTAAAATTTTATGCGCCGACGTCGCTAAGCGAGGCTAAGATTGTTTGGTGAAATGCAATTTTGCGCTAAGTGGTTCATAAATGTGATTTTTTAAGTTAAGGAGCCTTGGGGAAATCGGTCATAAGTCATAAATATGTCATGGTCTTAAAAAAAGACTACGCTGACTAAACTATCTACACAAATCACAATGAAAATCTAAATCATTTTTGTCTAAGAGATCTTCATTGGTGATATACTTTATCTACAGAAATAAGTTATTTAATGTACCTACATAAAATGTAAGGATAATTTGAGGCCCATATACTTCGTGATCAGATGTTATATTTAATAATTTATTATAAAATGAACACAATATGAAATATAAATTATTATATTTAGATTAGTCCATAACTGAATGGTAAGTGTGCTATATTAAAAAATTAAATCCAGTCTCAACTTACATCCAGTCTTGTTTTTTTATTTATGAAGTGCTGGTAAAACATGCATTTCTTTAAAGAACAAATTCATTTTTTGAAAAAAAACGTAGGTTAATATTTTGCTACAATTTTTAAATAAAAGTAATAAATGTAGATGATGTAATTGATTTGTAAAATGGACAAAAAAGCATGATAGGATAACTAAATCTCATAATATGCAGCTTCTAATTTATCAAATAGATTAATGAATGTCAGAAAGAAAAACATCTTAAATTAAAAATTTATGATACAAAAATTGCTGTACAGCCATTGCATTAAAAATTATACACAACTCATTTACTAACACATATCCTCATTTAGATGCTTCCTACTTTAAATAATACATACACAATGAATTCTAGATATCATACAGTAAACGATAAAATTAAAGTAATCGTCCTCGACAATTAGATGCACCACACCGACAGTAGAGACATTTTCCAGGTACACTTCCAACATCATAATTATAATTCCAGGTAAGTTCTGTACCAGCTCGTACATGGTTCAAAGTAAAGAATGCTACCCATGGAAAGCGAGGATCGTGGGTATCCACAAACACATTTTGTACAAAAACATTTGGACAACAGGAATGCTGAAAAAGTAAACGATTTCATATTATTATATCCATTGTTATTGACAAGTATATTTTTGTATGTATTCAAAAACTTTTACTAATGAGTTTATGTAAACTAATCATCAATCAATTGTTATTTATTTAACAAATATATTTTAGTCTTTTCTGAAAATATTTCTCATCATGTTCATGAAGTCTGTTCCTAAGGGTTTTATTGAATTCAAATTAGATGAAATAATGTACATACATTGAGGTATCTTCCAAGATTTCCTTGTACTTTGGCGTCCATTATGTAACAAGCTTCGTCTTTGCCAAAGAAACTCCGAACAGATCTAAAAATGATAGTGTTCATATGATATTAGTTGTGTAAATTTAAGTAACTAAGTAAACTAGTTTCACTTTTTAATACAGGCACTGACCGTTATCGGTCTTTTGAAGACCATTATATAAGTATTAACTGTTGAAGATGGTCTTCAACAGTTAGTGCCTATCTATTATATATAAATGTTTGAATAAATAAATAAGTAATTATCTTATATATCTATTTACATAAAAATGGATTTTGGTATATTTGCTTTAATAAATAAATAATTGAAAAAATATTGTATATATTTAAATACATAAAAATGAATGTACGCATGTTTGTTTGAATAATTAAATAAGTAATAATCCTATATATTTATAAATAAAAATGGAGAAATGACTGAATTGGGATGTAAGGGACGGAAGGGACTGTAAGGAATAAAAAGACGGAATTATAATTGGCGATTCTAGATAAGAATGTTAAAAAATTAAAAGGAAACATACAGATCAACCATTGTTATATATTTGGAGGTAAGTGAAACTGAAACATGTGTTTCTATTTCTATGTTATATAATAGAGTTTCACCAAGAATTGTCCGACAACAAAATTAATACTTTAATTTAACTTGAGTAACTATTGAAGATGATAAATATTTT
Organism: Molanna angustata; assembly: GCA_963576475.1. Lineage (NCBI taxonomy): Eukaryota > Metazoa > Arthropoda > Insecta > Trichoptera > Molannidae > Molanna > Molanna angustata. The sequence goes on along the minus strand of OY754965.1, from coordinate 19,389,684 downwards.
GTATGAAAGGTTTTATATCCCAAGATTATTTTATTTCTAAACATAACTTAATAAAGAAGATATTTCATCAAGACATTTTGTAAATACAAACCTGTGTCTTGGAATGTACTCATCATCATGAAGTCCTTCTGGTGCAGCAAATCTGGATGGTTCTCTTTCTAACAAAAATAAATTAAATATATTACATTGTACACATAAATTTGTGCATTTTAGTGATAAATATCACAATGCATATTATATATTTTTTTAAACTCAACTAAGCTGTTAAATTATATACTCTATTAATTATGTAGTTACATTTACTTATCACAGTGACAGTGGAAAATTGATAGATATTCATCATTCTATTATTGTGAGTACATAATACACATATATTTGATAAAGCAATAAAAGAAACAATTGACTCACTTTCTTCATCATCACTGATTGTGATAAACTCATCCACAACAGGTGCAAATCCATCTAAAGAATCTGAGTCTTTACTCTTTCTCTCTTCCCTAATTTTCTTTTCTTCGCTAGCTATTTTCTGGAGAATTTCTTTTTCTATTATGGAAATACTTTTTTTGGTATTCTTAAGATTTTCGTTGTTTGACTTTTTTAGTTGTCGGCGTGTTGTCATCCTAGAACTAATTAAAAAATACACAATACATCAATGTATTAAATATTATGAAAAGTAAAATAAAATAATGAATATGAAATAAAGTATGTATAAAAATATGTATATCAAATGGGGTAGAAAATAAAATTTTGAAAAATTAAAATGAAGTATCAATTTTAGAATATTTTTTTTTTTATTACTTACTTAGCTTCCGTTGATTTTGCTTTAAATGATGTTGGATGAAATTCTTCATCTGACTCTCCATGTGCTCCGGTTTTGCCGTCTTTATTCATTGAATGTGACTGCGTTTCCGTATCTGATAGATCATCCAAATCGGACTGAAAAAAAAATACATTTTTAGTAAAAGATCAAAATTAAAACTTGTACATGTACATAGATAAACTTCATTTTTTTCAACAAAATCTTATCTTTTTACATAGTTTCTTAAAGCTGTAATTTCTAGCAATAAATGTAGAATATAACAGAATCAATAAAATGTTATTTCATCAGATAAAAATTGCCGATTATTATTATTAGAAATGAAAGTATATTTTATATTACTTCTCGGGCAACTCACAGGTACTATGTCAAATATTATTTTAACACGCACCCAATAACGAGTTACCACATTCTGGAGACACAATATTAATCGTCTCACAGATCCTGACTGAAAACACAATTAAAAACTGAGACTCCACCTGGAATCGAACCCGGGACCTTTGGATCAGCAGTCAGATACCCATCCAACTGAGCCACTAAGGCCGACGACATTACCATTTATTAATTTAAAGATTTAATTTTGATGAAATTAAATCTTTAAATTAATAAATTGTAAATAATACTAAAAATCTTCTTCCTCTCTTTTTAAGCCTGTTGGCCTGTTACAAGTCCTGCATCAGCTTCCCTCCTGTGACGAGGATTGCCAGTTGTCCTTTCATCTCTTGGCAGGACGTCTTGGAGGTTTGCTTTCCTTGGGAACATTATCATCCCCTGCCATTTTGACTGTTATTGAATCTGTCATGTCACATATTCGTTCAAGAACCTTCTTCTCTGTCAACCCCATCTTGCTATTATCCTCAAATTCGCACAGCCTTCAGATCTTTGTGTTTCATACTCTTTTCACAAAATAAATTATATTCTCAATACAATATATTATTTATTGTTCAAAAGCTTTGTGGTATTATGTAGGTATGTAGAATTAAAGCAATATATAAAATAGAAAATTTGAAGACTTAATCCAACTTAACAAGACTTACTTTATCTTAATGAATATGTCCTTGGAATATAATGAATATAGAGCTGACCCCAACAGTCTTCATCGACGATAAGTTGGGAAGAGGCCAGGAAGAAGAAGAATGAATATGTCCTTGGAACAAGTACAAATATCTCCTCATACATTCCCTAAATAAGGCATAATGCTTGTGCTAAAGGTGAATGAAATCGGTCGTGGCAGAATTCGAACTAGCGAACACTGGATTACTAACCCAGAACTCCTACCGCCATGACCCATCTACATACATACAATCATGGCTTATTTTTTTTTTTTTTTTCTTTCTCGCACGACGCTTACGCCAGTTACAGTGCGACACCTGTTCGTTATTTTATTTAATATATTTTTTAAATCGCTGAACGCCCCAGAAGAAGACGTCAGCTTCAACAGGTAAACCATTTAATAGAACAGACATTCGTACGAGAGTGTTACGAGCAACCACGTCTGTACGAGCGACAGGTAAATAAAATAAGTGGTGTCCTCTACCTCTCATGTAGTTCGGGGGAGCGTAAAGGCCTAGGTGCTCAAGCAAAATTGGGCAGTCAATGATATAATTTACAACCTTGTAACCCACCAGAAGTTATCCCTCTATTTGAGGTGACCAACGACAGGTGTCCATTACTTTATGAAATGAAGAATGACACATGCGTGTATTCCCACACACCAGTCTCATCTCAACTAAAGAGGCAAGATTCAGAGTACACTTACTTTATCTTCATCGGGAACATCAGATTCATAATTTTCCTTCAATTTTTCTACAACTTCAATGTAATCTAACTCAGCAAGGTATTCATCCCCTTCAGTTACACCATCCTAAAATAATAATCATAATACAACATTAAATTCACAAAACAAAGTAAAAATTACAATAATTCAGAAATAAAAGTTGACAGTAAAATGATAGTAAAAAATATTAAGAAAGAATGAATGAAAGACATAATTGCTGGAACAAATTTTTCAGCATGAAGACAGAAAAAGAACAATGAAATGTTGAAGTGCATTGCTTTTCAACAAATGATGTGAGAATGGGTGCCAGCTAGCATGCAGGTTGACGATATCAACGATATGCAATAACCAAAATTAAATGCTTATCATAATATCAAAATCATGGATAAATCTATGAATTGGCAATGTCCAAAGTTATTATGGCATATATAATACTACAAAAAAATAAACTTGAAAATGTTTTCAGTTGGATAGAGATTGCCTTTAAATATTCATATTATAAACAGTTGGATAGATTGCCTTTAAATATTCATATTATAAACAGTTGGATAGATTGCCTTTAAAATATTCATATTATAAACAGTTGGATAGATTGCCTTTAAAATATTCATATTATAAACAGTTGGATAGATTGCCTTTAAAATATTCATATTATAAACAGTTGGATAGATTGCCTTTAAAATATTCATATTATAAACAGTTGGATAGATTGCCTTTAAAATATTCATATTATAAACAGTTGGATAGATTGCCTTTAAAATATTCATATTATAAACAGTTGGATAGATTGCCTTTAAAATATTCATATTATAAACAGTTGGATAGATTGCCTTTAAAATATTCATATTATAAACAGTTGGATAGATTGCCTTTAAAATATTCATATTATAAACAGTTGGATAGATTGCCTTTAAAATATTCATATTATAAACAGTTGGATAGATTGCCTTTAAAATATTCATATTATAAACAGTTGGATAGATTGCCTTTAAAATATTCATATTATAAACAGTTGGATAGATTGCCTTTAAATATTCATATTATAAACAGTTGGATAGATTGCCTTTAAATATTCATATTATAAACAGTTGGATAGATTGCCTTTAAAATATTCATATTATAAACAGTTGGATAGATTGCCTTTAAAATATTCATATTATAAACAGTTGGATAGATTGCCTTTAAAATATTCATATTATAAACAATGTAATAAATAGTAAAATAAACAAATAAATAAAAATTACTTACAACATTAGCAACAGCATCGGTAAGAAGATTTCCTGCATATATACATAAGAAAGTTCCTCTGGAGACATCATTTAATGCTCTAATTCCCCAACCACGATTGAATGTTTTAAATACCTACAATTATTAGATATATTAAAAAAAACCATAGCAAATTTATTTTTTTTGTTTAAAATATTCATAACTTATTGAATAGTTCAGGCATTATTTGACAAAAAAATATGGAGTCACGTTTTCGATTGGAATATGTTCGTTAGACAGGATTTTTTCAACTCTCTCCCCCCATTAAGGAGTTTGTAAACAAAAAGAACCTCTTTTTATAGAGAATATTCCATTCAACGTTTAACAATAAATTTTTATGAATTATAAACCATATTAAATGTTCATATTCAGAGGCTGATTGAAAAACTATAAGTGATATCGCTTTTGTATGTATGAGCAAATTTATCAAGGATCATTTTAATCCTACACAATTTTGTTTTTTGATATTAACCGTCTCACAAATCCAGACTGAAAACACAATTAAAAACTGTGTTTCCACCAGGAATTGAACCCGTGACCCACCAAGCTTTAGCACCAAGGTATCATCTAGAGAATGCATACTATGAGTTTCATCGTGATGTTTTTGTATATATGGCGTACGCTGTAATAGGTGATCGCCGTATGCCATACAGATGATCCTTTTTGTGTCCTCTCTACAACTCAAACTATAGGTAAGTCCGATCGACTTCATATATACATCATATGTGTAAAGTACCTAGAGCTGATAAGTTTTCCATAGATATCCATTAATTTGTTCTCAATGATTTCACCAGTCCAAATTTCGAAAATGCTCTCACAGTTTGGCAAATCGAGGTATTTTTATATTGTTTGAACTTTTGATACAATAAAAATACACTCTTCAAAAATGCATTCAAGGATTGTCAAAATTTAAAGAAAAAAAATCTATGGCCTACTATATCAATGTGAAATAAATTTCATATTTGTATGGAAATGTATTGAACAGAAGTAAAATAGCTTCTGTATGGGAAAATTGAGTGATCAACTTCATATTGATATTTATTGGTCTCATGTGATCAAATTGATATTGTATTGGTGTATTTTTTTAATCTCCACTTCAATATCCCTCAAGGGGTAGGCAGTGAGAACCGAACACCGTATTCTTCTATCTTGACACATATCCATCGCCTCATCAACATTGATACACTGTCTCATACATGCTCATCTTGCTAGTTATGCATTTGTTTTATATAAATTTATCAAAAGGTATCACATAGAATGTGCATACTATGAGTTTTTTGTATGTATGGTGTATTGTGAAAACTTTTGTCCTCTGGAAATCTTATATTTGTTTATAAGAATCTAATATAAATGTACTTCATAATAATGCATTTAGAGAATGTCAACCTTTCAAGAAGAAAACATGTACACTTGCTATGTAGTGGATAGTTTAGTTCTGGCTACAACCCACTTGTTTTAAATTGCTTTTTAGGTAACTAATAGATGCCTACAGATTCAAATTAATATTAATTAAACCTACACCCAATGAAAAATTGCTACCCTTATGATGTTGATTGTCTCACAAATCAATACTGAAAACATAGAGATAATATGTGTCCCTGAAGTTAAGAAGACTGAATATTGAAAATTTCAAATTGATTCAAGGCTCTGATTCTAATGATTACAGAATTAAAACTAGTGGGTTGTGTCCAACACTATACTCCTCATTACCAAGTCACTTCACAAAGTATTCAAATTTTGTATGGAAAATTTAAAGCATTTTTGAGTTTGTTAAATTGCTTTTGATTTAAATATTGTATTATGAAATTTTGATAATTCTTCAATGCCATTTTATGAAAGTGACAGTAAAAATAGAATATAAAATAAAATTTAAGTTTCCTGAGCTTGGAGTCACTTTGAAATATTTGACATTTAAAAAATTGAGAAGCACTGATCAGATATCCTTCAAAATATAATGTAGTCTAAGCGAGTATTAGACATAAGAAAATAAAACTTTTACAATACAATTGTTGTTGGAATAGAATTTATAAAAAAATCAGAATTGAACTCAACAATAAAATAATAACTTTAAAATAAATTCATTAGATAAGTCATAAAGATAATAATTACCTGCAATTTAAGTTGCAGAGGATGTTGAACAACTCTATTGAGACAGGTTGCAGCACACTTACACCTAGAGAAATAATTATTTAATAAATACAATGAAAATGACAAAATATGAAATAAATACCATTACTGTGTATTGTATCAATGATTCTTCTTTATTCTTCCTCAGTTTGCCATATATAAGAACAAGAAAATATTATTTTGTAGTGTATTATTGAGGGATAGTATTGATATTCATAGTACAGAATTAAAATTTGTTCATTTACGGGTATATAATTTACTCAAATATTATACCTTTATGGTTTATTAAGTTAAAAAATTTCAGAATCTGATATATTAATGTTATTGAAATGTATAAATAAAATAACCTCGAATTGCATTCGTATATTCCAGTAGGCACTGGTTCCAGAAGTCTTTTGTACTGGTAGCCCACACGATCTGGAGAAGTACCAATCATTTGTGCTCCCTCTAAAGTCAATTGCCAACATTGGCATCGGTCTCTATCCTGTAATTTCGACATACACATTAGATATAGTGATGATAACTAAATATTTTGTACGTTAATATGTTATAAAAAAATATAAAAATACTTGGTTATAGTTCTATTGTATTTATTAGATTATTGACGCGTTTCGTGCAAAGCACATCGTCAGAATAATGCTCTACAAGACTGAGACTAGTGGTTATATACAAAATTACATGACAGGTGTATAAAAATGTTGGTTTTTGAACGGTTGAAAAGAAGTTATATAATGCAAATGAATTCATTTACATTAACGTACAATGGAGTTCTATCAAGAATTGTCGATCGACAAACTAAACTTAGCTAAATATTTTGTTATTTTTCATATTCAACTGCTAGTTAAAAGTATAAAACAATTCATAGATAAAAAAGGAACATTGCAAATATACGAGGCATGTCCAGAATGTAGTACTATTGAGCTCTCACGGCGTGGTATTTTTTTTCAATAGTTGGCAACTGAGGGGTAGTGGAGATTTCTCAGAACACAACGGGCACCGCAACCTTTGCTAATACTGAAACTTGCCTCGTAGTGTCCGTTTCTGTGAAACATGATGATAAGAAATTCCGCCAAGTAAGAGGTGCGCACTGTCATAAGGTTCCTTGTCGCAGAAGGAAAAACATTTACTGAAAATTTTGCATGAATCAAAACTTTTTATGGCAAATGTGTTGTGACATAGCGCCTTCATATTTTCATCTTCTTGAAGACTCACGTCAGTGGGACGAATGAGATGGCGGAAGAGTTTGATGAGGAATCAAAATACCTTGTGCCACAGCTTAAAACCTGCATATATAAGTAACATATTTACCTTCAATATCATGTATTTTTTTTTGTAAAATAGAAAAACAGAGAGTACTCTTACTTTCTATGCCTTGTAAGGTGAATAGTGTATATATTCACTATATCGAACTCAACCAGTTATATTGATGAACTTGATATAAATACGTACCTGGCAATCATCAGTACAATCACAACCACACAAGAATTCTTCATCCAGATTGAGGTTGACTCCCTGAGTAGGAATACGTCTAGTGCTATAAGCACTAAATTCTGGAAGTGTGTGATCATAGTAGTTTACACATGGTACTGGAACAGCTTCCACTCCATGAGAAAGATCCTTAAATGATAAAAAGAAGACATTTATAGAAAATAAAAAAAATATTAGTCCAACTTATTTACCTGAAATGGTTAACGATTTAAAAAAATTAATAAATGTGTTCATTCATTCATTCATACCATCACGGCATATCCCACAATGTGGGGTAACCAGCGAAAAGTGTGCAGGTGTGCATTGCCTTATAAAAGGGAGCACAACAATCTGTGTATACCCACACACCAGTCTCGTCTCACCTAAAAAGGCACTATATTCAGAATGGGTGGTGAACCTCATTGCTGAACTATGTGAGATGTTATTGTTGCCCGTTGTATTTTCGATTAGCCGGGACACTCGAAAACAATAATAGAAAAGAGTGGAAGCACTATTCCAAGCCGGTGCCTCACAGCAAAAAAAAAATTAGATAAATGTTGAAAATCGGGGTAAAATAAAGATATATTTTTCCTTATTAATACCCAAACCATCCAAATTATCTTTTTCAAAACGATTTGATAAGAAATAATGATGGTATAACAAATTGAAAAATAGGCACGTTGGCAGCAGTACCCCCCTTAATGGGTTTTTCAACGCGGTGGGGAAAAAAATAGAACGTGTTCTATTTTTCAACGCGTTTTGTATCGTTTTTCGTAAAACAGAAATCTGTAAAATAATTCGTTGCTGACGAGTCAACGTGACTGCCATGTGTGTTGTGTTGACGTTCGCGGTATCTTTTGTTTATTTGGCATCTCTCGATCAGGGGGGCGAGTCTCGTCAACAGACGGAATCAAAACCATCCAATGCTTACCCATATCATGGATACAATCATTATATTATTATTTATTTAAATGGCACTTGTAACCTCAAATGAAGGAACATTGGCCAGAGTCAAGTTTGTTACAAAATCGTGCATTTGTTAATTACAATAAAATAAACAACAAATTATAAAATATGTGGGAAACCAAAAAAAAAATATTAATAATTAATACTGAAATTAAAAATTTAAAAAGTTGTGAAAAAAGTTTTGTTTTTAAATGGGAAGAAGAAAATGAAATCACAATTTGACGTTATTCTGTCTGATAAATTTTGTAAGAACATTAAGTACTTGAAATTTATTAAGGCTGAGTAAGGAGGTGATATTATGAGGAGGAAATATTTTAAATTTAATCAGATGTGTTAAAGATATTGGGAACTTAGATGTAGGGCAATTGAAAAATATGTGATCCAAGCTGCCTTCTTCTTGGCCACATTGACAAAGAGATGAGTTCTTAATACCCAACCTTGCTAGGTGAGAAGGGGAACAGCAGTGTCCGAATCTCAATCGGCATATGACGGAAGATTCATGTCTGCTACAACGAAATTTGGAAAACCATGGTTTGATGGGGATAAATTTTTGAATCGATGCATATCTTGAACCTTTTGAAATTGAAGATAAATTATAGTGTGTATTCCATTCATTCAACATATAAGAATGAACAAGATAAATTTGTATCTGTGAGGATCACCCGATGAAATAGCAAATCTAGCTAAATTATCAGCTCTCTCATTACCAATAATGCCACGGTGACCTGGAATCCAGGCAATAGCTATTTCGAGATCTTTTTTTTTCATATCAAAAATAATATTTTTAATATGCAATGACAGCCAATTGGCAGGGGAATCAAAAGGATTTTGTGAAATTGATTGTATAGAGCTTAGGGAATCAGAAAGAATCAACGTTTTCTTAAATTTAAATTGTTTAGCCATTTCAATTGCTTCGATAATGCCAATACATTCGCCAGTAAAAACTGTAGAATAAGGAGGTAGTTGAATTAGTCTTGAGATCTGGATAGAGGGACAGTATACTGAAACACCAACATGCTCATTATCACTAATTTTGGAAGCATCGGTAAAGATAAGTGTCCAATCATTCCATTTATTGTTGATTATACTTCGAAAGGCTGATTCACATTGAGAACTATTTTTGAAAATACCCAATGACTGGATTGTAAAAGGAGTAAATGTTATGACATCAAAAGGGGTGGAGAAAATTGGAAGTATATGGAATTGTTGAATGGGTACATTGTGATTGTTGAATTTCCGGAAACTTTGAACCAAATGTGGAACGTTTTTATTTTTCCAATAAGGAGATGTTCTAATAATATTGGAAAGGAGATTAAGTTTATCAATTAGAGGATGAGTGGAAGTCATGGCTGATTTATAATAATATCTATCTGATAAGAATTGTCTGCGGATAATGAGAGGAGCATCCACACATTCAACTTGAAGAGCATTAGTGGGAGTGGACTTCATAGCTCCAGATATTAGCCTAAGGGATTGATATTGAAGCAAATCAATTTTTTGTTGAAGATACTTGCTAGAAATATTAAATAGGAAAGATCCATAATCTAGGTGGCTTCTTACAATTGCATTGTATAAAAGTTTGACAGAGAGAGGATGAGCACCCCACCATACTCCTGTTACCGCTCGAAGAATGTTTATGTTTTTTTGACAGGTAGAAGATAATTTTTCAACATGAGGTTTCCATGTTAATTTTGAGTCTAGCACAATGCCTAGGTATTTATAAGTTAAAGAGGATGGAATGAGGACATGATTATATTTTATAAAAATAGAAGGGGGGTGTCGTTTTCTGGTAAACAAAACAACAGAACTCTTTGAAGGAGAAATCTCTAAACCATGATTTGAAAGCCATTTTTCGAGATTTATCATCGCATTATTTAGGAGGATAGTACCGGGAGAAATTAATGAATTAATAACATAAATAAGAAGGTCATCTGCATATTGAAGGATACGAGTATCAAGAGGTAAAATATTAGAGAGATCAGCAACATAAATATTGTATAGAAGAGGACTAAGAACAGATCCTTGAGGAATTCCTCTCCAAGTTAGTCTGGAATAAGTCATTCCATCAACGTGAACAGAAATAGTTCGTTCAGACATTATGTTAAAAATAAAAATAAATAATATACAATCATCATATGGACTTCATTCATATTGTAGCAGCGCCTTGTCGACTGCAACACATATGACCTCAGGATTCTGGATTGCTCCCGAAGATCGACGAGGATCAACGGACCATAGCCCACCGTCGTCGATACGAGCTGATCGACAGATTTTATTCATGTGTTGATCGTACAATTGAGTAGAGTCGCGTTAAATCTTTATCTATTAGTTCCGACCCACGACATCACAAATTAATTAAGTTATTATTTAATAAGATACAAACATTACGTTCCCGAAGATTAATGCTAGACACAAATTTCTTATACAAAATTGTTAACAACACAACCGATTCTTCATACTTACTTGGACAAATATCTCTTAATTGCCCCCAGCGTCACACTCGATCAAACGATTTGTTCTTTGTAAAATGCCCGCGAACCAATTTCATAAAAAATTCATTCATAAATCGTTCAACAACCAACTACAATAAATTAAATAATGTGCAAACCCTGGACATTTTTCATGATAACTTTGGTAAATTTAGGTCCCGGGTGGGGCTGTTGTTGGTGTAATCTATTGGGGCGAAATTGAAAATCTTCGAGTTTATTCCTATCCCTCTATTTCCTCTCCCTTCCTGTTCTATAGAGGTTTGTACGCCAAATTCTTAATGAATAAGTATTTTTTTTTTGTTGTTTATATACCTATTATATATTTTGTATTGTAAAGATCACTCACATTATCTAGCCATTATTTTTATTTTGATTGTATAAAAGCATTAGGGAACTTAACTGGTTTTGTATATATATATTGTTTTTTTTTACTCCCACAAGCTGTATATAACTGTCTGTTCCTGAGATCAATAAATGTGTACTAAGGTATATTAAGATTTTTATGTTCTGTTTGATTCATAAATTTGTTAGCTCAGTGTTTTTATAATGCAATGGATTGATTACTGAAACGGTATTTATGCTGGATGGTGCAAGTATCAGCTTGATAGATTAAAGGATGAATTTAATGCAGCACCAAGTAATAGTATGGAAAAACAACGTCACATAACTCCTCTACTAAATGAAAACATGGGTTCAAGTGTCAAGAGTAAGTTGACTACAAAATTTGCTTGATAGTCTTTAATGCTTTAAACAATGCATTGGTGTGAGTAGTCCTATTAAGTGGAATGTATCGCCTCCAGATGTCTGCAGTGCTCAAAGCAAGAGCACTTCTACTGAAGCAACACAAAACTGAACTATCAGTGCCCTTGGATTGATCCTGAATCTTAAACGGAGCTATAATAATTATTATTATTATTTATGATTATAAGATTGCAGTAGCCATGTAATACATATAAGAAAAAAGCCATGGCGAGAGAGTAACATATAGGTATGTAAATTAATGAAACCTTTTTGCTGACGAAACACTTGGTTGGTACAAATTCAGCAAGACAATGAACCCAATGATCAAAATCAAACAGGTCAACACTCATCTGCGATTGTGTTAATCTGAGGTAAAGGTGAAGCTCTTCAGCAGAACGTAGTCGTCTTCCACAAGGTGCGTGGTACATGATGGCTCGTTTCCCACGGTATTTTATAATTAATCTGCAAAAATAACATATCATTAATGTCAGGTTTTTATATACTATAATTCGGATCTTATTCTTCTCTCGTATCAGCAGCAGTGAAATACTTTTCAACTAATACTTGGCAACGTCGACCACTGTCCCGCTACAGCATAGCCGGTATTCTGATGTATTTTCATGATTATAAATCTCATTTATTTATAAAACACTGTTTTATTTCATGACTATAAACATATAAAGTGAATATGATTTTAGTCTCTTGAAGATGTTAGCTCTGGCTTTCTATAAATACCTAAGTTGATACTCAATGAGGAATACAATTGTTTTTTTTTATAATTTTTTATGTTATTTTTGTCAACAATTATGTTATTGTCCTAGGCGAAAAAAGCACATACACACCCGTCTAGTCAGGGTGAAAGTAAAACCTACTGGGGACAGGTAGCTAAGCACATTTACTTCAATATATCATCAACCCATCAAAATATAATTTCGCAATATTATTTGGCTATTATTAATATTACAATTGGGAAAAATAATTACCTTTGCCATCCAGAAAGCAGTGGTCTCGCCAATGGATTATATGTGCGAAGTTCTCTCAATGGAATAGCATCCTTGTTAAGGCAGTCTGGTTTGCATCCATGTGACACCAATTTTTTCGGTCGAATCGACACTTTCGGTGAATAATACTGTAATACAATAATCATACTTTAAAAATATGCAAATTTACTGTATTGAATTACTATAAAATTCAATGATATTATGTGAATGAATTATTATATTATGTTACATATTGATTGATAAAAAGCAAATTAAAAAATACTCACAACAACTTTGCTTTTAACTTGATCTGAATGCAACTGATGTGTCGGTGGCTGATCTCGATTCTTAGATTTCATTTCTTCCTTGTGAACTGTACTCTTCTTGGCCACTGCTCTACTTGTCGGCTGTTGATCTTCTGTTTCATTCTTTTTCGCTTCAACATCATCCACAAGCTAGAAAATTATTTGTAAATTTTAAAATAGAATAAAATCCACTAAAGAATAAATGAGGAGATGATTTGAAAATAGAATAAAATCCACTAAAGAATGAATTAGGAGATGATTTGAAAATAGAATAAAATCCACTAAAGAATGAATGAGGAGATGATTTGAAAATAGAATAAAATCCACTAAAGAATGAATGAGGAGATGATTTGAAAATAGAATAAAATCCACTAAAGAATGAATGAGGAGATGATTTAAAAATGAATCAACATACCTCCACTGCGTTGGATACGGAATCAATCTTTTCTTCTGGTTGATCAGGTCTGGAATACTCCACATAAGGGAAATTTTTATTCTGAAAAATAAAATTAAAAGGGTAATGATAATATCTAAAGTAATAAAGCAATCAAAATGTTAGTGTTTGTGTGTGTGTGTGTGTGTATGTGTGTGTGTGTGTGTTTGTCTCACGCCTTCTGAAAAACCAAGAGCATCTAAAAATCTAATTTATGTGCGAACGTGTACCTGTATACCTGATGCAGTGTCACGCTAAAAATAATGCGATAAAAATGCTGAATTTTAAAAATATTTCAATAATTATTTTTTTCATACAAAATTTTCCAAGTCGTATCTGTCAAAAAAGTGTACATTTTGCACGCAAATATCTGTTAGTTTAAAAGTTAGAAGTACGTATTTACACGAAGAAAATATATTTTCAAGTATAACTTAGCGTTTAAGTGAAAAACATGGTGAATATTTTGTCTAATTATAATGTTTAACTTATTTTTAAAGTAAGCGTTTTGTACAAATGTACATATAACCCCGCCATTTTAATATCTTTTCATACGATATTTAATTTTCCTACCGAATGAATATGTTCTTTAAAATAATATACCTTTGAAATAAATGTGATTATGAAATAATAAAATGAAACACAAGACTTTATAGCAAGTTTTAAGACATATATTGTAAAAGTCTGTTAATTATTAGTAAAGATATAGGCATAATAAAATTGCATAATTTGTATATAATATTTGATAATTCGGACAATTGTTGATTTTCGTTTTTGTGGCTTCGAACAAACCAATGTAGGTACCTACATATTCAAAAAATGTATCCGAACCATTTGATATTACTTACGTGTTCGAATTTACGGTTACTATGGTTACAGAAAGAATGTGATATTCAAATAATTTTATGAATCGAATTTATTTAGAACATTGTTGTAGGTAGGTACCATTTACTTACAAATCAACAATATACTGATTTCCTATCGGAAAATTATTTTATTTATTTATTTATGTATGTATGAATGGATGCATGTATGCTACATATGTACGTGCTCCTAAACCGTTTGTCCGATTACAATGAAACTTTGGTGAATTGTCGAGCGTATGCCCGGGATGGTTTCTGGATTTAAACTTTTTTCTTATTCTTCTTCTTCTTCGTGTATTTGGTCATTTTACCTATGAAGGGGGAATATCCTGGGAAAAGAAGGTCCGACTATCCCTCCATCTCTTCGCAGGTCTTCCAGGACGGTTTGTGGATTTAAACTTTTTTATTCTTCTTCATCGTGTATTTGGTCATTTTACCTATGAAGGTGGACTATTCTGGGAGAAGTAGGTCCAATTTTCCTTCGATCTCTTCGCAGGTTTCTAGGTTAAATCTTTTTTCTTCTTCTTCTTCATCGCGTATTTGGTCATTTTACATATGAAGTTGGAGTATTCTGGGAGAAAAAGGTCCAACTGTCCTTCCATCTCTTCACAGGTCTTCCAGGACGGGTTCTGCATATAAACTTTTTTCTTCTTTTTCTTCGTCGTGTATTTGGTCATCTTACCTATGAAGATGAACTATCCTGGGAGAAGAAGGTCTAATTTTCCTTCCAACTCTTCGCAGGTTTCTGGATTTAAACTTTCTTCTTCTTTTCTTCTTCTTCTTCGTCGTGTATTTGGTCATTTTACCTATGAAGTTGGAGTATCCTGAGAGAAGAAGGTCCAACTGTTCTTCCATCTCTTCGCAGGTTTCTGGATTTAAACTTTTTTCTTCTTCTTCTTCATCGTATATTTGGTCATTTTACCTATGAAGGTGGACTAACCTGGGAGAAGGAGGTCCAATTGTCCTTCCGTCTCTTCGCAGGATTCTGGATTTAAACTTTTTTCTTCTTCTTCTTCGTGTATTTTTGGTCATTTTACCTATGAAGTTGGAGAATCCTGGGAGAAGAAGGTCCAACTGTCCTTCCAACTCTTCGCAAGTCTTCCAAGACGGTTTTTGGATATAAACTTTTTTCTTCTTCTTCTTTTTCTTCTTCATCGTGCATTTGGTCATTTTACCTATGAAGGTGGACTATCCTGGGAGAAGAAGGTCCAATTTTCCTTCCATATCTTCGCAGGATTTAAACTTTTTTCTTCTTCTCGTTCGTGTATTTAGTCATTTTACCTTTGAAGGTGGAGTATCCTGGGAAAAGAAGGTCCTTTCATCTCTTCACGGTTCTTCCAGGATGGTTTCTGGATTTAAACTTTTCTTAATCGGCTGAAGGGACGGGATGTAATGAAGGGAAGGGATGCACTAAAGGGCCTGAAGGGATGGGAGGTATAAAAGGGCCTGAAGGGACGGGAGGTACTGAAGGGCCTGATTGGAAGGGACGTAATGATGGATTGAAGGGACGGGAGGTACTGAAGGGTCTGAAGCGACGGTTCATGGAGTCTTATTCTTTTTCTTCTTAATTTTATGTAGACTTTACAGTTTTTACACAAACTATTTCCTTTAGTCTTTTTCGTTTTCTTATTTTATGTTTTTTATAAAAAACTATTTCTTATAGTCTTATACTTATTCTTCTCTTTTTTATTTAGACTTTTGGGTTAGTTTTAAGTCTAATAGTCTATTGTGCAGAAATATTATTAACGATATGCACACTTGATGAAAATACATATGTAAAAACAAATGGGATGTGGGATGTGACGATGTAACCTGCACTAGAATCTTTTCAATACTTTTGTTTAATCAAATTTAAACCATTTATATCATCCTATTTTGAATAATTTTCAACACATTCATATTTGATTTCGTTGACGATATTTAAATAATGGGGGTTGTGGCCATTACTGAACTCTTCACAATGTTTATATTCAAATTAAAAACTATTTACTATAGTTTAAGTCTTTTTCTCTTCACAATGTTTATATTCAAATTAAAAACTATTTACTATAGTTTAAGTCTTTTTCTTCTTCGTTAATGTAGACTTTTGTGTCAATTTTAAGTCTATCAGTCTAATTGTGCAAAAATATAATGCACACTCGATGATAAAAATATAAAAACGAATGGGATGTGACCAACACTAGATCTTTTCAGTACATTATTAAATCAAATTTTAACCACATTCCAACATCCAAAATTACTAAATTTTCAATAGGTACATATTACAATTTGTTTTCGATGATAATATTTAAAAATGGGGGTTGTGGCCAAACCAATCTCTTTACAACGTTGATAAACAGTCATATTTAAAACCATTTCGCATAGTCCATGCGTGCAGAAATTGTAGGTATATTACTTATACTTCATTCACACTTTATAGCAATATATAAAAAAGAATGGGTTGTGGCCATCACTTGAACATTTTACAATGCTTAAGTTCAATCAAATTTCAAACCACTTTTCATAGCCCGATATTGCAAAATAATTGGGAGACAATATTATAAAAACGATTGCTTATTCCTTCACGATTTTACATTCTTGGCCAACGGCGGGACATAAAAGCTAGTTATATAATATAATGATATATTTGTGAACCAACAATAAATTATTGTCTTAACATTCTCTATTTAAAAATCAATTTTATCAAATGTCTTGTAAGATTAATTTGTTTACCTTAGATAGGTTAGTAGTTGCATAGGAGGCTCGATGACGTCCCTGTGCTCTTCTATCTGCTGCCTGCAGCTCTAAGAAGAGAGGCTCTAGACGAGTGCTACCTCGGTATATCCATTCCTCCCGGTTCATCGGTGCTCCAACAACCTCCGAGAATCTTATTAATGCCAATGATGCGTCCACCGATATAACATTAGCATGCCAGAATTTACCTGATACAATAAAACATAAATACATTTAATTAGAATTCACCCATATTTATTTTTTTATTAAAATACATTATGATGAGTTCATTCTGATATTGTTTATTGGAGCTAAAATAATACTAATATATTTGTTTAATTGCATATACGCAAACGCTTCTCAATAGATGGCGTTACAAAAAGGTTTCTTCATTACCTGTATATATTGTTCCATGGCAATAGTATAATTTCATATTATTCAGGTGAAATGTTTACACTTATTCAAATATATATATATATATATATATATATATATATATATATATATATATATATATATATATATATATATATATATATATATATATATATATATATATATATATATATATATATATATATATATATATATATATATATATATATATATATATATATATATATATATATATATATATATATATATATATATATATATATATATATATAACTTTCAAAAATTACATTGATAAGGGAACTCAATAAAGGCATAATTGGTGAACGTTGCGCAAGCGCATAAAGTGATCACGTAAACCAGCCGATGTTAGGTCGTAAGCCCTGTAGGTGACTGAGTTCCTGGTTCTTCTATAATATTCCAACTTCGCCTCTATTGAGATGTTATTGTCAATAAAAATAAAATAATGCTAATTAAAAATTTGGCATTATTTAATCTGATAATAGCTGATTTGTCTAATTGTATTTCCTTGGATATCAAAGTATCAATATTTTTTTTTTTTTTTAATATAAAAATGAATATGTCCTTGTTAAACAAGTACATATACATCTTCCTACGTTCCCTAAACTAAGCATAAATGCTTGTCCTATAGGTGAACGAGATCGGTCGAGGCAGGATTCGAACTCGCGACCACTGGATTACTAACCAAGCGCGCTAACCGCTCTGCCATCCACCCATCCAATATATGTATCAATATGATACATATATTTTCGTTAATAAAATTAATTATTTTTGATTTCTTATTCAACATAATATTTCTATTTTATTGAGATTAATCTAAAGTAATAAAGCAATCAAAATGTTAGTGTATGTGTGTGTGTGTGTGTGTGTGTGTATGTGTGTGTGTGTGTGTTTGTCTCACGCCTTCTGAAAAACCAAGAGCATCTAAAAATCTAATTTAAGTGCGAACATGTACCAGTATACCTGATGCAGTGTCACGCTAAAAAGAATGCGATAAAAATGCTGAATTTTAAAAATATTTAAATAATTATTTTTTTCATACAAAATATTCCAAGTCATATCTGTCAAAAAAGTGTACATTTTGCACGCAAATATCTGTTAGTTTAAAAGTTAGAAGTAGGTATTTACACAAAAAAATATATTTTGAAGTATAACTTAGCGTTTAAGTGAAAAACATGGTGAATATTTGGTATAATTATAATGTTTAACTTATTTTTAAAGTAAGCCTTTTGTACATAAACGCCGCCATTTTAATATCTTTTCATACAATATTTCATTTTCCCACCGAATGAATATGTTCTTGAAAATAATAAACCTTTGAAATAAATGTAATTATGAAATAATAAAATGAAACACAAGACATTACGGCAAGTTTTAAGACATATATTGTAAAAATGTGTTTATTATTAGTAAAGATATAGGCATAATAAAATTGCATAATTTGTAAATAATATTTGATTTTTCTGACAATTTTCATTTTTATGGCATCGAACAAACCAATGTAGGTACCTACATATTCAAAAAATGTATCCGAACCATTCGATATTACTTATGTGTTCGAATCGTTTCCATGGCTACAGAAAGAATGTGATATTCAAATAAAATTTGTTAGGAATCGAATTTATTTAGAAGTTTGTTGTAGGTAGGTACCTACCTAATACTATTTACTTACAAATCAACAATAATATACCTATACTGATTTCCTATAGGAAAATTATTTTATTTATTTATTTATCAACCGTTTGTCCGATTATAATGAAACTTTGGTGAATTGTCGAGCGTATGCCCAGGATGGTTTTTGGATTTAAACTTTTTTCTTATTCTTCTTCTTCTTCGTGTATTTGGTCGTTTTACCTATGAAGGGGGAGTATCCTGGGAAAAGAAGGTCCGACTGTCCCTCCATCTCTTCACAGGTCTTCCAGGACGGGTTCTGCATATAAACTTTTTTCTTCTTTTTCTTCAACGTGTACTTGGTCATCTTACCTATGAAGATGAACTATCCTGGGAGATGAAGGTCCAATTTTCCTTCCATATCTTCGCAGGTTTCTGGATTTAAACTTTTTTCTTCTTCTTCTTCATCGTCTATTTGGTCATTTTACCTTTGAAGGTGGACTAACCTGGGAGAAGAATGTCCAATTTTCCTTCCATCTCTTCGCAGGTATCTGGATTTAAACTTATTTCTTCTTCTTCTTCTTCATCGTGTATTTTTGGTCATTTTACCTATGAAGTTGGAGAATCCTGGGAGAAGAAGGTCCAACTGTCCTTCCATCTCTTCGCAGGTATCTGGGTTTAAACTTTTTTCTTCTTCTTCGTGTATTTAGTCATTTTACCTATTAAGTAGAGCATCCTGGGAAAAGAAGGTTCTTTCATCTCTTCGCGGTTCTTCCAGGATGGTTTCTGGATTTAAACTTTTCTTAACCGACTGATGGGACGGGATGTAATGAAGGGAAGGGAGGCACTAAAGGGCCTGAAGGGACGGGAGGTATAAAACTGCCTGAAGGGACGGAAGGTACTGAAGGGCCTGATGGGAAGGGACGTAATGAGGGATTAAAAGGACGGGAGGTACTGAAGGGCCTGAAGCGGCGGGTCCTGGAGTCTAATTCTTTTTCTTCTTAATTTTATGTAGACCTTTAGGGCAGTTTTTATACAAACTATTTCCTATTGTCTAAATCATCTTCTTCTTCTTTTATGTATACATTTGGGTCATTTTTTTATAAAAATTATTTCCTTTAGTCTAATTATTATTCTTCTTCATTTAAGTACGTAGACTTTTGGGAGAGTTTTAATACAAACTATTTCCAATAGTCTTATTCATTTTCTTTTATGTAGACCTTTTGGTCAGTATTTATACAAACTATTTCCAATAGTCTAAATATTCTTCTTCTTCTTTTTTGTAGACCTTTGGGTGAGCTTTTATACAATCTATTTCCAATAGTCTAATTCTTCTATTAGGTATATGTATTTTTACTTATTTTATGTAGACCATTGGAATAGTTTTTTATACAAACTATTTCTTATAGTCTTATACTTATTTTTCTCTTTTTTATTTAGTCTTTTGGGTTAGTTTTAAGTCTAATAGTCTATTGTGCAGAAATATTACTAACGATATGCACACTTGATGAAAATACATATGAAATGAATGGGATATGGGATGTGACGATATAACCTGCACTAGAATCTTTTCAATACTTTTGTTTAATTAAATCTAAACCATTTATATCATCCTATTTTGAATAATTTTCAACACCTAATATTTAAAGAATGGGGGTTGTGGCCATTACTGAACTCTTCACAACATTTATATTCAAATTAAAAACTATTTACTATAGTTCAAGTCTTCTTCTTCTTCGTTAATGAAGACTTTCAGTCAAATTGAGCAAAAATATAATGCACACTTGATGAAAAAATATAAAAACGAATGGGATGTGACCAATACTAGATCTTTTCAGTACCTACGTTTGTTTAATCAAATTTTAACCACATCCCAACATCCAAAATTACTAAATTTTCAATAGGTACACATTACAATTTGTTTTCGAAGATAATATTTAAAAATGGGGGTTGTGGCCAAACCAATCTCTTTACAACGTTGATAAACAGTCATATTTAAAACCATTACGCATAGTCCATGCGAGCAGAAATTGTATAAATATTATACTTCATTCACACTTTATAGCAATATATAAAAAAGAATGGGTTGTGGCCATCACTTGAACATTTTACAATACTTAAACTCAATCAAATTTCAAACCACTTTTCATAGTCTGATATTGCAAAATAATTGGGTGACAATATTATAAAAACGATTGCTTTTTCTTTCACAATTTTACATTCTTGGCCAACGGCGGGACATAAAAGCTAGTTAAAAATAAAATATTATGTATATTTTACGTATAGGTACTTACATATCTTGCATATTAACATTAAATAAAATGCAGCAACAAATTATTGGATAATTTTATTTTCTGAAGGCTATATATTACTTATGTATAATTCTCAATTTGTGATCAAGGTACTTTCATGGGTTCTTAATTTTACAAGTATTCTTATCAAAAGAATGGTCAATATCGATGGACGCAATAAAAGGATAAGGAAACATTGTAAAGAAATTTTATAATAATGGACTAGTCAAAATATTCTCATAAAAATTAATGTGATTTGATAAATACCTACATACATACCATCACGGCATATATATGCCACAATGTGATGGTAACCAGCGACAGATCGACAGGTGTGCATTGTTACCTTATAAAAAGGAAACACGACACATGCGTGTATGCCCACACTAGTCTCGCCTCTCCTAAAATGGCTAAACTGCAAAAAAATAACCTTAATACTGACCATTATACTCAGTTCTTATGAAATGTCCAGGTTGTACTCTGACCATGGGTTGATTAGGGAAGATTTGCATGTATTTTCGCACAAAATCTCTCGAGTCTGGATGGACGTCTTCCCACACACGATCGGAACGTTCACAAACCAGAAGTGCACCGGAATGATTGACATAACGTGCATATCCATCATCAAAGAACACCAAATACCTAAAAAATCATGATATTCTCAAAAACATGCAACCAGTTGGTCAAAATTTTAGATGCCGTATTTTTACAGTACTTCACTTAATACATAGCACACCACAACATATAGATATCGTTGTGTTAAACATTGAGGAAATTCTTAATATGTTTTGTAAATTCTAGCCTAGTAACTAAAAATGGCTCAATACATATTCATTCCTTTTTATGGTTATTGCATTTTAAGACCATTTAAGAATAAGGGCTCTAGGGCTGATTAGTGATTGGAACAAACTATTGTTGTTTATATATAATTCCTGATAAATAAAAATATTTTGACTAGTTATAATATAATGTTTTTTATAGCGCCGTTTAATGATTCATGAGGATGCTAATATTTCCTTCTTATATTGCTCTAAAAAACAAAGCAGTTTTCAGTCGTTTAGAGAAAATGCTCTTGCTTTGATCACTGCCGACATCTGGAGGAAATCTATTGGACCACTCACACCAAATCATCGATCATAGTAAGCTGTCTTGCTGGCTCTGTCCATAATTATGTTAATATTATTGATGTAAGACAAGACAAATACCTAAATCCATTTGTTTTGACAGGAACTTCAGCTACAACTCCCGAATAATAAGCTTCCTTTAATTGCCATTTGTCTTTGAACAAAGCAATAATTCGTGTCCCTGAAATTTGATATTTCTGATTAAAATTTTAAAATGCAGAATAATAATAATAATGAACACTTCCTTGCACCCTGCGCAAGTGGCGAGATTATTGCCGTATGGTAATTTCTTCCAACTAACCAGTGTTTCCAGCCCAGAGAAGCAATATTTGCGTGAGAAATAAATTTAAATAAATTTCTCCTCTGCTGGGAATCGAACCCAGGACGCCCGCACAGAAACCAAACGGCTTACCAACTGTGCCACGGTGATCGGTATATGTATGTAAGTACTTTTTTATTAACAGTCTTACTAATAAAAATTGACTGCACATCCGTTCACAGGTGTTTTAATTACGCACCGTGTAAACCCCGTGTAGCAATTTTTTTAAAAATCTTACTAATAAATGCTGCATAAAGACTGGGTAGTTGCAACACACATACAACAGAAATTAATCCGACAACATTGTATTTTCGCACCCGTGCATGCGCGGAGCCCCCAGCCGCCATCCGCCATTCTAATTTTGACATTTGTCGTGGTTATTATTCTCATATGTTTTTCAGATTTTGAAATAAGAATATGGAAAATATAACGAATAATTTCATCATACAAATACCCATGTGACCATGTTTATAGATATTATAAAGGAATATTTTCGTTATATTATTCCAAGATAAAACACTATAAACATGCAGATCAAAATCAAATTAGATTTATGATAGATGACGGTTGTCTTAAAACACTGCTAAAATAATAAAAACAGGCGTGCAAGCGATGTGAAAAATTTGTATGAGAGATACAGTCATAAACTAACTGATCTGCTACACAGTGTTTATTGGTAACGATTTTACCTACACGGGTGTTAAACGGTCGTGTAACTTTTAAAACACGTTTATTAGTAAGACTGTAAGAGTGCTGTAGTATTTTTTTATTATTTTAAATTATCCATCAATTGGTAGCTCAAATTTTACATTTGATAGGGGGCTTTAATGGCTTAGTTGGTTGACCTCCAGAGATGTTAGTCCCATGGTTCATTATTTAAGTAGTGTTGCTGATTTACTGTATTCTTTATAAAATATGTATTTTAGTAAGTTTGTATTGATGTATAGTTATGAAAACCAAATGAAGTACTGACCAATAGGATACCTAACAAGGGCCGGTTCTGGATAAGCCACTTGTCTGCCAGTCACTTGTTTCACTGCTCTTATTCCATCTGCTACTTCACTGAAGAGAACTCTCACCAGAGAGAACAGAGAGAGAGTTCCATTCGCTAACTAAAAAGAAAATAAATTCAACCGTCACTAATAATATAAATTACCACATGGTACAAAAAAGAAATTATACATGAAAACTTAACAACAATCAAGCTTATGATCAATGATGAATCAGGTCATCATTTGACTTATTTTCTTTTCTTTCATGATCTAACCAAACATTCAGCAATTTAAATCATTGTGCACAAACATAATTCGTTCCAGAATTATACTTTTTAATTCAATTTTTCATATATAAATTAATGTATATTTTATTATGAGGTTACTATATTGGTAAATTACATGAAAAAAATGGACACAATATTCATGAGATACAAATTAAAATTATTGTATGTTATATTATGATAAATAGCTTACTGGTGTGCCCTTGGGAAGAACTTGAACAATCTTAGCAGAACACCAAGCCCCAAATATCGATTGCTTCACAGCGAACACCGTGTCTCCCACCTTCATTGTATGTTCAGGTAAAATACCTTCTGGAGGTAACTCCTTTAACAATTTTAATATATGTGTACATTCATTTATGAAAAATATGGGTTTACAATAATTATTTGGTTGACACAGACATTTAATAAAATATTGTTACTACTTGAATACAAATAAAAATACATTCTTAGTTTTGTTCTATCGGTATAAACCAATAGAAAAGAAAAATATTTGCATTTAAATAATAATATGGAGTTATAGCAAGAATTATCAGTCAAAAAACTTTTATATATTTAAAGAACATTGTATGATGGATGGATGAACACTTCTTTGCTTCTTGTGCAAGTGGTGAGTATATTGCCAAATAGAAATTTATTCCACTGACCATTGTTTCCAGCCTAGAATATTGTTGGCTGATTAAACATTAGGGTGCTTCATTTTCCCAAATATGTGATATTCATATGTATACGCTTACGCCCCAAGTCTTGGTGATGTAAAAGATATACATTCCAAATTTCAAGAAGATTGGATTACATTTAGAGGTTGCACATTTTGACCATGTTATCAATATAGGGAAATTTCTAATATTGAAGTGCTATGTATAAATGAGCTTTTCATGTAGGTATTAATTTCGTTATCTATGTAAATATATCATTGCTATATCTAATACTACAGCATCTAATGCAAGACTGATCCATGGGACATGTATCAGGATTCAAAGGAAATTTGGACAAAAATTATTACGATTGGCTTGGCGTTATCTCACCCATGAACTGAAACAAGTTTTTTGAGGATTGTTGTGGCATACCATTAAGTGGTCCTAGCATCCAGAGTGTTCAGAAGTTTCAAAGCTTATGAGATTCACTTGATAAGAAGTCAAATATGACAATGCTGGATAAAGAATATCCAGTTCAAGGCTTTGTAGAAGAATAATGAGTAAAAACTACATCCAAAGTATCCTTAAACATTGAAGTCATCCAGAAAAGACTCCAAAAAGCTATTACAACTCTCACTCCTGTGCTGAGGAAGTTGGTCTAAAAACGACTTTAGTTTCAAGATCCCATGAGCTCTGTGTCAAGCAAGGTGAATGGAAAAGTAAATATACATTTTCCTCTAAGAAAATTGAAAGAATTGCATATTTTGTGTATGATATATGAATATGTTCGATTTTAGTACAAGGCAATTTTAGGTTAATGGGCTTCAAATAATTATTTGGATATGCAACAGTTTCTGAGCACTTGTCGAGATGCAGACTCCAAATATTTTTAAAGTTACTAAGAGACACCTTTGGTATCTGTCATAAATAAGTATAAGATCAACTTTTTGTAAAAAAAATATTAATTAGGCTGATATGACTCAAACCTAGAAAACAAACCTGAAACGATTAGAGGGCGAAAACCTAGTTTACAAAGGAAACGTTATGAGCCATTTTGTTACTAATAAAACAAAGATGTTCTTCGAATTGTTCGGGATAAGTTATTCTCTAAGAAGCCATGTGAAAACTCTTAAGGTGATCGATGATACTGCAGGAAGAGGAATTGCTTTGATAAAAAAGTTCGACAAATCGATCAGGGACGAACAACAAAAACTATTTTTACTGAGGTTACTTGATCACAGAAAAGTCATTACCAAGCAAACAAAAGAATGAATTGCATTGTTCAAAGTTGATTGATATAACTTTTACTTTAACAAAAGTTTGCATCCTTTAAATACTATCTGATCTTCTTGAAATTAGGCAAACAAATCTTTTACATCACTGAGACTCGGGGCATAAATATTTTTGCAGAAATTTTAAATTTTATTTGTTCCAAACACATTATTTTCCAAAAATATTATAAAATGAATAATATATTATTTATACTCACTGGTTTTATATCTGGAACTGTTATCGGTTCCTCTGTTATTACACTGTCCGCAGTTGGCAATGTTGCTGGCATTGGTGACTATGTGAAACATTAAAATAAATAGGTAAAGAAAAATGGGCAGAAATTATTAGTACCAATAGTAAAAATGAAAATTACGATCAATTCATGTAGCCTAAATATGTTAAAATAATCAAAAATATACACATTATATTTTTATAAACTACTTAACCCTACAGACATATATATTTTTTTTTCTTGGTCCCGCAGACATTTTGAAAAGGTCCATACTCAGAATTTACGTAGGCTTCACATGGCTTGGCTTTGACAGAGGAGATTGCCTAATGGCACAAAGCCAGCCTTAGTTAATCTGTATATTAATTTAACAAATTCAATTGAATAAATACAAAAAGCACTATTTTTCAGACTAAATAATAAATACTAAAAAAGTGATGTTAAAAAGTATTTTAAAAATATGAAAATAACTTACTAATTCAGATTCTTCTTCAGTATTATATTTAACTGCCTTTTTAAGACGTGCTGATCTTCGTTCAACCAGTAGATTTGACTAAAATTCACAGTAAAAAACATCTTTATTGAAACATTATTATTCATAATTAGTATATTTCAGAAAAATTATGTCAATTCCGGTTTTCCTACTGTCATTCCTATGCCTTTTCAAATTATTGAAGATACATTTTCACTGGTTAATACTAAGATTTGATATAATAATTATTTATTGAATATCAACTAACATGATTTTTAAAAAAATGAAAGTAATGGAAAAAAAAACAAGTAAAAACAAATCAATAAAACATCAGCCATATTTCCTTAGTTAATCAATCCATGATTAATCAATCCATAGTAAGTTCAACGGGATATTAGAGAAAAAATGTTAAATTAAGAAAAAATACTAACCTCAACTATTTTATCTCCATTTTCAGTAATAATAGCTTCTTTTCTACATTCAGTTGGTGCTTTAAAAGTATCATATAGTGTTTTCCTCATTCTATCTAATTCTGCTTGCTCAAATTCTATCATTTTTCCTAATTCACAAGCATCAGCTGTAAAACAAAATAATATTGTTAGAACTAGTTGCATGTAACACATGAGATTCAACTGTCGATGGCGATAGTAGGTATGTAAAGTTGAAGCATACATACCAAACAATAAATCCTTAAATCCAAATTATTGAATTTCTTAAGATATTTTGTTTTTTATATAAAACATATATGTCTAGTTAAGATAGTGTGGAAGTCAGTCCTGTTTTCCTACCCCGAATATGTAAACAGCTTGATAGCATGTATGAATTTTTGGAGATTAAGAATCAAATTATTAAGAGTCCCCGTAGATATTATGTTGTGTATACTGTCATACAAATTGTATAAGACGACGTCGTCGCTAAATTCAATTTTTACAAAAATTGTTAAAAAAGTTTGAGATGTACTACTGTAATGTATATATTTTTTATAGGAAATTAAATCATCTAATTAGGGTGTTTCAGCGTTTATCGATATTTAAAATAATGGAAATGTTTGGAATTAATATACACATAAGTATGTCATAGTAAAAATGTTTCTAATAATAAAAAAAAGTTTGAAAAGCCCGGGAACCAAGTGTGTTGCCAAGTGAGTGAGAAACCAAGTGTGTTGCCTCAAATCCATAGCAGTACTTTTAGAGAACTTTTATTTTTTACAGTTTTTATTTTGGTTTCCTTTTGTAGATTACAACTTTTAAGAGAAAATTAAACAATTGCATCTCAAATAACTAGATAAAAAGAAATGAGGGGTTAAGTTTACAATTTATTATATTACCATCTAGAGATTCCATTTTCATTTTTAAAGCATCTTCGCACATACTGAGCTGTTTTTGAACACGAAATTTATGCCAAGTCTTTGAAAATACATCTTCCAAATTCTCATTGAGAAAATTTTGTTCTAATTTTGTTAGAAAATCCATAGATTTAAATCTTCTTGAAATTTTTTTTTTTGAACTTTTATTGTTTTCTTTGTCATCATCGTCCGATTCTGAATCAGATATTTCCACAAGTTCACCACAATTTGGCATATCTGTTTCAATAAGGCACTCCCCCTTACCAAGCTTGGAACATAAATGCTGAAAAACATAAATTAAATATATTATAAAGATTTTATTAACATATAATAGAGTCAAAGTTTTTTCATTAACTAAGAGGAAGTTCATAATTACAAATTAAATTAGAATTTTATATATAAAAATTAAAAAAACCATACACAAAAAAAAACAGTTTAAATCCTCTTAATAATCTTCAGAGGCACCATTAGGATAAATTGTGCTGTGACTAGCAAAAGCTAGTGAATTTTATAGTCGTGGATTTAAACTTTTATTTTCATAAATAAAATTCTTCTTCAATTTATTTTATTAGCATATAATACAAACAACTTTGGTATCAATGTAGTCAATGTAGACAGGGAATAAGGTTTTTTTATAAGATGAGATATCTGGTATCACATATCTAACAGATATATGTGGAGAGATGGAGTGCTTGGTGCAAACCAATCCTAGGATTGTGACCATTATTGATTGCACTAATTTAATAGAAAAATTAACTGAACCCAGGATGCAAAAGAATAAAGATGATATATAACAAAACAAGAAGATTTGTATAGGTAGGTATTATAATACTTACAATGAACGAAACAATGATAAAGAAAAAATAAATAACAGAATGACAATTACCTCCATGAGAGTGATTCCTTTATCCAAACAATCTTGACATGCTTTAGGCAAAGAGTTTAAGTCTTTAGCACGATAAAGAGAAGGCAGAAACAAAGGACAGGGCTGAAGGTCAGACATTTTACAACAAACGGGATTTACACATTTTACTTTTCCTCTTGGTTTCTTTGGAGTATCTTTGGCTTCTGTTGTTTTACTTGAATCGCTTGGAGATTCTACAGTAGATGAAGGATCTGGTGTTTTAACAGGAGAGGCATCTTTAGATTTTTCTAAATAAAATAAAAGTAAATGTAATTTCATGTTTCTTACTGATAGTGGAATGGGAAAAATAGAGTTGCTTTATTTATTATGAAAAAATACACAATCTCGTAATGCAGTTTTTCTTATTGAAACAAAAACAAAGATTTTTGAAAAACCAACTTCTCTTGAATATCTTAATGTAAAATTAAACAAAAATATCAAAAAACCTTCTTAAATCATCAAAAAATATATGTCTGTACAATATCAGAAGAATATTTCAATGGAGTCAATAGATAAGGTAGTAAGAAATTTATATAGTAATGATAAATAAAATGGTTGAAAATAAATTGCACAATGATATTATGAATAACATATAAATATTTAGAAAAATATTATTTACCTTCTGCCACTTTTTTCGAAGTTGTTTCATCATCATCAGAATCCAGAGAAAATACTACACCTGGAGTGGTCTTTGTCTAAAATTTTACATAGATATTAAATAAAAAAAAAACAAGAAATAAACAATGCTAACTAGCTAACTATATGAAAATATTTTATAGTGTACACCACACCTATTTATAATATTTTTCATTATAAAAACAATATAAGTATAATAAAAAAATTACTAACAGTTACTGTAGATTTGACTGTCTCATCCCGAATCGTAGAAGTATCTACTGTACTCGTTACCTAAAAAAAATAAACAAAATAATCTTAAAAAAATAGAAACAATAACATAACACACAAAATCTCTAAATTGTGTGAATGGAATAGGTTGATGCTGAATGGAATAAGTTGATGCTGAATGGAATAGGTTGATGCTGAATGAAATAGGTTGATGCTGAATGGAATTGGTTGATACTGAATTAACAATCTAATCAGCTATCAATCCATTTAAAAGATAAACACTACTGGAAATCTGACAATATGTATTTGATACAAAAAATATTCTAATGGACCCCAACAAGATATGGGGAAAAATATTCAATTCCATATAAATAGAAAATTATAAAGCAAATTTATATTTCAAATACAATAGAAATAGCCTGTATTATCAGAACTGATATGAACAAATATTAATTAAAAACATAATGAAATTTTTACCAGATCCAATTAACAATTTTAAGAAATATGACTGTTATAGAAAAAACGAATGGGTTGTAGCCAACACTAAACTCTTCACTGCAAATTAAGCGTACATTCTTTCTTCTTGAAAGGTTGACAATCTCAAAATGCATTTTTATGAAGTACATTTCTATTAGATTCTTAAACAAATATACGATTCCCTGAGGACAAAAGTTTTCACAATACACCATACACACAAAACATTGTCACGAAACTCATAGTATGCACTTTCTACATGATACCTGTTGAGAAATTTGAAGTAAAATTGCATTACTAGCAAGATGAGCATGTATGAGATAGTGTATCAATGTTGACGAGGCGATGTATATGTCAAGATAGAAAAATGCGGTGTTCAGTTCTCACTGCCTACCTCTTGAGGAAGATAGAAGTGGAGAGTAAAAAATACACTTGTCTATAGAGACACATACAATATCAATATGAAGTTGATCACTCCATTTTCCTATACAAAACCTTTTTTTTTTTCATTTTTTTTTTAATAAAAATGAATATGTCAACAAGAACATAAACATCTTCATACGTTCCCTAAAATAAGTAAATAAATTCTTGTGCTATAGGTGAACGAAACGGTCGAGGCAGGATTCGAACTCGCGACCACAGGATTACTAGCCCAGGTCGCTAACCGCTCTGCCATCGACCCATCTATTATATTTGTTATATACATTTTTCATAGAAATATGATATTTGTTACACATTGATATAGCAGTCTGTAGTTTTTTTATCTTTATATTTTGACAATCCTCGAATGCATTTTTACTGTATCAAAAGTTAAAAAAATATATAAAAATACCTCCATTTTCTAGACCATGAGATCATTTTGAAAATTTGGGCAGGTGAAATCATAGAGAAGAAATTATCTATGGAAAACTAATCAGCTGTAAGTTTATGGAGTTTACATATTATATGATATCGATATGAAATCAATCAGATTACAGTTTGGGCTGTAGAGGACACAAAAAAAACAATGTAAATGATGAAATCATTAGTGTCCGACCGAAGCTTCAGCTTCGGCCACCTTCGGCTTCGGCTTCGGCCAAAAATAACCCGAATTTTCGGCCGAAGCCGAAGCTTTTTGTCAGCCGCTAAAAACAGTTAAAATTTGTATTTACATGCGTGATCATGACATGTGTAGCGGGTGTATAGATTCGGCCGGCCCAGTGTCGTGTGCTGACTGTTATTATTTATTTTTTTAATCGATTTTTAATTTATTATTTTAATTGAAACAGATTATTTACTATTTTAATCAATTTTTTTAGTAAAATCAAACCTTCGGCATCGGCCGAAGGTTTCGGCTAAGGCCGAACAATCGGCTTCGGCCAAAATCTGACCTTCGGTCGGACACTTGAAATCACAGAGAAGAAATGCCGACCGCCGTGGCATAGTTGGTAAGCCGTTTGGTTTCTGTGCGGGCGTCCTGGGTTCGATTCCCAGCAGAGGAGAAATTTATTTAAATTACGGCATACAGACAAACACACCACAACAAAACTCATTATAAGCACTCTCTACATGATACCCATTGAGAAATTGAAGCAAAAAAATATGCTTAAAAATTGTGAAATCATGACTCTCCACTATTCCATAGTGTGGAGAGTAATAATTTGTTATCAAAATATAATAAATACATACATACTATATGGTTTTCTTGATCACTAGTGTACATACATAATACAGATAATCATTATTTATATTAATTTTATATTGGTTCAGAAACTATATGGTTTTCTTGATCACTAGTGTACATACATAATCTGGTTGGTTGGAAGAAATTGCCTAATGGCAATAAGCCCGCCAGTGTACAATTATATTTGTTTATATTATGTACAAGAAGATGTATAAATAAATAAATAAATAATACAGATTTATTTATTTATTTATGTTAAAGTTGGACAAAAAACAGCGTTACGGCATAGTACAATACAATAGTAACATCAAGTATTAAGGCTTATTACATTTTGTCGTTATGATTGACATAAAATAATACAAGTTTGCAAAAAATAAAAAAATAAAATATGATCATAGGTTGGTATGTAGGTAAGAGCAACATTTTAAGTTAACAATGATTTAAAACATAATATTGAACTAAAAGGAAAAAAGAAAAAAGAGAATAAATGCCGTCAAGGTTTCCTATAATAAGTGGTTATTGAGCTTCTTTTGTATAGAGTATTTGAATGTTGTGGAGCTGAGGTGGAAGATGTCAAACTCTTGAAATCTGTTATTGTATGTATCGCACATTCTATGAATAGTCATGTTTTGTGCGTAATTGGTGCGGTGAATTGGAAGGTGGAATAAATGTGTATGTCAATACAGATAATCATTATTTATATTAATTTTATATTGGTTCAGAAACTATATGGTTTTCTTGAGCACTAGTGTACATACATAATACAGATAAGTAATCATTATTTATACCAATTTTATTTTGGTTCAGAGACTTTATGGTTTTCTTGATCACTAGTGTAAGTACATAATACAGATAATCATTTTTATTAATTTTCCCATACTTAAATATCCTTAAGACAAAAATTTCTTTCACAGTTAAATATAACATAATACCAAATAAATACTAACTTTATTTTCATCAGTAGGTATCAATGATGATTCTTCAGTAGGTATCAATGATGATTCTTCAGTAGGTATCAATGATGATTCTTCAGTAGGTATCAATGATGCTTCTTCAGTAGGTATCAATGATGATTCTTCAGTAGGTATCAATGATGATTCTTCAGTAGGTATCAATGATGCTTCTTCAGTAGGTATCAATGATGCTTCTTCAGTAGGTACCAATGATGTTTCTTCAGTAGGTATCACTGATGCTTCTTCAGTAGGTACCAATGATGCTTCTTCAGTAGGTATCAATGATGCTTCTTCAGTAGGTATCGATGGTGCTTCATCAGTAATTATCAATGATGCTTCATCAGATTTTTGTTTTTCACCTACTTTACAAACCTCTGCTACGTTTGGTATTGCAGTTTTTTCTGTTCTTGATATTTTATTCAATCCATCTACATATACAAAGTAATTTAGTTATTACAATGAAATACAACTTTAAAATAAATTACAAATTAGAGTTTAATTTTTTGTTTACTTCTTCGATTGACCATTATGATCTTGATGGAATTCCATTATAATATATTTAAATAAAAACTGATTTATAATTTTCTTCCACTTGGTTTAATTGACTAACTAGTTTCGCTCTAGATGAGTATCTTGAGAGTACTCTGAAGACTAAACTGACTAACTACTCTGAAGATGCTCGTCTAGAGCGAAACTAGTTAGTGAATAAACTAGTAAACCAAGTGGAAGAAAATTATAAATCAGTTTTTTATTTTAATATATCACAAGTTAGAATATTTAAAAAGGTTAAAATATCACTAATCTAAAGGTGCAAACACACAATGTCGAACAGTAGTGCACATGAATTATATGAAAATAAAAACCATCTTATAGAGCTATTGGAAATTTAATAAACTATAAAGGCTGGCGTCCATACAGGCCCAGCGGACGGATCGGAGGGATTTTTAAATTCTTTTTATTGGAATTCATCCACTGATCGGCATCAGACAGAACGGGCACATTGGATCATCCGAATGCCGACACCGTTGCTAGGAGAGGCAAAAATCTGATCTGATCTGTCATTTTTGTATGTGCATTTTCTATGGTAATGTCAAATCGCCTTTTTTATAAACTTTGTATGAACCACGTTATTGAAATTGCGACCGGTTTAGGAACTTACTGTTACCTCAGGCAAACTTACAACATTTTTACGTAGTTAGATAGTGGAAGTATCTCAATAATATTAAAAATTCGAATGTTTGGATGTTAGTTACTTAATTACAAGAAAACAGCTGAAAGATTTTGGATGAAATTTTTCATCAAGATATGTATATCCTGGAAAAGGCTATGGACTATATATTTTTTTACATTCATTCATATTTTTATACGAGCCAAGCATGTGATAACAAGCCGAAATAAATCATTTTGTATTTGCATTTTCTATGGAAAATTGTCAACAAATTCAAATAACATTTGTGTTGGCAATCTGATTGGTGCAAACTGCCACAAACAAATCAGTCTGATGAATTCTGTCCAGTGCGTGTGTATTGTCGCTCGCCTTAAATCCACACTTGGTACTTTAGATAAGCTCGAATCGAAACATTTCAGGTTGCAAAATAAGAATGCAAAACAAAAGATTGTTAACTTTGTTTCAATTTATGTATTATTAACAAATAACACTGACTAGGCGCATTTACTTCATTACCTTAATACTAGTTTCATTTATTCTCTTTACACCAACTGCCATCACCCATTCTATAAACGCCTTTCGCCGAATTGCGAATGGACGTTAAAAAATGTGGACTGTATATAAAATAAATACTAATGGAACACATACTTTTTGGCAAGCGAAATTGTATGAGATGTATGCATGTGTTAAAGTACCGGTATAAGATTGGATTAGAATAATTCGATCTCTTCACGCTAATGGAAGCCCGTGATATGGTGCATATATGTATAACACAGATAAAGATATGATGATCACAAAATAGTTCACTTATTGAATGTCAGTAACAAAAGGCGCACAATATGGCTGCACTAGTGAGCAATTTATTCACAAATAATGTGACAGGTGAAGCAGGTAGTGGGAAGATTGAGACGATGAGAGAAGGGTCATTTTGTATTATTGCACTGATAAATAATCAAAATTAGTATTGCACAAAAATAGACAAAATACAATTTAAAAACTAATATGAAACAGAACACATTCCATCAACAATTTCCATTATCCTCCAGTATAGATTACCCAATTTAGGATGTACTTTATAAAATACAATAACCTATTTATATTATTTATTATATTATTTATAAGACAAACTAGATGTGATAAATGGGACAGATCACTGTTTGCAATTACTGAATGAATAAAAAATGAATAATCATAGTAAATTTAATAATAACGGATTTATTAATAAAAGTGGAATTAAAAAAAAATAACATCTTAAAATAAAAAGATATGAAAAGAGATCACCTTCAGTTTCTGAAGTACATGTTTCTATAACATCATTTGTTGTATTATCAGTATCTTCTGTCACAAAATCTTTGGATAAAGTTACTCTGTCATTCGGTAACTCAGTTACTTGTTCTTCAACATCATTTTTTTCAGAAGATACTTCATTCAATTCCTTTGTTTCTAAGGGTGCCTCGTTGACGGCTTCAACAACTGGTAAAACTGTGTCCATAGACTCTGATTCAGGATATTTAGATTCCAGCACCTAACATTATTTTCATTTACTTTAAAATTACAAGGTTAAAAACAAAGTTAGGATAGTAAGTGTGTACAGATGAAACATTGACATCAAAAATATTTCACAAAAATTTAAGTTGAAACACTGATAACAGATAGATTGAAACAATCAATAGACATTTTTCAAGTTGTTAAAAACTGCATATATTTTATTATAAAACACAAGAAAGTTAAAAAAACATACCTCATTTGCCTCAGATGGTAAATTGTTTCCTTCCATCTCTATTTCATCACATTCCATTTTGAAAGTTTGCATGGTAATATCATTTTTAACGTCCTTTTTAGATTCTTCATCATTTAAAATTTCCTTCTCCAAGTTTTCTATACTTTCCAATATATTATCATGTAATCCTACAAATTGAAAAAGATACAATATATTAGCCACATAAACATCAAAAATATGCATAAACATGTTTTCTTCTACAAGAAACCTTGTACTTGCCATTCGATTCCAATTTCAATCTCAAACTACGCTTAGAACCTGCCGCCATATTCTCCACCATAAGGGTATATTCTAATTACTATTTATCTAATTACTATCCAAGTATCTAATTACCATCCGAGTCCCTGCCCCCAGGTAAGAACTTTCCACGGTGTCTCTGGAAAACTCTGAACAGACTAAGAACGGGGTGTGGAAGGAACGAGGACAATTTGGCGATATGGAGAATGCCGGGGAGCAATTAAGATGGACTTTGTGACTGCGGCGAAAATCAGACGATGGCACACCTGTACCGAAGGGGAGTTGTGGGAGGAACCAACTGGGAGGATCGTCTCAATTCTGAATTACTGGTCTGGGAAGGCAGTTTAGGACGCTGCCGACACGATGGAAGAAGACTATTACTACTTAGAATCTACCTACCTGCCGCGTTATTCTTTTTTATATAGGTATGTTCTTAGCGTAGATTTGAAATTGGTATTGGGAGAGTAGTGCCAATGTTTTTAAAAATTAACACAAGTCACATTTGAAATGAAATTTAATTATCTTAATGTCTCATCACTTTTACTTATTGTTCTGTTCAACAATCACTGTCAACCACCGTATCATAAAAAAAAAAGTTGTTTGAATTGTGTGCCAATAATCCCAGTTGGATTTGCAGAGTTTTATTAAAAATTATTTCCAATTCAATTCCTGCTTCTTTGAACTATGATGGTCAGTTGGAAAAAAATTGCCATTTGTAAATAAACTCCCCGCTCCCACAAAGAGCATAATAAGTGTTAACAAGTCCTTCCCTATGCCGTCACCCACTATTTTTCTCATTGAACTTTTAGATAAGTATGTGCACTATGTATACAAATATGAATGTAGGCCTTCATGGCTCAGTAAGTTAGATATCTGACTCCTGAGCGACTCCTTGTTATTGGGTGCATGTTAAATTAATATTTGACATAGTACCTACCTATCTGTTAGTTACCCGAGAAGAAATATTAAATAAATAAAACATATTTTAAATAAATACTAACCAAAGTTATCATTGTCATATTTATCATCTAAGTTGGGACCCGGAACTAAATCAGGAGTCTCAAAACCTTTCTTGGTATCTAGTTTTTTAGAAATATTCTCTAAACTATCATCCGCTTTCCTTTTATTTTGAGATATTTCCAATTCTGACTCTGTAATTGATTCAGATAAATTATTTGGTAAACTTTCTGAAGCTGCATCATCTTGCGAAGAATCTTCTATCAATTTTTTTGTTACGTCCGTACTTTTAACACATTCATCATCAACTATTGACTGCAATGTTTCAGCTTCATTTGCAGATTCTGATGCTTCATTATTGCTAGCATCCTCGATGGTGTCATTTGATTTTGAAACACATTCCTCATTGGCTTCATTCAGCTCTAGATTACTTTGCGTTTCTTTATCATCTTCATTTTCTTCTATTCTCTCGTTGAGTTTTTGTAATGTTTCTTTATCAACAGTGCAAATTGAACTGATAATGAAATTTTGTTCCGAGCCATGATCATCGTTGAATATTGAATCTTTTTCAGAATCATTCAATGAATCCATACCATTAACGTTAGCCGCTAAACTGGTAACATTACATATTGAAAGAGTCGATGGTCGAATTTCACCAGGTTCTAAATTGGATTCATCCCCTTGTTGGTCGAGTGTTTCATTGTCAGAATCTAGTTCATTCTTTTCACATTCACCTTCTTCCAAACTCTCTGGATTATCTTCATCCTCCTCATCTATATCTTCATCATCCTCTTCCTCTTCTTCTTCATATTCTTCATCAGTTCCTTCTACATCTTCGTCATCTGCGTTTTCTATATCCTCGTTCTCTTCATTTTCGACATCCTCGTCCTCTTCATTTTCGACACTGTCATCAGTATCATTAGTACTAAAATAAATAAAATAATTATAAATCTACTTTTATTATGTCTAATGCCTAAATTTCCCGAAATTCACAAGGAATAAAACAGAAATTAAAAAAAGGAATATTTCAATAATCTACGTTTTAAAGAAAACATGAAAACATTCTTCTAATTTAGATCACAATATTTGTCCTTATAAATATGACATTTAGGGGGAAAATCAAAAGCTTACGGCAGAGGGTGGGAAATCAAGAGGTGACTTTCTTCAAAATTTTTTGCAAAAACAGCATAGTGAATACATTAAAGAACATCACGATGAAGCCATAGTATTGTACAAACCCAAAGAGAATTTAATGAAACTAAAATATGATTGAAACTTGAAGATCTACACCATTCTTTGAGTATATTATAAATTTAAGTGATACAAAAAAATTTATTTGTCAAAAAAATGTAAAGATGTAATAACCTGTCTCTTTCAGAATTAGCATCATCTTCATTATCAGAAGAATGCCTTTCTCTACCTTCCGTTTCGGCTAAAAGGCCGAGAGCATCACCTTCTGGAGCACCATCTGAAATATATTGATAGAATTCATTTCATATTAATTGGATATGTATATAATAGTGCATAATAATACAGTGAAAGTTCATATCTCTGAATTGCCGTTGCAAGTATCGATCAATGAACGATGAATGCCTGAAAAAGAAAGCATACAAGGCTGAAAAGAGTGGAATGAGATGTAGGGGCTAGCCGAGAGAGTTGGCATATCATATAAATGAGATATTGATAGATGGAAATATACAAAGTCAGAATAAAAGGAGACCATATGTATGAATTTAAATGAGACAAAAAATGTATGTCAAGATAGAAGAGTCTGGCGTTCAGTTATCTCTGCTTACCCCAAATAGGAAAATGGCACGATGGTAAGTAAGTAAACATAGTTATAATCCACGTAATAATCTCATTGCGTGGATCATAATTAGGTAAGTTCAGTTATCTCTGCTTACCCCAAATAGGAAAATGGCACGATGGTAAGTATATAAACATAGTTATAATCCACGTAATAATCTCATTGCGTGGATCATAATTATGTAAGTAAGTTTTATTTCATTATATTTTTAATAATATCAAACATTTGTAATTAAAAGTTTATTGATTTTATTGTAACATACAATGCAGAGAAAACCATGGGAAGTATTTTAACAATGGGAAAATTAATCCATTGAATACATGGAAGAGAACAGAGAGACAAATAATAACTACTAACCACTTGCGCAGAGTGCAAGGAAGTGTTTATTATTAATATTATAATTGTCTCAGCTGAAATTTGTCCATCTTTGTGGCTCAGTTGGTTAGATATGTGATGGCTGATCCAAAGGTTCCGGGTTCGATTCTCAGTGGAGACACAGTTTTTAATTGTGTTTTCGGTCTGGATCTGTGAGACGGTTAGAATAGTAAGTCTCCAGCGTGTGGCAAATTGTTATTGGGTGCATTTCAAAAGAAATATTAATAAATAAATAGTTGATTTGAAAATATTACTTGAGGAAATATTTCATCAAATAAAAAGATA
This sequence comes from Molanna angustata, assembly GCA_963576475.1. Lineage (NCBI taxonomy): Eukaryota > Metazoa > Arthropoda > Insecta > Trichoptera > Molannidae > Molanna > Molanna angustata. The sequence goes on along the minus strand of OY754965.1, from coordinate 19,350,304 downwards.
ATAGTTTACAAATACTGTCCCTCGCCCATCGCAATAATTTTTATTTGACGGTCATACTTTAAAAAATTATAAAAAATAAAATGAAATTGCAAGAAATGTATGAAGGAATCCATAATAATAATGGTTTCCGAAATTCACCACCAGACTTGAACACTAGCGCAATACAATTATATTACAACATAATATTTGGGTAAATCCATTTCAATTCATCCAGAATAAAATAAAAATGACACCCATAATCTCAGAATGTCATGATTTTTTTTTTCATTCATACCATTTGCCATCCTTATTAACAATCTGAAATATTATGTTGATATCTTGAATACTTTTTGAGATCTGATTTTTCAAAATTTGTAAAAAAAACCTTTTCAAATTTTTTACAAAATTTGAAAATATAGGTGAATAAAAAACATTGAGAAACCCTGGAACCTTTTCTTAAAAAATAGTTTGAAATATTATATTTTTCTATATTTATACAAATCTTCAGTGTTCGAGATTATATGGTTTTTGAGATATGTGAATATATATAAAAAAAATCAAATGTTGATTACCCCTGACTGGAACAAAAATCCAAATGACAGTTGGACTACTAAGTTGTGTTATCAATATTTTAATAAATTGTATAAATAATGTGAATTACTTACTATTTTTCTTCAAATTTGTAATGAGTCCAGATTCGCATTATTATTGACTGCAGGATTTTGTCCGGACTGGGGGGTGGTGGGGAGGGGGTTATTTGTGTTGAATCCTTCAATTCAACTATAAAAGAGGTTGTGTTATTAATATTTTAATAACTTGGACTCAAATAAAGTTTCACAGCATATTATAAACTGATGTACATGTGAACCATAATTTATGTCTTTCGGAAAGTAAAATTTGGGGTTTTGAGGAATTAGAAAAACTGTCAGCCATCAATTTTCTTCCAAAATGTAATAGTTTGAACTTTTAGGATTATTATAAAAAAGAAAAAACTTTGATTAGCGGAGGGCCTTTTGTGAAAATTGCATTTAAAATTTTTTCGCAAAATAAAACATAAAATGTAAGTTTGATGGAATATATGCTGCAATGTATAATATATAAGTTGCAAAATGTATTTTATCCTTGTTCTGTAGAGATTTTAGAAAATATAAGTGAAAAAATGATACTGATATGACGAAAATAGTCAAAGTTATAATTTTTTTAGTAAAACCTTGTGTCTCCGCCTAAAAGCTCGGAAACAACAAAAATGTTTTTTTTTACAAATTTTGAAAAATCATATCTCAAAAAGTATTCAAGATATCAATATAATATTTCAGATTGTTAATAAGGATGGCAAATGGTATGAATAAAAAAAAAATCATGACATTCTGAGACTATGGATTTCATGCCTGGATGAATTGAGATGTATTGACCTATTTAAATTATACTCAAATTTTGATAATTAATGCAACTCGCTCACGCGAGTCGTAATGATCACTACATACAAAACTAACCAACCTATTCATACCAAAAGTTTGGTTTGAATAGGTTGGTTGGGTTAGTATGTGGCTATTATTGCGACTCGCGCAAGCGAGTATAACTACATGATAATTTGTTTTCAAAATGCAACTAGTTTGGGGGCAGAATCGCCACCTAGCGGTGAGTTTCGGAAATTCAAATAGTGTCAGAAAACTAACAAATTGTAATGGATTCATCCATACATTTTTTATTGTTTATTTATTTTTTATAATTTTTTAAAGCCTTACAGCTTACCGCCTTACCTTAAAAGTTTTTATTTTTTACGTAATATATACACGTTCATCTATCTATTGATATAAAATTGCGATCAGCCAGGGACAGTACTTGTAAACAATTAACAGTAAAAATATTGCATATATAAAAAAAAATCAAAAGAACTCACCCATTGAAGCGTCCTCAAGATCCTCCATTCTTTGATTATCTTTTTTTCCGCTTTCTTTATCACTATCTTCACTATTTTTATTTATATCCAATGTATTAGAATCTTTCTTACTACTTTCCACATTACTCTCGTTCAGCAATTCAGAAACAGCATTCGATATACTGTTTTCAATGTTAGAAAATTTATTTATTGAAATATTTTCAGCAATCGAAATAACATCCGCAGAATTTGCATTACTTGGCGGCTCAGAAACTTCTTCAGCTACTTGGACATTTTTAAGTTTTTCTTCAGCAACATCTTTATCAATACATTCAGAGTCATTGTCTTTCAGTTTATCAATATTCTCTGACACATCTTTATCAATACATTCAGAGTCATTGTCTTTCAGTTTATCAATATTCTCTGACACATCTTGACATTCCTCCGATACTATTTGTGTATTTTCTAATATATTTTCATTTTCATTAGAAACATTTTTAATATCAACATCCATAATTTCAATTTGATTACTTTTTGGATTGTCATTTGTGTCACTAATACTAGGGACTTCACTCAAATTTTTTGTCACATTTATGTCTAATTCACTGTTATTTTCTAAATTTGATGATAAAGACTGATTATTTTCATCAATTTGTATTTTATGCACATCTGTTGAATCCATTTCCATACTAATATTATCACAAACTTCTGATTTCTCCTCACCAATGTCCATTTTCCCATCAGAAGAAAAAGTATCATCCATGATTTGAAATTCAATTGTATATGATACTATACTCCTTGATACCTAAAATTTGTGAAAGAGTTGAAGAAAATGATCACACAATATCAAAGGTCATAGTGATGCGATCTCTTTTGCTTGCTTTTTTTGTTTTTTGCATTTGACGCCAAAATCATCAGGCAACACAGATGGAAAAACATGAAAAAAAATTATTCTCACATTTTAATATATTTTTTTATTCAATTAAATTTATAACAGGTACATATATAAAAAAAAAAACAATCAAAAAATATAGAAAAAAATACACAGTACGTAAAAACATATTTCCATTTACCAGAGTTCAAGCAAGTAAAGGAAAGTTCTAGTGTGTAAAGGAAACATTTAAAAACAAAAATACAAAATATTATAATACATAATTATCTATACAAAAAGAAGTTAATATTATTTAAAAATCGGTCAAATTTAATAAGTACATTTTATTTTTACTTTTCTTTTGAATTCATTATATTTATTTGCCAGTCTCAAATCTGTTTCAAGTGTATTGAACCACACCACCCCATTGTACGTGTAGTAGTGCTGTGCAAAACTTGTGTGTGTCAACGGGGTACACAATTGACCCACTATATTTTGTCTATCACTCGCCATACGTACGAAGGCATGGTGCAACCTTCCTATGTCTTTATGTATTTGAAATAGCACATTTTTTTATAAATATTTTTAAAAGACGGCACTTGAAATTCACGAAATAGTTGTAAAGTTGGGTAGTCACGATGGTTTTTTTATTTTTTTTAGTAGGTACGAACACCACACTATCAATCTTTGTGCAATTTCTAGAGGCGAAATGGATTTTTTATACGCCTCCCTCCAATCAAAAATGCCATATTGCATTATTGAATGGGCGAAAGCGTAATTTTAAGATAAGGTTAATAAATATGTAAATAAGCTTTCTTAATCTGTTATTTGAGTTTTCCATTTAAGGGTACTGTCAATTATTACTCCTAAATATTTAATTTAATTTTTATTTGTTATACATAAACAATCGTTATTTTTACATGTCAATACTTTTGTAGAACAATTTTTTGAGTGGATTTTAATATTTAATGCTATGGGAGGTATTTTCTTGTGTATGGTAAAAGGTATAGGTATAATAAGTTTTTTCAATATTCAAGGTTAATATATTATTGTCAAACCATTCTTTTAATAAATTTATATCAGTGTTAGCATTTTCTTCAAGCTCATTCCATGAATTTGCCTGAAAAATAATTGCCGTATTGTCTGCATATGAAACAAGTTTTCCTGATATTGTCAATTTAAATACATCATTAACATATAAAATGAACAGAAGAGGGCCCAAGATTGTCCCTTGAGATATTCCAAAATCACTTGTATTAATTTGGTACACTTAGAGTATTGTTTATTTTTACGTATTGATCCCTAGAGGACAGGAAACTTTCTATCCATATTTTTACCGTATCTGTAATGCCGATTTTATTTTTTTTCAGTTTTTTACAGTAGTAGGTTATTTTAAGAATTTGCTATTAGGAAACAAAACTTGCACTTGCGAAGGGTGCAAGGAAGTGTTTATATTAATAATTTTCTTTATAAACTAGTTGCATGCAACACATGAGATCTAACTGTCGATAGCTATAGTATGTATAGTTGAAGAATAAGTACCAAACTATAAACTCATAAATCCAAATTATTGAATATTTTTGGATATTTAATTTTCTATACAACACATGTAGGTATGTATGTCAAGATACGACAGTATGGAGGTCAGTCCTTTTCTCCTACCCGGAATATGAAAACAGCATGATGATATGTATGTATGTATGTTTGGAGATTTAAGTATCAAACTATTAAGTCTTCTTACATATATTATTGTGTATAGGCGACTGCCAGACAAATTGTATTAAGCAATGTCGTCACTAAATTCAATTTTTATAAAAATTGTTAAAAAAAAATTGAGATGTACTACTATAATGTGCATACTTTTTATAGAAAATTAAATTATCTAGTTGGGGTGTTTCGGCTTTTTTCGATATTTTAAAAAAATTTGGAAATATAGGCAGTTAAACTCATAAAATTATCATAAAAAAAATATTTTTCTTTATAAAAAATGTTTCAGAAGCCCTGGAAATTTTTTGAAAAAACTAATTTGAGATTTTATAATTTTCTATGTTTAAACCAATTTTCAGCGTTCTAGCTTTTATGGTTTCTGAGATATATGGATAGATAAACCAAAATTCACAATTCTGAGTATAAAAGTTTTGTAAGCCTATAACTGTTTAACTGTTATTCTGAAAATTTGGGCTTTGTAAATTGAGCGGATCAAAAGTTATAAGAGAGGGACGGACACACAGACACACCCTCACACACAAAAGTCACATAAAATGTTCTACTCCGAATTCTGAGTAAATCCATGTATGGGAACATATATGCTGCGAGGCCTCTAGTTGGTGTTATTAGCATGCAAAAAGTCCACTACACCATACAAAATGTTCCTTCGTACACGCATCTTGGCTTAATAATGTCGATTCATTCAGAGAATTGAATTCTCATGAACGAATCGACAGTTGGATCATCTTTTCAAATTTTATCAATAAAATATTATGTGGACATATTTGCATTTTCCACGTTTCATAATTTTCCAATTACTCTTTCAGCTAAACATATGCGTCTTAATGACTATAAAAAAAATTCAGTGTAAAGATTCAAAGCAAGAAAGAAAAAATGTTTTTTATACATTATGTATAATTTTCGCTTAACATCTTGAACGAGTTCCAGTTGCCCAGAGCACAAATATATGTCTTTTTGTTTCGTTTCAAAGGATTCAAAGTTATAAGCGTATTCAGGGTAACTTTGAATGATATATTACTGAGTGAAGAAATAGCATATATTAAAAAAAAATATTTGTCCTGGTAACTGTGATTTGTTTTAAATAAAAGAATATTTATTGATTTGTTTTAAGTAAAAGAATATTATATTAAGTAATCCTTATTCACACCAAATAAACTATGTATTGAATAAAAATGTTCTATATCTTGATATAATGATGTAGTATAGGTTTTGAGGTTATGAAAAAAAAATTATAAATAACCTTTTATAATATATTTTTTCAATACCAGCATTTTTTTAAAAAAAATACAAAATATTATAATGTTTAAGGATTACAACCGTATAAAAATTATTATATCAAAAGCAAAAAAAATATTCACTCCACTCCGTTAACAACATCTCATCTTTAATCAAACTGTCGATTTGTTCAAGAGAACTTCCTTCTCTTAACATATCGGCAAAGTATCAACCCAAGATACGCGAGATTTGTATGCACGGTCTACATTTTTCATGGTTTTTCCAACTTTGAAGTCAAAAAACACCAACTTAGAGGCTTCGCAGCATATATGTTCCATATATGGATTTACTCAGAATTCGGAGTAGAACAATTACAGTGTTATTTATAAAAATAAATTTGGTTCAATTGAACCCGATTCAAAGTCTTATTCTGAAATTCAAATATTCTCATACAAGAATTATTTATTCTTATATGAGAATATTTGAATTTCTGAATAAGACTTTGAAATAACACTGTTAGTGTGTCTCCTATAACATTTGATCCGCTCAATTTACAGAGCCAAAAATATCAGAATATATAAACAGTAATAGGCCTACAAAACTTTTATACTCAGAATTTTGAATTTTTGTTTCAGTCAGGGGTTATCAACTTTTGAATTTTTACTTTATTTTTACATATATCTCAAAAACCATTAGAGCTAGAACGCTGAAAATTGGTACAAATATAGACAAATACAAAATCGCAAATATATTTTTTTTAAATTCCATAGTATCTCAAACATTTTTTATTAAGAAAAACATTTTTTAATGATAATTTTTTGTGTTTAACTGCCTATATTTCCAAAGTTTTTAAAAATATCGAAAAAAGCGAAAACACCCCAACTAGATCATTTAATTTGCTACAAAAAATATCATCATTGTAGAATTACATCTCAAAATTTATTTAATAATTTTTATAAAACTGAATTTAGTGATGACATCTTTCATACTACCCTATAATGACATACATAACTACATGTTTTATATAGAAAACAAAATATCTTAAACTATTTATTTGTTTGTGTTAATAGTTTGGTCGCCATCGACAGTTGGATCTCATGTGTTACATGCAACTAGTGTATATAAATATTACTGATTATTGCAATATAAAAATAGTTTGTTTTAATATTTTGATCAATCCAATCAATCCAATGACGATAAAAATATCTAATTTGGGTAACATTGAATATTCAAAGTTACCCTGATATAGGTTAAATTTTAGAACAATGGGAATTTATATCAATTTTATAGAAAAAAACATTAAGTATCCATAGAATAATAATAAAATTATAGAATACTTTATTATTATTCTATGGATACTAAATGTTTTTTAAAGTTGCGCAGAGCGCAAATTTGTGTCTTTTGCTTCGTTGGTTTACGTGCAAATCACCCCCCTTCTCGGCTAAAAGTTCAAGATTTTTGGCTACAACTCTACTCATTGTGACTGCGTAAATAATTTTGCAAGCAGTTAAAAAATTCCCTATTTGGAGAACGTATCACGCAGACTGACAAATGATTAATGAATGCTTGTAGCAAAATGTTGACCAAATTAGTCAACATAAAGCAGTCACGTTTACTGCAGACTAAAGAGTATTCAATACTATAATTATTCTATGTACGTATCATAATATTTTCATTATAATCAGTTATTTAACAAGAACTTAATATAATATTAAGAAATCTTACCTTAAATTCACAATTCAAAGCAACCACATTCAACAGTGAGACTAAAATTGTAGGGAAATAATAGAATTGACGATTGAAATGTATTTTTCTATCACAATCATGAGTGTTTGAAGATGCAACTAAATATATATTCGCTTTTTGAAGCTAAAGATAAAGAAATTTATGAAGAAAAAAATATTAAAACCATTTATTGGTTTTATTCAATGTTACCCAGAAATTCAAAGTTAGCCGGATTGACTGTACCTAAAAGCATTCATTAAAAATAATCTGATCTTAATGAAAAACTACTTACTGCTTTATCGAATTTCTTTTAAGCGCTTTTAATTTATGTTACATCGCTTTTATCCACAATTCAAAAGAAATGTTTGCTGTACATTTTGCCGTATTTCGTATTGTATTTGTGCTTGACAATCCAAAAGTCATAGAAGTATAGAAGCCATCAACAGTGTGACCGTTTTCTAAACTGCCGAAAATACCAAACTTGTGGCGAAAATTTAATATACTAAACTCATAGATTTTTATTATAATATACCTTGATATCTAGAGAAAGGCGGAGAAGAGTACTTGTCCCACGTTGGGAGCCAAATTGATATCAAGAGAGAAGGCGGAGAAAAATACTCGTCCCACGTTGGGACGCAAAATTGATATAAGGAGGCTGGGAAGAAATATATTAGTCCCATGTTGGGACGCGAAATTGATAACTAAAGAGGCTGAAAAAAAATAAAAATAAACATTTAACTCTGCCCCTGAAAATAAAAATCTAATAAAACATAATCGGCTGCGATGTGCCTGAAAAGACAAATACATACACATACAGGCATGGTAAAATAATATATACATAACTGGAAAGATCTTACCAAACTGCTGCTCTCGTAACGGGACTGTAGAGGAAACACTTACACTACATATCACTTTTTAGTAATTAAAAATAACTTAAAACTAGCTTAAATTCACCCCCGTTGATTATGTGGACCTGAAACACACTTATTCACTACTATACGATTATTTTAGTTATTTTTATTATTAAAAGTTATTATTAATAGTAACTTAAACTATTTTTAATTCACCCTCGATGATAGGTAGAGAACCTGAAAAGAATTTAATCACTACTTTATACAATTAAAAAAAAGTATGCTAAGGCCGTCCGATAGCCTAGCAAACTCGCACTCTCGCACGCGGGTCTCTACAACTACCGACCAACCACTGACTCCTACCGAATGACAACTGACTGGCCACAGCAGGGCGACCCAGCGCCCGGGAAACATGGAGTAGGGGTGGGGGGGGGGGGTTAAACTGAAGAACCAACCCGTACCACCGGGTGCCAACCAAGATTCCAGGAATCTGCCAAATGCATTTTACATTTCAATATAAAAGACAATGCTAAAACATATAAACAAGGCTCGGGGGGCCGCTACAATCCGTTCCTAGAATTAATAGAAGAAATACATCAGGCCAAAGTAAAATAATGGTTATTGGGTTTCTTTGATATCATAATGCATGGAAATATATCGATCACAATACCTATGGAAATATCAACCTAGATGTAGTACTCTGTGCAAAAAGTGAGTCATGGAATATCGCGAGTTTGACGTTTTGGTTGGCAACAAATTTCAGTTTTTCTTGCATTTCAACACATCCTAGATAAATGTTCTCTAAATTATTAATAATTAAAATGTTTTTTAGACAAATAAATCCGAAAACAATTCACATTAGTCGTTATTTTCTATCGAAAAACGATGTGGTCTGGAACCAAAATGTCAAAAATCCCCCCTGAAAAATGACTCACATTCGATTCATACAAAATTTGCTTACTACGACATCGTGTATTATATGAAAACCTATGACTAAACTAAGAGTATGTTATGCCCGAAAAAATATTGCCGAAAAACAATGATTTTTATTTTTTTTCATATTATAATAAAAATCTATCATATGTATTAATCTATGGATATTATACAAAAACTGGAAGTTTCATTTTTCATTTCTAAATATATTTCTTTTCTATGGATATATTTGACATATGTGTGGTTACTGGTTACACATTTTGTTATTTGTTTTTAAAAGAAAAAAGATTTACATTGTGTTATTCATTATTTCTCATATAATACAATATAATATGTGACAATACAACTTAAACTACTGTATATTTTTTATTGGGGCCATAAATTAGTATAAATACGATTTATGATCTTTTATCCATAGCATTAATTTTATAATGACAAATTGTACTCAATAATATTTATGTTTTCCCTGCTGCTATTCTTCACCTTGTAAACAATAACAAATATCACGTGATTTTGACAGATGTCAGTTTAAGTGGCTATTTTGGCTGTGGCTATTCTACACCATTATTATTGTTATTATTTTTTAAAATAATAATAATAATAATAAACTGATTTTTCTATGGATTTGGCCATAGTGAATTTTTCCTATAGATAATTGTAAAACCTTGTAAATCTTTATCTTGGCTAGTTACCGTATTCACACAAGAGCTATAAAATATACATGAAATGACGAAAACTCATACAAACTGTGGTCAAACGTGTAAGTTCTCAGCCTTTTTGATATTTTCTTGCTGAGATTTTAAAACTGAATTTTAACTTGAAAAATTAATTTGTAACTATCTTCTTTTGTTTCTGGATGTCATATAACTAATAAAATCCATATTGTTATCAGTTTGTGTCTGTATAATTTCAGGTTACGAATTATTTTGCGCTGCAATTTCATCAAATGTCTTCAACTTTCATTACTTTAATTTAAGTAGCACCACACGTTTTACTCCATTGAAGTGGCTTCCTGTTCTTGTAAACATACCTCAGCTAACAATGATGTCCCATCTAAGAGTCCGCACCGAATTTCTTCCAGGAACCCAGTTACAAAACTTGGACGTGGCACAATGACTGGAAGAACATCAACCTATATGTCAATAGGTACATGGGTACTTCAACGGTGGTACCTCTAGGTTTGGATCTGCCAAGAAGGCTGTGGACCTCTCTAAATAGGATCCGCGCTGGACATGTACGTTGTAACTACCTCATGGAAAAGTGGCATTGTTTCATCCGCACAATGCGATTGCGGCCGTCTCTTCCAAATGATACAGCATATTATATTGCAAGAATGTAGCGTACGGCTCTCGACCTGAATATCTGATCATATTCTATTTTTAAAATGCTATTGTTAATATATTTTTTTGTGATTATTTTATTTCTTCCCACAGAAATTGCACTCATATTGTTTTTCGCCTGAATGAGTCTGTTTATGAGCGTTTAAAGATTGTCTTTGAGCAAATGTCTTCAAAGATCGTGGTCGAGAGAGTTTCTCCACCGATACTGCATTCATGTTGGTTTTCGTCTGAATGACTTGATGTAGTATTAATTCCATGACTTCCCACAAACTTTACATTCGTGTGGTTTTTTACCCGAATGAGTTTTTTTGTGTACTTTACGATTTGAGAGAATGTCTTTCCACAGATATTGCATTCAAATGGTTTTTCACATAAATGGTTAGTTTGTGTTTTATTAAATTTCTTTCTAGAGAGAATGTCTTTCCGCAAATATTGCATTCATTTGGTTTTCGTCTTGATGTGTTCAATTTGTTTTTTTTTTATCAAAATGAGTTTGTTTTTTCAAAGATCCTGTTCCACAGAAAGTTTTTATACAAACATTGCATTTATGTGATTTTTCACCCGAATGAGTTAGTATATTATGTTTGTATGAACCTCTCATCTCGCCTTCCCATAGACATTGCACTCTTATGATTTTTCACCCAATTAAGTTTGTTTTCTCAGACAATGGAAGGAGTATATTTGTCTTTTATAAACCTTTCGTTTCATTTGACTCAAAAGAGAAATTAGCTGGTTAATTAACAGAATTTTATAAATAATGTTAATAAAATTACCAATTCTGCAAGGAACTTAAGGAAGTTTTTACAATACGAATATTTAAAATTAAGTATACCTACTATTTTATAAAAAAATATAAATTATACACATCACAACTTAACATGTATTTTTTATTTATTTCTAAATAAATCATGACTTTGTAATAATTTAATGTTTTTTTTCTATGCACTCATAATTATGTAATAGGGTAGGTAGTTATTTGGTAAAGTAAAAAACAAGACATTATATAGGTAAATAGTATTTAGTTTTATTAAAAACATATCTATAAAATCCCGATACAAAAAAATAGAAACAGGATTATACGGAATACTATTTGTGAAAAATTAAGCAAGACAATTCAATATATCGAAGAAGCTTTTAAGAGTTTTTTTTTACCACTGAATATCTATTGGGGTAGACAGATAATCGAACACCACACAATCCTATTTTGACTTGCATTATTTGAATTTTTTCAACTGAATGAGGAAGTATATGTTTAATTAAAGCTACTTTTCGTGAGAATGTCTTCCCACGGACATTGCAATTTTGGTTTTTCTCCCGAATGAGTTTGTTAATATGCTTTCAAATGTTCCGCTCGAGCTAGATTATGTACTTTCAAATGTTCCTCTCAAAAGAATTTCTTCCCACAGACATTGTATTCATATGGCTTTTCACCCTAATATTTTTTTTTGTTCATTCGCATTACCTATTCGACAGTTTCTCTTCCCACAGACGTTGCATTTATATGGTTTTTCACCCAATGAGCTAGTGTATGTTCTTTCAAACTTTTCTTATGAGATAAATTCTGTCTACAGATACCTACTACATTTATGTGGTTTTTCACTCGAATGAGCCGGTATATGCTTGTAAAAATCTCGTTTTTGAGAGAATAACTTTCCACAGACATTGCATTCATGTGGCTTTTTAACCATTTTTTTATAATGAATTTGTTCTTGTTAAACAAGTACATATACATCTTCCTACATTCCCTAAACTAAGCATAAATGCTGCTTGTGCTATAGGTGAACGAAATCGGTCGAAGCAGGATTCGAACTCGCGACCACTGGAATGTACATTCAAATTTCCAATTCGAGAGAATGTCTTCCCACAGATATTGAAGTAATGTTTTTCCCACTAAATTAATTAGTTTTATTATGTTCATTTAAATTTCCTTTTAGAGAGAATGTCTTCCACAGACATTGCACTCATATTGCACACAAATCTATGCTATCTTAAAAATTCTTTTTGAGATAATGTTTTCCCACAGACAGTGCATTCATGTGGTTTTTCGCCTAAATGAGTTACTCAATGTAGTGTTAAATTCCATGTGTGATAGAATATCTTCTCACAAACAATACATTCGTGTGTTTTTCATCCAAATGATTTTTTTTTCAAAGATCCGGTTCCAGAGAAATTTTTCCCACAAACATTGCATTTATGTGTTTTTTTTCATCCGAATGTACTCTCCTTTGAGAGTATGATTTCCCACAGGCATTGCTATCATACACTCAAATGACTTAATTTCGAAAGTTCAAACACTTATATAAAAAACACTATAAATCTTAATAATTTTAGGTATTTTATTTTGATAATCGATTCTTCTGATACATTGAGTAGCTTGTAAAATCCAGAATATAACCTCGAAGATATTGATAACTTTCAACCTTTTACATAACTTAAGTGAAATTTAAATGTAAATACTTATAAAACTTCACTATATTATTATAAAATTATATGTATTTATAAAAATATACTTCGTTTGTATACTTAAGAGGAAATGAAGGACGGTTTATCAATTGTTTACAAAAAATGGTTAGATTTAACCACATGGACTGTCATCTGACAGTATCTGTCTCTGTCTTAATCATCTGTCTCTGTCATATTTCAAAAACACATGATATTTGTTATTGTTTACAAACATAGGGTGTAAAATAGCCACTTAAACTGACATCTGTCAAAATCACGTGATATTTGTTATTGTTTACAAACATAGGGTGTAAAATAGCCCCCTGCTGCTATTCTTCACCTTGTAAACAATAACAAATATCACGTGATTTTGACAGATGTCAGTTTAAGTGGCTATTTTACCAATACCTATCTACATACATGCCTTAACAGCCAAACAAAAGGGCCGCCGTATGGGGCTGACCAAATATTTGTATGAATTTGACAGCTGTCATTCAATACTACATAATATATGTTGCAAAAAGATTCTTAAATGTTTTATTAAATTTTAAAATACATTTCTATTAGAAAAGTAAAGAAATGAAAAAATAATATTTAGAAAAAATGTGAATTTATTCTATATTAATGAAATAACCCTTTACAAATCACCCACAGCAGTGGATTACTTATGTATGAAATATCAATCATATATTTGTACTTACTTTTGGTTGGATTATTTAGTAACTTCAAATAATAATCATTCTTTGTCCCTTATGTATGGAGTATGCAGAGTTAAAATTCATAATTATTAGTAATGTAAACATTACTAATAAAATGCAAATATATACACAATATAATCACACTATGAATTACTACATACTCCCTATTTTAACCTTGAACAAAATATATTCATTTAACAATTTGTTCATCCTGTTTATTAATAAGTTTTACTAACTTTAGTGAAACATGGGAAATAAAACAGGAATTATGTAGGAATAAAAATGTCATTTATTTAGGTAAATTCGTCGGTTCGATTAGTTTCACCAGAAAAAAAAGACAAGAAAACTGGTTAACTAAATACATTTTTCATGTAACATGTTGCAAAATAAAACAGATATCATCAGAACATACAATCATGTTACATTAGATAAAACATTACATTATTGCATTATTTCATTGTTACATTATTACTGAAACATCAACTTATTATATCCTTATCATTTTTATAATAACATTCAATACAAACCCTATAAAAAATTATCTTAAATCAAATTATTATATCATTATCGTTGGCATAATAACATTTAAACATTGAATAAAAACCAAATCAAAAATTAATGAAGTGGTTCCATTTCATTACAATTATCACAATAAATTATTTAAGACAAATATTCATACCTACTCTCCTATTGTAATAACTAATTCATATAAATTTCTTTCATATTTGTTAAACTACAACAGACATTTACATCATCACATACGTGTATGTTACATTGGATAAAATTAATCTACTTAAACATCAAATTATTATATCCTTATTGTCAAGTTGTCATAATAACATTGAATAAAAAATAAACTTAAATCAAATTATTATATTCTTATCGTTTTCATAATAACATTTAAACATTGAATAAAAACTTTAAAAAAGTGGTTCCTTTTCATTACAATTATCACAATGAATTATTTTAGATAAATATTCACGCTTTCCTTTTGTACATAACTTTTTCATATAAATTTCTTTCATGTTTTTCATAATACAACAGACATTTACATTCACATCATATGTTCACGTTACATTAGATAAAATACATTTACATCATAATGTTCATGTTACATTAGATACAGTCAAACTACTTAAACATCAACTTATTGTATCCTTAATGTTTAGTTGTCATAATAACATTGAATAAAAACCCAATAAAAATAAAACAAATCGTTCGTTCTCATTAAAATTATTCATCTTAATTGACATTTACATCATCACACCATACGTTCATGTTACATTAGGTATATATAATTAATCTACTCAAACATCATATTATTACATCCTTAATATCATTTGAACATTGAATAAAAACACATTATAAGTATACTTCTCTCTTTAAGTGATACTTCTCTTTCACACATTTAATTAAATAAATATAATATATTTAATCTATCCTATTATACATATTTGAAAAATGTTTTTTTAGTCAACATTTTTCGCCTTCTAGATGGTGCCACATTGATGAAATTGTTTTTCTTCTTTACATAATTATTTAAATTTTAATTTTAAACTAGTATCTACAACAATAGAAAATTGTAATATTGTTGAAGGTTTTGATAATAAATATTACCGAACTTTCTCTTGTAAATACACTCCAGTCACCAAAAACTTTTTTCACTACATTTATAAATGCCTCAGTCAATGAAAGTCTTTTTTAAATTATAGTCATTATGAGTCACAATACTGTTGGCAATTGCCATTTTCATCTGCACTGATTCCTTGCGATTAGCCCTTCTGTTAGGACTTTCCCTGGTTGATGTAGATGGTGCCAAAAGATATTTTGAGCAATTCGGCAGAATAGATGGTACTGCACCTTTCAATAAACGGCATCTAGAAAGAGGCACAGTAATCCTTTCTAGTGAACCACTCAATATTGAAACTTCCTTTTGGATATCTGTCTCCTTGAAATGAAGTTCATCATTATCATCATCATTGATCCTACAGCTCGTTATGGGGCTTGGCCTCCTTCAGGATTCGTCGCCATTCCTCCCTGCACTCTGCAGCTCTCTTCCAGTTGGTAAGGCCCAGCGCTCGTATATCAGCCTCCACATCGTCCAGCCATCTCATTTTTGGTCAGCCTCTGCCTCTTCTTCCGTCTGGTGTGGAGTTTAAAACCTTGTTGGTAGTACGATCATCACTCGTCCTGTAGACATGGCCCAACCATTGCAGTCAAACCAACCATTGAATTGAAATGAAGTTCACAAACCTGTAAATTCAAATTATATTAATATGTTGGATAATCAATAGTTCATTTGATGAATGTATGCTAAGATAGAAAAATGTAGCGTTCGGTTCTCTCTGCCTACCCCGTGAGGGACATGGCGTGAAGGCATGTATGATAATCAATTATTTATAAAACTATTTTTGTATGGGATATCTATCATCTAGAGTGATGCATCATTTGTAATACATGCAAGTAATAATATATAAATATATATTTATTTTTTTCCTTGTAATTCCATATCTTCATTACCTGAACCAGATATGCAGGCATATTTCAAGAATAACATTTAATAAACATACCTAATAAAGAAAAATAATATCAAATGTCTTGTTGTAAATGTTTTACTGAACGAATATCGTAAATTAATAGTTTATGTTATAGGTTAGATTTATTGATATTTATGTCATAACTTTCGAATCGCCAGTAAATAATATGTGCATTACTACGAACATAGAATATTTTTAATGAAATATTAAATAAAAAATTATTGAATACAATAGTTACTTACCCTAGAATGAATAGTTGGAGTAATTTCTTTTCTGCATACAACTTTTAGCCATTTTTTTAAGATTCGTCTATAGGGGATGAGAACACGTGTTCTTTGGGTCGCACATCGTAATTTCTTCGACAATTCCGCACAACGCACTTTCAAATCATTTTTATTAAACAATAACACAAAATTAAAGACAAATACAATAACAAAAATGCAAAAGACTTCCAAGAAAGCTTATTTTAAAGAGCTAGAGCAAAATTAACACACAGAATACATATACCTTAGCGGGTATAAACAAACGGTCAAACGGTATAAACGTCAGCCCCATAAGAAACTTTTTTCCAGAAGGCAGCACTATACATGTAAAGGCATGTATGTAGATAGGTATTGATTTTACACCCTATGTTTGTAAACAATAACAAATATCACGTGATTTTGACAGATGTCAGTTTAAGTGGCTATTTTACACCCTATGTTTGTAAACAATAACAAATATCATGTGTTTTTGAAATATGACAGAGACAGATGATTAAGACAGAGACAGATACTGTCAGATGACAGTCCATGTGGTTAAATCTAACCATTTTTTGTAAACAATTGATAAACCGTCCTTCATTTCCTCTTAAGTATACAAACGAAGTATATTTTTATAAATACATATAATTTTATAATAATATAGTGAAGTTTTATAAGTATTTACATTTAAATTTCACTTAAGTTATGTAAAAGGTTGAAAGTTATCAATATCTTCGAGGTTATATTCTGGATTTTACAAGCTACTCAATGTATCAGAAGAATCGATTATCAAAATAAAATACCTAAAATTATTAAGATTTATAGTGTTTTTTATATAAGTGTTTGAACTTTCGAAATTAAGTCATTTGAGTGTATGATAGCAATGCCTGTGGGAAATCATACTCTCAAAGGAGAGTACATTCGGATGAAAAAAAACACATAAATGCAATGTTTGTGGGAAAAATTTCTCTGGAACCGGATCTTTGAAAAAAAAATCATTTGGATGAAAAACACACGAATGTATTGTTTGTGAGAAGATATTCTATCACACATGGAATTTAACACTACATTGAGTAACTCATTTAGGCGAAAAACCACATGAATGCACTGTCTGTGGGAAAACATTATCTCAAAAAGAATTTTTAAGATAGCATAGATTTGTGTGCAATATGAGTGCAATGTCTGTGGAAGACATTCTCTCTAAAAGGAAATTTAAATGAACATAATAAAACTAATTAATTTAGTGGGAAAAACATTACTTCAATATCTGTGGGAAGACATTCTCTCGAATTGGAAATTTGAATGTACATTCCAGTGGTCGCGAGTTCGAATCCTGCTTCGACCGATTTCGTTCACCTATAGCACAAGCAGCATTTATGCTTAGTTTAGGGAATGTAGGAAGATGTATATGTACTTGTTTAACAAGAACAAATTCATTATAAAAAAATGGTTAAAAAGCCACATGAATGCAATGTCTGTGGAAAGTTATTCTCTCAAAAACGAGATTTTTACAAGCATATACCGGCTCATTCGAGTGAAAAACCACATAAATGTAGTAGGTATCTGTAGACAGAATTTATCTCATAAGAAAAGTTTGAAAGAACATACACTAGCTCATTGGGTGAAAAACCATATAAATGCAACGTCTGTGGGAAGAGAAACTGTCGAATAGGTAATGCGAATGAACAAAAAAAAATATTAGGGTGAAAAGCCATATGAATACAATGTCTGTGGGAAGAAATTCTTTTGAGAGGAACATTTGAAAGTACATAATCTAGCTCGAGCGGAACATTTGAAAGCATATTAACAAACTCATTCGGGAGAAAAACCAAAATTGCAATGTCCGTGGGAAGACATTCTCACGAAAAGTAGCTTTAATTAAACATATACTTCCTCATTCAGTTGAAAAAATTCAAATAATGCAAGTCAAAATAGGATTGTGTGGTGTTCGATTATCTGTCTACCCCAATAGATATTCAGTGGTAAAAAAAAACTCTTAAAAGCTTCTTCGATATATTGAATTGTCTTGCTTAATTTTTCACAAATAGTATTCCGTATAATCCTGTTTCTATTTTTTTGTATCGGGATTTTATAGATATGTTTTTAATAAAACTAAATACTATTTACCTATATAATGTCTTGTTTTTTACTTTACCAAATAACTACCTACCCTATTACATAATTATGAGTGCATAGAAAAAAAACATTAAATTATTACAAAGTCATGATTTATTTAGAAATAAATAAAAAATACATGTTAAGTTGTGATGTGTATAATTTATATTTTTTTATAAAATAGTAGGTATACTTAATTTTAAATATTCGTATTGTAAAAACTTCCTTAAGTTCCTTGCAGAATTGGTAATTTTATTAACATTATTTATAAAATTCTGTTAATTAACCAGCTAATTTCTCTTTTGAGTCAAATGAAACGAAAGGTTTATAAAAGACAAATATACTCCTTCCATTGTCTGAGAAAACAAACTTAATTGGGTGAAAAATCATAAGAGTGCAATGTCTATGGGAAGGCGAGATGAGAGGTTCATACAAACATAATATACTAACTCATTCGGGTGAAAAATCACATAAATGCAATGTTTGTATAAAAACTTTCTGTGGAACAGGATCTTTGAAAAAACAAACTCATTTTGATAAAAAAAAAACAAATTGAACACATCAAGACGAAAACCAAATGAATGCAATATTTGCGGAAAGACATTCTCTCTAGAAAGAAATTTAATAAAACACAAACTAACCATTTATGTGAAAAACCATTTGAATGCAATATCTGTGGAAAGACATTCTCTCAAATCGTAAAGTACACAAAAAAACTCATTCGGGTAAAAAACCACACGAATGTAAAGTTTGTGGGAAGTCATGGAATTAATACTACATCAAGTCATTCAGACGAAAACCAACATGAATGCAGTATCGGTGGAGAAACTCTCTCGACCACGATCTTTGAAGACATTTGCTCAAAGACAATCTTTAAAGTTTTTTTTCCCGCTTGGGTGTTTGTCGGAGCTGGACGCGTGCATCGCTGCGGACTGTGCTGCCTGGATTTGACTTTGTATAAACATCACATTTGCATAACTGTCATCTCATTCGGCATTCTTTGGTTTCTTGTTCTTTTGTTTTTACTTTTTCTTTTTAAATAGTGTTAAATTTGTATTGTTTGGGGTAAGTGTCCCATATTTTAAGTTGTGTTTTTTTTTTTAAATATTTAAACAATGGCGGACAAACCGCCTGATCCGCCGGACCCTCCAGACAAATTAATTTCTACCTACACAAATGAGACTGATACTGATTCAGACAATGGATCTTTGATCACCATCCCTGATCTGCCATACCCTCCGTCTCCTAGCACGTTTGTCACAGTACATACTAAAAAAAAAATCTCAAACGCAAAAATATTCATGCCTCTTCCAGTGATTCAGACCAGGCTTCACCTTCCAAGCCTCCTGCTCCTGTATCTGCGCCTCTCTCTGAACAAAATATTCCTAAACTACCACATAACTCAGACTTTGCCAAGATCACCAGAAATAGATATGTCGAAAGTGATCAAAGGCCTTTTTTGGTCCATGTTTCGTCGTTAGACTCGTCTCCAATATCTGCCATAGAGTTTGGAAGACAACTTAAAAAGACTGCCATCAAGGGAATTGTCATTGGCTCTTGTAAGTCAATTGGTAGGAGTAAAATTAGTCTGGAATTTAATTCCATGATGAGTGCCAACTCCTTCCTAAATAGCACCCACCCCAAATTCGTCTCATCCATCCCAACCCATCAAGTCTCCCGCATGGGCCTGGTGAGAGGTGTTCCAGTGGGGGAGGAATTCTCGAATGAGATCCTCTGCCAAGAGATTGAGACTCCATATCGTTTTGGGAAAATCCTGAAATGTAGGAGACTCAATTACAAGGATACCTCCTCAGGCTCTGTTGTCTGGAAGCCTTCTCGCACGGTAGTCATTACTGTTGACGGGCAAAGACTTCCTGACAAAGTCTATATTTCCTACACCTCTTTGTCAGTAGAGAGGTACGAATTTCCAACCATCCAATGCTGGAAGTGCTGTAGATTTGGACACACCAAATTGCAATGCAAATCTTCCCCACGGTGTTTCAAATGTGGCAGCAACCATCTAGCTGATGAATGCCAGATTAAAGAACCTGATTTCTCCTGCCTGCATTGCTCTGGGAAGCACACGGCTGTTAGCCAAAGCTGCCCTGAACTTGCCAGACAGAAGTCTATCAAGCACCTCATGGCTGAGAATAACATCTCGTTCCAGGAGGCATCGAAGCTCGTCCCCTCTGTGAAGTCATCCTTCTCTGCTGTTGCTTCCTCGACGAATCCTCCCTCTACTTCTAATATTCAGCCATCCCTCTCTCGGGCTTGTTCTCAAGCTTCTCCGTCAAGGGTTGCTCAACATCAGACTGTCACCAAGCAGATAAAGAAGAAGATACCTACCCCTCCAGCATATGACAAATCGGCCCAAAGAGACCTAGCCTGGTTCCCTAATGGCCAACTCCCCTCCCCAGTCAACGGTTGCGGGCTTCCCCCCAACCTAAACACGCAACCTCCTCTAGATACCTCTTCTCTCATCAAAACAGTTATGAGTTTCATTATTTCTATCTTAAAAAGCCAAAGTAACATACCGTCCAACGTAGCACATTCATTAACCCTTATGTCATCTCTCTTATGTCCTGATGGCTCCACAAGCCATTACGAGGATTCTTCAGTGGAATTGCCGGAGCCTCAATTCCAACAAAACTGATATCCTCTTTCTCATCCATCAATTCAACCCCACTATTATTGCCATCTCGGAGACATGGCTCCTCCCGGGATCCTCTTTTAGGCTCCCGGGATTTGCCTGTGTCCGAGATGACAGAAATGATGGAAAGGGTGGCTCGGCCCTTTTCATCAAACAATCCATCCCCTTCTCCTCCATCCCCATTGATTTAAACTCTGATCAAATAAACCTGGTCGGAGCCAAAATCAATGACATTTCCTTTTTTTCAGTCTACATTCCCCATCCTACCCCGTCTATCATTTTTAAGCTGAGGTCTACTATCCAGCCATTTGCTGACTCACTCTTCTTATTGGGTGACTTCAACTGTCACCATCCTTCCTGGGGGTCAGTCTCCCCCAATAGTTCTGGCAGAACCCTAGTTAATACATTGGATGAGCTCAGTCTCTGCTTACTAAATGATGGGTCTCCCACACGCAGTGTCCCTCCCTTTCAGAATCCAAGTTCGGTAGATCTGTCTATCTGCTCGCCCAACTTTGCATCCCTTGCGTCCTGGTCCCTGGATCAGGATCCGCAGGGTAGTGACCACTTCCCTATCTACATTTGCTTTGGGAGGGAAATAGAAGAGTGCTCCCACTCTTCCCCTCATAAGTATAATGTTAACAGAGCTAGGTGGACGGTTTACACAGAAATTCTGGATTCTCACATCTTTCAACTCCCCACCCCCTCCCCATCTAACATCCCCGAGTGCTATGACCTCCTAAAACAATCCATATACGCAGCAGCAGAGAAATCCATTCCTCTAAAATCCCTGCGTAGGTCCAATCGATCCCCTCCCCCGTGGTGGGATGCTGAATGCACTAAAGCTGTGCAGGACCGCAAAGCAGCAAGGTCTCGGTACAAGAAACAAATGTCATATGAAAACTTTGACTTTTTTCTTAACACTCAAGCAAAGACCAAGAGGATTCTTAAAGACAAAAAGAAAAAGGGATGGATAGAATACTGTTCCTCCCTCTCTCCAGAAACCAATATTACATCCGTATGGAAGAAGATTAGACAGTTTAGATCGGCTGCGAGTACCCCTGCACTTAAACCTACCTCCGATACTTGGGAGAATGAATTTTTAAACACGTTAGCCCCTCCTACAGTCCCCATTCAGAATCTCTCTCCAAATCCCTACCTGCTAGAGGAATTTAACTGCACTCTAGACTCCCCTTTCACTCTTCATGAACTACAAGCTGTATTGAATAGAGTAAAAGACTCAGCGCCAGGAGTGGATGGCATCCCTTACAGTTTTATTTCTCATGCTCAAGAATCTTCCCAGAAATACTTCCTCTATATTATTAACAACATTTACAACACTGGTAACATCCCTGAAGACTGGAAAACTCAAATTATCATCCCTATTCTCAAACCCGGAAAAAATCCCAATAATGGTGACTCCTATCGACCGATTGCACTATCCACTACAATGAGCAAAATTATTGAACACCTAATAAAAGATCGAATGGAGCATTATTTTGAAACCAATAACCTTCTCCCAAGATTGCAGTTTGGATATAGAAAAGGGAAAAGTACTGCAGATAACCTTAGTATCTTTATTACGGATGTACATCTTACAAAATCAAGAAAAGAAGTCCTAGGGGCAGTCTTTCTTGACATGAAAGCGGCATATGACAATGTTCACATTGACATACTTATTAAGACCCTCCTAGATAAAGGAGTCCCACATAAAACAGCTCTTTTTGTACAAAACCTGTTAAGTGGAAGAAACATTGTATTAAATGCTGACAGTAAAAGTAAGAAAACCCGCAAAACATGGAAGGGCCTTCCTCAAGGTTCTGTTTTAGCCCCACTTCTCTTTAATATCTACACCTGCACCCTTGAAAAATTAATCACCAAATATGCTAGAATTCTACAATATGCGGATGACATCATGATATATGTGTCAGACAGATCGATTGAAAAGGTTGAAGGGATCTTGAACCTGGCCCTGCAAAATTTCAGTGAGTGGCTTGACTCTCACGGTCTTCAACTTTCCCCGCATAAAAGCCAGGTCATGATTTTCTCCCACAAAAGATCAGTACCAGACATCAATGTATCATTTGATGGCATTCGTATCCCCATAGTCCCTCACACAAAATTTCTAGGTTTGGTCATTGACCAAAAACTTACTTTCCTTCCTCACACTGAGTTCGTTGTCGACAAATGTGAGAGAGCGATTAATGTTCTGAGGTCAGTCTCGAGGGTTTGGTGGGGCGCTCACCCCAAAACTCTCAAACTCCTGTACAATGCCCTTGTCCGTTCTCACTTGGATTACGCTACATTTCTAATGGATCCTTTTCCGAAATATGTCTCCTCCCAATTAGATAAAATTCAATCCCGTGCCCTTCGCATCATCATAGGAGCCATGAAATCATCTCCTATTTCTGCTTTACAGGTGGAATGTGGGGAAGCTCCCCTTTCACTCCGTCGACAGTATCTAGCAGATAGATATTTCATTAAGGCTTCCCGAATCTCCAATCATCCAATTATTCCTAAACTAAAGCTTCTTTCGGAATACTCCATCTCTAAACCATACTGGAGACATAAAAAATCTTTACCCCTGCTCATTGATAGCTTCAAATTTCTCAATTCCTTCCAAACTCCCTTCTTCAGTGACAACAACTTCCCAATCTTCTCTTGCCCCCATGAATCTAACACTTTTTTCCCAAACATCTCTGACTTAAAGCTTCATAAACATGACTATCAGACTCCGCTTCTATTTCAAGAAATCATTAACACCAAATGTGTAAATCATGTTCCCATATATACAGATGGTTCCAGGAGGGCGGGAATCCCAGCTCTTGTAGGAGCAGCGTTCTTCTGTCCCTCTTTAAACCAGTCTGGAAAGTACAAACTCCCAGCGGAAACGTCTATCTTTAAAGCAGAATGTTTGGCTATATTAGAGGCTGTTAATTTTATATCTTCAAACAACATTTCAAACTCTATTATTCTAACAGACTCTCTTAGCGCAGTCAAGGCCATATCCTCCAATCCCAAAAACCTTCTCAACCAACTCACTGTTCTCCAGATCAAACACAAGATTCTGGATTTGGGAATCTTGGGCCAATGTGTCACCATTGCGTGGATCCCTGGTCACAGTGGAATCCCAGGGAACGATAGAGCTGATGAACTTGCAAAAGAAGCTTCTGAAGATGGGGACCCTAAACACTTCTACATCTTTCTGGAGGACATGATTCCAGTCCTCAAACAGAGAATGAATGATCGCTGGGAACATCTTTGGAAGCAAATCAGTTTCAGATCTCGCTCTTTTTATGCGTCCATCCAGCAGAATCTTCCCACCAAGCCTTGGTTCACACATATACCAATGAAAAAAAAACAAGTGTCAATCATCAGTCGTATCAGACTTGGTCACTCTTGTACTCCTGTATTTCTCAACAAAATCCGAGTAAAAGATTCCTCCCTTTGTGATTGTGGTCTGGAGGATGGTGATGTCAATCACATTTTCCTTGGCTGCTCCTTATTCAATAAGGCTCCCATTTATTCCAAAGCTATCAAACTCAAAATTCCTCTCCCCATAAATATGTCTTTTCTTCTATCCATAGCTACCCCTCCAATCTATAGAAGTCTAGCGTCATTCATTAGTGAGAACAATATCCTGATTTAGCATGTGTACTCAATTTATTATATCGGCACAAGTTCATTTATTTATTTTTTCTTTTTATTTTATCTTTTCTCTGGTTGTAATGTCCTTGTTAAGTTGTATACATTTTTTCTTTTGATCAAATTTATTATATATTATAATTCCTTAATTTTGGTTTCTTTTAAATACTGCACATACCTTTGTAATGTGCATGTATGTGTATGTGTATATGTATGTATGTATGTATGTGTGCACGTTTATATCTGTGCAGGCATATGACTTTCAATTATGTTTTATGTAACTTTTCTTATATTTCTTCTTTTTAATTTAATTATATTGTTAAACTACATTATAAGCACTGATCTACTCACTTAGCTATATTCATCCTTTCACTTATTGTTACTTAAATATTTTAAATATTAAATATTTTGTTATTTCATGACATGTAAATAATGTTTTCTTCTTATATAATGTTATATAATTTATTTTCTGTTAAAAATACAATCTAAGTGTTCCCAAGCTGACAAGGTATAACCTTGCATTGTTATGTTATATTGTTATGTTTCATAAGAACCAAAGACTGCCTAAATGTCATGATGGTTACAAATGCTCAACAAAACATCAAAATTTTGTTAATTTTTTTCTATCCTTGCAGTACTGGTCTCTAAGCAGTGTAAGAGCTAGAGTCCAAACTCCCACTTAACTCTCGGATCAGCATCGGATTCTGAATGATTCTGATCATATACAGACAAGGGCGAGAACACTGGATTACGGTGAAAAGCCCCCAAACAGAAATAGAACAATCTTTAAACGCTCATAAACAGACTCATTCAGGCGAAAAACAATATGAGTGCAATTTCTGTGGGAAGAAATAAAATAATCACAAAAAAATATATTAACAATAGCATTTTAAAAATAGAATATGATCAGATATTCAGGTCGAGAGCCGTACGCTACATTCTTGCAATATAATATGCTGTATCATTTGGAAGAGACGGCCGCAATCGCATTGTGCGGATGAAACAATGCCACTTTTCCATGAGGTAGTTACAACGTACATGTCCAGCGCGGATCCTATTTAGAGAGGTCCACAGCCTTCTTGGCAGATCCAAACCTAGAGGTACCACCGTTGAAGTACCCATGTACCTATTGACATATAGGTTGATGTTCTTCCAGTCATTGTGCCACGTCCAAGTTTTGTAACTGGGTTCCTGGAAGAAATTCGGTGCGGACTCTTAGATGGGACATCATTGTTAGCTGAGGTATGTTTACAAGAACAGGAAGCCACTTCAATGGAGTAAAACGTGTGGTGCTACTTAAATTAAAGTAATGAAAGTTGAAGACATTTGATGAAATTGCAGCGCAAAATAATTCGTAACCTGAAATTATACAGACACAAACTGATAACAATATGGATTTTATTAGTTATATGACATCCAGAAACAAAAGAAGATAGTTACAAATTAATTTTTCAAGTTAAAATTCAGTTTTAAAATCTCAGCAAGAAAATATCAAAAAGGCTGAGAACTTACACGTTTGACCACAGTTTGTATGAGTTTTCGTCATTTCATGTATATTTTATAGCTCTTGTGTGAATACGGTAACTAGCCAAGATAAAGATTTACAAGGTTTTACAATTATCTATAGGAAAAATTCACTATGGCCAAATCCATAGAAAAATCAGTTTATTATTATTATTATTATTTTAAAAAATAATAACAATAATAATGGTGTAGAATAGCCACAGCCTTATGTTTTTTATTATAATATCAAAAATAGATAATTTCACCGGTATAGTAAATATCATCCCATGCTCTTTTTCTTTTGCAGTTCTTGATTTGATAGTTTTATCTTATTGAAGTGTTGCTTTTAGTGTAAATGCCTTTTATGCAATAAAACTATTATGTCAGTGATGCACCTTGTAGAACAATTGGAAGATGTTTATAATTTAAATGAGGATTTGAACATTTTTGTGGATAACAATTTGGAAAACATAAAATGTGAATGCAAAGATTTATTAGGAAATCAACATTATTTTAATTTACACATTGAAAAAAATGGTAAATTTCATATCAAGGATCACAGCTTGCCAAAAGTTGTTAACTTGTCTCAGCAATTCACAGGTTTCAACATTTTATTTATGTTTTTACATATAGGTATAATTTTCGCTAAACATCTTGAACAAGCTTCCGGTTGCGCAGAGCGCAAATTTGTGTCTTTGTACTTAGCTGGTTTACGTGCAAGACATAAAAAAGGTCATTAACGAAATATGTAATGATATCTGAACGTAAATACCCGTTTCAAAAAGAAAACCTGGATGACTGACCATATCTAATGGAAAAACCAAGAATGTGTAAAAATGTCCACTGTGAATACAAAGCATTACAAAGAGAAATAAGGAAAGAAATAAAATTAGCTAAAGAACGGTGGATCGTTGAAAACTGTGTGAAACTGGAAGCCTTAAGCGCTTAACATGACCACTTATGATAAGGCACCTATGCACATCCTCTATTCTAATAGTAATAAACCTATAATTGATGATAACTTGCTGTTGAAGGAATGGGAGTGCTACATCCAAAGGCTTTTCAATGACAAGAGATTTACCAGCCAACAATTTACAAAGTACTGAGGGACCTTCAATATTAAAATCCAAGGTACTACATGCAATTAAAATCTCAAAATGCAAAAAATCCCTTGGACCAGATGATATTCCAATAGAAGTACTAACAATTATTGAATGACTCATTAAACTTTATAACAAGATTTACGACTCTGGTATTATTTTGAAAGATTGGCTTAAATCAACGTTTGTTACACTTTCAAAGAAATCTCCTCCCAAGAATTTTAATGACTATAGATTGATTAGCCTCATGAGTTATGCATTGAAGATCTTCCTTCGCGTTATTCGTGCCCGCATTAGAAAAAAATGTGAAACAGATTTGCCCAGTTCGGTTTTCGTAGCTCTTTGGTACCAGAGAGGCTCTTTTCGGGATCAATGTATTGCTACAAAAATGTTGCGACCAACGTAAAGATATATTAGGGAGCTTCATCGACTATAAAAAGGCCTTCGACAGGGTGAAACATGTCAAACTCATTGAAATATTGAGAGACTCTCAACTTGATGTAAAAGATGTAAATTTTATCAAAAACCTTTATTGGCATCAGAAAGCAAATGTGAGACTGGGTCAAAAAAATACTCAACTAGTTGAAATTCAACGAGGGGTTCGTCAAGGCTGTATTTTGTCGCCACATTTTTATATATCTTGTACACTGACAGACTGTTCAAACAGGCTACATGTATTACAGAAGCAGGAGTCAAAGTGAACGGGGTACTAATTAATACTATAAGATATGCAGACAGTACCTTAGTGCTAGCTGATAGTTTTAGTTACAAACCTTCAAAAGCTTTTGGAGATAATTAATACTACTGGGAAAGAGTTTGGTCTGAGCATGAATATATTAAAGATCAAGTTTATGATATTCAGCCGACATTCTCAAAATAACTTGACTTTGCAACTTGAAGGACAAGCCATAGAACGAAATCTTCACTGGCTAAAAGTGCCAGAGAGAATCAAGTACAAATTATGTTTGTTGACTTTCAAAGCGATCCATGGCATGGCTCCCACGTATCTTTCAGACTTCTGCATCCCTCTCACCGTAAACGAGCGACAACAAACACTTCGGTCAGCCACCACATCCGTGATTGGCAAGTTGACTGAAATAAATAGAGTCAACACTTCATCCTTCGGTGATCGTGCTTTTGCTGTGGCTGGACCAGCCTCGTGGAATAAACTACCACCTGAACTGAGGCAAATCGACAACTTAGCACTATTCAGGAAACACCTAAAAACTCACTTCTTCTGCGAGTCTTACAAAAACCCCTAATATATTCCAAGCGCCCTTGAGGTGAGGTTATCACAAAAACGGCGCTATAAAAATAATCCAAATTTATTATTTATAGGAAGAGTCAAATCTTTTAAATATCTTGGAAGTCTTCTTACTGATGATATAGATCCTGACAAGGAACTAAGGTGCCGCATCGAGACAGCTCGCGCGATGTTTTTCAGAATGAAGACCCTGTTTTGCGACAATAGCTTAAACCTTAAAATTAGGCAGCGCCTGTCGAAGTGCTACATATGGTCCATACTTCTATAAGGAGTTCAAACCTGGACCATAAAGGTCAATAAGCTTAACCATCTAGAGGCCTTTAAATGTGGCTGCATCGTCTCATGCTGAAAATTTCCTGGGTCAATAAAGTATCAAATGTGGAGGTGCTCAGGAGAGAAAATGTCGAGCGGGAACTGGGTGACACAATAAAGCGACGAAAAATATCATATTTGGGTCACATTTTGCGAGGTGAAAAGTACAGGCTGCTCCATGTAATTATGAAGGGCAAAATAGAGGGATGCCGAGGAATAGGAAGGCATCAGATGTCATGGCTCCGCAACATTCTTGAGTGGACCGACATCAGAGATGTCAGGGAATGGTTCCGGACGGCGGCGGATAGAGATGCCTTTGCAGCAGTGATCGCCAATGTCGGAGGGACCTGATATGGCACGAAGAAGAAGAAGGTTTATGTGCAAAGTGCAAATCGCCCCCCTTTTTGGCTAAAAGTTCAAGATGTTTGGCTACAACTCAACCTAGTTCAATAACAATTCAATATAGACAAAAATTTGTAGTGGTCAAATAGTGGTTCTGAACATTTCTCAATCAGATGCTTGCTTTTCTATAAGCACCAATGATTGGTTTTACTCGTAAACACTATTAAATGATGTTTTCTTTTATTACTATAGCCTTTCATTTGAGCCAGCTGTGGCATATTCCTTTACGTGGTATTTACTAGCCTTAACACCTTTGGTGTTTATTGAGAAAATGGCTTCAGATTAGCCCAAGTGAATAAATCCTGTAATGTCATAGGTCAAGAGTATTTTCATCTTTAGTTATTAGGAATATGCAGTGCAGTAAATGAGAAGATGACATTTTAGTGCAATTTTTGTTTTTTTCAGACATAAATTCAGCAGTGCAAACATTTAAAGAATACATAACAGAATTCAATGAATATTTTGAAACAATGGCTGAACTTGATTCTTCCTGTTGGGTCATTGATCCAGTAAATCCAACCAGCAAAGATAATTTTAGAAGAATCATATTAGGTTATTTTATTTCATACATACTTATTAATAAAAAAAATGTTTACGTTTATTTATACGTATCATTAGTAGTAAAAAATATTCATAAAGCAATATAGTAGTTATTGGAAAACAACTTGAGCCAGTCACATGATGTGAAAATTTGGGTCTTTTTGCTTGGTTGGTATGTGTGTAAACCGTCCCCCTTCACGGCAAAAAGGTTCAAGAAGTTTGAGAGAAACTATACATAATTATATTTATATATTATGGATTTCCCACAAGATGGACGGACCAGATTAGGACTGCCACTAGTACATCGGTGGTTTGAGCAATGAGGACTGCAATACACAACATCATGATGACGAGAAGAGAGGCTAGTCACGACTGTTAGCTATGAGGAAGATGACACTGATGACGATGATTGATATGCATTAAATACCGAGTAGATATGAGCGCCGATGGCCAATTCCATGGTGGAGATAAAAAGCCTTTAAATCTCTACGACTGCGTGGCTACCGTCATTAAGTTGGGATCGATGTCTTAAAAAAAGATACAAATAAAACTACACATCGTTGGTACTAATAAAGTTATAAACAATCTTATAGTTCAATCTAAAATTTCACACAAAAAACAGTTTAAAATTACACTTACACTAAGAAAAACTATCATATTGATACTATTAAGATCACACACGTTTACGGGGTGAATTAATTGATTTGACTGAGCGAATGAATGTGAATGGGCCAAGAGTGCCAGCAAAACAGCATGCTCTTTGTCGCAATGGCACGCAGCATGCTCTTTGTCGCAATGGCACGCAGCATGCTCTTTGTCCCAATGGCACGCAGCATGCTCTTTGTCGCAATGGCACGCAGCATGCTCTTTGTCGCAATGGCACGCAGCATGCTCTTTGTCCCAATGGCACGCAGCATGCTCTTTGTCGCAATGGCACGCAGCATGCTCTTTGTCGCAATGGCACGCAGCATGCTCTTTGTCGCAATGGCACGCAGCATGCCTTTCGCGTTGAACTTATATCTATGATGGCATGGCGCTCATATTTAATAGGGAGAATAACAACTAAAGTTATTTCTCATAAGTGGCGTATGCAAAGTAATTGTGATTTTATAAATAAATTATAATGAAGCTACAAAGTTACTTTCATAATAATGAAAAAGTAATTTTATGTTGACTTATATGTAACATGCAAAAATTTATACACTTTACAAATTCAAATCTATTTTATACATATTTGGTGTATGTTTCATATTTGTATATTTTTAATTTTAGGTGACAATGTATCAATAATAGTTACTGTAAATTGCTTGAATGCCCAGGATATACCAAATGTAACTGCATTGGGTCCTTCTGCTTTAGTAGAACCTTTATCACATAAGATTCATCAATACTATGATCTCTGGGATCCAAATCTCACAGTTGTTGCGAATTTACTCAATATGCTAGGTAATGTATTCAATTTTGAATTTGATGTTGTTTAAAAATAAAAAAAATTGACACATTTTTATTTGAAAAATGAATAAATTTTTAAAACATTGGTATGACAGAAGCAATGTTATACAAGGTGTCACAAAAGAAAGTTTATATTTGTATTCAGAGCGTTATGTGGAGATGTTAGACGACTTCTTGGTGCCTGAACTGCAAAACTTTCCTGGCTATAACCAAAGAACATGGTTCCAGCAGGACGGAGCAACGTCACACACATCCAATACATCTCTGCCACGTGAAATTTTCCCAGGCAAATTGATTTCCAGGAGAGGTGACATAAATTGGCCTCCACGCAGTCCTGATATAACCCCTATGGATTTTTTCCTATGGGGTTATCTTAAATCTAAAGTTTACGCCAATAAACCGACTTCCCTAGCGCATTTGAAAGAAAATATCCGTCACGAAATGGTAGCCATCACTGAATCCACCTGCAATTTTACTGTTCGATTAAATGAGTGCTGCGAATGGGAGGGTCTACATTTGGACAATATTATTTTTAAGAAATAAATTCCCAAATTGTGTACTTTAATAATTAATAAACCTTTTTTTGACACACTTCTTACTTTTTTTTTAATCGATCCACTAAATATAAACTTTATTTTGAGACACCCTGTATTATTTTATACAAGGTTATTGGATTTCACTAATTAGTGCATTAAATCATACATTCATACCTGTATTCACACTCATATCTGCTTCCTCAATTTCGTTATTTAGAGTGAATGTGACGTCACATGCTATGAGGAATCATTGACATTTTGGTATGCGTTTGGTTTTTGTTATATAATTGTTCTTAAACTTCGTAACACTATTTTTCAGCAAGATCAAATAACTGTATTCCTTTTGAATAACAACGGAAATGATATATATCTTTATATAAAGAAATGAATTAACTAAAAATATATGAATATCAAAAAAATGGTTCACCTTCTCAATCTGCTTGCATTGTTTATCTTTTTCTTCAATGTTGTGATTAAGCTAGTGTAGTTATGATTTGAGTATAATTTTTAACAATTTAATAGTACTGTAGGTATGAAAGCTCACACTATTTACTCCCATAATATTTCTCAAGTAACTTATATATATTGTTTATATTATGTACAAGAAGATGTATAAATAAATAAATATATCTGTCACAATAAACACTAGATACATTACTACCTAACGACATTCAAAAACTTGCTTTCGGGTGAAATTATTAAAAGTAATAAATTGGGTTGTATTTTTGTGTTAAATTTTATGTAATCATTATAAATTGCCATACGGATATATATCCATAAAATATATCCATACGGATGAAAAAAAATAACACATATTTGAAAAAAATAGTGGATATCGGAAAAATACAACCCCTATACAAAATTTTCTATCACTTGCCAAGCAACATGATAACAGATGATATAATATTATTTCTATCACTTGCCAAGCAACATGATAACAGATGATATAATATTATTTCTATCACTTGCCAAGCAATATGATAACAGATGATATAATATTATTTCTATCACTTGCCAAGCAATATGATAACAGATGATATAATATTATTTCTATCACTTGCCAAGCAACATGATAACAGATGATATAATATTATTTCTATCACTTGCCAAGCAATATGATAACAGATGATATAATATTATTTTTTGTATTATATTATTATTTATATTTTATTTTCATTTGTATGATTTGAAAAATGTTATTAGCATGTATGCTTTCCTCATGAGGGCTACTGTAAATATGAATTGAAAAAAGATCATGAGGGCTACACATACCTTTAATGTGCCTTGAAGGCCTCACTGCTCCATTTGACTGTGAATCCAAGCTCAAATACAGATTCATCTACAAAATACATATCATATATAAAAAAATAATTACACAATAGTAAAAGTAATTATCTAAGCCCTGATTTATTTGTACAATACTTTATCAAATTTTATGTTTTTTTATTATTTCTTGTAGGTCTTCCTAAGTTTCCCAGTAAACCTATATTAGAAAATCAAATGCTGACTGAAGATTTAGAAATTGAATGTGGTATATGTTTAAGCAGCAGGGATGCTTTAGGTACCTTACCTAGCATTGTATGTGAAAAACCTTCATGTAGAGTAAATTATCACAATCAATGTTTATACCAGGTAGAGAATTTTCCATAACACTATAAAATTGTATTATATTTCAATTAAGTTTGTTAAAATGTTCTTGAAGTGAATAGAATACAACTGAACATCATTTGTAACTGAAGAGTTGGTAGAAGAGCAGGCATTGCACTGGATTAGTAATCCAAATATGGAGAGTTTGAACCCCACTATAGCTGCCTCAACAGGTTTGCCTATAGCACAAGAATTTATGCTTAATTTTGGAGATATATGAACTTTTCACAAGGACATTCATTCTTTTAAAAATATATATATACATAGATATATACCTACTTTATGTAGGTACCAATGTATGTAATCTTTGTAACTAGCGATACAATGTGAAATAGTAATATTTTGGCTAACTAAATATATTTTATTATATTCCGTTTTTATACAATATCAATATAATAATCACACCAATGAAAAATAAATTACAGGATGCAGGCCATATCTATGTAAAACTTATGATGGGTAAAATTGTTGTCATCTAGTTGTAAAATTTGGATGGCGAAGCATCATTGTTCAAGTTATTCCTAATTTTTACTGAACACATTAAAAAATAATTTAGTATATCATTGTGAAATCCATTCTTTGTTTATTTATTTATTTATATACTTTTTATTCCTTTTGTTTTTTTATTATTCTCAATTCTTCTATTTTTTTAACCTGTTTAAATGTTTTCATATATAATTTAATGTTATTTTATTTTTGTATTATTATCTATATGTATCTAAATATATATTTTGTGATCGTCCAAGGCATTGCTGAAAACCAGCTGCACTGTGGGTCTCCACTGGTGTACTGCTGAGCAATAGCCTATTTGTTGTAAAATAGTGCAAAATATGTATGAATAAATAAATAACTTTGTATTTTTCCACAAATATTTTTTATAGTAATGACCGAACGTTTTCGCCAAGGTCACTTGGCATTTTCAAGGTCCAAACGAAACTAAAACAAAAATTAGCAACTTTCAACTTCACTCAGCATTTACAACGTTGTCACATGTGTGGGCGGAGCTTCATTAACTCCACGAAGCTCCGCCCACACATGTGACAACGTTGTAAATGCTGAGTGAAGTTGAAAGTTGCTAATTTTTGTTGTAGTTTTGTTTGGACCTTGAAAATGCCAAGTCACCTTGGCGAAAACGTTCGGTCGTTAATATAAAAAATATTTGTGGAAAAATACAAAGTTATTTATTCATTTAAAATGGATTTCCACTCTGTAAACACGAAAACTCTAGAATCACAAAATATGTATGTTTGTTGTTATATAGTTAGTGGCAAATAACTTAATTGCGAACACATTGGGTGCGCAGAGCGCAAATTTGTGTTTTTTTTTTCTTGGCTGGTGTATGTGCAAACGGCTCCTCTCAACGCCGAAAATACTCAAGTTATTTGCTGGAAAATATACCTATTGGGTGTTAATCAATAAAATTTATTTATATTTTTTTTTCAGTGGTTCACATCATTGACTGGTAATGTGAAGTTATTGAATTCTCTTCACGGAGAATGTCCAAGTTGTTCAACAGTAATATCATGTCCTATTGATACAGTTTTATAAAACATTAAATTTTATAGTTATAATATGATGTACATAATAAATGGTTTTAAACAGAATTTTTTTTTAATAATAATAAGTGATTATGAAACGAAGTTATTATTAAAATAATATGATAGGAAAAATATATTTCTATCACTGGGATATTATAGGTTTGAGTATTGTATTGTACAGTTAAATGTAGTGAATTATAAATATTTAGCACTGTTTCTTAGATAATTAATGATATGGATAATGCATTATCAAATGATAAAGAAAATTTATAAGACAAAGTAATCTTTATAAAAATATATGTATGTATTACGACTTATGATCTTCATCAAAAGAGATACAGGAATAAAATTACAAGTGGGATCTTGAAGGTATGATACTAAGTGGGATAGATAAAATAAAATTATCGCTTTCTTAACCGTGGGGGGCAAGTCTGGTCCACCCTGTGAAATCAAGACCCCCGTGATGACCCATATCATGGATATAATTATTATATGGAGTTCTATAATATCTTTAGATGTCATAGAACTCCATATGATAATTATATCCATGATATGGGTAATCACGATGGTTTTGATTTCACCGGTTGGACCAGACTTGACCCCCGGGAATGCATACCGGGGTAATCAATTTCCCTACACCGCTATATATTGCTCTGTGGAATGAACATGCGCACGTGTATCCTCCCTTCCTTCCATATATTCTCCAACCAATAGTGGATCTACACGTCAGTGTATGATGAACCGTTATTCAGTAAACGTGTGCGATTTTGTGATACCTTTGGGATGATACAAAAGAGAAAGGCAATCGTAGGTTCACAAATCCAGGCCCACGAGCACAGGCGACCAGAGTATCAGCCAGAATAGGCGAACCAGGTGAGCTTGCGACCATGTATGCTGGATTAAGGGGCCCCTTTATGACTCAAGTCACGCTTACCACTCACCCAGCAACCTCCGACTGATACTCCACTCCCCTGTGCAACCAAATTCAATTGGATGCGGATAATTCTGCTTTTACCACCCTATTCCAAAGTTTTTTTATATTTTTTGATCTAGTTGTGAAATTGATTTCTTTCTACTTTTAATTAAATGTAAAATCTTGAAAAATATTAAAATTAAAAGCATAAGTTTAGAATACTTTTGTTTTATAAAAAAGACAATTTGTATGTATTCACAGTACAATTATCATAAGTAAAATAATTTTAAAATAAGAATTCAGGGATTGAATGAAATTGTTTTTCATTTTATTATGATCACATCAATAAAGGGCATTTCACACTACGGAATATATATTACATTCAAAGTAATAAATTGATATCGCTCACCGTAATGGGACTATTCACACTGAATATTTTGTCTCAGTGTGAACAGTCCCATTTAAAAGTACGGTGAGCGATATCAATTTATGACTTTGAATGTAATATACAGACGGTGGCCAAATTAATACAATCAAATGAATTTATAGCAGTTTTTAGACTTCGAATCATTGAAAATTATTATTTTTTTATTTTATTTCGATCTTTCTAGAATATTATGGGAGATTTAATATATTTTTATAAAATAAAATGCATTTACTATGAATATATAATAGTTTATTGATAATAAAATACGTTTTATGGTAAAATGATCAATATTTAGTAAATCCTCCCTTAGCTTTAATTACTGCTGATATTCTTCTGAGCATGCTGGAGATACATTTAATTGAGATATTTTTTAATTCTGGTGTGTTGTGCCATGCCTCAATTATGTTTTCTATTAGTTGTCTTTTGTTGGTGATGACACCTTTTTTTACAATTGCCCTTTTCAGAGCCTCCCAAACGTTTTCAATTGGATTTAGATCCGGTGAATTTCCTGGCCAATCTAATACCTTTATTTTTTCTCCTTCTAGAAATTTAGTAACGGTTTTCGCTTTGTGGCAGGGTGCAGAATCATGCATAAATACATATTTTCCATTTGGAAACCATTCGGCCACTTGAGGCTTTAGTCTCCCTTTTAAAACTTCTATATACTGGTCCTGGCGCATTGTGCCATTCACAATATACAGCCTTCCCATACCCATCCCACTAATCACTGACCAGATCATTATTGACTGAGGGTGCTTCACTCTGTGGACCACACATTCCTCATTATATTTTTCACCTGGCCTTCTTCTCACATATTGAGTTTTGTCCTGCAGTATTTGGATTGAGGATTCATCAGAAAAACAAACCTGAAAGAACACGAGAAGTTTTCACTAGTCAATTTTATTTAATACAGAAAGTTTCATAAAAACTTATTTTACATTCTAATACCTTGCTCCAATCGTCTTCGTTCCAATTTTGGTGTTTTAGTGCCCATTCTAGTCGCTTTTTACGCATTTCAGGTGTTAGTTTTGGCTTTTTCACTGGGCGATAACATTTGAGGTCCATTTCCACCAATCTTCGTCTCAATGTACGATCAGATATATTTACTCCTGTGGTCTGCAAAATAGATTTTATTACTTTTCGAGGCTTCTGTCTATTTTCTAGAGCAACATTTCTGATTTTTCTTTCTGTTCGCGGAGTAGTAATGCGCTTTCGTCCACATTTTCCTATTCGAGATGGTTCAAGGGGTACATTTCCTTTCATTTGCCTACTTATTTTGTGCACAGAATATTGAGAAACATTGGTAAGTGTGGCAATTTCTCGTTGACTGTATTCACAGTGACCAAGAAGGGTTGCAATTTTAGATTTTTTTCTTGGAGTGAGGTCACAAGATCTTCCCATTTCTAAAATAAACCAAAAAATTCTGAAATTCAGCATACATTTAGAAAATAATTTATCAAAATCGTAATAATTTGATAAGTAGTATAATTGTGATAAATATTTAGTAATAAATATTAGGTTTACCTGTTATTTAAAAAAAAATGTAAGAAACACTCAAACACTGTCTCAAATAAACACAAAATCAATGGGCAAAATATTCCATTAACACCCGCACACTCTGTGAAGACCAATACCAGGAAATCGGTCCAATAATATCAGCAGGCCAAGTCAGTAAAAAAGTCGAGATCCGACAACGTATCGCCACTCTTCTCGTCATGTTTACGCCCGTGACGACAATTCGTAGTCACTAAGCGCTGTCGAGTTCGTAAATGCACTTATTAGTATTTGTCGCCGTTAGGCTGGCTTGCGGTACATTTTTGAATTATCATTTATGGCAATACACAATATTTTCCCCATGATTTGAATAAATGTCAAATTTGTTTACATAAATTTGTTAAATAAATATAATATGGTCATATTTTAAGCACGAAAGCAAGTTATAATACGATTAAATTAAGTTTCTTTTTTGTTTATTGAATGTTTTGAGAATAATTTTAAAAATTATTTTTAATTATACTTCGATCAATTTATCAAATGTGATGACAGCAGCGTGTTATATTTTTACTAAAAACTACGCCGAATTTTCTTTTGTTAAGTGTTAAAATACATAAGTGATAAAATAGCTTACAAGAATACTTTCTCAAAACCAAAAATTATTTCAAATCTATACCTACGGAAAACATTTACGGACGCATATTTCCAATAAATATGTAACCCATAGAATTAGTATATTATAATTCTAAAACTTTTGTTACCCGGTAATTAACAATAAAAGAATTACGCGGAATATTTAAGGGGTTTGAAGAATCTCTTAAACGGCGCTGTTTAACCCGTTTATATAATTATTCTCAAAATATATATGAAATTCGGCATTGTTTGCGTAAAAAATGACATTCAATTCAACATGGCGGCGTTAGATCTTGTCACTCGACTCGATGTCGACCCAATCTCGCCGTCAAATAAGAGGGCGAGAACGATTCGACGCGTTATATGCTTAGTGACTACCAAAACTGTCAAAATATCGATTAGTCGATATTTTGACAGTTAATCTCGACATTTATCGGTCGAGATCTACTTACAGACTTAGCCTGCAGAAAGCTTTTGTACGGTTTAAAAGATGTCTCTGTTTAGAAATCAGAAAATTTTGTCATAAGTAAAAAAAAAACATCGATCTTTCAAGTATATTTTAAATTTTTCATGAGCGAATACATTTTATCTACCTTATTTATTAATATAATTGTTATTTCTTATTTTTAGCATATGTCGCGTTTGCTAAAAATATTGAGATGAATTGATTTACTGAAATAACTGAAAATGATGTTGGAAATTTGTTTTATTCTGGCAATAATATATTCTTCACGTGTTGGTGATGTGTTCTGTCATCTGTCATTGTGCGTCATTGTGTTTTCCGTGAAACGCGGTCCAAAACTATTATTTCTTATTTCGCATTTCATATTTAAAAGCTTTGTAAACAACTTAAATATTTTAAAATGCCACGTCGATGTTGTGTCACTTCATGTGGTTCGAAGGAATCAATCAAATCAATACAACGGCAATTTTGTTTTCCGTCAATACGAGATCGTTGTAGATTGATAAAGTGGATTTCCGCGCGTGGAAATATTCATCTTCTCCGCAAAGATTTTAGCAAATTTCATTTAAATAAGACAATATGATACTGTGGTATGATTTGGCATATTATATTATTTTATAAATGTCGAGTAATTCGTTATAATAAATACCATTGTTCGTTACAATTGTCTTTTCTTGTTAACCTAAGAATTTTTGTATGTGAATTTTACTTCCTTCTTGCAGTGTTTCTCATAATGGTTGAATAATATAAGCATATTATACAATTTCAACCATTATAAGAAATAAATGCAGAGGCAATATTCAAATAAATAAATAAAGTCGAATTTAGCCCCCCCCCCCTATAGGCCTAGCCCCGCCTATGCCCCGCCTCTTAATGAGCTTTTGTACGGTTTAACAGATGGCAGTAAGCAGTATTGTTATGTTGCCAACTTCAAGTTGGTTCAGAAGTTGGTACAATTTCAATATACGGTGGCTTGCGTTCTTTAGTTAGTGTGTTCTATGACCAATACTAAACTGGCATCATAGAATAAAGATATATATACTGTAATAGAAAGGAAACTCACATACTCACTATGAAGACAAAGTTTTAACACCATCTGTAGATTGAGGTAGAAAGTTTTTTCTAAATCAATGTAATATGCACCTACCAAAATATTGATAATTTTATGATATTTTTTATTTTGTGAGGGCATTGGAAAGAAAGATATAGGTATTGTTGAAATTATTTATTTTTAATAATTTTTTTTTTTTTCATACAAATTATGTCTGGATATAAAACAAAAAATATTAAATATATTGTGACTAGTTTAATTTCATTACCAATAAGAACTTTTACATACATAGTATTTTTATGATTAGTATTTATTTATTTATTGTTGTTAATACACAAAACATTTTGTCCTTATTTAGGTTAATTATGTAACGCCCTACTAGGCTAAACCTGTTCTGGGGGTGTCACTTTTATAAAATCGGTTAGAAAAATTATTGATACATAGAGGATTCACAATATATAAGGTGCACAGAGGTTAAAAGTTACTTTAAAATAGTTAAAATAAGATAACAATAGATTATAAAGTAAAGTTTGAGATTAATTATTATAAGAAATAAAAAAAAAATAAAAATGTAAAATAAATGAAATACAAGTCAGCTTAAATATAAGAAATGAAACAAAGAAAAAATTAAATACAGGAAATAAAAGTTCAAGTCAGATGGGGTGGACAACCTCCTCAGCATAGAGCCTGCCCGAAGAAATTAGCCATTTTTTTTGTAAGCGCTCGATAAATATTACTAAAAAAATAAGCCCTCGTTCAATG
This sequence comes from Molanna angustata, assembly GCA_963576475.1. Lineage (NCBI taxonomy): Eukaryota > Metazoa > Arthropoda > Insecta > Trichoptera > Molannidae > Molanna > Molanna angustata. The sequence continues at coordinate 19,309,420 of OY754965.1, read as the reverse complement.
ATAAATGAAATCATTATCAACTATACATACAAAAATTAAAAAGCAACATTATAACAATACAAAAATGCATACAGTAGGTATATTATTAATAAAACTATACAGTATCCATTTCAACATTGAACGAGGGTGATTTCTCTCCACTCTCCCGCACAAAAAGTGCTCTCATCAAAATAAATATATAAGTAAGACTACATAGATTTTATACAAGGGGCCTCGATAAATATTACTAAAAAAATAAGCCCTCGTTCAATGGTAAATGAAATCATTATCAACTATACATACAAAAATTAAAATTTAACACTATAACAACACAAAAATGCATACAGTAGGTATATTATTAATAAAACTATAAAGTATCCATTTCAACATTGAACGAGGGTGATTTCTCTCCACTCTCCCGCACAAAAAGTGCTCTCTTCAAAATAAATAAATAAGTAAGACTACATAGATTTTATACAAGGGGCCTCGATAAATATTACTAAAAAAATAAGCCCTCGTTCAATGATAAATGAAATCATTATCAACTATACATACAAAAATTAAAAAGCAACATTATAACAATACAAAAATGCATACAGTAGGTATATTATTAATAAAACTATACAGTATCCATTTCAACATTGAATGAGGGTGATTTCTCTCCACTCTCCCGCACAAAACGTGCTCTCTTCAAAATAAATAAATAAGTAAGACTACATAAATTTTATACAAGGGGCCTCGATAAATATTACTAAAAAAATAAGCCCCCGTTCAATGGTAAATGAAATCATTATCAACTATACATACAAAAATTAAAAATCAACACTATAACAACACAAAAATGCATACAGTAGGTATATTATTAATAAAACTATAAAGTATCCATTTCAACATTGAACGAGGGTGATTTCTCTCCACTCTCCCGCACAAAAAGTGCTCTCTTCAAAATAAATAAATAAGTAAGACTACATAGATTTTATACAAGGGGCCTCGATAAATATTACTAAAAAAATAAGCCCTCGTTCAATGATAAATGAAATCATTATCAACTATACATACAAAAATTAAAAAGCAACATTATAACAATACAAAAATGCATACAGTAGGTATATTATTAATAAAACTATACAGTATCCATTTCAACATTGAACGAGGGTGATTTCTCTCCACTCTCCCGCACAAAACGTGCTCTCTTCAAAATAAATAAATAAGTAAGACTACATAGATTTTATACAAGGGGCCTCGATAAATATTACTAAAAAAATAAGCCCCCGTTCAATGGTAAATGTAATCATTATCAACTATACATACAAAAATTAAAAAGCAACATTATAATAATACAACAATGCATACAGGAGGTATATTATTAATAAGAAAACTATTATGTAATGTATATATGGTAATTCTTCTGCAATCCAAAGTCAAATCCAGACAAGATGAACCACGAGCACCACCTGAAACAATAGAAAATGATAAATTAATATAAGTAAACAAGTTATTTTTTTTAGACGTTTTTGGTAACAAATTGCAGCTTTTACTGACTGGCATCATAGAAAAGAGACTAGCGTCTACACCTAGCTTTTCCCGATTTCTGATTGGTTGGTTGGCGGTAACTTTGAACCGGATGTACCATGTGTAAATGTTAACAGACGAAAAAAATAAAACCAAAAATATTTTGTTTTCTGGGATTTATATATATTTTTTTTTATCGTGAATAAAATAAAATGTAGGTATGCATTAGTAAATAATTATTTTGTATATTTCAATGTATATTTACTATAAGATTCTTAGTAAAACAAGAACTTTACTTTTTAATAATTTAAATTATATTTAAAGAAAGTATTAAGCTATACCTATTATATGTTCATGGTGTCACAATTTAATCGATTGATTTCTTCCAGAATTATGTTAATAAGTTTTAAATCTTGGAAATCTGTATAATATTTATATGTACCTACATTTAAAGAACTTGATTATTTTAAATTTTATCGAACCGTCGAGATGTTTACAATAATTAATTTCTATCATCCGTATTAAAAAAATTACGAAGTGGTCTACAATCATAGACTTTGCAACATATACTTATATAATATAATATGGATGAACTCAGAAAAAATTTTATATATACATATTACACCGCCGTGGCACAGTTGGTAAGCCGTTCGATTTCTGAGCGGGCGTCCTGTTTTCGATTTCCAGCAGAGGAGAAATTTATTTCATTAAAATTTTGCTTCTCTGGGCTGGAAACACTGGTTAGGTGGAAGAAATTGCCATACGGCAATAAACTCGCAACTTGCGCAGGGTGTAAGGAAGTGTACATTATTATTATACATCAACTAAAAGAACCTTCGCAACAAATAATGTTCTGTACATGGATTTATTCAGAATTCGGAGTAGAACATTAAGTGTGTCCGTCCCCCCTTTATAACTTTTGATCCGCTGAATGCACAGAACCCAAAATTCCGGAATGTATAGATAGTTATAGGCCTACAAAACATTTATACTCAGAATTTTCGTTTCTGTCAGGGGTTATCAACTATTTAATTTTTACTTTATTTTTCCATATATCTCAAAAAACATAAAAGCTAGAAGGCTGAAAATTGGTATAAATATAGACAAATACAAAATCTCAAATATGTTTTTTTTAAAGTTCCAGGGTTTTTAAAACATTTTTTATGATAAATTTAAGTATGTGTTTAACTGCCTATATATATTTCCAAAGTTTTTAAAAATACCGAAACACCTCAATTAGATCATTTAATTTTCTATTAAAAATATGAACATTGTAGAAGAACATCTCAAACTTTTATTTACAATTTTTATAAAAATGAAATTTAGTGACGACATTGTTTCATACAATTTGTACGGCAGTACATTATACAATTTCTACGGGTACGCAATAGTTTGATACTTAATCTCTAACATACATCATGTGTATAGGGTCATTACTGCAAATGACATGATTCTGAGTAATTTGAGATTGAATATTGAAACAAAAGCTAAAGTTCCAAATCTCTTTTTGAATATCTATAAAACAACCATATTGAAACAATTGTGTAAGAGACCACTGCTTCCAAGTAGAAGACAGTCCGTTTAGCACTAAAAAGTTATTTTTTTGTCCTACTGCATCCATAGTTCATTTTTGAATAAATTTTAAGATTTGACGCTATAGTCTTAAAGATGCGATTTATGTTAATGTTCCTATGTCCTTTATTTTCTATTATAAAATAATTACCATGTTATCCGGGGCGGAGACAAATCCAACAAATAAGAGATTACAAATGTTCCAGCTGTTCTTGAATTATAAATAGTGTAACTCATCTGACTTTCTTTTATTTATATAGATTTCCTTCCCATTTATTAAAACTTTTTATTGGTTGATACTTTCTTCCTATATTATGAATTATTTGTAAAATATATTATATTGAAACTGTTGGTTTTAATTTTATTTAATAAGTTTAAGTTCCAATTTTAATTATTGTAACGACTTCTCACCTTTATACATTAGAAAAAGTTTCCTATTACAAAGCCTATATTTATATACAGTTAGAATAGAAGTTTCTATAATTCAATTATATGTAAATGAGATGTGTAAAAATGTTAAAAACTAATAATTATACAGAGAAGGAAGAAGTTGCCCAAGGAAAAATCGAACATTATATGAACAATATTCTAGAAGAAGGAAATGTTAGATGAACATGTATGAATGTAGGCGAGGTGAAGAATGTATGCCAGGATAGAAGTGTGATGCTCGGCTCTCCGCCTACTACAAAAGTAATATAGCATGAAGATATGAATCTGTTTTTATTGTTTAAAGAAAAAATGCATTCAATTTTGAATATTAGATAATGATAAATCACTTGAAAAAATGGCAGTGAAAATAAATAAGAGTACTGAGTTGGACGTTTTGTGGATTATTGCTCCCAATGTGAAAAAAACTGAAGACAATACTTAAGATCCATTTGACCACCCACACATGAGTACCGATAAACAATGTTATTTAAATTGATTGTAAAAGTTCCACATCACAAGCAATATTTATACATTTTTTAAGAAAGATGTTGTATGCAGTTAGTGACTCATTGAAGGTCAAAATAAAACATGTTTTGAATTGTGTTTTCAGTCTGGATCTGTGAGACGATTAATATCGTAAGTCTCCAGAATGTGGCAACTTGTTATGTGGTGCGTGTTAAATTAATATTTGTCATAGTACCTGTTAGTTGCCTGAGAAGCAATATTAAATAAATAAATATATTTACTGATTATTCATAACAAAATATATACATAATATTATCAATCATTCTAAACAATACATAATAGGCCCTATTCAGATTCGACTAAAAATTTTATACAGAATTTTAGTATATGAGAAATATCAAAAAGTTGATTGCATTTATACGGGACTCATTACGTCACACCGCGCGGATAAAATCTTTTTATCCACGGTTGGCCGATATTTTAGATGTCTTCGTACTCTGAATTGAATCAGAATTGCACATAATATGTCCTATTCTGATTCGTATAAATTTATCCGTCTGAATTTTAATATATGAGAAATGCCAAAAAGTTGACTGCATTTATATGGGACTCATTACGTCACACTGCACAAATGAAATCCTTTTACACAAGTCGCCCGTTGGTAATAGACCACTTCTTACTCTGAAACGAAACAGAATAGGGCATATTGTAAGAAGTAATAATAATAGGAGAGAATGTATGTAAACAAAAAATTTGTTGAAATAAAAAAAAATGTTGAAATGGTTAATTTATTGAATAAGCTGTTATTTTACATTTACTTATATGAAATGAATGTGGTGGTGTACCACTAGATCGTCTCCCTTTTTGGTCCTTATGTAGATGACATAACCATGATGCTGTTGGTTAAACCTGTGGAAATAATTACAAATAAAAAACTGTGAACCCTGTGCTGGAAGAATGCATGCAAAGAAAAGCATGTTCCTAGATATAACGGGGACGTTCGACAATGCGTGGTGGCCGCTTATTCTGGCCAACCTGAAGCTGCGGGGTTGCCCTCGTTGAGTGAAGGGAGCACCTAGCTGGGCAAGCCTCTAGGCGAGTTAGGGTTGTCGATGAAGTTCGCTACCTAGGTGTCGTCCGAATGTCAAGTCCTCGGCTGAAAAAGTAGCGGCCTTGTTTATGACATTTCGCAGGATCAGCAGGAGTAACTGGGGACTCCATTCGGGTAGGGTGAGGGCTATATACAAGGCTAAGTATATTGCCCAGATCGCATACGCATCTGAAGTTTGGTCCCATCGGCTGAGCGTTGGCTCGGTTGCTCTTGCGATCCTGAGGGGCCAGCATCCTCCCTTGCTTGCTGTTACAGGTACGTATCGCACGGCGGCCAGTGACAGTCTTCCGGTCATCACTGGTGTTCTGCCTGCTGATATTGAGGTGCGGGAGTTTGTCGCACTTAGGAGTATCAGGCTCAATAGACGGGCTGAACATGTAGGAGTGATTGTTTGTATTGTGCCAGGAATTGGTGGTCTGAGTGGGGCCATCAGTAGTCAGAGAAAGGACGATGAAAGTTTGGCAAGAGCGCTGGGATAGAGGAGGAACTGCTAGGGTTACCTATTAGTTTTTCCCTGACCTAAGAAAGAGGATGCGTATGAGATCGCTGGCACTGTGCCACTATGCGTTGCAGCTCGTGTTAGGAGACTATGATAGGAGGTATGTGTGCTTGACCGCCCGGCCAGTTTGGTTTGGCGAAGTGCTGGCGAACCATCACAATGTAGCTCCAGAGACCGGGTTACCCCCGGTCAAAGATCTCGTATAGCGATGTCCTAATCTGGCATGGAATGATGCTTGATGTGCGTGTCTCACGCTGGGAGTGGCTGGGATGACCAGGTTTACCCCTGGTCGAGGATTTCGTACAGCAGTGGGCCTAACCTGGCCTGGAGTGATGCTGTAGCGGGGTGGTCGACGACTCGTTGACAATTCGTGCCGTCCTTTCTCCCTCGTGGAGGTGTCTGGTTGCATGCCCCCGTCTGGGTGGGTCCTCCTTCCTTGCGTTGATGTTAGCTATCGCATCTAGTAATGCGGGTGCGATGGTCTAGAAGCACCTAGAAATTAAGATTAGTTTTAATTAGTAAGGTGTATTAGGTAGGCGTCACCCCCTGGATAGGGGCACTGAGAATCCATAATTTAGCAGGCGGGGTTTGTTGGGAAGAGCACATCCGGCGAACTCAGAGCCCGCGTGCATAAAAAAATATTTGCAACTAAGTGCAGGTAAAGAGGTGCTAACGCGCCTGAGATACCCGTGTAAGCGGTGGATGACTTTCAGTGTCCTTCGTCTTGACAAGAGCTGCATCTAATGTTTACTTCTCCTGAACCTCCTCGGGGATGGTTAGTGTTGAGGAGGTAGATGGACCGGTGGCTCTCCCCATTACGTCTTCCACTTCAGCCGCTAGTGCGACTGGACTAGGACAGTGCTCGATGACGAAATTGTACTCTTGCAAAAACATGGCCCGGTTGTCCGTCACCATAGTTAATCGTCATCCTCCAATGAATGGTCGGTACTTCCATACAACGGTACTTCACCCACACCACTGCGAGGTCCTCTTTTTTGTTCGAATGGCATTTCCTGTCTGCCTCACCGAACTTGCAGCTTGAATATGAGATAATCTCCCGTGACCCGTCCTCGTTCTGGTGAAATAGCAAGTTGCTGCTCCATCTTTACTCACATCAGTTTGCAAGATGAACTCCCTGTTGAAATTGGGCCTGGCGTGTCCACTTGGATGATCTCTTCGGGCTAAGTAGGTCCGTTAATGGGGCCGCTATGGTCGTGATCCTTGGCACGCGTTCCGGCAGCCAATTACATGGCCCAAGAAACGCTGTGAGTTCCTTCCTTGTCCGCAGGGGCGGCATCTCTCTCAAGACTCTCTCATGCACCGGTTGTAGGGTGTTTCTACTGGCCGACACCATGTGGGCCAAATATTCAATGGTTGGAGAGCCGATCTTACATTTTTCTGGTGCGCACTGCAGCCCGAACTCAATCTTTCGAAAATTAACCTATGGTGTTATGGTGGCTCTCCCAATCGACTGAATACACGACAATGTCATCTACATACACCATGACAAACTTCTCGAAGTACCCGGCCAGTACTAGTTGGCTCATCATCCTCTGAAAGTTTCTGCAAATGAGCTGTCAAAGTTGGTATTAAATGCGAAAATTTTAGCAAATTTTATAAATTTGATTTATAATAATTTATAATTCAAATAATAAAGCAACTTGCTCACGCGAGTCGCTATTGTTATTATAAACAACCATAAACCTAACTGAAAATTTATACCCAATGCTGAATAACAAATGGGCGGTGTAGACATTACTGAAAAGACAGTGTCTGTAGTGTAAACGGTCACTGTCCACCTACCATTTTACTTGTTACTTGCCATTTTACTAAACCAATGTTAACAAGACATTATGTATTTTTACTAAAAACATTTTAAATTAACACAACAGGTAAGATTTTGACATACAAGTATGGCTTGTTAAAAAAAATTCAAATATATCACCTTTATCTTTAAGCTCGACAAGACCCTGGTGGCTAAAGAACATCTAATTTTCAAACTTTCAGACACAGCTACCGTCGTGGTGAGTTTATAAGATGGAATTTCTTTGTACAGGTTCTCATAATATGTTGGTTTCTCAACCAATCCTGTTGTTTAACTTGTCATGAACTTTTCCCTTGGAACTCTTCTAGAAATTAAAAAAATAATCACAATATACAAACAGAAGTGTCAAACTAGTGATTTTTACAGCTATCATTCATAGTATATCAGTATTATTGCCTTCACAGACACACAAGTATTTAATTAACTGAAATTATATAAGAATAAGAATAAGTATAACCTAACAAAATTTGACAAGCGACTATTTAAAAAATACCTTCATTTTAACTTTGCCTTCTTCGGATCCTTCCTTCTTATTTTGGGTATATTGTATCTGCTGTACCAAAGACTTTTGTGTGTTTTTTGGGCGGCTAAATGAATAAAACAACATTTGTTAAATCTGACAGTTTAAAGTTATAACTTTTTGCGGCAACGTAAAACAAAACACACCACTGTTAATTATAGAACAACATTTTTACAGGGGGTTATTTAAAACACTGTACAACATAATAGTAAAGTTAAATTACCAAAAATCAATAAGAAAAAACAAATAAACTCACCATGCTGTCTTGATAATGAGATCCAGTCGGAAGCACAGATTATATGGTAGTACAGATCTCTCACTTCATACTTACCGACTGGTCACGCCAACCTACATAAGTACCTCTATTGTCCGCTGAAGGCGACGATATGACGCCGCGCCCCTTGATCTCCTCGCCCCTCGCGGGATTTTTTATAATATAATATTATAAGATATTATCTTTAAATAAGCAATATAATGATAAGTTACTGTGTGTAAAATCAAAATTACACACATTTCTGTGGAATATTTAATAAGGTACTGGAAAATAAAATGCAGTATTTTTTCAATGAATTAATATTTTTATTTTGTCTAACGAAACGAATACAACTTTATGACTTTATTCGTCGATACACATCCAGGAACATTACACTTTTTAACGCGAACCATTGTTAATCTGAAAAATAAAAAGAAGGGCAGTATCACAAAGAACAGTAAATTGAACAACAACAATAAAAACAAATAAAATAAAAGTCATTAAGAACAAAAAGCTAATTTTCAAAATTCTCATAAGATACACATGTAAACAAACACTTGCCTCTTTTAAGAATGGAAAAAACATGGCCGCCGCAAACCGTCGCAATTTTCACGACTGTGGCGCCAATCCTCCCCTGCGTCAAATACAGGCGAAAACCAAACTGTTTTTCTATATGGACCAGTTCATGACCAATTTTAGTATGAAAGTGAACAACCCGTGGTCGGAAGCATAGAAAAGAGAACCATATGGTCGGAAGTCGGACGGAAGTCGGAGAAGCAGTCGGAAGATCGTCCGGATCGTCGTTTTGACAGTACACGCCCCTATCTCGCCCTAGCCAATCAGAGAGGAGCCAATGCAAAAAAGAAAAGCTAGGGCTAGACGCTACTGAAAAGAGAACTTATTACTGGCATCAACTGGCATTATCGTATCTTGTATGTGACAAACTTCATGTTGATGCTTAAAAAGTGTTGCAAGTACGATAACAATAATGAAGGGAGTTGCCACAATTAAAAATATACTGATGTGATTCGATTTTGCTGGATAACAGCTAAAAATACAATTATTTTTGCATTTTTTTCCTTTGATTGTATTAATTTGGCCACCGTCTGTATATTCCGCAGTGAGAAAGCACCTTAATGTAACTGTAATCCATAGGTTCCCAACTTTATTGCGTCAAAGTCAACTTTTTCATTGAATGTTGTATTGCTCAAAATTTTAATGAGTAATCATATATAACTAAAAAAGTGAATACATTATTATTAGAGAGAGAACTGGGTAATGACGCGACCTCTCCTGTTCGCGTTTTCTTTTTTTTTGAAATCGGCGCAAAAACAAAAATAAAAAATAGACAAGTGTCAAAAGAGAAAAATATATTATTCTTGCAATAAAATTCTGACAGCAACAAAAAACTAGTGGGTCGTGGCTAACTCCTTGACGCGACCTCTCCGCGTTATTTTTTATTCGAATTCGACGCCAAATCTGCAGACCACAAACTAATATTAAAGAAAAATAAAATGTGAAAAAAATATATATGTTTTTGACAATAATACATAGCCTAAAATATGTGACATTACAAGTGACAGATGACAGTCGAAATTAGACACGCCGCACGCGTCGTGTCAACACGGACCACGCTCACCGAACGGCCGAGGGATGGATGTCCGCATCCCTCGTGGCCAGAGCAGCTGCAAACCGCACCAAAGGGTGCCGAAATGGATCAGCGCACCACCATTCGGCGAGAGAGCCGCTTTCCTGGACCGAAGCGGGTGCTGAGTTTGGAAAGTGCTCCAAACGCTGTAGCAACGGCCTGCATCTCCTTGAGACTCGCCCCGCCGGCACCCGCCGGTGTCTGGGACCCGAGGTTGCTTTCGCCGATAGCCTTGCCCCTTCGTCCATCGACGACGGTCCATTCCGGCATTGACGGTGCATCAGCACGCTCATGGCCGTGGAGAAAAGATTACGTGTGCCCCAAAAACCAACTATGTATGTGACAATTTTATTTCCCTGGTGACAATAATTCGGCTGTGTTTGTTTTTAATTTATTTATTTTATTGAATTTATTTAAATTTGTGACGTCCAATATTGACTCTATTTATCTTAATTTGTGACGTCCTAATTTATTGCAAATTCTAATAATTTATTTTGTCGGACATTTTTTTATCATTTTATGTTGTGACATGACCGTGCTGTCTAACGTTTGTGCGCTTGACATTTATATATCGTCAGACCACGGCTTCAGTTATTGTCTAGTTCTTATTCATCTCGTTCAGCGAGTTTATTTGTGGAATGTCTAATTTCATTATTGACACTGAGAAAAGTGAGCTCATCCTTCAAGCCTCTTGGGAGGAGGGTATCGTCCTCACTAACTAATGGGGGAAAAATAAAAATCTAATGGGGGTCTAAGCGAGTATTATATATACAAATTTACTAAATTTGACCTTATGCGTTTGAATGCGTACCTTAGTCTATAATCGATAAAGTAAAATAAACACGCCGTACAAAGCACACACACAGAGATACATTGTAATGAAACTTTCAGAATACAATCTTAGCATTGTACTAGTTCAGGGGTGGCGAACCTTTTTGGGTCCGCGTGCCAAAAATCCTCAAATATTATTTCTCGATTGTCTGGCGTGCCTAAGCAGTAAAAAAAACAAACAAAATAGAAAAAATAAAAAATGAGTTTTTTCTGAATTTTATTAACAAGCTTAAAAATTACAATAGATTTTCTTAAAAATAAAATCGTTATCACTAAAAGTAGGTACACATTAGTTATTTATCAATGAGATTTTTGCTGTTGTACATTCGATGACAATTTCTTAATATCTGGTTCATATTTCGTCACTTTTAGTAATACACACAACCAACTGGATTCATCAGTCATTCTATTCCTTGTATTACATTTTGTGAAATTCATTTCTGAAAATAATGACTCACAAGCATAATATGTAGATGAGAAAATTGATAATATTGCTCTCTCTAGTTTTTTTTAAATCGCTAAAGACTTCTTTAATGGCGTTCCAAGTTCTCATTATTTCTTCTTCTGCATTTTTATTAATTATGTTCGTTAATCGATCACTTTCAATTATTTCCTTCGCGTGCCATTCAAATTATCAAACGTGCCACGTCGGGCACGCGTGCCCTAGGTTCGCCACCCCTGTACTAGTTGATAACAGAATTGCGAAATCATAACTGCCCACTTTATCCCCTTGGGTTAGTGAGGAGTAAAAAAGTGTTACAATTTTGACAGTCGGAAATATACACGCGTCGTGTCGACACCGACTGCGCTAACCAAACGGACGAGATATGGATGTCCGCATTCCTCGTGGCCAGGACAGCTTCAAACATGATATGGCTCGCTTCACATCAACAGCCATCCATTTGACACCTGGAGTGCCGAAATGGATCGGCTCAACACCATTCGGCGAGAGAGCCCAAAACGTCTAAAATTGACATTATTATAATCTTTGTGACGTCTAGTTTAATTTTTTTGAAAATTACTTATGTTACCCTCCTCCCAAGAGGCTTTGAGGTAGAGCTCACTTTTCTTTCAACGTCTGTTATGGAATTAGATATTCCACACATTACCTCGCTGGACGAGATGCATAAAAAAAGTAAACGATAATTGAAGCCGTGGTCTGACGATACACAAATGTCAAGTGTCAGCGCACAAACGTCAGACGGCACGGTCATGTCACAAGATAAAATGATAAAATTTGAAATAAAATAAATAATTAAAATTGGTAATAAATTAGGACGTCACAAATCAAAATTAAATAGAGTCAATATTGGACGTCACACGTTAAAATGGATTCAATAAAATAAATAACTTAAAATCACACAGCCGAAATATTGTCACATAAAATAAAAGAATGTCACAAGTATTGTTTTGGGGCACACATAATTTTCTCTTCTCGGCCATGGGCGTGCTGATGCACCACCAATGCCGGAATGGATCGTCGTCGATGGGCGAAGGGGCAAGGCTATCGGCGACAGCAACCTCGGGTCCCAGACACCGGCAGATGCCGGTTGGGTGACTGGCGGGAGCGACAGCGGCGGCGCGAGTCTCAAGGAGACGCAGGCCGTCGCTCCAGGGTCCAGCGCGACCCAACAGCGTTTGGAACACTTTCCAAACTCAGCACCCGCTTCGGTCCAGGAAAGTGGCTCTCTCGCCGAATGGTGGTGCGTCGATCCATCTCGGCACTCCAGGTGTCACATCCATGGCTGCCGGTGTGGAGCGAGCCTAACCGACACCCTCTGGTGCGGTTTGCAGCTGCTCTGGCCTCAGTGAGCGCGGTCCGTGCAGACACGACGCGTGTCTAATTTCGACTGTCAAAAATTTTCATCTGTCACTTGTATTGTCACATTTCAGGTTATGTCTTATTGTCAAATATTTTTTCTTACACTTTATTTTTTCACAAATGTTTGTTTGTGGTCTGATTTAGCGCCGATTTCAAAATAGAAAATAACGCGAACAGGAGAGGTCGCGTCACTTACTTTTGCAATTTTACTATGTGACACTGTTCAAATCTGGTGTGACATTTCATTCTAGTCTTAACTTTGCTAAATTCAGCCGGACCGTGATTTGTGGTGAAAGTTTTATGTGAATATTTTATGTGGACATTTTACAAACATAAAGTACCTATTTAGAGATTTAAAAATGAGCTCGTCCTCTACGCTTGTTCAGGGGAGGGTATCACTCTTAGATACTACACATAAATTATAGATTTACACTTGCTTGCTTTGTCTTACATTATCTGCACTTGTTTCAATCTCGCCATGAACTACGCACGGCTTATGCACTTATGCTTTGACATCGTCCGTTGCCTAAGGGGGCAGCGACTAGTCTTCAACGCCCCCCTAAATCTCTTCAGCGCCCCCCCGGCGGACGATACCGTCCCCATTGGGAACCACTGCGATAAACGATAAAATAAAAGTTGGCAGGTACCATAAAATCACAGCTGATATTTTTTTCATATATCCACACATAAATCTGTGAAAGTCGCTAATACATTTATTTATGCATAGTATGATGATATTTTTACGATTTTGTCTTGTAATGTTTTTCTAATAATATGTAAGTAAATAAATTAGATTTTGTGTGTAAAATAAACTTATTGAGATACTTAGGTAATTTAATTGAATTAAATTTTGGCATTCGGTGTTGAAAATTGTGCTGAGTAACAAGCCTCAAGGTGCTCCAATTATTTTTCATTATTATATTTAATACAATAATATTGGGAAATACACAAATGTGTATTGATCAATAAATCTAATCATCCAGCTTTTTATATTATAAAAGTATACAGGAATTCTCTGATTAGTTAATCGATCTATATTCTTTTTTTATATTCACTTGTTCCAGGTTTCTGTCAACTTGCCAAATGTCATCGCTTTGTTTTGAACAGTATTAAAGATCAACGTCATATCATTATTTGCTCAATATCGCATTTGATTACAGACAAAACTTTCGGAAGATTATTTAGGCTGTTAAATTGGCTGTAAACTATTGGATTCCTTCATCAATTAAACTTCAATATATGATAGGTTAGGATGTCACTTAAACCGAGAAACGTCGATTTTCAAGAAACGTGGCAGGGTTTGAAAGAAACTGTAAGTATTTATTGCAATATTACATAGTGTTTTGTGCAAATATAACCGTAAGTTCAAATCATTCATTTGCTTATGTCAATGCATTTAGAAGTGAATGCATAGTTTTATATAGTATCATACCTTCATGGTTTTATACCTATTATGATTATACATTGTAAATTATTTTTGAATAATGCGTTGTTGAAACATGAGTCCTCAACATTTAAACATTATTTATAAAATAGTGTCCAATATGGTGTATTGATTATTATTTTTAATGGTCTTTTTATGAACTTAATCAAATTGAAACAAAAAAACGTTTTGTGCATACAGTTGATTCAACCAACAAAGCAAAAAACCCAAATTTTTCTTCAACGCACCTTCATAATTTTTCTAGATGTGTGTCGATAATTAAGTATAGAAATATTATTGTTATTTCAGGTACACGGTGTTGTTACTTTAGGTAACGTGGGTCGTTCTGCTTGGAACAGCAGATTTTCTGACGTTTATTCCTTATGTGTGGCTCACCCGGAACCATTGGCTGAGCGACTTTATTCTGAGACACGTTTGTATTTGGAGGGACATGTGGCAGGATTACTTGAACAGGTATCACAGGGAGATGGCGAAGATGATTCTGTTGTTGCTCCAGGAGAGGGACTCTTGCAGAGGTTATCTATGATTCATCTACCTTATCTTCATACTTTATTTTATTATTCTAAAGTGCACTTTACACGGACACAATTTTCAACGCGGCCCGGTTTCCAACGCTTAAAACAGTATCCAAAATACAGGTTACTCCAAACATCGCTTTACACGCAACGCTTAAAACAACATCCAAAATAGAGGTTACTCTGAGCATCGCTTTAGAGTACTTTACACAGTTTACACAATTATATGTGCAAATTTTTAATATAATATAAATAAATGTACATCGAAAAATTATAAAATAAATGTTTAATTTAATATAAATGTATATCGAAAGTTTCGACACTTTCCAAATAAACAAAATACATCGCGAGCGAATGTCACACGTAAAAGTCAACGCAAACGGCAGCCATGTTGACTCGTCGGTAACGATGACAGCGAATAATTTTACAGATTTCTGTTTTACCAAAAAGGATGAAAATTGTGTTGAAAATAGAACGTTCTATTTTTTTGCCCATCGCGTTGAAAATCCCGTTGGAAACAGCGTCCGTGTAAAGTAGACTTAAGGATAGCACACAGTACATGCATACAAAATAATGAAAAAAAAAATAATAAAAAATACTGAAATGACATGCATCTCTAATATCAAAACAATATAATATGGTTGTGTGATTAAAGAGTCGGAGTGCATATGTGAGAGAGAGAAACTATTTGTGTAGGTACTTAATTTAATAAACAATTATGTTTATCAAATAAAAGTAATAACAGGCAAGATCTTAAGATTTTGTCATATGGGGGAGACAAAGAAGAAAGCATTGGACTGACCATGTGGAAATAATGGACTTCCAAAGACCACACTTAGCTCTACATGGAAAACCAGAGGGAAGAAGGATGCCTGCAAGACTCCCCAAAAGATAGAAAGCAGCTGGGAGTTCACATCACAAGAGGCATCAAAACTGCAAAAACAGGCCCCAGTAGTTTTCAACAAGTATACGAAAAAAAAATGCAATAATGTTTTAATCATTAATTGAACAAATGCATTTGTGTTATATAGCAAATGAAATGTATGGAGGCTGGCTTTGAACCTTACTCAATCCCAATTTCAAATTTACGCTTAGAACCTATCTTTATAATGGAGAATTAGTTTGCAGATATAGGTTCTAAGCCTAATAGTAATTGGAATATACATTTACGATGGACAATTTGATGGCAGGTAGGTAGGTTCTAAGTGTAGATTGAGATAGATATTGGAATTGAGTATCAAGAGATTGGATGGTTGCAGGTTCTTATAATCGCTTATGTTAGATGTATTAAGGGAAAAAAAGATACAAATGAAACATAAAAGAGCAAATATACTTATCTCATTTACTTTAACCCTTAAATGCATCTTGTTGTCATTTGACAACACGATCCAAACTATAATATTGCCGGCAAACAATTTTACATTGTGTATAGTTTTGAACTTTTATAGATAAAAGAATATTTCTTCCTTACTATGCTTGTGAAATCATTTGCATTTACCTTTTTATAAGAAAATTATCGACAGTTGAAGTTTTGATTTCTCTAGTTTTGATTTCTTATACATTGGTTGAATTTGAAAACTAGTTTTTGTTGTATTTTTCAAAACATCTTACTGTTAGAAAAATATTTATCAATAAAACACAGATATGTTTGTTCGATTATGATCTTTTTTTAAATATTTTATGTTTATTTATTATTTTATACTTACTTTTATAAATGTTGTCAATTGACAACAGTATGCATTAAGTCATTACCAATATGTAATACAAGGACCATATACTTACCGTTTTGAAAAAATAAGGGAATGTCTACATTTTAATTAAAATTCCACATTGTTGCCAAGGACTCATTCAGATAATGATAGTTTACACAAAATTATGCCATTATACGATCAGCATAATGAAAAGTTTTTTTAAAATTCCTTTGAACAAAGACTAAAATTTAAAAAATCAAAATTATCAAAAGTCAAATATTAAACAGAAGAAGGGGAAGGGGAAGATTGAGGGTCGTAGAGGGGTCGGAAGAAGGCAGCTTTCCTGATAAGAACTGTGGAGGAGCTGTTTCACACTGCACAGGACAGGGAAGCTTTTTCTATGGTGGACGTCAACGTCGGGGAGACCTGATATGACACAAGAAGAAGAAGAAGAAACAATATTTAACTGGTTGATTTTACAACAGTACTTACTGGCATCAGCGCTATGTGAATATGGGGCAGTTCAAAATGAAAATAAGCGTGATAGACCTAGTTCCCATTCAACAGAGAATGTAGAAATGAGAAAGAAAGCGAGAAGATCAGTATTTTCACCATGCGATGTAATAAAAGATGGTATAAGGCACTGGCCAGCCTGGAATGAAAACGAAAATAGATAAAAAAATTCCAGGATACAAATGATTTCCTAAAGTATGAGTGAAAAATGCTCAGAAAACTCTCTTGGAAAATTTTTTCTTATGTTTTAGTAAGGACAAAAATTGTTGAAAACTTTTGAATACAAAATGGTACATATATACCATCATGCCATATCCCTTACGGGGTAGGCGGAGAGAACCGAGCGCCATACTCCTCTATTTTTGCACACATTCCTAGCTTGCTTTACATCCATGCATCGTCTCATACATGCTCAACCACCTCAAGGAATTCACTTTCATTTTACTTATAATACTCTTATTCACCTTGCATTCCCTCCTTATGTCCTCATTTTTTATTCTATCATATATCGTTCTATTACATACATACATAAAAAAATGAGCGAGTATTTATATTTCTATTTATGTATCACATAATAAATTCGTAACATAAAAAATAATAATTTTTAACCCAAAATCTAAGAGGAGATAACATCAAACAAATTGACCTATTTTGAGCTATTACTGCATGGTGTTGTCAATTGACAACATCTGTATTTTTTCCAAAACAGGACATAAAATGAAAAAAATAAATTTTTTAATATTTTTCCCGGATTCAGGAGTGAATAAATACTTTATATGATTTTTTTCAAGAAAAAATAAAAAATCATGCATTTAAGGGTTAAATTAGTGTCCGACCGAATCTTCGGCTACGACCACCTTTAGCCAAAATTATGCCGAAATTTTAGCCAAAGTCAAAGCTATTATTGTATTAGCTGCTAAAAACAGTAAAACGGAGTCTTATGTTAGATGTATTAAGGGAAAAAAAGATACAAATGTAACATAAAAGGGTGAATATACTTATCTCATTTACTTTAAGTTAGTGTCCAACCGAATCTTCAACTACGACCACTTTTAGCCAAAATTATGTCGAAATTTTAGCCAAAGTCGAATCTATTATTATATTAGCTGCTAAAAACAGTAAAATGGAGTAGATTGTACAAACTTGAGCGAATTTAGTAAAGTTGAAATATTTTTTTTTAATTTAAAGAATGAATATGTCTTTGTAACATCTACATATACATAGTACCTACATGTAACAAGTACTACGTCTACTATCGGTCTACGTGGCTCAGTTGGTTAGATATGTAACTCATGAGTCAAGGGTCCCGAGTTCGATTCCTGGTGGGGACGCAGTTTTTAATTGTCTTTTCAGTCTGGATATGTGAGACAATTAATATCGTAAGTCTCCAGAATGTGGCAACTTGGTTTTGGGTGCGTGTTAAATTAATATTTGACATAGTACCTTTTAGTTGCCCAATAAGGAAAATAAAATTAAAAAAATACATCCTCATATATTACCTAAACTAATCATAAATGATTGAGCTTTAAGTGAACAAAATCAGTCGTGGCAGGATTCAAATTTGCGACCATTCGATTACTAACACTAACTTTCTCGATTACTCGCACTAACTGCTCTGCCACTACCCATCTAAATTGTTTAAACGTTTTTATATCTGGTTAAAGTGTTAATGCCACAACCTTTGGCTTGTGGCCAGGGCCGAACATTCAGCTTTGGATAAAATCTGACCTTTGGTCGGATACCACTTTGTCTATTATTTTTCAGTCTAAAGTGAATAGAAAATATCAATTTCTTTAAAATTGGCATTGTATTATTGGCGTATGTCCAAAACTCTGAATGTATAAAGTAATTTTTAATAGTTGGTCTTGTTCACAAATTCCTTTATTTACTTACCTAATTGAATAATTTGTTACAGATACTATGAAGCATGGAAGCAATACAGTAAAGGAGTAGAGTACTTAAATAGCCTTTATCTTTATCTCAATCAACAACATATTAAAAAGCAAAAAGTAAGACACAGCTTTAAAATTTATTTCAAAGTACAAAAAACAAAATGGCATTTCAATACCTTATTTTGATTGAATTTTATTAGTGATGCTGTGCTTACATTGCAGGTGTCAGAGGCTGAAATAATATATGGAAATGTGAGCGGTGTATCTTTGGATCGGTTGGAAGTTGGAGAACTAGGTCTTCTATCGTGGGAGCGTGGTCTTGTTAGACCACTTCGGCAGCGTCTGGTTCGTCGCCTCCTGCGTGGTTTGCAAGCAGCGCGTGAAGGAAAACCACATATTCCGCAAGTCATACGTGCTGTCATTCATTCATTTGTCGAGGTAATGTGGTTATTATATGTATCTACTTTTAATGTTTTTTTAGATATTTATGTAATGTACTGGATTCAGTATTATCATTTCTTAGTATAGATTTCAGCAAATATCGGGGAAGGTGTGCGCACCTACCAACTAAGTAATATTCAAAATTTATATTCTGCGCGGCGCCATTTATTATTCACATTCCTTGTCGGTTTCTCTAATGATGTTTGGAAAAATATAAATAGTTGTACAAAACTTACACTCTTAACTAATTTTAACCTTCTGTTGAAAATCATTTATTAATAATGGGCTTTAAATAAGTTTTGTATTTGTAGATTGAAGTGCTTTATTTGCTATCAATTTCTCAAAGAAATTTGTATTGCAGGTTCAGGCATATAGGAAAAAACAACCTCTGGCTTTATATGTTGAATTGGCTGAAGAACCACTTTTAGAAGCTACCGGAGAACATTGTCGGCGTTTAGCTGCAGATCTACTGCAAAGGTGTGATGTATCTCAGTACATGACAGAAGTCCTAAAAGGTATCAACTTATTAATGGTACCATATACTGGAAATATACATATTGCTGATAAGATATATTCTAAGAAAAGTTTTTGAAATTTGCAGGACTAGATCAAGAAATGGCTCGAGGCGTTCAATTTTTACATGGATCTTCAATTCGAAAGTTGAGAAGTGTTTATGAAAAGCATATGGTGAGTCTTTTTTGTTTAGTTTTTGCTCTTTTGATTTTAATTATAAGCATTTAACTACAAAAAGCTTCCATTATATTTAAAAATATATATATTTTACAAATACAGTTACACTTTACAGTATTTGGATGTTTTTAAAATACAATGTGTTTTAGCTTTTTTGTATTTGTTAGTTGTTTACTTATTTGTATAATGGAGTTAGACAAGGGTGCGTGCTATCTCCATGGCTCTTTAACTTGTACATTGATTTCTGCATAAGAGCCCTTAAGGATGAAAGCAAGGGTCTGAAATTGAGTACCGTAATGGTGCGAGATTTGATGTATGCAGACGATAAAGTTCTATTAGCAGAAAGTATGGAAGAGTTACAGTATCTTGTAAGTATGGTATATCAAGGATGTATAGAGAATGGACTTAGGATGAATGCCAGCAAATCAAAGACAGTGGTCTTTGAAAAGAGTGAAAGCAGAACAGCGTGTAAAATAAGAGTAGAGAACGAATGGCTCGAGCAAGTCGACGAATATGTATACTTGGGAAGCATATTTCAACGGAACGGACGACTCGATAAAGAGATTGAAAGAAGAGTTATGGCAGGAAACAGAGTGAATGGAGCACTAAGGCCAATTATGAATGATCGCAATATATCAAAGGATGCCAAAGTTGCCATTCATAACGCCATCGTAGTGCCAACCTTGACGTATGCAAGTGAAACCTGGACATGGCAGAAGACGCATGAAAGTAAAATAAATGCAGTTGAAATGAGATCGTTAAGAAGGATTTGTAATAGAACGATGTATGACCGGGTAAGAAATGAGGACATAAGGAAAGAATGTAAGATGAAGAAAGATGTCATTACTGGAATGAAAGTGAACACATTGAGATGGTTTGGTCACATGGGGAGAATGAATGAGGAGCGCCTGACGAAGAAAATATACGGAAGCGGAAAGGAATGGAATGAGAGGTCGGGGACGCCCAAGAAAGGGATGGCACGACCATGTGAACGAAATTTTGAAAGACGGAAATGTTAGAAGTGTGAGCAATAGACGAACATGTATGAGACGATGCATGAATGTGGACGAGGCGAGGGATGCGTGCCAGGATAGAAAAATGTGGCGTTCGGTTCTCTCTGCCTACCCCGCAAGGGACATGGCGTGATGGTATGTATGTATGTATTTGTTAGTTTCAGTTTTCAAAAATGACCCAAATAATGCAAATTTCCTGAGTGTGAAACAAGTCTTGTGTACAACTGAATATTTTATGTAACTACTATTATTTTAAAATTATATGCGCAGTATTTTTTAAAAAATATTATGCCTTTTTTATATTTCGTACCTACTAATTGATGTCATTATTGCTTTGAAATGATTTTAGGTAGCAGAACATCTAAACTTCTTACATGCAGAGTGTCAAGCTATGGTAGTTGGAGAACATGAAACAGATTTAAGGAATGTGTATACTCTTCTCCGTAGTATTCCAAATGCAATGAAACCACTCTTGGATATTACTCTTAATCATATTAAGGTATGACATTAGACAAATTAACTACACATTGAATATATTAAATAAATTATTCAATATTTAGTATAGTTGTCACTAAAAAACTTGAAATTTTTCGACCTGGAGGGGGGCAATTGTTGTGATAAAACCAACCAAGCAAAAAACCCATAATTGTCGACTGCTTACCCACATATTTTTTTCTGGATGTTAAGCATATGTTTATTACAATAAATAATTATTTTTTTAGAATCAAGGATTGCAGGCATTGACTGAGCTAAAAGGGGAGAATGCTCATAACCAATTTGTGGAACAGATGTTAGCCATTCATCTTAAATACAGACAACTCTTTTCACAAGTATGTTGTACTTTTATTACATATTGTTTTTTTATTAATTTCTGATATATTTTTCTATTTAGACAACTTTTGTTTATTTTTTTAGGTTTTTGATAGTGACCAAGCATTCCTTGGGGCATTAGACAAAGCTTGTAGTGCTGTGATCAATGCACGTCAAAATGATCAACCTTGCAAGAGTCCAGAATTATTAGCAAGGTAATTTAAATTTATTTTGTTAAAGTTAATATAAATTACTTATTAGATTTAATTATAAAAAAACTAAACAGCTATTAATTTTTATTTATTTGTTTGGTATATTTTCAGATATTGTGATGGACTTTTAAAGAAAAGTTCTCGAGGGGTTTCAGAAACAGAAGCAGAAGAGAGATTGGCTTCTTCTATTGTAATATTCAGATATATAGATGATAAGGATGTCTTCCAGAAGTTTTACGCTAGACTTATGGCTAAGAGACTTATCCATCAGCAAAGTTATAGTATGGAACAAGAGGAGGCCATGATCAATAGACTGAAACAGGTATTACTTGTTTTTGTTTTTTCTTTTGTATTGTCTATTAATTATACAGTTTTTTTTTAAATATAACAATGTAAATGTTTATTTTTGTTGCAAGGCATGTGGCTATGAATTCACCAACAAATTGCTGAGAATGTATACAGATATCAACATCTCTGGTGATCTGAATGCCAAGTTTTCAGACTTTCTCAAAGGCGAAGGAGCAGATCCTGGAATGGGATTCAGTATACACGTATGTATTGCATAATATTGCATTGATTATCATATTTTTAGCGGTTAATTCTGAATAAGTCAATACCTCAATATATTATGTATACCGATATAAGACGGTTTTAATTAAAAATTGGTGATTGTATTTATCAAGTAGTAAAGTAATTATTACAAAGGTGATCTATAACTGGTTAGTTTTAATTACTTAAGGTTTCAAAATGACTGTTCAGGTCCTCCAGGCTGGTGCTTGGCCTTTGAGTGCAATGCAAGGTGGAGGTGTAGTTGCCTTACCTCCGCAGCTAGAGAGGCCCATTCAACTATTTGAGAGGTTCTACCATAACTCTTATAGTGGCAGAAAACTGACATGGTTACATCATCTTTGTATGGGTTAGTGTATAACTTATATTTCAAATTTATTATCATCATCTATTTTAATCACACATTTTTATTATAATATATTAGATGTAGTACTCCGTGCAAAAAGTGAGTCATGAAATATCGCGCGTTTGACGTTTTGATGTGCATCATATTTCTGTTTTCCTTACATTTCAACACATCCTAGATAATTGGTCTCTAAACCTTAAAAATTAAAATGTTTTTTAGACAAATAAATCCGAAAACAATTCACATTAGTCGTTATTCTCTATAGAAAAACGATGTGGTCTGGAACCAAAATGTCGAAAATCCCCCGGAAAAATGATTCACTTCGATTCATTCAAAATTTGCTAACTACGACATCTAGGCAGTATATTATAGTAAAAATCTATGGTTTTAATCTAATATATAAAAATCTCGTGTCACAGTGTTTGTTATCGAACTCCTCCGAAACGGCTGGACCGATTTTTAAGATTTTTTTTTGTGTATAATTGGTAGGTCTGAGAATAGGTTGTAGGCTATTTTTTATACCCCTAGGTGATAAGGGTGGCCCTCCCCAGATTTTTTTTTTTTAGTTTTTTGACAAAAATTTTTTTTCTATTTTTTTTATGAATTGGCATTAAAAAATACATTCAACCCTAAATTTACATCCTTTTACCACTAACCCTTATTTTTTAATAGCGATATTACTATTTTTACTTTTATCCACAGATACTCAATAGAGTTATATATAAATAATAATAATAATAATAATAATTAAGCCTTTTATTATTCCATTTCATTTACAATATTTTTTTGTAAGCATAATATATAAGTATTTTATTTAATTAGTAGTTAGTTAAATTAATGTATAATATTTAAACTTATTTCTACTTTCTTTTTTTTTATGTATATATGTATGTTTTTCATGAAATGGATCCCTCTTGGGTATAGGCCTCCTCCAATAGTTTCCATATAGTTCTATCTTTGCCCTTTTTTCCAGTCCATTCCCCCCATTGTTATTATATCATCGATCCACCTTTTGTACGGCCTGCCAACATTCCTTTTTCCTTTGGGTCCCGTCCATATCGTGGTTAGTAAAGTCCATCTATCATCTGTGAAATGCGATAAGTGTCCAGCCCATTGCCACTTTAATTTTAAAGCTTGTTTTAGCGCATCTGTTAATTTTGTCTTTTTCCTAATAGTTTCACTATTAATCTTATGTATTTTCCGCAATTTTAACATGCTTCTTTCCATTGCTCTTTGACATGATCTGATTGCTGTTTTTGTCTTGTTTGTAAAAGTCCAAGTTTGGCATGCATATAACAAACTGGGATTAATACAGGTCTCCATTACTATTTTTTTCATTTCGGAATTGAAGTCTCCTTTTACTTGCTTGGTTTAATTCATTCAGCATAGTTTCTAATGCTCTTGGGTTTTCGTTGACAATATATATGACAATATCATCCGCAAATCTGAGATGGCTCAAAAATTTGTCTTTAATGTTAATGCCCTTATTCTTCCAGTTTAGGCCTTTAAAAATTTCCTCTAGCACGGCGATAAATAATTTAGGAGATAAAGGGTCGCCCTGTCTAACACCTCTTTCTATTTTTATATCGTCTCCTCTTTTTTCAAGTTTAACGTTACTTATACTGTTCTTGTAAATATTTTCAATTATGTTTATGTATTTATTGTTGATATTGAGTGCATTTAATGATTTCCATATTGCTTTGTGGCTTATACTATCGAATGCTTTGCTGTAGTCAATAAACGCTATGTATAATATTTTATTAAACTCTTTATATTTTTCAATTATTTGTTCTAAGGAATGTATATGGTCTGTTGTCGAAAAGCCTGAACGAAAACCAGCTTGTTCTATCGGTTGTCTACTATCAATTGTATGCGAAATTCTACTTAATAATATGGATGAAAAAAGTTTGTAAGTACTTGCCATCAGGCTAATAGGTCTATAATTCTTTATATCAAGAGGGTTACCTTTTTTGTATAGCAGTATGATGTCTGAATTGTACCATTGCATAGGAATAATCTCGGTGTCAATTATCATGTTGAATAATCTGGTCAAGTAAGTTGTAAGAATAGGAGCTCCTAATTTTATAGCCTCGTTAGTAATGCCATCCGGTCCTGGGCTTTTTTCAGACTTAAGTTGCTTTATATGTGTCTTTACTTCTGCTTCGTCTATTTGTTTAACACTGACTGTATTACTTGATTCTGTGTTAATTTCATCTTCTATGTCTTTGTCATTGGTTTTGTATAGATCTCTGTAGAATGATGTTGCATGTGCTATGATATCATTTCTAGATTTTGTTTCTTCTAATCCTTTCTCAAGTTTCTGTATCCATGTTTTATGGGTAGATAATTCCTTATTGGCCCTTTTGGTACTTCTATGTCTAATTAAATTTTTCTCTATTATTATTTTTCTGTGTTTTATATAGTCCTGTTTTATTGCTTTATGCGTTTCTTTAAACATATTGCTGAGTTCCTTCATTCTTAGGTTTGATTCTTATTAGTTCTGATCTTCTTTTGATTAGAGTTTTTGTTTGTTCGCTTAGTATTTTGTTTCCTTTGCTTTTATTTAATCAGTGATTAATCAATTGCCATCTTGTAACGCAATAGAGTTACAAGATGGCAATTGATTAATCACTGTCGTACGATAATTTTTTATTTATTTATATAACACTTTTTTGAACATACAAAAAATTACATAGTACAAATGGCAGACTTATTGCCTGGAGGCAATTTCTTCCAGTCAACCATCTGATTTCAAAAGTACATAACATAGTTTCGGCTTATACATAATAACACAACCAGTATAAGAAATTACACAAATTCAGAAAGGAGGCGTTGAACCTGACATTGACAAACTATTCGGCGGCTCTCTGTTACTCCTTTCAGGTGATTTTAGACAAACAATTCCCGTCATTCTACGTTCAACATACGCTGATGAGATCAATGCTTGCTTGAAATCATCGTTACTGTGGCGTAATGTTGAAAAAGTAGGTACAGCTAAAAGTAAACATGCGCGTTCAAATGCTTCAAAATCCATCCGCTGATACATTCTCAAAACAATTGTTAGATATAATGATTACCACAGAAGTGGTAATTGAATTAAAATGCGTTCGATTTCCAATTAGATTGGTATTCGCAATGACAATCAATAAGTCACAAGGCCAAACGATGTATGTTTATGGCTTAGATTTGGGCACACCATGCTTTTCACACGGACAATTATACGTGGCATGGGCAAACCATTCAGTTTGTTTGTGTTGGCTAAAGACGGACTGACAAAAAACATTGTACACTGCTCTTCGAGATTGATATTGTTTTTTTTTTAGTTTCCATAATTTTAGATAGTAAATATGTATCGGTATTTTTTAATTTGCATTAAATTTTTTAGAGATCAAACTTTAAATATGTGAGTTAAGTTAATGAAGTAGGTAGGTACATTGAATTAAGAAATTGAATGGTTGGTGTTCTATTTTATTTTTATTATATGTAGCTTCTCGGGCAACTAACTGGTGCTATGTCAAATAATTATTTAACACGCACCCAATAACATTGTCTCACAGATCTAGACTAAAAACACAATTTTCAAACTGTGTCTCCACCGGGAATCGAACTCGGGACCTTTGGATCAGTAGTTAGATACCCAACCCACTGAGCCACGAAGGCCGTTTTGTTATTTTTATAGGCCGTCATCGTCCACAGCGCTCCATTTCTCTTTCACTCAGACCTCATCCCCACATACTTACAATAAGTTAGTTTTTTTTATTTAACTACCAAATTATTCACAAGAAATAATATATATGGCAAAACAACGTTTGCCAGGTCAGCTAGTAATATATATTATTCATATGAATATATGTGTTAAGAAGCCCATTCACAATCGTGTCATTCGGCGTCGCTCCATATGGACCGGCTCCATTTGGAGCATTGTAAAATTTTCATCACACTCACGGATGCGCTATCGAGCCATCAAAATTAGTATACATAAGCGGTCGGCGCTTTCGCATTAATAATTTCTATTTTTTTTTAATTTTTCAAAATAAGTCTTGTACCAATTTAACATAGAGACTTCACGTTGCTCGGGTTGGTTGGAAGCAATTGCCTTATGGCAATAAGCCTGCCTTTGTACACATGTACATAAATTATAAAATAAATAAATAAAAATGAGTTATAATTCTGATGATGAGTTTTATACAACTGCTATAGCGGTTTGTTTATATATAAAAAGAAAAAAACAAAGAGAAAATGTTGTATTTTCGCATTCACAAGAGTGTCAAACAATGAGATGGTGCAATGTACCGCTGATTTTTACACTCACGAGCATGCCGTACCGACAGATGCGCCGCGCCATTTGTCGTGGCACTATGGAGTTTCGATTGTTTGGAATTCCATTTTGGTGTGTCAGGCCAATTGGGCTGCGCGGTTTTTGACATTCTCGAGGGCATTTTGGAGTGATAGCAAGCCATTTAGAAGGATGACGTGAATGGGGGCCCTTAACCTATTTAATTCTGAAATATAATATTTGTATTATTTATTTTAATTTTGGAATACAGTTAATTACAATACATGTAAACAAAATATCAACAATATTAATTGAAGGAATTTGAAAAATAAACAGAAAAAACAATAAAACGATGTCCTCATGCACATACATACAAAAGAAATAAAAAAAAAACATATAGATAGGTACATATACAGGTATAGTATGGAACAGGTATTGGTACTAAAAGGGTTAAAAGTGTCGGAAACAAAGTGGCTACTTGAAGTAGGTAGACTTCAAAATTAAATAAATGTTTCAGCAATAATAATTTAACTAATAATAAATGAAATAATCACCATTTTTTTCACTCATGCTAAGTTATACTTGAAAACATATTTAATTTGTGTAAATACGTATTTCTGACGTAAACAAATATTTTCTCACGATAAAGTACATTTTTTGACAAATTGTTTGTCGAAACCATTAAGATGATAATTGTCCTAAAATGAAAAATAAAACAGTAAAAAGTTGAGACTTCAACATGCAGAATATTTAACTTTTAATATTTTCTAGATTATGATTGGTGCTGGAACAAAAAAATAAATAACCTCAAACATATAAATACATATGGTGGGTAATTTAACTGAGCATTCTTTTTCAGGTGAATTGAAACTGTGTTACCTGAAACGACCATATTATGTGACAATGCAGACAGCACAGATGTCGATGGTGTTGGAATTCGAAAGAGCAGATAGTCACAGTGTGCAGGAGTTAATTAGAGCTACCAGACTCCCAGCAGATGCTCTTGCGAGACATCTTGCAGCACTTACCGAAGCCAAACTACTTAATTCACAAGGCGACATGAACGGTAATTTTATTTTTGATTTACTCTCTTTATCAGATGTTAAATATCATGTTTTTTTTCCAATTTATAATGATTAGCAACCTTGCGCCCTGCACAAGGGCGAGTTTATTGCCATTTGGCAATTTCTTTGAACCAACCAATGTTTCTAGCCCATAGAAGCAGTATTTGTATGAGAAATGAATTTAAGTAAATTTCTCCTCTACTGGGGATCGAACCCAGGAGACCCGTACAGTAGCCAAACGGCTTACCAATGATCAGATTGGGTTTATAAAAGTTTTGTTATTAAAATATTCATTGTTATGTGTAATACCAAATCAAGGATCAATTTTAAAGATCAATTCTTAATTTTCTCATAAAACTCATAATTTCTATTTCTAAAAATATATGAACCCCGGAATGGTAAAAAAAAATATAAAATAAAAAATAAATAAAATATTTCTTGTTAAAAATGCATAGTATATAAGGAAAAAATAAGTACCCAGATGTGTAAATATTTATCTTTTCTTACATCATATTAAAAATATATTGCACACCGGCAGGCTTATTGCCATTAGGCAATTTCTTCCAACCAACATACATAAAACCACATTATCCAAACTAATCACTCATTCAATAACCACGAACTAAAACTATTACACGAAACACAACATAAAGGACACCGACTTAACAACTACGAAACGCTCGAAATACATAAACACATAAATTACGGCTTAAAACTTATAAATAACTTCTCCAATACTTAATATATTCCCCATCAAAAACAAAAAGCATTACACAATACTCCCCTCCCCCCACTAACCCAACCAACCCTCAACCGCCACATCCCTCGCTTCACAGACAGATACACACAAATTCAACATGTTAGTCTAGACACGCCGGTCGATGGAAGGACAGCGCTTCCGAAACATGTCGCGAAGTGACTCAAAAAACAAGTGGTTTATAGCGAATTTATGATTCAAATATGGTATATAAAACCAATTTACTACACAACAAGGAAACAATTGGAATTTATATAATTGATGTGATTTCAAAAAAGAAACAGAAACTTTGATACCCTCAATGTTTTCCATAAACTGTTGATAGTATGTCATGTTCATAATTTATTTGTAAAAAAGTTTTTCTTATGTAGTGAGGTGCATCCCTGATTTTGTCTTTTTGCATTATTTATTTCACAATTGTCAATCTTTCCAATTAAATGCTCCTGCGATGTATATAATGTGATACGGGTTTCTAAAATGATTGATATATCGGTAACATGCGTATATTTGTTGTACAGATCCCGATACTGTAATCAGTTTGAATATGGAATTCACATCAAAGAGGACTAAGTTACGAGTGGTGGGAGGTGGTGGTCCGGGGGGGGCGGCTGCTAGAGAACAAGCCGAAGCTGATAGGACGGCTGCATCTGTGGATGAAGATCGTAAAATGTACCTTCAAGCAGCTATAGTCAGAATAATGAAAGCCAGAAAGGTAAGTTAATTTTATTTTAAATGGTTAAAATTTAAAATGTTAAATTTCACTAGAAAAAGAAATTGGCTACTATTTTTCACAAATATTTTTTTAAGAAAAAAACAAAATAGAATATAAAATAACATGTTATGATCCAATATACAGTTGATAACGGCATCCTCAAAATAAAGTAATCTTCATTGTGATATTTTTGAATTGTCATTTTTAAGTTTCTTTTTGAGGTTGATTATATAAACTGTAAAATTAATGTCTTTACTACACATATGTACATAGTGTGTTGGAATTTGCTTCCCCTATATTCTCCAGTTTTCACAATACATAGCAACCGTATCGAAAGTATTCAACGGAAGTTTACAAAATACTTTAATTATCGATCGCGAACATATCCCCCTAACTACGCTAAGTCACTACACCTGTTTAATATAAAAATTTTAGAGAACAAAAGAATTATCTCCAATATGTTGTTGCTTCATAATATATTACACAATAAAATATGCTCACCTTACATTCTTTCATTGATCGCCTTACGTGTTCCATCGCGAACCACCCGCTTAACAAACACATTTCATATTAAAAAATTAACGCAACATACGTAAAACATACAATAAAACATTTAATGATACTGACGTGTTTCATATGAAATACAAACCATATATTAATAAAATCAAACAGATCCTAAGTGTAGGTCATGATAATATAACTGAATATTAACTTCACCGTAATTCAGGTTGTTTTTTTCATATTGTTTATACATGACGAAATTCCTTGCGTAAGTTTTGAAAGATTGTGCATCTTTTTTATTCTTTCATTTATTTTGCTTATTCAATTTATTATGATTTGTTTTCTGTATTATAATTGTATTTATTTCATCTAGCGTACTTTATTGTTTATTTAATTTGTTGTTATTTCCTCTATCAATTTAGTTTTGTTTATTTAATTTGTTTATACTTTTTGTACCAAGCATTAAATATGTAATATTTCACGTGGAAATTCGTAATTGGAATACATTTATATATAAAGGATTGTGTGCACAATGTTATGTAATATATTCTGTGAATTTATCAACAAATAAAAATAAAATATATTGTGGTCAATTATTTGTTGACTGAATCTTGCCAAAGATGTAATTATAATTTGGACTTGGTCTTGCAACTCAGCATGCATATTATTGAGCTGCCAACCAATAAGTGTATTATTTGTTTTAATATTAAATTGGTATAGTATGACATATAAATATGTGTTGTTTTTTGTTGTAGGTTTTACGGCATAATGATTTGATTCAAGAAGTGTTTGCCCAAGCTCGAGCAGCATTTGCTCCCAATATTGCTATGATTAAAAAATGCATTGAATCTCTAATAGACAAACAGTACATTGAAAGAACGCCCGGTGTCTCCGATGAATATAGTTATGTGGCATAAACATTTTTGTTGATTTATTAATTATAAATTTACATCGGAGGTGCCTTTCTCATAACATTTCATAGCAATGATAAACATCAAATTAAATTGGAATTGGCAATTATTTAATATTGTTTGACAAATAAATAGCTTGTTGACAAGCTAATTTAATTTGTCAAACATTGCTGGTCTTATTTACTATTTGCAATTTGTGTTCCAAGTTGATACTTACCAGTTTTTTGTATGACCGAAACTGACTAAGCATTGGATTAAACTGGTATTTTAAATAGTAAGTAAGGCCCTGCATGTTTTAGTGCTTCCAATGATTTGATCAAAGTATTTGTTGTTTTGGCAGTTACATGTGTATTTAATATAATTACAACATCAAAAAATTGGCTTGAATAACAATAATATTTCACAGATTTCTTTAGAAAATTACTCCACCATTTAATATGTATAATTTTTTTTAAAACTATGTTATGATATTGTGATACAAGAAGTATCACACATTTCATGTTTGTACTTACTTTGTTTAAGGAGAATTAAAAGGCTTTGTAGTTGTCTGATGTGTTTCATATATTAATAATAATTTATAACTCCATTTTCGTGAATATCTCACCACAAGGGCGCTGTATATGTATCTTATTGTAACTTTTATTAAATGAACTACATATTATTAACGATTTTCTACATTGAAGCTTTTCTGAATTGGAATATATTTTACATAATATATTCTAAATCTACATTCTTAATTTTTTTCACATTATATGATATAGACCAATAAATTACTAGGCAATTCCTGGGCTGTAGATAACACGGCATGACGGCAGTAGTAAGTTGATTGAGGCTGATACTATAATATTTTAATATATTTCTTTGAAAACACTAGTTGTTAAATATAAAATGCCTTGTTTAAATAAATTTTACACTTTCTAATGTTGCTAACAAAATAGTACAATGTTAATTTAGAGCATTATTTATTTAAAAAAAAAAAATTTTACACCTACCTACTATTCATTAAGTAATATAATTTAGGTTATACAAATATAAAACTAACATTTTATGATTGCATATACACACATTGGATTTTTATCCCTGTTGGGAGTTTTTTTGTCAAATTAATATATGTATCTCAATGCAGATGAATTTGTAATATTATAGAATAACTGGGAATTCAAGGAACCTACATATTTGAACCTACATATTCCCGGTTTTCCTATAATATTGTAAATTCATCTCTATTAATATATTGATTTGTCAAAAAAATATATAATATAATTTACCAAATCCTTTCTAGTCACATCAAACATAAACCTGGTTTAATTTTATTGTTTGATCAATTTTCAAAAACTTTTTGTGTGAATTTGTATCATTAAATGTTCACTTGTGAAAATATCAGACAGCTATAAAATGTAATAAGACGAGTGATATGTTATATGTGATACAGTAAGTTTAAACTGTATACATTTGAATAAGATTTCAATAAAGGACAACTTGGTGTAAAAATATGGACTTTTTAAAAGTTGTAGTGTATCTACGGAGAATGCATAGATACACTACAATAAATTTAGTGTCACCGTTTTACAAAATATTTTATGATTGACCTGTTTCTCCTGCAACTTATACAATTCATGTTTTTTTTAAATAATATATATATAAAAACTGATATTTAAATAAGTTTACTGTAATATTATAAGAAAATAATTTTTAACAACTGTTTCATCAAACTGATATTTATATATATTAGACCCAACTGTTGGAAGTTTTAATTGTCATCTGTAAAGTTTTGTTTAAATGTTATATATCAGAATTATACAGTGCACAGTATATCTTTTTTATTCACATTTAAGGTAACTCTTTTACTTGATTTTCAATCACAGCAATTTGTACAAGTTACTATTTATTATATTATTTATGTTTTTTAAGTATGTATTTACTATTGGATATTTCAATATTATCATTGTTTTAATGAAAATGATTTTGTTCTCTTAATTATTTTTTGAATATTATTACTTTTGATTTTTTTTAATAATACATAATGATTACCTTTCTGTACTATAAACTATTCTAAAAAATATTTTCAGTAAATGAAAAATTTGTTTTAATTTTCCTTGTATAATTTATCTATTCCTTATTTCCTAATTTATCATATTAGTCGTTAGTATATTTCATCTACAGTTCATTAATATCATATAGTAGACATTTTTATTGTAATTATCTATTTTGATTACGTTAACACATCATCATGACAGACAATTGGCAAAATGAATAAATAAATCTTGTTAAGAGATAGCTGTCACTTAAGATAGATTGAGAACTGCATATATATTGCATAATAAATGTAAGGAGAATTTAGTATTAATATTTATGGTTTTTGTTCATTTATTTTATTACATAGCAGAAAAGCTAGCTAACAAAGGTATTGCCAGAATATCAAATTCGTATGAAACAACACAGAATCAATCCATTTTAAATTTTATTTATTATAGCTTAGTAATTCAGTGGTTGCGTGTTTGAATCTTGCCACAAACAATTTCATTCACCTATAGAACAAGCATTTATGCTTAATTTAGGATGTAAATGTACTTGTTACAAGGACATATTCATTCTTAAAAAAAATTTTATGAATCTGACAGTTTTTAATGTGTATATGTAAAAATATTATTTTCTAAACAAATTTGTTTATTCAAGTACAATCCAATGTTTATTACAAATTGGGTGATCAATAATCAACTAGAAGGCACTGTCTCAGTTATAATCTATAATTTTATATGGTCTTAGTAAAAAAATTAGATTGTCAATTTGTCCCAAAATTGTAATTAATTGTCTCTAGCACAAACAATATAATGATTACTTACCGTTGCAATATGATGTATCTTGATAATATGGGCTAAAATGTTAATTAGAGATATTGCAATTTTAACGAGTGTTTTGTACTGTACATAATTAATGTAAATATAAAAATATGATTAACATTACACCTGTTTTAATTCTATGTATTTATTTCTACAAATTACCTCAAAATGAAGTACATTGAGGTATAAAAGGATTTATATTCCTGCTAAATCAAATGCATTAATCAATTTTTATGTATTAAAATTTAATAATTTATGTCTCAGAAATAAAATTGCTTTACTGCTCAAAATCTACAATATAATAAATTGAATCTCTTGATTTTATTTCAAAAGGTTGCGTTTTTTAGTGAATACTTAAATATTGAATTTAAAATTTTATTCCTGGGGCACTATTATGTAAAATTTGTGTAAAACTATTTCTTTATTAACTAAGTTACATAATATACAAAAATATATATATATATATATATATATATATATATATATATATATATATATATATATATATATATATATATATATATATATATATATATATATATATATATATATATATATATATATATATATATATATATATATATATATATATATATATATATATATATATATATATATATATATATATATATATATATATATATATATATATATATATATATATATATATATATATATATATATATTGTTTGGGATGTAAGATTATTTTTATCAGTGGTTTGGAAACTATTTTTTTATTTAATATTATTTGATAAAATAATAGTGAAGTGATACTCCTATGTGGTTTAACACATTCTGTATTAATCTACATATACTAGTTGCATGTAACACATGAGATCCAACTGTCGATGGCGATAGTGTGTATAGTTGAAGAATACGTACCAAACTATTAACCCATAAATCCAAATTATTGAATATTATTAAAACATGTAGGTGTGTATGTCAGGATAGGATAGTATGGAGGTCAGTCCTTTTTTCCTACCCGGAATATGTAAACAGCTTGTATGGAGATTATGTATCAAACTATTGAGAGTCCCTGTAGATATTGTTGTCTGGTCATTATCTACAAGAGATAATGGTCAATTTTTGGCGTTCTAGCTTATGTGGTTTTTGAGATATATATTGAAATAATAAGTAAAAAGGAAAAATTAAGTAAAAATTCAAAAGTTCATAGCCCCTGACTGAAACAAAAATTCAAAATTCTGAGTATACAAGTTTTGTAGGCCTATAACTATATATATATATATTCTGAAATTTTAGCCTATGTGCATTGAGCGAATCAAAAGTTGCAAGGGGGGGATGGACACACACACACACACACTGACACTTTAAATGTTCTACTCCGAATTCTGAGCTAATTCATGTACAGAACATATATCAAATATTTTTTAATTGCATATACGCGTACAATATCAATACCAGAACATATATGTTGTGAAGCCTCTAAGTTGGTGTTTTTTGACCTCAATGTTGAAAAACCATGAAAACTATAGACCTGGGCATACAAATCTTGTGTATCTTGGCTTGATACTTTATCGATATGTTATCGAACAAATCGACAGTTGGATAATTTGTATTTAGATTTTTCTTGTTATTAATCCTGTTTTCTTTACTTGTGCTTTGAAAATATTGTATAAATATTCATTATGATGTTAAATTTTAATACAGCTTACTTTATATTTGTAAGTATTGTAAAAATATTGCAATATGCATAATAAATTTATGGATTTTGAAGAAATATTGTATTTTAATTTTTTAATCTTTCTAACCTATCCTTTTGTTATAAAAAGTATATAAAATATACATGTACCTTAATCTGACTATTATGTTTTATTCTAAGTGTTATTTGTAATATAAGGGTATATATTGTTTGAAAATCTGAGGCTTGAGCTCTTAGGCCCGATTCGTTTATGGATTCCATATGGATTGATTTTTTAAATTTCCGATTGTTTCATTTGAGTCAGCCATAGCGTAAAAGACATTTCATGGATCACCTTTGGTATTTAGAGAGAATCGAGCTACAGTTAATTTCTAACTTCAATAATGTAATTTTTTTTATCACAAATGTTACATTTAAATTTTATTTATTAAGAAATCTTTTGCAAAGATATTGAAGATTATAATTTTTCATTTCAGTTCAATGTAATGCATATTGTATTGAGGCCTCATGAATATGACATTATTGATTGTTCCAAAATAATGTTAACTTACTAGGGATTAAAAATATTTGTAATTTCAAAAACATTTATCTTATATGAAAACATTTTTTTTATTTACACAAATGAAAGTAGAATTCAGTCATGTTTTGACCCACTATTTGGTAAATTTTAAAATTAAATATTTCAATATATGTACACAATAACATTATTACTTAGTGCATTTAGAAAAACAAGTGGTTTGTAACCAATACCAAATATTCCACTTATAAATAGAATGTGTATGTCTATGTGTGATATGTACCTATTATAATCATGAAAGTTTAATATTACAAATAATAGTGGTAATATAACAAGTAAGAGTGTAATCTCTTTTATGATTATGTACTACAGAGTAAAAAAATGTGTATTCACTATTTAATTTAAATTAAACAAAAATTAAATTTATAGGACGACTATGGCATTATCTGTAAATAACAAGTGTTGAATATTAAAACTATATGAAATATGATAAAAGTATGAATTTTGAACAAAATTTTCATGAATATGCATATCAACAAATAACTTAAGTAATCAGAAGAGGACATAAGTATTTGGCATGGTTTATGTTATATTACTACTCTATTAGTAGAGTACCTATTTATTTTCTAGACTACTTCAAAATTAATTTAAGTAATTTTGAAGTAAAAGCATGACTTATTTAATTTTAACATTTATGAACATAATAATATGTGTCTGTTCATAGTTAATAATGTAATGAATATATTAATATAAAACGAATAACGGATTATAAAATATTTAGCAGCTTACTCTAAGAAAAAAAAATGAGATTCATCAAAACCCTCATGCTTACATAACTTACTCATATCATAGTTTTGACCAAATAATAAGTTTTACAATTACAAATTAGTATCACCGCATTATATTTACAAATTCGTCAAACACTCATCAAAGTTTTTGTTTTTTATCTGAAACTTGCGAGACAGATTTGTTAAATGTTTGTCATTGGGTTTGCCACGCCGCTGTTACTGATGTCAGAGAAGCTCTGGGTCTTTGTGTGACTGTCACGTGAGCATCTAATCCGTCCGATACTCGGGAGAGTCTTCTGGCCCACGAGCCTGCTGCTCCTGTTTCAACATAACATATATGGTGTGAATGAACGATAGAAAGAATATTTCAAAGAGCTATATGATAATGATGTGATTAATAAGTGGTCAGAGAGTATGACAAGTAAGCAAAGATGAAAATTATAAAATTACCCAAGACAAAAGTGTTTGAAGCAGTGAAATACGGAAAAGCTGCAGTGTATGATAGTGTATCAGTTAAAATTATGAAGTATTACGGCCAACAGACATTGAAGTGGTGACTCTATATTTTCAACAAATGTTGGGAAGCAGGATACACTCCTTCAGACTGGAGAAATGCAGTCATGTTCCCCTTGTATAAAGACAAAGAATAGAAGCTCGATTGAAAAAACTATAAACCCATAAGCTTGCTAAGCTCAGTTGGTAAGATGTATGCAAGGATTCTGGATCAAAGAGTTCAAAAGGCTACAGAGAGCAAGATATAGGATTCCCAAGGAGCGTTTATAGGCGGCAGAAGATGTATAGACCAAATTTTTCTCTGTGTATGGTCACGGAAAAGGTTCTGGATAGAACCAGAAACTTTTGAATGGAAGTTTTTTTTTGAATGAAACTTTTTTTTTGTATGGAAGAGTTACAGTTATCTTGTAAGTGTGTTATATGAAGAACGGACTGATGATGAATGCCAGCAAATCAAAAGCAATGGTGTTTGGAACAGCATATCAAATAAAAATAGAGAATGAATGGCTCGAGCCGATAAATATCTAGGAATCATGTTTCTATACGAAATGAACAGCCTGAACAGGTTATTGAAACTGGAGTTATGGCAGGAAACAGAGTAAATGGAGCACATAACGTAATCGTAGAGCCATTTTTTTATAATTTTTTATTGATTTCTTTGGCAGTGATTTTCCTGAGCGAAACATATTTGTGTATTGATGAGGCCGAAAAAGGTTCGGCCAGGTCTTATTTATGCTTGTTTTAGTGTTTTTATTTGTTAACAGCATTTAGTTGGGTGCATTTCTTCATCGTGTGACATGTCATATTGATAAAAACTGTATTTTAGGACACATTTTTTGGCAAAAATCAATTAGTTACACATCGAGATGGTTAGGCCACTTGGGAAGAATGCCTGACAGTGAAAATATGCATATAGCTGACAGGAATGGAATATAAGATCGGGAGCGCCCAAGAAAAGAATGGCACAACCATGTGAATGATATTCTGAAAGACGGAAATTTAAGAAGCCTGAACAGTAGACGAACATGCTGCATGAGATAAAGCATGAATGTTGATGAGGCAATGAATGTGTGTTAAGATAAAAAAATGTGGCATACTGCTCTCTCTGCCTACCTCTTGAGGGACATGGCATGATATTATGTATGTATGTATCTTAATATGCATTTGATAGAATAGAACAATTGTGTGACAAAATACTAACACACCCTGCCAAAATCAGAGGATGTCTAGATACTCCCTAAAATGTGGAAAGACTGCTGAGAGTCCACGTAAATCAATCAGTCAAAGAATAAGAATTTTGTTGCTTTATCTTAATCAAACAAAGAAAATATTTACCAGCTGCTGCTGCTGCTGGTGGCTGTCGAATTTGATTTATGATCCTTTCATAGTCTACATCTTTATCTTTGTTTAGTCCATGTTCGTACTTTGCCTCCTTTGCGAGCAAGGCTTCTCTTTGCCTTTGCGTTTTCAGTTCAACGGGTATATTTGGTATAGCATAACGCATCATGCCTGTTAGTCCAAATACTATGTGCTGAAATAATTATTTTTCAAAAATAAAAATTAGGGAAACAAATTAACTTTTTTTAACAGTAGATTTATATTTAAATAATATATTTGGGAACATAGTTTGAGATTATATAATATTATGTAATTCTGTTTTAGACAACTCTGCACTATTTTTTTTTTGTTTATTTTGTTGTCAAAAATTATAAGTGAAACAATTGACTGTGGTTTTACAAATATTTTTAAATAGGCCTGGATTCCCCATAGTTTCAAATGGTGCAGCTTCTTAATCTTAAAAAATTGCTTCCGTCAATAAATTTATTTACGACCTCAGACAAATATGTAATTTATTATGACAAATTTCAAAGAGAATTTGTGATCTATGATTTAAATTTAGTACCCAATACTGTTGGCCTTAATTTTAAATAACGATATTTTACAATTGACTGATAATTTTTTATAAACTAATGATATCTTTAGATTTTATGATTATAGATGAATCAGTTACCTCAAACACAACAACAAATGCAAGTCTGGCAGCAAATACATGCCAATAATGGGATGAAAAGCCATATGGTTCAGATGGATGATTTGGAGGATTGCGGTATCCTCGATATTGACATTCGGGAGGATCATTCTCTCCTTCCAATCCCCATTCTGAACGGTAGTCTGATGTATTGAACACTGAAATTGAAAGTATAACGTTTTATGATTTCACTCCTCGGATATTATATAGCATCACTTTAAAAATCATTTTCGTAATAAGTACAAAACATTATTATAATGAAATTACATGATAAAGAGTGTCTTATATATCCTTCTAATGTAGGTCGTCCTTCTACTGAATATCCTACTCTATATACCATCCTGGGAATCCAATCACTGGTATAAGCAATCACAAAGGCCTGAAATAAGAAAAGTTTTGAAATGAAAATTTAAAATTTATCTTATTATTTCATAAAATTCATTTTTTAGATATTAACAAAATAATGATAAGTAATTGAAATGAACTGTGCAAGGTATATTAGGTGCATTACAAAAAAAGTAATTACATTTGATACCACTGCTATGTATGTTAGTCCTCTAAGAATTCCATACCTATAATAAAATTTGTATTATGAAATAGGTACTGCCTCCCTGACCAGCCAGCTGGTTAAAAAATATTTGACCAGCACCAATTTAGTTATTTTATTTTAATATTATAGTTACTTTTTTTAATATATAATGCAACTGGCTCACGCCAGTCGCAATTATAACTACAAACAATCCTGACCAACCTATTTTTACTAAAATTTTGTAGGTTAGGTTTAAAACATCGGTGTACATTCTAGGCTATCGTGGCTGGTCAGGGAGGCAGTCCCTATGAAATATTGCACTATTGTTCCTGCCTATTTGTGATTCTTTTGTTTTTGCATAAGTATTTTGTTTTAGATAGTGCATATTATTCATTCCTAGTTGCATGAAACACATGAGATCCAACTGTCGATGGCTATAGTTGTATAATTGAAGAATACGTACCAAACTTTAAACACTTAAACACAAATTAATAAATATTTTAAGATATTTTGTTTTCTGTACAAAACTAGTAGGTATTAGTGATGTAACGAATATTCGTATTCGCATTCGCGAATACTCGCTGATTTCAAAGTATTCGCATTCGTATTCGCAGAAAATATGCGAATGTTTTGCGAATATTATTTTAGTAAAAGTTGATCTCTTTAGAGGAAAAAATACATAAAATCTTTAAAAAACTAGACAATTCAATAATTTTCTTTTATTTAGTTGGCCAGCCTTAATTTACAATGTATTAATAATTACAGAACTTTGTAACAAAATTAACATACAAAAATAATATCTTCTTTTTTCTTCTCTTTGATTAAAATTAAAAGCCAGTGACTCTTTTAAAGATGTGCACTTTTTTACATTTTCCATACTTGTAGATGGTTGAGGTTCTTCGTTATGTACTTTTTTACGTTTACCGAGAGGCTCCTGAACTGAATTCATGTAGAACTCCATATTAAGAATATATATTTATATTCTTTGTACATATCAAGAATATTTTTTATAACATGATCTTTAACGTAAGCGTGATTTGAAAAAAAAGTTTTATATCATGGATCCAATAAAGTTGCTGATGTGAATCATTTTCCAAATAAGAAATTTTTTTTATGTATACCAGTTCATGTTTTAAAACACATATATTTTTGCCAATTTCTCGATCTGTTTCCTCTAGACTGTCAATTATTTTTTTCAAAGAGGATATTAATGGAATCACAGACGAAATCGAAACATTAGCACTACTGAGCTCCCTTGTCATCTCCTCGATTGGTTTTAATAAATTAATCAGTTTTTGTATAACAACCCAATCATGAGATTATAAAGAAATTAGGTATAGTAAAATAAAACTCTCGAATATATTTTATCACACGAAAATGTTGTAAAATATTGAAGTGTTTTGAGGTTACACGCAAGACAAAGATGTTGTATCAATCTACCAAATCCTAAATTTTCGAAAAATTGAAAGTCACGACCTCCGTGTCGCCCGCGTGTCCCACGAAACTTACGCGCAGGCCAACCGGCTACAGCCAGCACCGACAGGCTCGTGCATCATGCATGTCAATATTCGCATTCGTATTCGCATTCGCGAATGTCGGAAACAAATATTCGTATTCGCATTCGCATTCGCGAATATCCAAAATCGCACATTCGTTACATCACTAGTAGGTATGTATGTCAGGATAGGAGAGTATGGAGGTCAGTCTTTTTTCCTACCCATAATATGAAAACAGCATGATGGTATGTATGTATGTTTGGAGAATAAGTAGGTATCAAACTATTGAGTGAGATATTGTGTAGTGTATACTGCCTTACAAATTGTATGAAACAATGTCGTCAATAAATTCAATTTTTATAAAAATTGTTATAAAAAGTTTGCAATGTTCATATTTTTTATAGAAAATTGGTTGGGTGTTTGGGCTTTTTCGATATTTTTAAAAATTTTGGAAATTTAGGCAGTTAAACACATAAATTTAACATAATTTTTTTTTCTTTATAAAAAATGAAAAACTCTGGAATTAAAAAAAAAACAAATTTGAGATTTTGTATTTGTTTATATTTATACCAATTTTCAGTGTTCATGCTTTTATGGTTTTTGAGATATATGGAAAAATAAAGTAAAAAAATAGTTGATAACCCCTGAATGTAACAAAAATTCAAAATTCTTAGTGTAAAAGTTTTGTGGGCCTATAACTATCTATATATATTCTGAATTTTTGGGCTCTGTGAATTGAGCGGATCAAAAGTTATAAGAGGGGGGGGGGACAGACACACTAAATGTTCTACTCCAAATTCTGAGTAAATTCAAATACAGAACATATATGCTGCGAAGCCTCAAAGTTGGTGTTTTTTGACTTCAAAGTTGAAAAAATCTTGAAAAATAATACAAATTGACCTGGAATGACTACTTGACCTGGAATACAAATTTCGCGTATCTTGGCTAGAAATTTTGTTGATATGTTAAAATAAATAAATTCTCTCGAACAAATCGACAGTTGGATTAACGTAGAATAATGTTTTTATGAGACAATTTTCTTTAATTATAATTTTTAATCATATATAAAAACTATATTTAATTAATAGTAAACAACCATGAAACTGCATTTCAAATGTATATATGTATATATTGATATAATTAGGAATATTGATATATTATTTATACATATAGTTTTCTTTTTCAGCTGCATTCAGAGAGTTAGTTTAGAGAAAAAAAATGACTAATAATTACAATATAAAACATTGTTTTCATTCCACTTTTTATATTTGTACTTTCTTAGTGAAAAAGTTTTTGGACATTAACTATCCATCTTCAGTAACAGAATATGACTGATGTGATAGTTCAAATGTCATCTTTTGTTGATTCAAACGTACAGAAGAAACAATTGTATTAAAAAATACTTTTCAATAATAAATCCAACATTGATAAACTAGATAACAGTGGAGTATAATATAATGTCAACTGTGGAGATTGTGAAACATTTTATGTGAGACAAAGCGGAAGAAGAATAAAGGACAGAATAGAAAAACATAAAACAGTAAAGCACATCACATCAAACTCAGAAATGGCAGAACATTGCAGAAATAACAGACAGACATTCAACACAAAGAAATGTTGGGAGTACTACACTTCAAAATGAAAAGAAGTAGACTTTAGAAGCATTAGAATTTGACAAAAGGAAAAACAATCCAAATTTAGTAAATATTCAAATTCTTCCAGTACATTCACCAATAGTGAATATAACTAAAAATATTAAAAGAAAAGATATGTTTCCCACACATATGCCTCACGTTACCAATACATCTCCTCCCACCATACCCAACCTGCTTACACTCGTCAACAACTATTGCTACAGTCATAATCTGTTACTGAAGATGGACGGTAAACATCTTAAAACGTTTTAACTAAGAAAGTGCAAATATAAAGTGGAATTAAAACAAAGTTTTCTATAGTAATTTTTAATGAAAAATATTTTTCTCTATTAATTATGAATTTCCATAAGATAAGGTCACTAATAATAAGTTTTATAAATTCAGTTTAGTTTATGATGCCATTAAAAAATGACAATTTTATAAAAAATACTATAAAAACTATATACCATGCACCAATATCTTCAACTCGTTCAGCCAATGGTCTCCGAGCTTGAGTGACCATTTTGTAAGCATCTAATCTGATTTCAGCAATGTTATTTATTAATGCAAAAAGTGGCGCTAATGGAAATGCTGCTACAAATAGTGTCACAAAACCATATTGTAGAACTAAACAGAAAAAATATAATTAAAAGTTGTGGTCACCTATTCAGATAGATATCATTTATAAAATTATTTAAGGAAAATGCATTTTCATAATTTAGGTATTAATCTTTTACATTGGCAATACTATGAGAACAACAGCTTATGGGAAACGTGCACGTATACGGCCCTGGTGCCCCGTTATACTGCGCATGCGCAGACATTTTATCGGTATAAACTTTGGTACAGTTTTTAAAATTGTTATGATAATAGTGACTCACATGAGCGAGATGCTTTATAAATTGAATGGATATTTATAACAGGGAAAATGTTATCAACAACTTTGTCATTTGAGGTTAGGAATAAGTAATTGTATTTGATTACATTTTTCAAATTTTTCAATATTAGTTGTTTGACACATGCCTTATATGACAAGGCACCTGGGGGGCAAGTCTGGTCAACCATCGAAATCAAAACCATCCATGTTTACCTATATCATGGATATAATTATCATATGGAGTTCTATAAAATGTTAGGATATTATAGAACTCCATATGAAAATTATATCCATGACATGGGTAATCATGAGGGTTTTGATTTTGAGGATTGACTTGCCCCCCAGGGCCGTATAGGCGCTTGTTTATGGGAACAGATTGCTGGAAAATTCAATGACTAATTTCAGAAGTACATATTTTGTATTTTTTGGCTAAAAATAATTATTTGATATGGTATATATCACCCTTAAAATTTGAGACATTGTTTCACTTTTCATAAAAAATGATTCTGATATTCAACAACTAAAATATTGTAATTGTTTCAAAAAGTTGTTTTATTTATTAAAAGTTGTGCGGTCTTAGTCTATTACTAATGTGGGGGGGGAGGGGGGGTAGAAGAAGTTTGACGATTGTTGACGTTGAAAAGTATTTTTCCATAAAAATTCAAATGTAAGCTTACTCATTTCTAAGTATTCATCAAAAAGAGCTAGTCGTCCTGGATCTTGTAAATGATAGTCTTGTTCCCAAGCTTGATGTTCTCTTTCTAAATCTTTGGTTATAGCTCTGTGATGCCGTTGTCTCCACCAATTCCACATCTTTCTGACAAATAAAATGATTTGTTAAATAAATTGTCCTGTTAGAATTTCTCAATAAAACTCACAACATAATAAAGATATGATTGTGATGAAATGTTTTTTGTACTCACGGATACAAAATTTCTAGAAAGTTATTAACAAATTGCTTTCCAATCATAATAATTGCTAGTTGAATACATAATTCACTAAGGCAACCGGCTGGGTCACATACATCACCCTTCAAACGAAAGAATTCTGATCTTCGTGCTGTGGCATCACCAGGATAGTCAAAAAATCGGCCCTAAAAAGATTAAATTGAAAATAAATTAATATTTTTATAATATCTGAAATTTTAAATACATAAAATAAGGTTGTGAGTGCTGGAACA
The DNA here is from genome assembly GCA_963576475.1 of Molanna angustata. NCBI lineage: Eukaryota > Metazoa > Arthropoda > Insecta > Trichoptera > Molannidae > Molanna > Molanna angustata. The sequence goes on along the minus strand of OY754965.1, from coordinate 19,264,536 downwards.
CTCAATCAATTTAAAAACAGATTGGATGCACATTACAAAAATAAGCACATGATACAGGCCCATCAGCAATAGCTGCCTGCCTGTTAACTAATAATAATAATAATAAAAATACTTTAAACCAAGGAAAATTGTTTCTTACCTTAAAAAATGCTATATATATTAGTGAACTATAAAAATTCATAAATTCAAAAAGGAATATTTTGAATGTATATGAATCTTCGTACTCAGTCTGTGTTCGGGGATTTTCTAAATTTGTTAAATATATGGCTAAACTTGCATAAATCTGTAAAATAATCATTACATAGCTTGGTTTAAATAATATTATTCTTATTATATTAATTATATTGAAATATAAATGTGTGCAAATGATTCATACATTCACATAATTACTTAAATTAAATAATATACCTACCCGAGTCAATATCATAATGAATGTTAAATTCATCATGGCAGCGGTAATAGTTGTAAATATTTTGGCATGTTTCTGTATAAACAATTCACCCTTTGGATTGTTAACATCTCCAATACTATATATTATAGATACCAAAGATATTCTGTATATTATTGTTCCTAATACAGCACCAAGCACAACCGTGATCTAAAATTTAAATATTTTTACTTATTATCTTATGACCAAATTCAATAATTGATCCATCGGATTGTTGAAAATAATTTAATCTAATTAAATTTATTTATTTACGGCTACAAACAGTCATGATTACAAAATACATTAAATAAGACAGTCAATTGCCCACATAAAGACCAGAAAATGTAATACAAATTGACATACATGAATGATGGTGAATCTGAATCAAAATGATCCAAGAAATGATTAAAATAATGATCTATTACTAGTTGCATGTAACACATGAGATCTAACTGTCGATGGCGATAGTATGTATAATTGAAAAAATACGTACCAAACTTTAAACACACAAATTAATAAATATATTAAGATATTTTGTTTTGTATATGAATCATGTAGGTACCTATGTATGTCAGGATAGAATAGTATGCCGGTCAGTCTGTTTTTCCTACCCAGAATATTAAAACAGCAGGATGTATGTTTGTAGATTAAGTAGGTATCAGACTATTGAGTGAGATATTGTGTAGTGTATACTGCCTTACAAATTGTATGAAACGATGTCGTCACTTAATTCAATTTTGGTAAAAAATTGTTACAAAAAGTTTGAGATGTAGGTACTACTACAATGTTCATATTTTTTATAGAAAATTAATTTATCTAGTTGGGGTGTTTCAGCTTTTTCAATATTATTAGAAAATTTGGAAATTTAGGTAGTTAAATACAAATTTGTAATAATTTTTTTTTCTTATAAAAAATGTTTGAGAAACTCTTTTTAAAAAAAACAAATTTGAGTTTTTGTATTTGTCTATATTTATACCAATTTTCAGCATTTTAGCTTTTATGGTTTTTGAGATATATGGAAAAATAAAGTAAAAATTCAAAAGTTGATAACCCCTGAATGAAACAAAAATTCAAAATTCTGAGTATAAAAGTTTAGTACATTGTTCTGTTGTTTTATAGACATCGCTTAAATACCGTTGAAGATTCAGAAAAAAATGTCTCTATATCCACAGTATATGATATTAAAATTAATTATATTATTTGTACTTACCATCAACAGACAATCCGTTATTATCAAATTGTGTTCACATACATTTCAATTACTCAGTTCACATACATTACACCTGATTTGTATTACAAAATTTCAACATTTGTGAAATTCAGATCAAATCTTATAAAAAATACATAAATATAGAAAATATAATAGAAGCATATAATATTTATTTACTTAAAATATTCAATATTAAGAGTACTTTTGTTTTACATTATATTCTTACCATGAATAAAACTGCACTACCTGTTACAAAAAACCTCAAAGATTTGGACCATGTAGGTAAATATGGTTCCTTTTCTTTGGTCACAGGATTTATTCTAAATGTTTTTACTGATGTTTCAAATTCTAGAAAAAAAAATAGTTTGAAAGTTGACTACATATTTTTATTAATATAGTGATTTTGTTTATGAATATATTTAATTTCTAATGAAGAATACATACATTAGAGAATATTATTTAGAACAGGGGTGGCCAACCGGTCGATCGCGATCGACCGGTCGATCGGGACTATTAGTCCAATCGATCGTGGCAAGGGAAAAAATATTAACATAAATAAATACGTAGAACAGACTGCGCAACGTAATCACAAACTGCTGCACCCATCACGTTACGCATGTTATCACGTTACTTTATGGATCTAGATTTTTGGGCATTGGTTTCCAACGAGAAATATCCATGTTTGAAGAAATGTGTTGAACAATTGCATTCGTGTTTTGGTTCAACATATTTATGTGAGTCAGCAATTTCCTTCTTATAACAAACACAAAATAAACACCGTTCTCGCTTGACACACGTTCATACACTGGATTCTTTAAGGTTGGCAATTTCCAACTACAAACCTGATTTTGCTAATCTAGCGGGAGATGCTCAGACGCAGTGCTCACACTAATATACATTAGTAGTTACTAAGAATAATTTTCAGTTTTATGTTTTACCTCTTAATAAAATAAAAATTACTACTTAATTGTGTACTGAACTATGCTGTTTCATTTAAAATTTCAAGAAGAATGTAATTGGTAGATCGCACAGGGCTTCCTCAGTAAACAGTAGATCTTGGATCTAATCAAGTCGGCCACCCCTGATTTAGAACATATACCCATATTATTTTCACTGGCTAGGGTAATGGAGAGAATGACATAATGCTGTTTTTTTTTATTATTTATAGTTTTTTTTTTTGTTTTATGGTTTTTGTTATACAGATTTAATAAATAGCTATACTTGAGCACATCACTGTGAGATTTTATTTGTTTATAAAAGTAGTTGTTAATATTCAGGAAAAAAGTAATTTACCTGGTCTTGGTTCCTCATCTTGATCTACTCCGTACATATCCCATTCCCAAACGATAATTGATTGTTTCCTTTTCCATAACTCTAAAAATGAAGTGGCTAAAAATCAACATTTATGGGAATTAAGAATAACTAAAGTATAATAATATGAATTAAAAGAATTAATAGATTTAAATGAAATATTTCTTACCCCAAAATGACATGAATATTGCAAAAAACACAGTTGCTGGATTATCAAACAAATATGTTAGTTGAGCAAATAAACAGGAGTCTGAGAGCCTTTGATATTTACAAGCTTTATCACACAATGGACATAGAACTATATTTCCTGAGGAGTTTGCCTTGGATGTATCACATATTTCTTTGCTGTCCAAAACAGAAAATCAGTTAATATTATAAATTTATTTGAAATTTAACTTTAATTTTAATATATTTTCAAATGATGTAGAAGATTAATTACGTGGGTAGATTGTCGTCTGAATCCATTGATAGCAATCCATAAAAGAAACACAATGTTCCGACAATTGCTGGAGCATAAAGCATCTTTGTATAAAATCCTAACCAGCAGAAGTATAAACCAATCTTATCACCAAAATATTTCTTCACGAGCCACAGGGGTTGACGTTTGTAAAATTTACTGGGTCGAGCCCATTCTAAATACAATAACTGAAATGAAAAACAAAATATTATTTTGATTAATTATATTTCAATTATGTAATATTTGCTGATGCGAATAGTTTGTCTTCTTACTCTTCTGTCGAATATTTCACCACTCGATGCAGGTTTTTCATATCTTCCCTCATGTAAAGGAAAGCATGCTGAATAAGTGCCATCATTGATTAGTCTACGAATTCCAACCTGTCAAAATATATTTTTTAGTATTATATTTGATTTTTTTGTAAATAGAAAGCAAAAAGGCAACGATCTAATTTTTATATAAAAAATAAAAAAAAAATGTACTGCTTCTATTTTTTCATAACTGAATTTGTTCAGAAAGCTTTGTTACAAAAGATTAATACAGAAATTTACCTTTTCGGTTGAATCATATTTTGTTCGGAGTAGGATTTGCATCACTAAGTGTGATCTTTGTGCAGATGTAAAAGCAGTGTCTCTATCTTTTACTAGAAATCTGGAAATTAAATTTAGACATCTTACTTTAGGTATATTTCATGTGGAAAACATTATATTTAATTTTGTGAATTGTATTAATTACGTTTCTTCTCTGGACGCTGATCCAGAGGTTGATGCATAAAATGAAGGTTGTGGAGGAATCAAAGAATAATCCCAATCCATTGATGATCCTAGCCGATGGATCCATTTTCTTATACGTCCGTGCTTCTCTTGACTTAAATCTTTGTCCTGTAATGTGAAATAACACTTGTAGAGATCAGTTATTCGAGATTAAATATATGTATTGAAATGTAATATTCATTCAGATATATATGAACTATAATATAATTTCCATGCATTATCCAAATTGTAATTCACTATCCAAAAAATATAAAAAAATACATTCAGAAATTATTGATAATTGTTTTTTAGATAGCCGTTAATATTTTTCAAGGATTAGATAATCAGACGAAGCATACATACCTCAAAACAGCACATTACAAGTATATTTAATAAACCTCTTTTTATTATGTCAAATTTAATATTTATGTGTATATTAGGTATATACCAAGATCATTATTATGACATTTCGGTTCAAAGTAGGTATATAATTTGGTGAAAACAAAGAATGAGAGAGAGAGCTAAAAACTATACTAATGTTGGTACTTAATTTTTCACACAGTTTTATCAATAATACTAAATAATGATTTATTTATTTCACTACAACTTACCCAAGCCTTGACAGATATTGTAATAAATCTTTTTGTTGGTAATTTCAATCCCAAAACTTCTGCGTATCTTGCTTCTGTTCTCCACGGAATATGTATTTTGAGGAACCATGTTTTTTCATCAAATGAAAGACATTTATTCTCCAGTTCCAATTCCAATCCTAAAAGTAAAATAAATTGATATGCAATATTAGGATGATTTGATAACTGTGTTAATTCATTAATTTACTGACCTATATCTATGTACCTTCCTTAATCAGATTCTCTTGAAATGTTTTCCTTTGATCACACTGACGTGCTTCAGCTTCAGTCATAACTCCTAAGTCTTCTTGTTCATACGCTAATACCATGTCTATCCTTCTTCTTCCATCACGGAACATTAGTGTTTCAGGATCTAATCCCTGCAAATTTTTATATAATTTCATTTTATAAGACGTTTATTAATGCGTACATACTTGGTACATTCTAATATTGATACATAAATCTAGTTTGTAGGTTTCACAAACTGTATACTACCTTCAGTTTTTAACTCTTCATTGTAAGATGTTATTTTTTTCATTGATTTTTTATGCAAATTAAACCAATTTTCTACTTCAAATTATATCTTGTATTCTTTGAACATATATCAAGAGAATGAAAGTATAATTTTTTATGTTTATTTTTGGCATGTGGTCTCCACTAAAGTTTGTGTAGGTACTTTGTAGAACCCAAACTTTATATATACTCTTCTTTATATTACTTACTACAACTTACTCACTTCAACATTAGGCCATCCCACTCCAGGAGAGAAAATCTGGTCAAGAGGTGAAATCAAAACCCTCATGATTACCCATATCATGGATATAATTATCTTATAGAGTTGTATAATATCTTAATATATTATAAAACTCCATATGATAATTTTATCCATGATATGGGTTATCATGAGGGTTTTGATTCCATTGTTTGACGGGACTTGCCCCCCAGAATACAGCAGCCGCAATGGCATTGTCATTGACCATCATCATATATTTATATCATGTATGTAAAGTTAAAACTGATTATTTTTCAATGTATAGGTATACTGTAGTAGTGTAATTGTTAGATATTAGCATGAACCATATGTGATCTTGATTTTTTATTATATTTCTATTATTATTCATTGAATAATAACCTACCTCTCTTGTCATATGTCCCTCGACAAGATTAGCTCCCTCTCCTTCCACATTTTTGTTCATCTTGTTGTCTCCATCTTCGTTATTCATTAATTCCTTTTTGGCAATTTCATCCTAGTGAAATCAAATACAAAAAAGTATATTATAAACAAATTTATTTATTAATCAATGGAAATAGTTGGGATTTTTTATATCACCAGCAGATATTGTAATTTATACTTTTGAATTTAAAAAAAAATCGCCTTTTACTAATTATTCTGCAATTAACCATTAAAAGAACTAGTTCTCCATATACCGTTGTAAAAAACATGGCGATTGTTTTTTCTTAAAAATACAAAAGTTTATCCTGTTGATATGTATATTATAGTTTAACTTATAATTTTTAACCCCAACATACTATACAGGAGGAAGATGTTGTACATAATTCTAATTACTTGCAAGTGTGGTAATTTTTTGGTGAATTCTGGAGTACCGGAACAAGGTGTACCAAAAGGTTCAGCAGCAGAAGATGCTGGAGACATAGTTTTCCCTTTGCCTCCACTTGAAGCAATAGGGATAGCTGCCGAACCCATTACCGATGTCTAGAAAAAAATAAAATCAGTTTTCAAATATACATAAGTAGTTGAAGTAGTCATTTTTAATATTTTTTCCATTTTGACTTTTCATTATTAGAGTATCATCACGATGCATCATAATTGTGATATATAGATGTTGCGCCTTGTATCAGGCAATGTGTATAGCGGGTGACGAGATCGTACGAATAGATGATTCGGAAACCATCGGGTTTCAATATAAGGGTATGTATATAATTGCTGTTAATTATAATAAATTGTATTTAAGTTAAACGCGTTTGTTAATTTACTATATCTGAGTATCCAAAACTACCAGATACTAAAATAATGTACCTACATATGATATTGAGTTTATACTATGTAATTGTTTTCTGTAATTCAATTTTTTTTCTTGGAGCCGTCAAAGCGGCTTACTATGCTATCGATGCTTTAGTGTGAGTGGTCCTATAAAGTGGAATAGATTGCCACCAGATGTCCTCAGTGCACAAAGCATGAGCACTTTCTCCAAAGGACTGAAAACAGCTTTGTTTCGTAGAGCAACATAAGACAGAATATAAGCGCCCTTGGAATGATCCTGAATCATTAAACGGCGCTATATAAATTATTTATATCATTATTATTGCATAGTAAAACTTCTTATAAAAAAAGTATTTATATATACCTACATACCTAGTTACATTTATTTTTATAACCTGCTGTAAAAAATAAATTTAATCTAACAATGGAAATGTTAATGTGTTTGATTTGAAGTCAGTATTTTATTATTTTCTATTGAAGTTATGCAAATATTAGTAATTATTAGTTTATTGTATTTAAATTATGGATACGAACCATTTTGGCAGGACTTTCAATGATGTCTGCCAGTGCTGTGTCACAACTTCCTGGAACACTGGGAGTCAAGCCAGACCATGTTGCATGCTACATAATACATTAAAAATTATTTGTTGGACATTTTATTGGATATTTTTCACCCATATATATTTATAAAATGGTTTGAATTAAATGTGAATTTATAATATTAAAATAAACAACAATAACAAAAAAAATATTGATACAAAAGCTGTTTACACACCTTACACATAAAAACGAAAGATAAGGTAATACATCACATGAGGGGATATTAAAATATATTGATTTTTCAAACAGGATTCTGGTTTTTGAATCAAAAAATCTCAGTGTACAAAATACAAACAACTTTACATTATCAAAAGGACTGATGTGCTCAGCTATGGTGTGGGAGGACAAGCCCTTAAATGTTAGATTAAAATGATGATGGATGTTAGCTTATAATAATATGTAGGTACCGTGGTTGTTGGAGACATGACAGACCCCTGGCTGTGGCGCCTTTTTGCAGGACTGGACCTGCTCCGCATCCATTCTCCTGAAAATCATATCGGAAAGAATTTTCATAATAGGAAAAAATAAAACGAAATTGAAATAAATGTATTGTTGAAGTAGGAGTATGACCTTGATTGCCCCTGCACTGCGACTATTCATGATTTATTATGTCCTGGAACAAGTGGTTGATAATGTGTGATAGAAATATCTCACTGAACAAGTGGTTGATAATGTGTGATAGAAATATCTCACTGAACAAGTGGTTGATAATGTGTGATAGAAATATCTCACTGAACAAGTGGTTGATAATGTGTGATAGAAATATCTCACTGAACAAGTGGTTGATAATGTGTGATAGAAATATCTCACTGAACAAGTGGTTGATAATGTGTGATAGAAATATCTCACTGAACAAGTGGTTGATAATGTGTGATAGAAATATCTCACTGAACAAGTGGTTGATAATGTGTGATAGAAATATCTCACTGAACAAGTGGTTGATAATGTGTGATAGAAATATCTCACTGAACAAGTGGTTGATAATGTGTGATAGAAATATCTCACTGAACAAGTGGTTGATAATGTGTGATAGAAATATCTCACTGATTGATTGACACTATTGACTGTCATATATCACTGTTTATTGAAAATGAACACTGTAAATTTTGTAACATATCTTGATCAATGCAAAATTGACTATGATTAAGTATGTATACATATTAATAGTGCAAACCATGAATTTTGTTGTGATGTTTTTGTTTGTATGGCGTATGTGCGAATGGTGTTTGAAGTACAATCAAATTAGCGTTGATTAAGTATGTATATAAATAGTGCATACAACAATCTAATTTTGGATTCAGTATAAAATACAAACTCGAAGAGAGCCGCAGAGTGCAGGGAGGAATGGCGACGAATCCTGAAGGATGCCAAGGCCCACAACGGGCTGTAGGACCAATGATGATGATGATAAAATACAAACTAAAAGCTTTGATATTATAAATGTAAATTTAAAATACCTTAGAACATGTTTCCATATATAACGGTAAATTTATTCTCAATGATTTCATTTTCAAAAAATTAAAAATGTTTTTACATATTAGACTAGAACTAAAAGATCGAGTTTTTTGTTTAAATAATATGTGTGCATATGAGTACCCAATGGTTTCATATACCTAACTGCGTTCAGGGATTTTAAAACTTTGGTGATAAATAAATTGTAGAATCTGTATAACATAATAAGTTCAATCTACTTCAAATTAATATCATAGGTATGTAACTATATCAACCATATGCAGAGATTAAGTAAATCAATTTTGATTAAAAACAATTGAAATGTATAAAATACACTCCAGAAATATATTTATGAATGTAATGTAGCGTATCAATAATAAAACTTATAGCATATTAAATATGTGAAGATCAACAAATAATGAAAATGATTTGATATTGTGTCTAGAAACTCGTTATGATAGTTAAAAATATGTTTTATAAGTTATGAAATATATGTTTTAAAAATTATGATTTTGATGAAAAAAATGTGCATATAAATTATCATACATGATTAAGCATAAAATCGAAAATGATGGTGCCATAGATGTATGAATTATGTACTCAAGGTAATAACTATTTGCGGATTTCGAAATTCAACATAAAAATTTAGTTGATAAATCTTAAAACGTAGTTCAAATTAAATCCCTACTGAGAATTCAACATAAAAATTTAGTTGATAAATCTTAAAACGTAGTTCAAATTAAATCCCTACTGAGAATTTCATTCAGTATACATTGGTAAACATATTCATGTTGAGTTATAACGTGAAATCAATAAATTAGATTTAATCTTTCCTTATATAAATTGGTTAAATAAGAAGTATGATTCATATACCTTTTTAGGTTTTAATACTCGTTGAAATCACCCGCATAGTATGTAGGTACGTGTAAGTTATGTATATAGTTTAATGCCAGGAGTATATTTTATATGGAAAAAAATCAATGTCGAAATATTTATATATTTATATATAGAAAGTTGGATCGAGTAGGTATATTTGGTATATAGCTATATTATTACAAAATAAATTTATCATAGTTGCTAGGATAGAGGCGAAACAAATTATAAACATTACTAAAAATAAACTTAATTATTGAAGAGTTTTTATTTCAAATTCCATTAAATTTTAGCGTCTTTGTATGAACGAATCATTCTTTAAAGTGATAACCCGCAATTCACAGTGTGAAAAGTTCTAAGAACTTTGAACAAACTCACCGCCATTATCAGTGGACGTTAAAATAGTCTGTTGCACTGTCCCTTCGTGACTGGCTCGTCTTCTTCCACTACCAGGGGATGTCCCCGCTCTTACGACGTGCAATTTTCCCGCTTCCAAGTCTTCATCGTTGAAACTTTCCATAGCCTTTTTTTCTTCGTCAAAGTCGACATCGTGTACATTAAGATTAAAATTTTGTGATATTTCTTTTTCTTCGACAGCCTCTTCGTTCACTGTCGTGATCGAATCTCTCAAATCTGATACAGAGTTTCCGTCATCGTCATATTCATCAGTCACGGCATCGACTGAATTTTTACTGATCCTTTTCGAAATCTTATTATTTTCCTTCATCGATTTGAACTCGACGTTATTGTTTGACTTAATTGGAGATTTGGACATAGAATTCCATCCTAATCGATTGATTTCAGCGTGTTTACGTTTGAATTCATCCCAATCACCCATAATTTTCTAGTTCACTAGGTATAAAATATCAATACAAATTTTGATTAACGTTATTTTGTTTCATCATATCACAAAATGTTCGAATTTTTATTTCCGATATTAAAAATGTCCATTGACACTGGAAATATTTTTTATGGCATTTCAATAATTTGATATTTACGATATAAAAACTATTATTACGACATTATTTCGGGAAAGAAAAATTTGATTATGTATGTGTTTAGGGATTTTGGATGATCATTAAGTTTAAATTATAAATTCAAAAATATGTCATTTATTTTGATAAATTCATAAGATTTTTTGTATTTTTTTGACTGTAACAGTCAGAAAAATTATGAGTTCTTTTTAGAATTCCATTATCAATTATATAAAATTACTTAAACATAAGTTAAAACACAAATTTTTAACTTTTTTCCACTAATTTAAAACTATTGACCACTGACGCGTTAAAAATTTGATGTTTGTGTTTTTACTTATTTTTAAATAATTTTATATAATTGAAATTCATAAGAACTTGAAAATGAAAACATTTGATATCAGCAGCTATTTTTTATTTATTTGAATACGATCATATAATGTACTTTTATACCTACCTCCATGTCCTTACTATTTTTTACATATACAAACCTACAATTTAATTTGGACTGTGAGATTTTTCGAAAAGAAAATAGAAAAATTGAGCTATAAATAATTCTTCGAATCAAACTTATAAAGTATGAGGGTATAGACATTGAAATATTTTTTTAAGATGCCGATATTTCATGCCGATCATTTCACAGATTTTTTTAATCATTAGTTGCATGTGAAACATGAGATCCAACTGTCAATGGCGATAGTATGTATAATTTAAGAATACGTACCAATCTATAAACACTTAAACACAAATTAATAAATATTTTAAGATATTTTGTTTTCTATACAAAACTAGTAGGTATGTAAGTCAGGATAGGAGAGTATGGAGGTCAGTCTTTTTTTCCTACCCAGAATATAAAAACAGCATGATGGTATGTTTGGAAATTAAGTATCAAACTATTGAGTCCCCGTAGATATTGTGTAGTGTATACTGCCTTACAAATTGTATGAAACGATGTCGTCACTAAATTCAATTTTTATAAAAATTGTTAAAAAATTGTTGTGTGTCTGTGTGTATCCCCCTTATAACTTTTGATCCGCTCAATACACAGAGCCTCAAATTTTTAGAATATATAGAAAGTTTTAGGCCAACAAAACTATTATACTCAGAATTTTTAATATTTGTTTCAGTCAGGGGTTATCAACCTATGAATTTTTACTATATTTTTCCATATATCTCAAAAACCACGAATGCTAGAACGCTGAAAATTGATATAAATATAGAAAAATACAAAAATTCGAATTATTATTTTTTTAATTTTCCAGAGTTTTTCTACACAATATCTACGGGGACTCAATAGTATGATACTTAATCTCCAACATACATACATAGCATCATGCTGTTTTCATATTCTGGGTAGGAAAAAAGACTGACCTCCATACTATCATACGTACCTACTTACATTTATTATATATAGAAAACAAATATCTTAAAATATTTATTAATTTGTGTTTAAGCGTTTATAGTTTGGTAAGTATTCTTCAATTATACATACTATCGCCATCGACAGTTGGATATAATGTGTTACATGCAACTAGTTTTATTTAAATCTCTTTTGTTGTATTCCAAATTTTCTATTCGGAGAATAATTAATAATCCTGGGTTCGATTCTCAGCAGAGGAGAAATTAATTTAAATTCATTTCTCACGATTGCTTCTCTGGGCTGGAAACGCTGGTTAGTTGGAATAAATTGCCATACGGCAATAAACTCGCCACTTGCGCAGGGTGCAAGGAAGTTTTTTTTTTTAATATTTAATAATATAGTAGGTAATACGTGTACAATTTCGGCTAACGACATTCGATTTTTCGAACAACTTTTTAAAAAATTTATGATTCTGGCTATTTTTTTTCCAGTTAACAAACAAAATGAGTCATTAAAAATTAATTGGTTATACGAAATATAAATACGGTTTCTTTTCATTTATATTTTACAATATACTTTATTGAAAAATGTGTGATGAATACGTGCATTGAATTGTGCTGATGAATTAAATTGATTTTTATATCCACCTTGAGTCTTTGTAAAGGCGGATGAGTCGATTGTATTTGTGATAAATGCAGAGAAGTGATTTCAAGTAAGTTATGAATAAATTTCACCAAATCTAACATGATGTGTTCTCGTGGTGTCCATTGAGGTAATCCTCCAAACAAGTCATAGAAATGTAAGCCATTTACACTTACGGTATGCGTTAGTCGTTATTTTAATCTACACTATGTAAACACTTTTGTTTTTTTCTACACTTTTTTTTTGTAAACGAGACGAAAAATACTTATTTCGTTACTAAAAATATTATATAGACGAAGATTGTCTTTGATGAGTTGTATTACATGTGTTTTTATATACGTTATATTTTAATGGTGGCAGGTTAATAAGATATACACTTAATGGAAAATATGTGTTTTACATTGTATTGAATCCTGTATTGAATCGCAGAATCTCAAAGTAATTAGACGAAAACTAATGACACAGATTTCTATTCTTACAGATTTCAAGCGCGCTTCATACACATATACAATTAAGATTTTTTTTTTCAAAATTAAATTTGCATGATCATGTCAATGATCAATATGGGACATTTGTCATTCAGACCCATGTTGCTTACGATTATACTTATATTTTTTGGTTATTCGTTTATTATTCAATAATATAATTCATTACAAGTGTAATTTTAATATAAAATTGTATGAATTTCTAATGTTTTAATGTTACAACTAATGATATATTTTTAAATAAAAAAAATATTGTAGGATGATTTATTAAAGCACGAACCATATATTTATAGTTCTCCGAAAAGCGATATCGCTGAATGTTGTATCTTAGGTATTGAAAATACCACCATTACATACTTAAGTCTGTTTTAAAATTAAAATGTGACATTATGAAGATTTGTTTATGAAGATTGTCATTAAGAACTAGTTATCTGTGAAATATATTCATTGTTATAGTTATAAAATACTACAAAATTATGTAAAAGCATGACAAAACAATTTCAATGACGACAAAAGTAAAAACTTGTTATATCGACAAATCGATGTCACGATATTGAATTAACAATTTTAAAAATATATATATTTTTGATGTTAATGACAAGGAAAACAAAAAAATACTATTAACGTGCGTATACTGAATCACTTTAAAAGTAATCGTTAATTCCCAGTTTTAAATGAAAATGATTAGATTTTAATTTTGTGTTTTCAATGTTGTGTATAAATTTAATTTGACGTGAATAAAAAGCGGATGTACATACTATACATGTCCCGGCGTAATAATAACTGATAGATACAAGGGAAAAATAGATTCAATAAATAATTCATGTGGTTTCTATAAAATCAATATTTCACATTTCCACCGTGTAATCATGGGCAAAATCACTATTCAGTGTTTGAGGGTGTGTGCTACATATATAACAATGGACACATCGCTTATTACATAGGTATACATTATACATACACATCTTGTAAACCATTGTCTACTATGTATGTATATCTACATATGTACATAATATGTAGTCTTAGGAATAATTATTATACAAACATGCTTACTTACATATCATCATGCCATGTCACTTACGGGATAGAAAGAATTCCTTCATCAATATTCAAGCATCGTGCATCGTCTCTTAAGAAGCTATAGTAGGCTATGTAGGCTATATAGTATATTTTGATTTTTTTTCCCCAGTACTCTCCAAAGATACGTCTTTGAAATAAAGAACAGTTTGTATTTACATCTTAATTCTATTGCATAAGTTTTTTTTAATTTGAATTTGTTTAATACTTTTCTTGTAAAATTAGTTTTAGTAAAACCCGTTTTTATTTTTTTATTGTACCTACGTTACAAAAAAACTACAAGGCCTATAAAGTAGATTTTTACTTCAATCGAAAGAGAATATGAAAATCTACCGGCTGAGTTTTTTTATTATTATAATATTTTAATTACTATTCTTGCTATTTAAAAAAACCTCTAAATTTTACTTTTTTTCACGAAAAAATATTGTGTATCGCCTAATCTGTGATACACAATATTTTTTCGTGTTTCATTCATTAGAAGGTTATTAAGTGTGCATTTTTGTGTAGGGACATCCGTATACCCAGGGCCTTTTAAATGTTCGTGAATGGTTTAAGGTTCTTACATTTAAAATCCTTGATAGGTAAGTCACAAAACTATTCAGGAGAGGTAGTGTTATACATGATCAGCATACTAACGGCCATAAGGGAAATCAACTCGAGTGTAGGACATGCCGAACACTCTTAAGAGAGCATATAAACCTAAATACGGCTATAATTAAATTATATTTCTCAAATATGTGAAACAGTGTGTTTCTAGAAAAAGGTAGATGAAATATTTTTTTTTGAACGGATGTGCCTGTTTGGTACGTGGAGTGATATAGTTTTTAGTAAATCGGGGGAGTCAAATGGGTTTTTTTGCATATTTTATACAGTAACAGTTGATCAAATAAGGTCCTTCTGTCTTGTAATGTGTTTATTTTGAAGAATTCTGTAGAAAATTTGTAATTAGTATGTCCTATGAATAGTCGTCTCTCTAAATATTTAAAAAAAAAATCTGGATGTTTTCAATACGGTTTTGTCTTTCTAATATATACTTCTTTTTTATAATTTCCTTTTCTGTTATTTTTTTATCTTCTTCTACATATATAATGTTTTTATTTTGTTAATGGTAAGAGAAATAAACAATTCTTTTATTTTTATTGTAACATAGTCGTTACATAATTTTATGTTTCATTCGCCAGGCAGTCCTCATTTATTCCTTGTGACCTCAACGTATTCATTACATTTATTACATCTTTCTTTATATTACATTCTTTCCTTGTGTTCTCATGTAATTTTTTACCCTGTCAAACAACCCGCTACAACACATTACGACTTACTACTATCATGATATCTATTATAACATTATGTTCTCTTCACAATAGTTGGTGAGTAGGTAAAAACCAACGTTTTGTTCCGATATCTTTTGCGGTTCTCAATACTACATGGCTTGTCACCCACGTATCAATATTTAAGTTATAAATTTTAAATGCTTTTACCTTTAGGTACTACTTTTTCAGGGCCAAATTTGTATGTCAGGTAGATATAGCGATAAAATCCCTTAACGTTAATTTTGTTAGTGTAAGTCAGGGCTGGGATCTATAATTCTAAAAGGTGCCTCTTTCGTATTTATCCGTAGTTTTTATAAGAAAAAAATACTATTATGGATTGTTGAAATTGATTAACAGAAGTATTCAATTTTGCTGTGATGCACCGGCTTAGAATAGTGCTTCCATTCTCTTCTATTATTATCATCGTTTTCGGGTGACCCGTAAGAGCCGGGAATTAAAAATAACATCTCACATAGAACACCAATGAGGTTCACCACCTATTTTGAATGTTTCCTTATCATATCATACGAGACTGGTGTATGGGGTATGTATGTGTATTTGTCGTATGTGTCGTGATTTTTTTTATAAGGTAATGTACACTTGTACACCTGTCGCTGGTTTGCCCACGTTGTGTTTGCCTTGATGGTATGAATGAATGATTATAAAAAGATTAACTACTAAATGAATTATAATGTATACATATCATTGATGCTGGGTGTGACTATTTTATTTAGATTGTGTATCACCTGATTAATTGTCCAGTCATTGTTTGTGTATATATCTATCTATCTGTGACTATAAAACCCAGGTTGGATATTAGTCTTCTGCAAAGCCAGTCTCAATGACTGTCGGTCTTGTGATGTGTTACGCCAGTTATGGATGCCGATGTTCTTTGCATCCTTCACTACTCCGTCTAATCATCGAAGCTTCAGCCTTCCAATTCTTCTTCGTTCCCCCGGTGCACCATTTATAATTCGTCTGGGGACGTCCTCTTCGCTCATTCTCTGGATGTGTCTGGCCCATCTGAGTCTTTCATTCGAGATGGTAGGATCCTTGTATAGATTATACAGTTCCTGGTTGTATCTGATACGCCACTCTCCGTTGTCACAAATCGGACCGTAGATCTTTCTCAGTTGACCTTCCTCTCAAAAGTTGCTCTTTCATCAGTTTTAGTGATTGCCCAGCATTCCGATCTATATGAGATTACTGGCCGAATAAGAGTCTTATAGAGGACTTTAGTTTTTCTGGTGAGTTGACGAGACTTCATGCAACCAATAGTAGGTAGCACCAGTTTAAGGCCACTATTCAAAGTTTAATTTCGGTCGAAACATTGATGTCGTATTTCGCCGTTGTTTGTGTACTTCTAATAAAATAAATTTAAAATCAAATAAAATTACTATTTTTTTCAATTTTAAGTTTTTTTTTCTTATTTTTCAATGGTTTCCTTCTTTATATTGTTATTATTTTCTTATATTTGGCGCTCTAGATTTCATTGCTCCTAGCGCAACTTTACCACTTGAACCTACAGTGGATGCGGCACTGGTTGGAGTGGTGATTCCAATCGTATGTTTATTTAAAAGAGTAGTTGCGTGAATGTCTCCAATACTTGTAGGTATCGAATTAATATTTTAATTTTCTAAAATACATGGGTTGGAAAATAGAGGTTTCTCGAATGTATTAGGTCTGTTTTTATGAAGACGAAGCACGGATGTATTTTTCTTTAAAGACTTTGAAAAATCTGACACCTACAGGGCTTACATTGGCTGGTTTACATGATCAATTTATGCACTTGCGCAATATACAAAAAATATGACGTATTGAGTTTCCTTATCGATTCTATTTTCGAAAGTTGTATAAGGTGATTTTTCGCTTGAAAACAACGAAAAAACATTGAATAAAACATTCAAAATAAAATAAAATATTCGTCTCTGTTGAGATATGATTATCATACATAGTGATTTATGCCATTCTGGAATAGAAATCAAATATTACATCATAACCTATATAACATTAAAGAAAACTTGTATAACATTAAAATAAATACCTTTTGATTATTTTAACTAATATAGATACGTACATACATATCATCACGGCATATCACACAATGTGGGGTAACCAGCGACAGGTGTGCACAACCTTATAAATGTTATTTAATCTATAACCAATTTACTTACATAAGTAGAGATATTACTGCGAAATGGCAATTTCTTTCAACTAATTAAAGTTTTGATTTCAAAGAAGCAATATTTACGCGAGAAAAAAATAATTTCTACTGAAAAACGAACCCAGAAACCAGATGGTTTATCAGTAGGTATGTTAAGGCAGTCGTCCTACGTTTAAAAAAAAATATTTAAGTGCTTCGTCAATATAAAATAAATACTTACGAATATTGGAAACGTATGTTTAAATAGGTATATGATTAAAATTATGACTTATCTCCAACGTATATTTGGACATTTTTTTTTAATCATGCTATGACCGACTTACCTACTTAAACTAGGGCAATGCGTTCACCGTTATTATTCTGTAATAGTATTAGATACAAAATATTCAATAAACAAAATTCAAATGAGATTTCAGCACAGTTTTCAATTGTGTTTTCAGTCTGGATCTGTGAGACGATAAATATCGTAAGTCTCCAGAATGTGGTAACTTGTTATTGGGTGTGTCTTAAATAATCATTTGACATAGCACCTGTTAGTTTCCCGAAAAGTTACATAAAATAAATAAATATATATATATATATATATATATATATATATATATATATATATATATATATATATATATATATATATATATATATATATATATATATATATATATATATATATATATATATATATATATATATATATATATATATATATATATATATATATATATATATATATATATATATATATATATATATATATATATATATATATATATATATATATACATATATATATATATATATATATATATATATATATATATATATATATATATATATATATATATATATATATATATATATATATATATATATATATATATATATATATATATATATATATATATATATATATATATATATATATATATATATATATATATATATATATATATATATATATATATATATATATATATATATATATATATATATATATATATATATATATATATATATATATATATATATATATATATATATATATATATATATATATATATATATATATATATATATATATATATATATATATATATATATATATATATATATATATATATATATATATATATATATATATATATATATATATATATAAGTTTTTTTTTCTATACGATTTAACGAATTGGGAATAATTCTATCGATTAACATAATAAAGAGAAAAAAAAATATTGTGCGTAGGAACAATTTGAATTATTTTCCTTTCAACTGTGGAATTTTTTGGATTTGGACAGCGTCAAATTTTGTTAAATTCTGTATGTTTTTTAAAGAATAAAAATGTCCTTGTGACAAGTACCTACATATATATCCTCATAAATTTCCTAAATAAAGCATAAATGATTGTGCTATACATGAAAGAAATTGATCGTGACAGGATTCGAACTCGCGACTACTGGATTACAAATCCAGCGTGGTAACCGCTCTGCCACCACCCATGCGTAGTTATTAAATACTCTTTGTATATCATGTCTATATGCAGAGTATAAAAAAATATGCTTATATTGGATTGGTTTATAAATAATATATATTTTTTGTTTGATTAAGTATATTTTATATTATAGCCTGCATGCAATACCATCCCACCCAAATAATGAAAAAGTTTGTGTGCATATGCGTGTGTGTCTGTCTGTCTGTCTGTCTGTCCTGTTCATCATCTCATTCATCTCATACATCCCTTCAATCATCCCTTCTTATTTATGTAGATTTTCTGTCGGATATAATATTATGCAGAATGAGGAGTCTTTTATACATTACTCTGTAAATAAAAACAAAATATAAGTAATCATAAAAAAACAACAAATAATTATACTGTGGCTCATGAATCAACCTTGTACAAAAATACTACTACAATAATCGTACAATAATCGACGAACAAAAATACTACTGTACATTGATGATAGGATATTAAAAAAATACATTAAGTACGGAAAAGTCTAAAATTTTGTCAGTCCATCCATCCATCGTTGTTTTATTTTTCATAAAGAGGCTAGAAATACACTTGTTATATTATACAAATAATTATTTTTAATTCGTATTTGAAACAACCTAGTTATTAAAACCATATTGATCGCAGCAAAATTTCCATCATTATTATAAGTAGGTATGTTATTTTATATATAAGTAGGTATCCTGCAAATTATGTGATAAAAGGTAATGGAACATAGGTATATTGATATCTACTATACCAGAGCTGAAGAGAATTTCTGAAGACCGAGCGGAGTGGAGAAAGAGCCAACCAATCTCCAAGATTTAAACCAAAGAAAAGACTTAAAACAAATTATTAAAATGAAAACAATATCTAATTATTCCACTTATTTATTTTGTTGACTACGACTAGTTTCATTTACGAGTAGTACCTACAAATACAGAAGTTAAAGTTATATTTATACAAGGCAAGACAAAATTGAACATACATCTTATGACAACCGCTCTGCCATCGACCCATCTAAATAAATATAATACACTCATTTCAGTAAATATTGTGTAAATTTTGTTTTTATTTAGTTTACTGTAGCAATAATATTTTTTTGTCGGATCATTCAAATTACTGTATGGTGATGTATTGAAATGAATTACTATTGAATATTTGCCTCTGCTCTTATCAAAAATTTCAATACCGTCTATAACTTTACTTAATAGGTTTTGTATTTCAAATGATATGTTTGTGGTTTAAACAAACACAAGTGAATAAATAAAAAAATTGGGTGCCACCCCTTTTAAAGTTTTCTTCACGTAGAAATACTACTGTCAAAAGAAATTCACAAAAAACCTGGTATTATGCAATACGTATGATATGCATGAAATAAAAAATTGTTCAATTTTATCAAAACATCAAATGAATCAAGCTGAAAAACTTGTCATCGGGAATGCACAAATTCTGAAAGCTTCAGAACTCCGGGAAGTTGGTTAAAAATCGATTTCAAAACTGCATTACGGATAATCATTTGAAGTCAAAGTTAAAAGGTTGTAATACAATTAATTTACTAAACTTGCAAAATAAGAAGTCAATTAATAAATTTAATTCTCGTAGGAATAAAGACTATTTTACTTTTGATTGGTTCCTAAATAAAAATTTAGCAAAGTGCTCTAAGTTCAAATTAGATATCAAAAAATCTCACAGACCAACTATTTAAAATATTTCGAAATGTTTTTAACTTAAGGTTATTTCTATTCTACAACAATATTCCGTATTTTTAAGTTAATTTTGTCTTCGTGAATTATAAAGACATCGCTGATATAATTGACAAACATAAGTAGGTGTTGTTTGCTTTGTATTTAACTTGGAAAAAATATATGGTAGTAAACCAGTTTAGTAACATGATTTAACCACGTGGATTTATGTAAAAACACTGATTTATTAACTTAGGTCCCAATAAGTTCTACTTGCATATTGCTTTAATAGGTAAGTAGAACAAACTACGTTTTTTCATTTTACTGGGAAGGTTTTACGAATGTATTGTTAAGTATAAACATGTTTATTAATAAGTTTTTATTGTTATAAACTATCAAAATATGATGTGTATAATTATTATGATAATTCAAGTACCTACAGAGGTATTATAAAAGTAAAAGGAACACCGAATTATTTGAATAATCTTAAAACTAAATGAAACTCGCGCGAATAATATTTAAGGTAATTATTGTTGATTGTGTTCGACCGGACTGAAAGCAACTACGATCTCTTTCACGATATATCATGAAAGTACTAACCTATATTATTTCTAAAGATATTTTGAATATAGAATGCAAAATGGTGGTATAGAAAATCACGTGATGTATACAACATGGCGGTTTCCACGTCAATCGATACCATTGGTGTAACCAGAAATAAATAAAAAGTAAGATGTTACCACTTGTAAGATGTGTTTTTTTAAATTATTTCCAAGACCAAGACTGTATCTAATTTGCAAAACCATGACCAAAACCACATCTGTAAATGCAAGACCTGGTATTTGCCCATCACTACTAATCAAGATGTTATTGAAGGGACACAACATGTTACATGCTAGCTAGCACTAAACAAAGATAACTAAAATGTAGTTATAGCTAGAGATCATCTGAGTAGTTGGAAGCCTCATCTATTTTTTCATATAACTTATTAAACAGTCAGGTAGTACCGTAGTATAGTTGTCGCCAAATATCTTGAATCAGGCTTCCGGGTGCGCCCCCCTTTTCGGCGAAATGACTCAAGATATAAGTTAACCTCGTTCACGTACAATTTATTGGTTTACGAATTACAAATTGAATATTCACCATAATCTTGGTTTATTTTTGTTTGATCCGTAAACCAGTAAATTAATAATCTTTGATTGACGTAATATTATTTTTATTAAAACTTTTCGAATTGACGATATTTTCTGAATTAACTTTGTGGTATAAGTAATATGCTTCATCGTTACTTAATTATATTATTATACACATATACGTATAGTTAATTACAGTAAATAAAATAAAGAAAAACAATAACTGGTGGAAATGTGTAATATTTTGGAGTTAAATATGAAACAACAATTTCTACTTATACAATGTTTCAGTCCAGAAAAGTAATATTTTTTCATGTAAATACATATGAAATTAAAATTTTGGAGAATAATATCTTTCTATTTTAGTTGAAATTCGGTTTCTGCCAATCAAATGAAAACCATTTAATTAATTTTATTTACGAATTATATTATTTCCCCATTTTTGTTGCTAAGCCACTGTTATTTTATTTAGTGATTGCTTCCTTGTACAGATGCATTTTTAATAAAGCAAAGCAGTAAAATATTATTTTTGTACCATATTCGTGCGACAAAAATAGTTATAATTGACTATTCGAATGATACACACATATTATGATGAGTTGACTTCATTGATAACACGTCATGATGAAACGTAGAAAGAAGTAGGTACCTACCTACACACCTACTCGAAGTATCAAATTAATGCACCTTCTTTGTTGTTTTTTCTTCTTTAAATACCTGTCAGGTTAATTAACAGGCAGGTATGGTTACCTAGTTTTATTTTAGGGTTACAAAAATAAACATATTATTAGGAATAGGTATGTGAGGGAAAAATAACGATTTCCTGCCTGTATATACCTAATATCTACCTAACAATATTTTTACCCAAATTTTAGGGTTCAAATTAAAATTTGCAGCAATACCTATAGTTCTTTTGTCTTTTGATGTAGGTATACGTCTTGATAATGATCACCGTGGCATAGTGGAAATTCGTTTGGATTCTGTGCCGGCGTCCCGGGTTCGATTCTCGTCACAGGAGAAATTTATTTCTCACACAAATCTTGCTACTTATCCAACTGTCGATTTGTTCAGGAGAACTTTGTTCTCTTAACATATCGACAATGTATCAAGCCAGAATACGCGAGAATTGTATGGAGAGGTCTACTTTTTTCATGGCTTTTCCAACTTTGAAGTCAAAAAACACCAACTTAGAGGCTTCGCAGCATATATGTTCCATACACGGATTTACTCAGAATTCGGAGTAGAACATTTCGTGTGTCTGTGTGTCTGTGTGTGTGTCTGTGTGTGTGTGTGTCTGTGTGTCCGTCCCCCCCTTATAACTTTTGATCCGCTCAATTTACAGAGCCTAAAATTTCAGAATATATAAACAGTTACAGGCCTACAAAACTTTTATACTCGGAATTTTGAATTTTTGTTTCAGTCAGGGGTTATCAACTTTTGAATTTTTATTTTATTTTTCCATATATCTCAGAAACCATAAACGCTAGAACGCTGAAAATTGGTACAAACATAGACAAATACAAAACCTCAAACTAGTTTTTTCAAAAAAATTCCAGGGTTTCTCAAACATTTTTTATTAAGAAAAATATTTTTTTTATGATAAATTTATGAGTTTAACTGCCTATATTTCCAAAACTTTTACAATTATCGAAAAAAGCCGAAACACCCCAACTAGATAATTTAATTTTCTATAAAAAATATTAACATTGTAGTAGAAGATTTCAATTTTTTTTTAACAATTTTTTTAAAAATTGAATTTAGTGACGACATCGCTTCATACATTTTGTATGGCAGTCGCCTATACACAATATGTAAGAAGACTTAATAGTTTGATACTTCATCTCCAAACATACATACATACCATCATGCTATTTGCATATTCTGGGTAGGAAAAAGGATCTTCCTCCATACTATCCTATCTTGACATACATACCTACATATGTTGTATAGAAAACAAAATATCTGAAAATATTCAATAATTTGTATCTATGGGTTTATAGTTTGGTACATATTCTTCAACTATACATACTATCGCTATCGACAGTTGGATCTCATGTGTTACATGCAACTAGTTTATTTGCAACTTTTTGAACATATTCCAACTGTCGATTTGTTCAGGAGAACTTTGTTCTCTTAACATATCGACAATGTATCAAGCCAGAATACGCGAGAATTGTATGGAGAGGTCTACTTTTTTCACGGCTTTTCCAACTTTGAAGTCAAAAAACACCAACTTAGAGGCTTCGCAGCATATATGTTCCGTACACGGATTTACTCAGAATTCGGAGTAGAACATTTCGTGTGTCTGTGTGTGTGTGTGTGTGTCTGTGTGTCTGTGTGTCTGTGTGTGTGTGTGTCCGTCCCCCCTTATAACTTTTGATCCGCTCAATTTACAGAGCCTAAAATTTCAGAATATATAAACAGTTACAGGCCTACAAAACTTTTATACTCGGAATTTTGAATTTTTGTTTCAGTCAGGGGTTATCAACTTTTGAATTTTTATTTTATTTTTCCATATATCTCAGAAACCATAAACGCTAGAACGCTGAAAATTGGTACAAACATAGACAAATACAAAATCTCAAATAAGTTTTTCAAAAAAATTCCAGGGTTTCTCAAACATTTTTTATTAAGAAAAATATTTTTTTTATGATAAATTTATGAGTTTAACTGCCTATATTTCCAAAACTTTTACAATTATCGAAAAAAGCCGAAACACCCCAACTAGATAATTTAATTTTCTATAAAAAATATTAACATTGTAGTAGAAGATCTCAATTTTTTTTAACAATTTTTTTAAAATTGAATTTAGTGACGACATCGCTTCATACATTTTGTATGGCAGTCGCCTATACACAATATGTAAGAAGACTTAATAGTTTGATACTTTGATACTTCATCTCCAAACATACATAAAAACCATCATGCTATTTGCATATTCTGGGTAGGAAAAAGGATCTTCCTCCATACTATCCTATCTTGACATACATACCTACATATGTTGTATAGAAAACAAAATATCTGAAAATATTCAATAATCCAACTGTCGATTTGTTCAGGAGAACTTTGTTCTCTTAACATATCGACAATGTATCAAGCCAGAATACGCGAGAATTGTATGGAGAGGTCTACTTTTTTCATGGATTTTCCAACTTTGAAGTCAAAAAACACCAACTTAGAGGCTTCGCAGCATATATGTTCGATACACGGATTTACTCAGAATTCGGAGTAGAACATTTCGTGTGTCTGTGTGTGTGTGTGTGTCTGTGTGTGTGTCTGTGTGTCTGTGTGTGTGTGTGTCTGTGTGTCCGTCCCCCCCTTATAACTTTTGATCCGCTCAATTTACAGAGCCTAAAATTTCAGAATATATAAACAGTTACAGGCCTACAAAACTTTTATACTCGGAATTTTGAATTTTTGTTTCAGTCAGGGGTTATCAACTTTTGAATTTTTATTTTATTTTTCCATATATCTCAGAAACCATAAACGGTAGAACGCTGAAAATTGGTACAAACATAGACAAATACAAAATCTCAAATAAGTTTTTTCAAAAAAATTCCAGGGTTTCTCAAACATTTTTTATTAAGAAAAATATTTTTTTTATGATAAATTTATGAGTTTAACTGCCTATATTTCCAAAACTTTTACAATTATCGAAAAAATCCGAAACACCCCAACTAGATAATTTAATTTTCTATAAAAAATATTAACATTGTAGTAGAAGATCTCAATTTTTTTTTAACAATTTTTTTAAAAATTGAATTTAGTGACGACATCGCTTCATACATTTTGTATGGCAGTCGCCTATACACAATATGTAAGAAGACTTAATAGTTTGTTACTTCATCTCCAAACATACATACATACCATCATGCAATTTGCATATTCTGGGTAGGAAAAAGGATCTTCTTCCATACTATCCTATCTTGACATACATACCTACATATGTTGTATAGAAAACAAAATATCTGAAAATATTCAATAATTTGTATCTATGGGTTTATAGTTTGGTACATATTCTTCAACTATACATACTATCGCTATCGACAGTTGGATCTCATGTGTTACATGCAACTAGTTATAATTTGTACATTGGCGGGATTGCTGCCAGACGGCAATGTCTTACAACTAACCAGGGTTAATGTTAAATATACAATACAGTGTGTAGGTACCTACTATGGCAATAAGGTATAAAAAATAATGATTACAGAAGAAAAACAGTACATAGCATTGAAAGGAACACATAAGTATAAAGAAAGGAAGAGGAGAGGAAGAACTCTACTCTATTTCTACTCTGGGTTTGCCAGAAATACTAGTTAGTGTTCAACCCTAGAAACTCGCAACTTAATTAGGGTGTAAATAAATATAAAATGAATAGAATTGATTCTGATCTAAAGATTTGGAGTTAAAGTCAGTCCATAAATGTGAATCTTTTATTCACAGTGCTGATATTTTTTTTATATGCTGGGCTCCATGAGCTTCTCTGCTACGCATTTTTTTGTTGCTCATATTTCCTATTTGCAGATTCCGCACTATCTCTCTTCATTTTGGATGAATTCCTAATTTGAACCAAACATACTTACATGATGATATCGTTAATACGAAAGTTTCAAACATAATCGAAATTCACATTATTTTATATTACTAAAGCATAATATTGACTTTGAAGAAAAAGGATCTTCCTCCATACTATCCTATCTTGACATACATACCTACATATGTTGTATAGAAAACAAAATATCTGAAAATATTCAATAATCCAACTGTCGATTTGTTCAGGAGAACTTTGTTCTCTTAACATATCGACAATGTATCAAGCCAGAATACGCGAGAATTGTATGGAGAGGTCTACTTTTTTCATGGATTTTCCAACTTTGAAGTCAAAAAACACCAACTTAGAGGCTTCGCAGCATATATGTTCGATACACGGATTTACTCAGAATTCGGAGTAGAACATTTCGTGTGTCTGTGTGTGTGTGTGTGTCTGTGTGTGTGTCTGTGTGTCTGTGTGTGTGTGTGTCTGTGTGTCCGTCCCCCCCTTATAACTTTTGATCCGCTCAATTTACAGAGCCTAAAATTTCAGAATATATAAACAGTTACAGGCCTACAAAACTTTTATACTCGGAATTTTGAATTTTTGTTTCAGTCAGGGGTTATCAACTTTTGAATTTTTATTTTATTTTTCCATATATCTCAGAAACCATAAACGGTAGAACGCTGAAAATTGGTACAAACATAGACAAATACAAAATCTCAAATAAGTTTTTTCAAAAAAATTCCAGGGTTTCTCAAACATTTTTTATTAAGAAAAATATTTTTTTTATGATAAATTTATGAGTTTAACTGCCTATATTTCCAAAACTTTTACAATTATCGAAAAAATCCGAAACACCCCAACTAGATAATTTAATTTTCTATAAAAAATATTAACATTGTAGTAGAAGATCTCAATTTTTTTTTAACAATTTTTTTAAAAATTGAATTTAGTGACGACATCGCTTCATACATTTTGTATGGCAGTCGCCTATACACAATATGTAAGAAGACTTAATAGTTTGTTACTTCATCTCCAAACATACATACATACCATCATGCAATTTGCATATTCTGGGTAGGAAAAAGGATCTTCTTCCATACTATCCTATCTTGACATACATACCTACATATGTTGTATAGAAAACAAAATATCTGAAAATATTCAATAATTTGTATCTATGGGTTTATAGTTTGGTACATATTCTTCAACTATACATACTATCGCTATCGACAGTTGGATCTCATGTGTTACATGCAACTAGTTATAATTTGTACATTGGCGGGATTGCTGCCAGACGGCAATGTCTTACAACTAACCAGGGTTAATGTTAAATATACAATACAGTGTGTAGGTACCTACTATGGCAATAAGGTATAAAAAATAATGATTACAGAAGAAAAACAGTACATAGCATTGAAAGGAACACATAAGTATAAAGAAAGGAAGAGGAGAGGAAGAACTCTACTCTATTTCTACTCTGGGTTTGCCAGAAATACTAGTTAGTGTTCAACCCTAGAAACTCGCAACTTAATTAGGGTGTAAATAAATATAAAATGAATAGAATTGATTCTGATCTAAAGATTTGGAGTTAAAGTCAGTCCATAAATGTGAATCTTTTATTCACAGTGCTGATATTTTTTTTATATGCTGGGCTCCATGAGCTTCTCTGCTACGCATTTTTTTGTTGCTCATATTTCCTATTTGCAGATTCCGCACTATCTCTCTTCATTTTGGATGAATTCCTAATTTGAACCAAACATACTTACATGATGATATCGTTAATACGAAAGTTTCAAACATAATCGAAATTCACATTATTTTATATTACTAAAGCATAATATTGACTTTGAAGCAAAGATTGGTTTGCAAATTGGCATTAACTTGTTGAGCCATGTATTTCATATTGTTTGTTTTAGCTTAGATTATATATTATGATACAGATACCTAGTCAGCGCAATGAAAGTATGACAACTAAAACTAAGAATAATGTTCTGAGTTTCATTCACACGGCCATCAATACAGCCATAGAACACGTAGTACACGTATAATCTCTTTTCTATGCAGTATAAGAACACCTACAGATTCGATTACCGATCTACCGCCTCACACACACATGTAAATAAAACTTGTCATACATTTGAATTCGAAATTTATATTGCACGAGGCTTCTGTGCCTTATAATTCTATGGTTTTTAGCTTCAAATTGTTCATTTTTTATTCCTTCTCAATAGTTAATTCTATAAAAACATACCATAATTCTCACTAACCTCGTTTTGTCTATAAGACGTGTCTATTTTGAGTTTTTTTTATATATTTGTCACAAGACTTATCAATTCCTTCCATGAATTTCATAAATGTTTCATTGCTATTTCCGAACATATGGAAAATAAAATAAAAATATATAGGTAATACGGAGTAACCAATATCTAGGTTAGGTATACCTACTTAAGTTAGTACAAACGGCATAATATTAAAAGCAATATATGAGTTGATTTAAGAAGGTCTTTTCCAAACCAAACGACATGTATGAAAATAGACGACATTAAAGAGTCTTAAATATTTAAGACAAATATACAATTTGCGTGTTATACTAACACGGGGTACATTAAAAATGTATCTATCAGCTTGGTTACCTACTTTCTACTTAAATAAACAAAGATTAATTATTATTTTATTAACAGATGCCCACTTTCTATGGAGCATTCTCTTTGAAAATACAATTATTGTCTAGGCTAGGCATGTACTTTACTTTTAAAAGTGATCATTAGTCAATGATGTAATGAAACCTCATCATATTTGTTTAAATGATAAATTTATTGTATGTAGGTATGTATGTATACCTGCTATACATATATTGTATAGATACTTAAATACTTATATCTTACTCCACATACCTACATCATAACTTGAAATAAAAGCTTTATAATTATTCTGAATGAAAAAAAATCTACGCGAAAAACTACGTTACGTTAATTTCGAATTTAATCATATTTTGCGTGGTATAATATAATATAATGAATTCAAAATAAAAATAAAAAATAAAATAAACATATTTAATTCGACTGATATGTAAATTATATTAACTTCTTTTTGTATAGATAATAATTATGTATAAACAATATTTTGTGTCTTTTGTATTTAAATGTATCCTTTACACACGAGTGCTTGCACTATGGTAAAGGTAAATAGGTACATTTTTTCTTACTTTGCATCTTTTGTATATTTTTTGATTGTTTTATTTTTTTATATATTATGTATTATTTAATATAAAAAACATGTCTTATTATAATACTGTGTTTTCAAGTGTTTCGTTGTATTTCACAAATAATGTGAAAGACAATATTAGCACTTATCCGATTTTATTAATTAACTCTAAAAAATACATTCAGCTACATATTAAAAAACATATTTTTTGTGGTTCGTTTTATTCGCAAATGATGTTAAATGCAAACATTTTTTTGTTGGTGAAATTATATTAAATCACATTTACTAAGTTAAGTACTAGCCAAAGAATTCATTAAAAAAATACAAATTTCCATTTTTTTTGTCCAGGGTTGCGTGGCCCAAATGTGCTAGGATCACCCCTGGTATAAATAAATTACCATAAAAGCATAAGCACGACATACGTAGAGCTGGAGGTAGATATGGGATGTGGATAATCGGATAGGGCAGTCATGGGCAAAGTACGGCCCGCGGGCCAAATGTGGCCCTTCGGGGCAGTCAATCCGGCCCGCGACATGGTTTCGAATAACCCCTAAAATTACACCTAGAATAGGACAAAATGTATTTTCTGCGTTGAATTGAAGCAACTATTTCTCAACGTTTATTCTTAAATTGAGTTCTACAAGGCCCTGTCAAAATCAAGTTTCCCCAACCCGAAATCTCACGCTTAGAAGATAATAGAGATGTGTGCATCTTCATATGTACATCTGTGAACAGCCCCCCTAGACAACGTGATAATTAAGACTCCCCTTAAAAAGTTTGCCCATCACTGGGATAGGGGGAACATTCTAAGAAGAGGTGAGGAAAAGAGTTGAACTTAGTTATTGATGACATTTTTCTGTGTTTGACTTATTGAAGAAGGGAAAGGTTGTTTCCGAAACAAGTAGTGGTTAAAATAGAAAATAAATATTGGAATTAAACAAAGTAGTGCGTTTTATTTAACATCTTTAAATAATAAATTTCAACAAAGTGGAAGCTTTTAAATTTAATTGTATTATCCCCACTCCCATTAGATGTGGCTTCCCGCAGAATATATTTTGCTATTTACTCCAACGTTTATGCAATGCTCATTACACTGCAATGTTTAAAAAATCGATATCTTCAGCTTCAGAATGTACCTACCCATTTAAATTGGGTTCTCTTCACAAATTGTCATGAAATGTCCCAGAGAAAATAAATAAAGAAAACAATTATTTGTAAAATTATGAACAATAATAGTGATATTTTCAAAGAAAATCAAAAATACAACCCTTTTGTCAAACTTGTTCTTATGTATAGTTCGTTATTTTAGAAATAAATATAAATGCAATCCTTTTAATCTTGTACAAAGTATTTGATCTCACATTAAAAAATACAAGTAGATCAAATTTTCTTCTTTTTCTTGTTGGTTTATTTGTTTTATTGGAATTTAATGAAAGTTTTGGTCATTTTTAAAATAAATATTTAAACATCGTTATATTTTAAAATAAAATTTACAAAACACTTTTATTGCACTTGCATTCATATGAACCTTATATAGTGCTAACTTACATTAGTATATCGAATTGATAATATATTTGTATCATCAATTGTATTTTTTTAAAGAATGAATACATTCTTGTAAAAAGTACATATACATCCTCATAAATTCCCTCAAATAGTCTGCTCAAAACTCAAACTCAAAAGTCTGGTCCGACCGGCGAAATCAAAACCCTAGTGATTACCCATATCATGGATATAATTATTATATGGAGTTCTATAATATCTTTAGATGTCATAGAACTCCATATAATAACTAGTTGCATTTAAAAATTAGGTATCTCTTTCTACCGTGTTTTATATAATAACATTCTATGTCAGAATGAATTGACATTAAATATTACTAGTTGCATGTAACACATGAGATCCAACTGTCGATAGCGATAGTATGTAGAGTTGAAGAATAAGAATCAAACTATAAACCCATAAATCCAAATTATTGAAAATTTTAACATATGTTGGTATGTATGTCAAGTTATGACAGTATGGAGGTCAGTCCTCTTTTCCTACCCGGAATATGAAAACAGCATGATGGTTCTGTATGTATGTTTGGATATTAAGTAGGTACATATCAAACTATTAAGTCTTCTTACATACGTGTATAAGCGACTGCCATACTAATTGTATGGAGCAATGCCGTCACTAAATTCAATTTTTATAAAAATTGTTAGAGAAAAATTGAGATTTGCTAATACTAGTTGCATGTAACACATGAGATCCAACTGTCGATAGCGATAGTATGTATAGTTGAAGAATATGTACCAAACTATAAACCCATAGATACAAATTATTGAATATTTTCAGATATTTTGTTTTCTATACAACTTATGTAGGTATGTATGTCAAGATAGGATAGTATGGAGGAAGATCCTTTTTCCTACCCAGAATATGCAAATTGCATGATGGTATGTATGTATGTTTGGAGATGAAGTATCAAACTATTAAGTCTTCTTACATATTGTGTATAGGCGACTGCCATACAAAATGTATGAAGCGATGTCGTCACTAAATTCAATTTTTAAAAAAATTGTTAAAAAAAAATTGAGATCTTCTACTACAATGTTAATATTTTTTATAGAAAATTAAATTATCTAGTTGGGGTGTTTCGGCTTTTTTCGATAATTGTAAAAGTTTTGGAAATATAGGCAGTTAAACTCATAAATTTATCATAAAAAAAATATTTTTCTTAATAAAAAATGTTTGAGAAACCCTGGAATTTTTTTGAAAAAACTAATTTGAGATTTTGTATTTGTCTATGTTTGTACCAATTTTCAGCGTTCTAGCGTTTATGGTTTCTGAGATATATGGAAAAATTAAATAAAAATTCAAAAGTTGATAACCCCTGACTGAAACAAAAATTCAAAATTCCGAGTATAAAAGTTTTGTAGGCCTGTAACTGTTTATATATTCTGAAATTTAAGGCTCTGTAAATTGAGCGGATCAAAAGTTATAAGGGGGGGACGGACACACACACACACAGACACACAGACACACAGACACACAGACACACACACACACACACAGACACACGAAATGTTCTACTCCGAATTCTGAGTAAATCCGTGTATGGAACATATATGCTGCGAAGCCTCTAAGTTGGTGTTTTTTGACTTCAAAGTTGGAAAATCCATGAAAAAAGTAGACCTCTCCATACAATTCTCGCGTATTCTGGCTTGATACATTGTCGATATGTTACTAGTTGCATGTAACACATGAGATCCAACTGTCGATAGCGATAGTATGTATAGTTGAAGAATATGTACCAAACTATAAACCCATAAATACAAATTATTGAATATTGTCAGATATTTTGTTTTCTATACAACATACGTAGGTATGTATGTCAAGATAGGATAGTATGGAGGAAGGTCCTTTTTTCCTACCCAGAATATGAAAATAGAATGATGGTATGTATGTATGTTTGGAGATGAAGTATCAAACTATTAAGTCTTTTTACATATTGTGTATAGGCGACTGCCATACAAAATGTATGAAGCGATGTCGTCACTAAATTCAATTTTTATAAAAATTGTTAAAAAAAATTTGAGATGTACTGCTACAATGTTAATATTTTTTATATAAAATTAAATTATCTAGTTGGGGTGTTTCGGCTTTTTTCGATATTTAAAAAAAAATGGAAATATAGGCAGTTAAACTCATAAATTTATCATAAAAAAAATACTTTTCTTAATAAAAAATGTTTGAGAAACCCTGGAATTTTTTTTAAAAAAGTAATTTGAGATTTTGTATTTGTCTATATTTGTACCAATTCTCAGCGTTCTAGCGTTTATGGTTTCTGAGATATATGGAAAAATAAAGTAAAAATTCAAAAGTTGATTACCCCTGACTGAAACAAAAATTCAAAATTCTGAGTATAAAAGTTTTGTAGGCCTATAACTGTTTATATATTCTAAAATTTTGGGCTCTTTAAATTGAGCGGATCAAAAGTTATAAGGGGGGGACGGACACACAGACACACAGACACACACACACACACACAGACACACACACACACAGACACACACACACACAGACACACGAAATGTTCTACTCCGAATTCTGAGTAAATCCGTGTATGGAACATATATGCTGCGAAGCCTCTAAGTTGGTGTTTTTTGACTTCAAAGTTGGAAAAGCCGTGAAAAAAGTAGACCTCTCCATACAATTCTCGCGTATTCTGGCTTGATACATTGTCGATATGTTAAGAGAACAAAGTTCTCCTGAACAAATCGACAGTTGGACTAGTTGCATGTAACACATGAGATCCAACTGTCGATAGCGATAGTATGTATAGTTGAAGAATATGTACCAAACTATAAACCCATAGATACAAACTAGTTGCATGTAACACATGAGATCCAACTGTCGATAGCGATAGTATGTATAGTTGAAGAATATGTACCAAACTATAAACCCATAGATACAAATTATTGAATATTTTCAGATATTTTGTTTTCTATACAACATATGTAGGTATGTATGTCAAGATAGGATAGTATGGAAGAAGATCCTTTTTCCTACCCAGAATATGCAAATTGCATGATGGTATGTATGTATGTTTGGAGATGAAGTAACAAACTATTAAGTCTTCTTACATATTGTGTATAGGCGACTGCCATACAAAATGTATGAAGCGATGTCGTCACTAAATTCAATTTTTAAAAAAATTGTTAAAAAAAAATTGAGATCTTCTACTACAATGTTAATATTTTTTATAGAAAATTAAATTATCTAGTTGGGGTGTTTCGGATTTTTTCGATAATTGTAAAAGTTTTGGAAATATAGGCAGTTAAACTCATAAATTTATCATAAAAAAAATATTTTTCTTAATAAAAATGTTTGAGAAACCCTGGAATTTTTTTGAAAAAACTTATTTGAGATTTTGTATTTGTCTATGTTTGTACCAATTTTCAGCGTTCTACCGTTTATGGTTTCTGAGATATATGGAAAAATAAAATAAAAATTCAAAAGTTGATAACCCCTGACTGAAACAAAAATTCAAAATTCCGAGTATAAAAGTTTTGTAGGCCTGTAACTGTTTATATATTCTGAAATTTTAGGCTCTGTAAATTGAGCGGATCAAAAGTTATAAGGGGGGGACGGACACACAGACACACACACACACAGACACACAGACACACACACAGACACACACACACACAGACACACGAAATGTTCTACTCCGAATTCTGAGTAAATCCGTGTATGGAACATATATGCTGCGAAGCCTCTAAGTTGGTGTTTTTTGACTTCAAAGTTGGAAAATCCATGAAAAAAGTAGACCTCTCCATACAATTCTCGCGTATTCTGGCTTGATACATTGTCGATATGTTAAGAGAACAAAGTTCTCCTGAACAAATCGACAGTTGGATTATTGAATATTTTCAGATATTTTGTTTTCTATACAACATATGTAGGTATGTATGTCAAGATAGGATAGTATGGAGGAAGATCCTTTTTCCTACCCAGAATATGCAAATAGCATGATGGTTTTTATGTATGTTTGGAGATGAAGTATCAAAGTATCAAACTATTAAGTCTTCTTACATATTGTGTATAGGCGACTGCCATACAAAATGTATGAAGCGATGTCGTCACTAAATTCAATTTTAAAAAAATTGTTAAAAAAAATTGAGATCTTCTACTACAATGTTAATATTTTTTATAGAAAATTAAATTATCTAGTTGGGGTGTTTCGGCTTTTTTCGATAATTGTAAAAGTTTTGGAAATATAGGCAGTTAAACTCATAAATTTATCATAAAAAAAATATTTTTCTTAATAAAAAATGTTTGAGAAACCCTGGAATTTTTTTGAAAAACTTATTTGAGATTTTGTATTTGTCTATGTTTGTACCAATTTTCAGCGTTCTAGCGTTTATGGTTTCTGAGATATATGGAAAAATAAAATAAAAATTCAAAAGTTGATAACCCCTGACTGAAACAAAAATTCAAAATTCCGAGTATAAAAGTTTTGTAGGCCTGTAACTGTTTATATATTCTGAAATTTTAGGCTCTGTAAATTGAGCGGATCAAAAGTTATAAGGGGGGGACGGACACACACACACACACAGACACACACACAGACACACAGACACACACACACACACACAGACACACGAAATGTTCTACTCCGAATTCTGAGTAAATCCGTGTATGGAACATATATGCTGCGAAGCCTCTAAGTTGGTGTTTTTTGACTTCAAAGTTGGAAAAGCCTTGAAAAAAGTAGACCTCTCCATACAATTCTCGCGTATTCTGGCTTGATACATTGTCGATATGTTAAGAGAACAAAGTTCTCCTGAACAAATCGACAGTTGGAAAATTAAACTAGTTGCATGTAACACATGAGATCCAACTGTCGATAGCGATAGTATGTATAGTTGAAGAATATGTACCAAACTATAAACCCATAAATACAAATTATTGAATATTTTCAGATATTTTGTTTTCTATACAACATATATTATGTAGGTATGTATGTCAAGATAGGATAGTTTGGAGGAAGTTCCTTTTTTCCTACCCAGAATATGCAAATAGCATGATGGTATGTATGTATGTTTGGAGATGAAGTATCAAACTATTTAGTCTTCTTACATATTGTGTATAGGCGACTGCCATACAAAATGTATGAAGCGATGTCGTCACTAAATTCAATTTTTAAAAAAATTGTTAAAAAAAATTGAGATCTTCTACTACAATGTTAATATTTTTTATAGAAAATTAAATTATCTAGTT
Organism: Molanna angustata; assembly: GCA_963576475.1. Lineage (NCBI taxonomy): Eukaryota > Metazoa > Arthropoda > Insecta > Trichoptera > Molannidae > Molanna > Molanna angustata. Next base: position 19,227,998 of record OY754965.1, on the reverse strand, counting down.
GGGGTGTTTCGGCTTTTTTCGATAATTGTAAAAGTTTTGGAAATATAGGCAGTTAAACTCATAAATTTATCATAAAAAAAAAATGTTTGAGAAACCCTGGAATTTTTTTGAAAAAACTAATTTGAGATTTTGTATTTGTCTATGTTTTTACCATTTTCAGCGTTCTAGCGTTTATGGTTTCTGAGATATATGGAAAAATAAAATAAAAATTCAAAAGTTGATAACCCCTGACTGAAACAAAAATTCAAAATTTCGAGTATAAAAGTTTTGTAGGCCTGTAACTGTTTATATATTCTGAAATTTTAGGCTCTGTAAATTGAGCGGATCAAAAGTTATAAGGGGGGGACGGACACACAGACACACAGACACACACACACACACAGACACACGAAATGTTCTACTCCGAATTCTGAGCAAATCCGTGTATGGAACATATATGCTGCGAAGCCTCTAAGTTGGTGTTTTTTGACTTCAAAGTTGGAAACGCCGTGAAAAAAGTAGACCTCTCCATACAATTCTCGCGTATTCTGGCTTGATACATTGTCGATATGTTAAGAGAACAAAGTTCTCCTGAACAAATCGACAGTTGGATTACCTAGTTAGGGTGTTTCGGCTTTTTTCGAAATTTTTAAAAAAATTGGAAATGTAGGCAGTTAAACACATAAATTTATCATAATTTTTTTTTTAATAAAAAATGTTTGAGAAACCCTGGAATTTGAAAAAATAAATTTGAGATTTTGTATTTGTCTATGTTTATACCAATTTTCAGCGTTCTAGCTTTCATGGTTTCTGAGATATATGGAAAAATTAACCAAAATTTCAAGTTGATAACTCTTGACTGAAACAAAAAATCACAATTCTGAGTATAAAAGTTTTGTAAGTCTATAACTGTTTATATATTCTGAAATTTTGGGCTCTGTAAATTGAGCGGATCAAAAGTTATAAGGGGGGGACAGACAGACACATACACACACACACAAAACTCACATAAAATGTTCTACTCCGAATTCTGAGTAAATCCATGTATGGGAACATATATGCTGCGAGGCCTCTAGTTGGTGTTATTAGCATGCAAAAAGTCCACTACACCATACAAAATTTTCCTTCGTACACGCATCTTGGCTTAATAATGTCGATTCATTAAGAGAATTGAATTCTCATGAACGAATCGACAGTTGGATTATATCCATGATATGGGTAATCACTAGGGTTTTGATTTCACCGGTCGGACCAGACTTGCCCCCATCAAATAGATTTCGCTTATGACATCATTCATGTTAAGCAAATTATTTTTGAAATATCATTTTATAAAGCATCTTCAATTTTTATTGGAATTAATGTAGCCAATACATACCCAATAATAATAATAATAAATAATAAACACTTCCTTGCACCCTGCGCAAGTGGCGAGTTTATTGCCAAATGGCAATTTCTTCCAACTAACCAGTGTTCCAGCCCAGATAAGCAATATTTGCGAGAGAAATTAATTTAAATAAATTTCTCCTCTGCTGGGAATCGAACCCAGGACGCCCGCAAAGAAGCCAAACGGTTTACCAATGTGCCACGGCGGTCGGCTCCATATAGACATTAGACATAAAATTAGGTGAGTATCATAGTCTTCATGACTGAGAGATAGCAAAGAAATATTTTTTAGTGGCTGGTTTATGATATTTTCTTTCTTATTGAATATAGGAATGAATAGGTATGAAGTCTGGCACCTGGGAGTGGTTGCGTTTGCCAGTAGGTACGAATTCTCTTTATAGGTGAAAATTGCATATTTTTACATTATTTTTTTTTTAAGTGAATATGTTCTTGTTAAACAAGTACATATACATCTTCCTACGTTCCCTAAAATAAGCAAATAAATGCTTGTGCTATAGGTGAACGAAATCGGTCGAGGCAGGATTCGAACTCTCGACCACTGGATTATTAACCCAGCGCGCTAACCGCTCTGTCACCGACCCATCTAAATTATATAATATCATTATATCAATATAATTTGTACTTGTATGTTATTTGTACCTATAAAATCCGTCCGTTTGTTAAATATGTAAGTACTGTTACTGAAATATGTAAAAAAAGAAGAAGATATTTTAATTAATCTTTCCGGGTGTGCGCTGAACAAATCACCAAGTTTCATTGTAATCAGATGGATGGTATAAACACAAAAAGGACTGTACAAAGATACAAATGGTACTAAAATCTGCAATTTCCGCGGTAAGCGCAACTACTCGCAGGTGTTAGACTTGCCTTTTTCATACATACCTATATTCAATAAGGAAGGAAATATATTACTAAATTAATTGTTTTTTGACATTGCTATCACTTAGACTATTAAGTTGATAATAAGTACCTACCACCCACTGACATCGTGCATATTATGATGTTTTGTCGCGTGTCACCATGGCGATGACAATGGCCCTATATATGTAGGAATATAATGAATAATTTAACCGAACACACATCACCACTTACCCTCCTTTGCTCATCCAAGTTACTTCCTTTGCTATACTGCTCGATTTACCTTTTTTATTGGAGATAACAACTAACAAAATTTAACAATAACAGAACATTTCATTATTATTTTATGGTATCACCTATTTTACAATAAATGAACATTATACTAGTTGCATGTAACGATGTAACACATTTTAACGAAGAAGTTTTTAAAATAAACGAAGTTTTCATGATAAAAAATATTTAAATAAAAAAATATGGAACAAACTCTTTTCATAAGAATGTTAAAAATTTTCCTTAAAAAATTGAATACTTTGTGGAGTGACTCGTAGTGAAGAGTATGGCGTTGGCCACAACCCACTCGTTTTTTTATGTTTTGTACCCAAGATTATTAGAAAGCACGTCTACCAACAATCAACTGTAATCAAAACGGAAGAGGTAATATCTCTGCTCTAGGAATTAAATTTAAATAGATGGTAAAGTAACGCTGACGCCTAGACTACTGAAATCTGTATAGCACTATATTTTATGAAAAGAAAACCCATGAAGATAATAATATATTCAGTTGCCAGTTTCAAATCTATTTCAAGTGAAGAGATAAAAATCGGTTCAATTTGTTGTTTACCAAAAGAATGAAATGAAAATAAAGAATTTTATTACATAGATTGGTGACGTTTTATAGAATTCCAAACGGTGCGCTGGAAAAAAAATGAGAAATTCCTGCAAAAAAAATTCTTAAGCAGGACAACCCATTTTCATTTTACAACCCATTTACAAGACTGCTATAACTAATATCTTATAATTTTTGAACAGGCGCGCTGCTATTTATAATGTAATTTTAACGGATTTTTTATTATTTTTTATGTATTTATTTACTATTTTTGCAGACGAATGCCCGGCTTTCAAGGTTCGTCAGTAAATACGATACTGTTTATTACTGACATTGTTTGTTCATTTCGAGAAAGAATTTCCTTTCAGCCAAAATATAATTATAACGACCTATATACCTACATATTTCAATTGCTTTATAATATACCTAGGTGTACATATCAATCATAAGAACACAATGCGCGGTAACACAAGACGTATATAAAATTAAAAGAAGATTTTTTAACCAAAAATTAAGCAAAACTTAACCCAATCCAATTTGTTTTTCAATCTCTTGTTTCACTGTTCTTAGTTTTGCGTCCAGTTTTATCAAGTCTGTTTTGTCCGGTCATCGGCGTAAACATGAGATAGTGGTAAATTGAATTGATTTGTCATATTAGAAAATTTCAATATAATCTTTTTTATGGGAATCCAAGAGTGACATTGAGTCAGAAAAGGGCCCTTGGGAACTTTACGTTCCAATGTGAAGATTTTGCCAATGGGGAATTTGTGAGCTCGTTGGGAAATAGGCAGAATAAAAAGATCTAGTGTGAGTTGGTGACGGTGGTCAGTGAAATGGGACCTTCAAAAACAGTAGACCAGTGGAAACTTGTAGGTTTCATTAATACAATAAAGTTTCTTAGCAGTATGGAACAAGAACAATCGGGTCCCGTTCGGAATCAAAGTGAATTGCTCTGTCTGTGCGACCTATGTTGCAACGAGAGCTACATTTGAGCGATGTGATTCCGAACGATACTGTTGTTAATTTTGAGAAAGTCATCTATTATACATAGTTATAGATGGAAATAGGACAACGAGGAGGAAGAAATTAGATACCTTCAATGTTTTAAAATATTATTACCGTTTTTGTTTAGAGGTTACGTAGTATGTCACTCTGAAATTTATTCGATCTCTCAATTTTAATTACCTAACAAATTATACAGGAATTTTATCAATACTATTTCTTTTGGTAATAACAAAGTGATCCAATATCTATAAATGACATCTTAGACTTATGTGAGATAGTAACAAAAATATTATTAAAAATAATTGCATGTGGTGGTGATATTTTACTCTGGTTAGAGAGCTGTTTCGGGCTGTCCAGGACAAGGACGCTTTCTCTCGGGTGATAGTCAACGTTGGGGGGACCTGACATGACACAAAAAGAAGAAGAAGAGATTTGGCAAAAGCTTTATAATTTTTTTATCAATTCCAGCTTGATAACATTGCCAAAACTAGAAAAAAACAAATAGTTCACTGGGCTTATGTATGTAATATAATGATGTTTTGATTTTCAGAATTGACTTTGAGCCGACTGAGCGATATTGTATATTTTATTTATTTATTTTTAATCACACCATTTAAATAATCTTCATTAAAAATAGATTTATCCATGAAGATTCACAATTCAACCCATGAAGCCATGTAGAAATATGTAGGTATGTCTACTACATCATTTTAATATTTAATTTTATTGTTTAATGACAGGTAAGATATAGTTTACAATATAATTACTTTTTTGATATAATCTTTTATTTTCTTAATTCAATTAGACAAGCTGTCTTACTAATTTCCTAGAAAAATAATTTACTACATATCTCTGCTGTTCAATATTAAAACACTGGTCTTTGATTGTTTGGAATAAAGTTTTTTTTGCATTATCTAAAAAAATATTTTGAACATTTAAATTTTTCTTGATAAAAAAGTAATTTATACCTAGATTTTTTTATAGGTACCTATGCATAAAAACTGTATTATTGAAATGTCGCCAAGAAATTAAAATTCAGTGTTTTAATATTGAATACCTACATTAATATTATTATTCCTACTGCATTCCAGTAAAACTTTAATGGTATATTATAATATAGATGCACAGACTTCTTGTTTATAGAAGTCTCAAGTTTGTGCATAGATGGACAGATGGTGTTAAAAGGGATAGCCTAGTCTTCACACCATTTTTTTAAACCTAACCTACAAAAGTTTGGTAAAAATAGGTTGGTAAGGTTTGTTTGTAGTTATAATTGCGACTGGCGTGAGCCAGTTGCATTATTTATGAAAAAAAGTAACTACAATATTAAAAAAATAAATAAATTGGTATTTTTACCAAACTTTTATAGGTTATGTTTAAAAAAAATGGTGTGAAGACTAGGCTATCCGCACAGTATCATAGAAAAATTCATAGTTTCACTAAGTGCATATCGTTTCCAGTTTCCATAATCTTTTCTTTTCTATGGATGCCATGGATGGAAGATGGAAGTAAACTGTCAGATTGGACAGTGAAAACGTGAGAAATGTCAATTTAGCCGCCTTTTTTACTAAGAAAAATATTTTTTATGATAAATTCGAGTATGCTTTTTTCGATATTTTCAAAAACTAAGTTTGAAAATATCGAAAAAGCCGAAACACCCCCAACTAGATAATTTAATTTTCTATAAAAAATATTGACATTGTAGCAGTACATCCCAATTATTTTAACATTTTTTATAAAAATTGAATTTAGTGACGACATCGCTTCATACAATTTGTATGGCAGTCGCCATATATCTTTATTCTATGGCAGTCGCCATATATCTTTATTCTATGGCAGTCGCCATCATGCTGTTTTCATATTCCGGTTAGGAAAAGAGGACTGACCTCCATACTGTCCTATCTTGTCATACATACCTATATGTGTTGTATAGAAAACTAAATATCTTTAAATATTCAATAATTTGGATTTATGGGTTTATAGTTTGAATCTTATTCTTCAACTATACATACTATCGCTATCGACAGTTGGATCTCATGTGTTACATGCAACTAGTTATAGTCCATTTAGGGCTTTTTAGGGGTTTTTTGTTTTTTGACTTGTGTTTGGGGGTTTTATTTTTTTGGAATTGGCAGCCCTGATGGATGGAAGTTGGAAGTGGAAGTAAACTGTCAGATTGGACCATAGAAAAGATGGACAGTGTGAAAACGTGAGAAATGTCAATTTAGCCGCCTTTAAGTATTTTAAAATTTGTTTATATTTATTTATATAACACAAAAAGATACGACCGTATAATAATTGAATAATGATATTATGGATCGAATTTCTTTTCTTAGAAACCTAAAGCAAGGAATTGAAATGAATAGATTTAAAGTGGAACTGAACAAAAATAAAAATATGTCTCGTGACGATTTATTAAATTTATCAAAAGAAGTAAGTTATAATTTTCGACGCTTAATATTAAAAGAAAACATTCATTTTATCAAACATGATTGTTTTTATATTATCCCATACACAAATTTTGAACTTGACGTGAAGGAAGTTTATAGATTTTAAATTGTCACTTTATTTATTGTATCAAATTCGTTTTCTCAAATAAATGAGCAAAATATAATATATGTATTTGGATAGAGTGGAATAGGTGTAAATATTTCATGTAATTTATATTATATTCATATAACCAATTATTAATTTTAGAAGTTGGTGGATTTAGTAATTCGTTTACAAACTCATAATCAACAGCTCAAAAATGTGATAGCTAAAAAGAATAATTTACCAATCACTGTAAGGCCAGAAGTTAAAGATAACTCAAAAAAGAAACGAGAATTCGATTTTCAAAGGTATGTAATAATTTTAAAATATAACAGCAATATAGATTTACTATTATAATGCATTGTCATATGAATCAGGAGCATCATTCCTACATTAAAATCGAGTTGAATTAAAACCCATTTTCCTATTTAGCGGAAAATGCTTTTATATGTGCGTATATTAAAATTTAAATGAATGAATTTTGGTTTTAGGTACCAAACAAGAAGAATATTTTTGCGTATTGCTTACTTGGGAGTTAATTATCGTGGTTTGGCCGTACAAGATGACTGTCCAGATACAATTGAGGCTCACTTGTTTTCGGCCCTTACCAAAGGATGTTTAATTAAATCCAGAGAAGTATCAAATTATCATCGCTGTGGCAGAACTGACAAAGGTGTGTCGGCTAGTGGACAGGTATTAAGTTTTCTAATTTCACATACTCAAATAAATCTCAGACCATCATAACTTACAATATTTGTTTGTTATCCCACTTCTATTATATTCTAATCATCAAAAGTCTCAATCCTGCGGATCAGTTTGCAGAAGAAGTCTACATCTCGCTTTCCACTTTTCTCTATCTTCTGCAGCCCTCTTCCGCTCAATATATGTGACGCAGTTCATTTCCTCGCACACCTGGGGCAAATACTCCCGTCGGGGGCGCCCCCTGTGGTTTGTCCCCTCAATCATTCCCTCAATTAGGTCATGTAGGAGACCCTCGTGGCGCAAGATGTGACCAATCTTGCGAGCACGTCTCTCGGAGATGGTTTTGAGTAGGTGCCTCCCTTCTTCAACTCAGTTGAGAACCTCGGCATTCGTGATGTGGTCCCTCCAGGAAATTCCCAGTATTCTTCTGTAACACCACATCTCGAAAGCTTCTAGTCTATTTCTGTCTCTTTTGGTAAGACACCATGTCTCACAGCCATACATCAGTATGCTCCACACATATGTTTTTGTAAGTCTCTTACGGAGCTTCAAGTCTAAGTTGTTTGACTCAAGGATCTTTGACTTCTTGTTGAAAGCCAGCCTTGTCTGGTGTATTCGGCTGTCAACTTCTTTCCTTGTTCTCCCATTCCAAGAGATCCTACTTCCGAGGTACACAAACTCTTTTGTGTTTTTCATTCTAATATGGGTAGCCAATATATTCATACGAAACTGCGGTGAATAGGTACTTTTGTCGCAAGTATATGTTGTTCAATTTGCACTAGGACGAGGTCAGTAACCTACCAGAATATTGACAGCAATACAATTTCAAGAGGTACATTTCTAGGGAGGAACGTTCGAAAACCACCATGGACATTGACCCGGCACGTACACATTTAACCACCTCCCTGAGGGTATAAAAGGCCATGTAACACTCAAAGCTTCATCGTAGTTACCAACATCTACCGCGAAAGCTTACATTTTGTAGTTGCTCAATTTTTAGTCATATTTATTTGGTCTTTAATTAATGTGAAAGTTTATATTGTGATATACATATATATTTAATTGTGAATTGTAAATATACATATATTATGTAAGTAACCGGGCTTTTATATTCTTACTGCTTGTCTTAACTAAAGTTTAAATTCACTATTTCAAAAAGCTGTTATTGTTAGCTTTAATATAGCGACAGGCTAAATTAATGCCCCTACAGACTAAAAAAAACTATAGCATTTCCTTCCTTTTAAATGGAAGAAGTTTTAATCAATATATAAGATATCCCCAGCCCAGTAACATCTACCCAATTACTCAGACCCGCATGACGCAGTTGGTAAGCCATTTGGCTTCTGTGCGTCTTGTGTTCGATCTCCAGTAGGGGAGAAATTTATTTAAATTTCTCACAAAAATATGCCTTTTCTGGACTGGTAACACTTATTAGTTGAAAGTAATTGCCATATGGTAATAAACTCGCCACTTACTCTGGGTGCAAGGAAGTGTTTATTATTAGATTTCTCCATTGGTTCAAGATACATCAATAGAGAAATATATATACATTTGTTTATAAATAACTATTCACCATTATTTTCAATAGTTATTCACAACACTATCATTAACTAAATTTATTTATACATAATTGATCAAATTGGCCAAAAAATGTGTTTTCTGTGCTAGAAGCAATTTTAAGAAACATTATCAAACAAACTTTAACGTAATTTCCTTTACAGGTTATATCGATTGAAGTGCGAAGTCGTTTAACTTTAGATGAGCAGTTAGTTCCAGATGGTGGGCGTTTTTTAGAACTACAGTACTGTAAAATCCTTAATCGGCTCCTTCCACCAGATATAAGAGCTATAGCATGGGTTCCAGCACCGATGACACAATCAGGAGAATATCTAAGTGCCAGGTCTGTCTTTAATTTAGAACTAAAAAAACTGATTGGGTTGTGGCCAATGTCATACTCCTCACTACCCAGTCACTCCACAAAGCATTAAAATTTTTAGCATTTTCATGAAATGAGTTTATCAAATTATTTTTAATTTAATATTTACTTAAGAAAACTTCATATTTCTTCAATGTCATTTTATGAAAGTGATTTGCCTTTTTAGCTATTTGAAAATAAAAATATTAAATTTTAAGTTTCCTGAGATCGGGGTCACTTTGAAATATTTCACAATTAAAAAATTGAGAATTACTATTCAGATATCCTTAAAAATGTAATGGGGTCAAAGCGAGTATTAGGTGTACAAATTTACAAAATTTGAAAATAATCGGATTAGTACTTTGGTTTATAATCGATATAGTAGAATAAACACGCCGTACATAGTACAAAGCACATAGCACACACACAGATACATTGTGATGAAACTTTCAGAATACAATCTCAGCATGATACTTGTTGATAACCTGCAATAAAATAAAATAACCTTAAAAATTGCGAATTCATAACTTCCTACTATATCCACTTGGGTTAGTGAGGAGTAAAAATACCACACAATAGACAGACTATTTTATATCAAAATATCTAATTAAATGATACAAATCCCAATTACTGATATCATCTTTTTTGAAAAAAAAACAATTTTAAGAAGATTATCAATACATATTTTACTTGTTCTTATTCTTTTTGAATCTCATAATTGAAAAATCTTTTTTGGGGATATTGTGAATACACTGTTTTTATATGGATTTTTGAAGTAAAATTAATGATCCTGCCTTAGTCAATAATTGATGACCTAAGCCCATCTTGACTGTTATGTAAATTAAAGATGTTTGTTTGCAATAAAAGTTTTATTTTCAGGTTTGATTGTAAGCAACGAACATATAAATATTGGTTTCCTCGTGGATCTCTCGATATTGATGCAATGAGAAATGCATGTAAGCATCTGTGTGGTTCTTTTGACTTTAGAAATTTATGTAAAATGGATGTAGCCAATGGTGTGACTTCCTTTATTCGACAGATTACACATGCAGATATCGTAAAAGAAAAATCTGGTGATGATTCAGGTAATGACCATTATTTATATATAAGAATGTATATTAATATTAGCAATGATGATAATCTATAGAATGGTCACTGTTTAGTGTATTGGATTTGTATGTCAGCAATCTTCTATTGTAGCCGATTCTTTTCAAGATGAATGCTTGATTAACCAAAAAATTTTATTACAGGTTATGAAATGTACTATATTTTAATATGCGCTAATGCATTTTTATGGCATCAAATAAGGTGTATCGCCGGCGTATTGTTTCTCATTGGTAGTGGTTATGAAGATCCAGATATAATTCAACAACTCTTGGATGTGGATAATAATCCCAGGTGTGTGGTATATACCTAAATAAAATTACTTTCTACAGATTATGACAAATTATGTTAATTTTTTTGTCTTTTTATTTTTAGAAAACCGCAATATAATATGGCAATTGATTTGCCATTAAATCTTTTCCATTGTGCCTATGAATTTTTAGAAGACTATGAAGATACCAAAAGAGATGGTAGTGGTATATTCAAGATCAAAGATTTGAACAGGGATTCTAAGGAAAATGACGGAAATTCAACTATAGATCATTGTATCAAAAGAATCGACATAGACTTGAATAGTAATAAAAATTCCGAGGATACAATAATTACTGTTTCTGAATCGACATTGGTTGACAATGATAATTTGATGTTTAATCAATGTGGAAAGGAAAACAATGAACTTTCTCAGCTCAATACAAATGATATAGACAAAATGTCAAAAGATAATATTTGTTTGGATGAAGATAGTTTGATAAACGATACGAGCCTTAGAGAAATAGAAAATATTGAACATTCTTTAACTGAAACAGATTCTTCAAATGATTTTAAAGGAAAGATTGCACCAGATAAACAGCCTTTCGAAAGTAGTGGTGATCCAATAATAACGCAGTGCAAAGAAAAAGAATATAACTCAAATGATGAAAATGTGAACTCAGTAATACAAACAATTAATAATACTACCAGTTTTAAAAATTTAGACACCGAAGATAAAAAAACCGTTGCATATAATAAAACGAATATTTGCTCACATGGTATTGAACCAATGGATTTGTCAGAGGACAGCTTTCCGCTTTCTGGAAGAGTTTTTATTAAAAAAGATTGGTGGTTTGTGGATTTAGAAGATCTTTCAATTGTCATAAAGAATTTTCAGGCTCTTTGGTCCAAAGCAACTATACAGTAAGTAAAAATACAAATAGTGTCTCTATTAACTTTTTTTTTTATTCTTTTCAGTAGAATGAATGATGAATATAATATCAACCATAAATAACCTAGTGATAAAGAAATTTTTAATCAATTCATATATTCTATATACATGTTTTAGTTAAGTTGCTTTAATATGCATTCATTGATTTTCTTCTTCTTTTCCCTCGCCTTACTCCCATTATTTGGGGTCGGCACTCCTAGTCCTTGCCTACTCTTGTATTTTGCTGTACATCACACCCATGGACAAGAACCGTGTGGATATCCATGTTACAGGTGGTCGTTCCAGGTTTTGCTTTTCAGTTTCTATATGCAGGGCCTTATTTACACTGTGTGAGTCATCTCTTTTGCATATATGCCCATACCATTGCTCCCTCTCTCATCTTTTCAGCTGTGGAAGCTACCTTGAAGCTGCCTCGGATGCATTCATTCCTGACCTTGTCCAGCATTGTCACACCGCCGGCCCACCTCAACATTTTCCATTCGGTGAAATGGAGTCTCCGATCTATCTGCTTTCTAGAAGCCCAATATTCTTATTCATAGAGCAAAGATGGCCTTACACAGATCTTATATATCTTGCCCTTATTCCGGACTGACATTCTTTCTGTCACACAGTACCCCTGTTAGGGATCTCCATTTTACACTGTACACTGTTTAAATCAAATTTGTATTTTTTTTAACTTAAAATATAAATAAATGTATTAAAACAGTCTGTGATGTATTGAAATTAGTATGAATTCTATTCTCTTAAGTTTATTTACAATAAAGCTGTAAATAATACACACATTTGAATTACAATTAATATCTTAATAACAAGTATAGCTTGAAATAATATGACTGATTGGTACCGAGACTATGATAAAAATGAGCCTGTTGCTCCAATAATACATTACTGTTATCTATTGGTTTTCAAAGACAGCTAACTGTCTGACAATTTTCGTTATATAGGTACTCAATCCGTTTACCACACAGTTGAATAAAAAAATGTTATATTTTCGTACAGTTGTCATGTGGGTTTATTGCCATAAGGCAATCTCTTCCAACCAATTCTAGATATGATAATAAATCAATTGAATTGTTTGTTTTAGGGCATCGATGATTCGTGATGTAATTCAAGATTTAGAGGGAATATACAATAAGGCATGTATACAACATAATTGTCTACTAGGAAATGAGATTATTCATAAAGAAAAAATTGTTTTTAAACATCAACATGATATTATGTTACAAGGAGTTAAACCAAAAATCTATCAACCATTGTTGAAAAGGTCTACATGTGGTTCGTACTTTTTTTTATTTTTTGACTGTGATAAATCTCTTTTTTTTATTCTATTACAATTTTTTTTATGCTTTAAGATAGATAGAATTTATTTGAGTGTTTTATAGCTCATGACAATAAAACAAGTTGACAATACAATATGTAGCTTTGTAGTATTGATGGCAAACTATCTTGTGTCATGAAAAAATAACTAACCGTTAAAATTTACTTCATTGTGTTACTCAGATTAATCACATAGGTAGAAAAAATCAAAGTATTTATTTAATATAATTTTCTACCATGTTTTTTTTATAATTTAGTAGAACAGCTGCATGATGTTTTAATAATTTATCATTCATCATGGTATTCATTCAAATTTTTTTTATAAACCTTTTGTTAATTTCAGAAAGTTTGGAAAATCGTATTGAGCATTATGTGAAGAAAAAAAGACTAAGGAAAACATCTGAGGAGAAATCCACGTGATTATACATTTCTAAATAAAAATTATTCTATTTTTATAAAATTATTGATTTATCGTTCATATTAAATTTATTTATATATTATGTTAATTTATATTATGTATTCTATCGGATACATATGTATTGTTGAAGCAAATAATTTTATTTATTAAAAATATTGACAATCATTGGATTTATTCTTTTTCTAAATATTAAATTTTATCCATTATTATAATAATATATGCTATGATAATCATAGGTAGCATCCTTTTTATTTATTGTCTTATTTCTTATTCAAGTTTTTACTGACTTCTTGTGATGAATAAAATATTCTACTAATTGTGGATCGCATATACAAAGACAAATTATTATTTGACTTAATGCAGAAATCTTGATAGGATCAATAATAATAATAATAATCAACACTTCCTTGCACCCTGCGCAAGTGGCGAGTTTGTTGCCGTATGGCAATTTCTTCCAACTAATAAATGTTTCCAGCCCAGAGAAGCAATATTTGCGTGAGAAATAAATTTCTCCTCTGCTGGGAATTGAACACAGGATGCCCGCACAGAAACCGAACAGCTTACCAACTGTGCCATGGCGGTCGGCTATAGGATTATACTTATTATCAAAGGAGCAACTTCTTCGTTGTAAGCTCCTGTGAAATTTTAATGTATTTGGGAACTGTTTTGATTTTGTAATGATTTAAATTAACATTAAATAATTAGACTGTAGTGGTAAAAATATTATTCGACTTGCAAAGGAAAAAAAAATAAAAGATTTAGATGATATAAATATTTTATTTATTGTTATTTTTTTTTCAAAACTTATAATATAATTTTTAAATTAAACTGTGTGTGTAAAATATTTAATTTAGTTTTTTTATTTTATATTAGAGACAAAAAAAATATTTGTTTTTTCAATATATTTAAATGCATTTTCCGTTAAATTCCTTTGTATGTGGATTGAAATATATGCTTAGTTATTCATCAGCAAATTTATTCTTTCTCAAAGTAAATTGTATGTATATTTGTATCCACACAACTATACGTGTATATTTCAAAGCGTATTGTTTACAAAATTGGATGTTCAGGATATTGCTCATGGAAGCACTTAGCCATGAGGAATGCAGAGGCTTCTGGAGTAGGTCCTTCTTCATTGATACAAGCATCAATAGCAGCCTCTACTTTTTCTCTGTCAGCATCTTCATCAAGTTTCGACATTGCTACATCTTTTTGGAATTTGCCTTCGGGAGTGATGAGGTCACTCTTCCGGAACATACAAAATACGTACATCTGTAGATCTTCATCATCGTTTGAAAAATCTCCTTTCCTTAGATTATCGACCTTTTCTTTGTCCACTCCAGTTTCTTCCAAGCACTGCTTGTGGTTTTCTTTGAGAGTTTCTTTTTGCTCATCGGTTAATCCAGTTACGATAGTTGCTACTGCGACTATTGTCAATAGAGGTAATATTCCCTTCATTTTCAGTTGATTGAGTAAGAACACTGTAGACAGGTGTAGACACTGAAACTGCTTGATTTTGATTGAGTAAGAACACTGTGTAGACACTGAAACTGCTTGATTTTGAATATGTTTCAACAAAGCGTGGTTGTGTTTATATATTGAATCAACTTGAGATAATATTGCTAATCTATTCAGAAAATTTAATTCCAGTTTAACCTGTTGACTTAAAAGTTTTATTCAGTTGTTCTCAAAGTATAAGTGGTAAATAAAATCTTATGATTTTGCCGATAGCTCTAATATTAATGAGTTTTTATTTTTAAATATATTGACTACTCAAGTTTATATAAGCATGCACACATGTATCCATTTTTATTCATTTTGATGACTAAGTTAGACAAAATATTCAAAATGCAAAAGGTAAGTTTAATACAAGCTTTTTCTTCATGGGGGTTAGACATCATCTGGGTGTTCAATATAGTGGTTTTACTGAACCAATTATTCAGATTATGGAGCTAAGAAAATTTTCTACGCACTGGTCCTCTCCTCCTGTTCAAATATTACTTAAATTGAAAAATTATGTATGAACTGAAAGAGACAAAATGATTCTGTGAGGAAAATTTTGGAATATAGTTAATGAATGAAATTCACCGAGAATTTGTTGGTTTGTTAATATTTTAATTCGACTGTTTTTAAAAAATTAAATTCTTAACCAACATTATTTTATTTTGTTATTTACCACCTAAAAGAGTTTCTTCATTTACATAGAAATCGACATATTTTACAATATTGTGTACATATTATATGGGATCCTTTGTAAATATTTTGATTTTTTGTGAACTTAATGTAAAAACATTATTACTTCCTATGATAAGAATTCAAACATATTTGCATGATGCATAACAACAATTATATAATTACAAAATTACCATAAGATTAAAATGTTTTAAACAATAGTTTGATTAATTAATAAAGGAATGATAACCATTTTATGATATGGCATACTTTTGTAGGTACTAATGATTATAATATAATAATAGATATTGATACTGGAAAGGTAAAATGACAGAACTGCCATTTTCTGAATACTTTCTCAATTTCTAATATAAATGCCAGTTTGTAAGTGTGCTTGCAAGCAAGCGCCTAGTAATTAATTATGATTTTTCACTCCAATTTATGTCAATATTTCGCCAACTCATTCTCAAGTCACAACATATATTGTTTTCTATATAGTTGTGGCTTAAGTTAATTTATTTGCATTCAGGAAGAAAAACTTTTAAGATTTTACGACTTTAAGCACCCCAATAAATTAAGAATCAGTTTGATATTTAAATGGATAAATTTGCTGAATGTTATAACATATTTTTGACTTATTTGTCGCTTCAGTTATTTTACTTTTCCAGCGTTGATATTAGATTATTCATGGAATGCTGGTATTTCTAATTGCAAATTAAAATTTGTCTATTATACAAATATTTAGGTGTTTAAAACATATTTAGAATTTTTCACACCATTATGTAGATAATTCTTCAAATGATTATGTTGTGATGCATCAAAACAATAAAAACATTGTGTTATTTTTTCACTTTATGGGTATTCCATAAAAATAGATTCTAACCCTAAAAGAAAATGGTATTAATCCTTGGTTTTGACTCTTTATAAACAATATTATTGTTTTATATCAGTTTGATTTAATTATAAGAAGTACCTTCTTCTTTGCTAGCAATCCTTCCACAGCTAGATGTATGCCTTTTCTAATAATTTCCATTTTTTAAATTTATTTATGTCTATCTACTGCCAGAAACCTTTTACAATTATAAATAAAATATACAGTAGTTACACAATAATATAAAAAACAATAATTGTATATAAATTTCAGAAATAAGAGTTGGCAACTTAAAGGCAATAAAAAAACATCGGAAATAAATTGTTAAATAAAAAAAATAAATAGTTAATGTATTATTATAGCGATGGTTGAAATACCCCGTTAACATAAATAAGTAATGAAAGGTTATGTATGCAACACGGGTTTGCACTAGCGGGGTGTAGGGCAATAAACAACGCACCGTTGTACCAACTAAATACCAGATTAAATAATATATGTCCACTAAAAATGTCCATACCTATTACCTAGTCTAGGTATAAGGGAATTTATGTGTGCATAAAAGATTTGAAGGTCTATTTTTTTCTATATTTTCTGAAATTTAAGGCTCTATGCATCAAGCGAATCAAAAGTTATAAAAAGAAACACATGCACATCAAATTTTCTACTCCAAATTCTGAGTTCATCCATATATATTCCTTCCTCTACGATTCATGTACAACATATATGCTGCAACATATAATATAAATATGAGTTGGTGTTTTTTTGACTTCAAATTTAGAAAAACCATACAAAATTATATACATCTTGTCTTGAATCTATGTTGATATGTTAAGAAAAATAAATACTCTTGAAAAATTGATTATTTATTCCACCTCCTGAGGTATATCATATTATATATGTATTTATTTATAGAACATGTATGTTCAGAATACTTAAGCAATAATTCATTTGCAAATAATATAATTAAAATACCACTCCTCTCTCAAAGCTTATTAGGCTTGAGTAGAGCACAACATATGCATAAATACAACACATCCGTCTCGTTTCACCTGAAAACGCACTACATTCAGAATGGGTAAAATACTAAAAGTATATAATTACATATTATATAAAAAAACACTATTTGGATAAGCTATTTATTTTATATAGGGCCCATTATGACCGTGAACTTTAGCTTATCATTGAGATTGAGATCATGGTCAGAGAGGAGAGTAATTTATAATGTTTTATTTTCAATGTAAAATGAAAGTGCAAATCGAAAGAGGTATCTTGAAAAGAATATAAAGATGGCCAAAAAGAATTCTGCAGCTTAGCCATACACAACATTGTAAATTTCCTTACATGAATCAGGCCACAACTATTTTACCTTTTACTACGACTTACTGATTCGTCGTAATGGTTGTGGTGTGGGCTTATGAATTCAGAACTGAATGATTCCAAGACTAGAACTCCATGATGATGAGTAGAATTTTTTTTTATTTTTCTTTAGATTTTTGACATGGCTAGTTTCAAAACAGTTTACTGGGCTTTCGTTATTGTTTAAATAATGCATACAAAGTTATAGCATAGGAAATATCTGATAAA
Organism: Molanna angustata; assembly: GCA_963576475.1. Lineage (NCBI taxonomy): Eukaryota > Metazoa > Arthropoda > Insecta > Trichoptera > Molannidae > Molanna > Molanna angustata. Next base: position 19,210,110 of record OY754965.1, on the reverse strand, counting down.
CTAACAAGGAACACAGTTTTTTAGAAAATACGACTGCTAGTTGCAATTATTGAAGTATTTTATTAATTAATACTTCGTAAAATATATAGGTAAAGTTTTCGCCAATTGTTTCGTTGGTTTACGTGCAAATCGCCCCCTTCTCGGCTAAAAGTTCAAGATGTTTGGCTACAAGCTACAACTCTATTAAAATTTAAAAAATATATTTTTATGTTTTTTATTTTCCTTCAAATTTTAAGTACTACAAATAACTGGCCGTTTATTAAAATATATAAACGCTATAAAATAAAATGTTTGGTTCTTTGTTTTCTCGTCTCACGTCGCCACCTGCGGCTGTCAAATTCAGGTGAAAAAAACAACTTTTCTGGGATTTGCCGTGCTTTGTGTTTAGCTATATCGATTTTTGGGAAATAATTTATTTTTCAATATTTAGAGAAGTTATATTTTTTCTGGTGATTGTGTTTGGATGTCTGAAGATAATTTGAGCGTCAAAATGAATGTATTTTATTTTCAGTAATTTATAATCGTGCGAAAATAGCGGTCGGCGTACCTGTCAGATTCGATTCTCCCATAAAAATTGGAATAGTCTGATCGCCGATATATGTATATTATTTTTGTGTTTTAAACAAAATGAGTGCGATAGCCCAACAGGAGTCTGTAGTCAAGGAAAGTCTGTTTGAATTCGTAACAAAGCATATTCCCAGTGCAGATTTGAATATGATTGATGACATAGTTTTGTCCTATGTTATTTCCATTCTAGAAGAAGCTTCGAAGGATCCTTGTTTTGATGTTGAAGGTATAATATCTATAATTTTACTCAACGAATTTGTTTTGTAGATTTGGTAAATCCAATTTGTTTTTGGATTTATCAAAAATACTTCTATATGGCCATTCAATATTTAAATTAGTACCTATTTGTCAAGAATGTTCAGATGCCGGAAAACTTCTTGATCCTTTTAGTGGTGGAGTGGAGCGGCTTGGGTATAAACCAACAAAAAAAACACAATTAGCGCGCCCACATGACGGGCTCAAGAAGTTTTCCGCTATAGGCTTAATAATTCCTTTATTATCTTTGAATTGATAAGATTTCATAGTATTGTCAGATGGAAGAAACAAAACTTTGCCGATGTGATGACAACATTCAGATCACGCTAACTTGAATAAATGAATTCTGAAGAATTCAATAATTATTTTTTAATAGTTCTATTATTCGTCACAAATTAAGAATAATAAAAGTTGTTTTTTGACACCCCCTAAAACAATAAAACTAGTTTGAAATCTATTTATAAAAGCAATGTCTCCATAAATTTTCAGAGTTTAGCAAAATATTTAAAATGCTAACAACTCTGATTGATCGACTGATTTCGTTCAACTGTAGTACAAGGATTTATGGTTAGTTTAGGGCAAGTATGAGGATGTATAGGAAAAATTCATTCTTTAAAAAAAAGAAAATTGTTTTATTATTTTCTATTCATAAATTTAACATTTTCTTTATTTGGTTCTGTGATAAATCGTTAAAGTCTAATCAGTACACGACAATTCGTCAAACAGAACATTTCGAAACAGAACAGTGATAAATCAACACATAGTCTAAACAGTACTTCAGAAAATCAGTACATTGGCAAATAGGAACACGGTAATAATATGGTACATAGATAAAACGGAACATTTCTAGTACAATTTCAAAGAGATTATGAAATTAGACAGCGTCACAATGGCCCTGAGTCAAATTGAAAACGCTGTTCGTTATCGCCAAGCGCTATTTTTTTTTGTATGTGATTTGACGTTTGTTGTAGAAATTTTTTCTACAATAACAAACAACAAACGTCAAATCCCATACAAAAAAAATTAGCGCTTGGCGATAACGAACAGCGTTTTCAATTTGACTTGGGGGCATTGTATGTATCTGCATATATGGTTGATATCACAAACTTATTCTAACCAAAAGTTTGGATCTTATGTGATTTTGTCTTGATGCGACCTCTTCTGTTTGTGTTTTTCGATTTTTAATTTTGCACCATTATCGTCAGGCACTACAAATGGAAAAACAAGAAAAAATATATTAATAGGTATATTAAATTTTAGATGGGTCGATGGCAGAGCGGTTAGCGCGCTGGGCTAATAATCCAGTGGTCGCGAGTTCGAATCCTGCCTCGACCGATTTCGTTCACCTATAGCACAAGCATTTATTTGCTTATTTTAGGGAACGTAGGAAGATGTATATGTACTTGTTTAACAAGGACATATTCATTTTTTGTAAAAAAAAAAAAAAAAAATATTTTTACAATTTTGAAAGCTACCAATAAAAAAATTGACAGTCAAAATTGCACATGGGCATTGCATTTTTTGTAATATTTTCGACTGTGATTTTATTTACTGACATTCATTTACATAATAATTTTTGACGTCCATTTTTATTTATTTTGGTTATACTTATTTAGGTAATTTAATTTTTATATTGTGACATAATCGTGCCGTCTCACTTTCGTAGATTGATAATTGTCATTTTATTCATTGTCAGACCATGATTTCATTATCTCTATGTGTGCAGAGGGAGGGTATCAGTCTTTCACAATCTCTTTGAATCATATAAGAAATGTTCTATTTTTGTCTAAGATGTAACATATTATCACCGTACTGATGTACTGTTTTGACTATGTGATGATTTGTAACCGTTCTGCTTTGTCATGTTCTAATTAATATTTTTATTTATTATTAGACTCAAACGATTTGTCCGGTCACCTCTTTATTTCTATTTATTTTATATCATAAGCATTTTGTTTTATTTAAATGTAGGTATAATTTATTATTTTTTTAAAGTATAGTTTCCAGTAAATGATTAGAACATTTTCGTCGTGGAGTGGAGCGGTTTGCGCATAAATCAACCAAGCAAAAATACACAAATTTTCGCTCTTTTCACCCCACGTGATGTGATGTACTCAAGAAGTTTGCCGCTAACTAATATTATATTTGTAAAATTATAAATTAGGTTCTGATTATTTGTTTTCAAATTACTCAAAAAAAATCATATTTGTTCCCTGCAAACGAGAATGTTTTAAACAGTAAATACTTACGTATGCACAACATAAACAGTATGCACACTGACAAGTAGTGACGGTTTTCAATAAATAAAAATATTAATCTTGTTTTTTTTTTATTTTGTCAACAATTTTCTTAAAAAATATTCAACGAATGATATGTCAAATAATGTACTTTTTCGTGAGAAAAATATTTGTTTATTTAAAGTCAGAAGTATGATATTACACAAATATAATATGTTTTCAAGTATAACTTTTGAGTGAACAATAGTGATTATTTCGTTTGATTATATTTTTCTTAATTTTAAAGTGAGTATTTTCTGTGTAAATGTCGCCATTTTGCTTATAAATAGTTCCATAAATTTAACATTTTTAAGAAACCATAACTTATTATTTGCAATAAACTGAATTTATAATCTAGTGGAATATCACATCAATCATATAATTTAATGTATTGCGCATTATAATTATATTTATTTGAGATGTTTCAATAAGGTATTTTGATATTTTAATGCACAAAATGCTATTATTTTAATAGAAAATTTATTTGCAATTGTATCTAGAATTGTCTTAAAATATTTCATCGAATGACTATTACCTACATTAACTTAAAAGAGAAATAACGTGGGTGCACAAGAGACAAATTTGCTCGGTTGGTTTGATTATCTGTGTGCACAATTCACCCCGCTCTCCATGCTAAAAAATTTCTACAAGTTGGCGATAACTATACAGATATATATTAATCAGTATGACTTTTCATTATATTTCATTAAAAAACCTTTTTTAAATCTCTAAATGTATTTTATACATAATATAGTATTTAGAATTGGTCTTGTGTGACAAAACTACATTTTTGTAATATGATATACTTACCTACTACTATGATATACCTAAGTCTTTTAAAAACACGATGGACATTCTATTGTTTTCCCCATCTCCGCTCAATTTATTGTTCTCAGTGTATATTGTTGTAGCTGTCAAATAATGAAGTTAGAACAATAAATTAGAGTGTATGTAGGTACTTGGTACCTACTCTTTTGTGATTATGTTTACCCTGCAGACTGGAAAAATAGACAACATAAATAATTGTTCAGTAGAGCATATCTCATTCATAAAATCATTTTAACCAGTCCCAATTAAATTTAGATGGATTGTATTTTGGATTCATAAATCAGGTCCCTGGTTAAATCTAGCTACAATTTGTTTACCCAAGTTTACATCAGCTGGTTGATATGATCACTTTACATAGATAATGATATTTTCCAAGGTCAACTTTATGGCATGTTTCAAACAATTTTCATCTTCTTTCTAGACATTTTCGCATTGTTTATTTTGTTACTTTATTATTTTTATATTTCAGGTTTTGTGGAGATGATGTCGGCTTACTTTCCAGATTTCTCAGATATTGATCCCGCCCGAGTGTGCTCTTGGATATTTGAGCTGGAAGCTCAGCTCAGAGGAAGAACACAAGAACGAAATGGTGATTGCATGAAGAGTAAAGATTTTTGAAATATTTATTTTATTTTAAAAATGATCAATTTTACTTTTTTTATGTGTGTTTGATGAGAAATAAGACAATGTATAGAAAGTTGATGGAAAAGCAGCAAGTGCATTGAGGATTAGGAGATAATAACTAAAAGCTTGAGTGTAACTAGTTTTCTGTCTAAACGTTATAGTGAAGCTAGTTATTTTTAATAGTAAGTGAAAATGATAATCATAGTATTTTTATATTCGCAGCAATAATATTAAAAGTGAAACTTTGAATAAGGAACCATCTTTTACCTGGAGGGAGTACAACAAAATGAAAATGGATTAATGTGAAAATAACTCCTAAAGGCTAGCGTCCATACAGGCGGATCGGACGGAGCGCATCAGACTGATTTGTTTGTGGCAGTGCGTCCATAGGGTTGTACCAATCGGTTTGCCGACACAACTATCATTTGGATTTGTTGACAATTTTCGATTGAAAATGCAAATACCAAAATGATTCTTCGAATTGGTAATCGCATGCTCGGCTCGAATATTATTGTTATAAATGATAATATTTAATAAAAATTAATAAGAATGAATGTTAAAAATATATTGCCCATAGCCTAAGACAATTTTCCCTAAAAAACGCGATATGATATCACCATAGAATATGCACATACAAAAATGACAGATCCGAGCGGATTTTTGTTTCTCCTAGCAACGGCGTCTGCATTTCTTTGCCGATTAGTGGATGCACTTATATGAATTCCTATACGAATAATTTTAAAATCCATCTGATGTGCTCTGTTCGCTGCGTCTGTATTGACGCTAGCCTTTAAACTGAATAATCTGTAAATGCACTATAGTTTTGTGCCAGACTTTGTTGAGATGTATACTTTAAGTTTTATTCAATAAAATTCTATAAAAATTGATTAACAATTGTATTTACTTTATATTTGTCATTTGTTTCTGGTTTATCTTTGCCTTATATCCATGTATTCATGTAGGATGTGAAATATATCATATTTATACAATATCATGCTTGTCTCTGATTAAACAAATGGCCTAATAGTAACCAGACCAACAAGACCATTGTTGTTTCTTTACTACAGTGACAAGATATTTCTGTCATCATCATTATTATATTTTGATATCAATTATTGTTTATTTTTTTGTGCAGTTTCAGAAAGGAACGGTGATGATGAAAGAATCAGTTTGACTTTGCAAAGTCTAAGTGAAATGCTCCCAACTATAGCGCCAAGGTATAATTTATAAATATTTTATTGTTTTTATTGTGTATTTATCAAAACAAGCTCATCTATTATTTTTATGGAAGTATATTCTAAGTTTGAGATAATCCAAAGCCATTTGATATTGTTTTTATTATACACATATCTTGTATTTAATTTAATACAAATATTTTTTATTGGTGATTTTAAGTACTAAAATTTAAAGTATCAAATATTAAAGTATTTTTACATTATCAAAATTTGCTAATATTGTATAGTATTTATTGATTTGTATAATATCTTGCATTTATTTTGCACAGGTCTCATTCAAACTCTGAAAGTTCTGACGGAGGTGGTAATAATGGTGGTAGAATTGCCCCAGCAGCTTCTGTCTATCCAACCCAATGTCAAGTGTTACAAGACATGTTCCCCAATACATGTCCTATTGAGGTATGTTACTTTGTACACACACTTTACATACTTTTTTAACTTGAATACATACTTTTTGAATCCCCTGCTGGTCCTAAACTTCCTAAGAGGGCTAGGACTCGAGCTAGCAATTGTAAGCAAGTAGGGGGAGCGCAAAAGATCCTAAGGGTCGCAGTGGATAATAACACCCTCTAATAATAATAATAACTTGAGTATAATCCAACGCTACACACAATGCATGGCCATAAAAAAACTAGGTAAGCGTCATATTAAAATAAAATAGTAAGGAAAACTGACAGTAATTTAGATTAATTTTGATAGATTTAAATTTATAAAAATTTGATATTTATTGTATTTGATTAGAATTCAGAATCAAACATAATAGTGGAGAAAAAAAGATTTTGTTCAGAGTTGTTATAAATAAAAACTAAATGATCCTGGGCTACGTTCGCTCAACGCTACAACGCTCGATGTCAGCGTCGGATGTATCTGAAGTTGCAGATTATGGCGTTTTTCACACTATTACATATTAATTGTACTCAATAGATTGAAAGATTTTTATATATTAATAAATAAATAAATTTCACAACGCTTTCGAGCTGTGTTTCAATCTGAACAATCTGCAACATCGGGCGTTTTAAATGTCAAATGTCGTTTATCATAGATGTCTCTTTTTTATATTTTCATCAAAAGACAACAATTGGGTAGTGGAGTAAATCTCTGACTTTTTATTGGAAATTTTGAATGATATTTTTATAAATAAACTTCTTTGTGAATGCATATTGTCATCATAAATAATGTCAACTGACATAATAGATACTGCAGACACAAATATAAGTCATCATTCCACAGATAAAATAGAAGTCAACAGATACTATAACTGTCACAGCGTTTTTCACCCGTCAATTTTACAGAGTGTTTGGTGCGTACACTCGACATTCAATCTGAAAGCCACTGAGTATATTTTGAGTGTCTGTTTCCGGTCATTATGAATAGCTAAAAGTGCACTTTACACGGGCACTGTTATCAACGCGGCCCGGTTTTCAACGCATCCAAAATACAGGTTACTCAAATATTGCTTTACACGCAATGCTTAAAACAGCATCCAAAATAGAGGTTACTCCGAGCATCGCTTTACAGTAATTTACACAGTTTACACAATTATATGTGCAAATGTTTAATATAATATAAATAAATGTATATCGAAAAATTATATAATAAAGGTTTAATATAATATAAATGTATATCGAAAGTTTTGACACTTTCCAAATAAACAATATACATCGCAAGCGAATTTCACACATATAAGTCAACGCAAATCGCAGCCATGTTGACTCGTCGGTAACGATGACTGTTTTACCAAAAAGGATGAAAATTGCGTTGAAAATAGAACACATTCTATTTTTTTGCTCATTGCGTTGAAAACCCCGTCGAAAACCTGAAACCCGTTGAAAACAGCGTCCGTGTAAAGCAGACTTAAGTTAGACTTAAGAGCGTCACTAAGTGCTCTCGGCGTTTATTGTGAATGCAGCCTAGGTGAAATGGTCCTAAAAGAAAATTACAATGATATTTATTATAAAGGAATATTATTATAATTCCTATTTTTTATAACTCAACAGATCCAACAGTGTGTAAGCATAGCAATGGGAGATGTGGAGCGTGCAGCTGGTCTTGTGTTGCATAGAAGAGAGAGCGGTCAGGCTCGTGCAGCTTCTACACTTCCCCCACCTCCTCCCCGTGCTCACCATACACTCAATGATAATGAGCTCAAAAACCGTATTATAAATAGGTATTTGTTTATATTATAAATTGTTTTTTTTTTATATTCTCCTTGTCTTGTGTATTATAAACATTGGTGGTTAGAATGACACTGTCTTTCATTTTAGTTTTAAAACCACATTATAGATCTTATACATTTTTTTTGGTGAACAACTTTATAAAAAAATGTAATCTGCCAGTTTTTTTAATATATGTAGGTACCTCAATTTGGGTGACGGAGATGCTTTAATCAAAATTAATGATAAGACATTTTCTATACATTATTTTATCCTTTATATATTCTTACAGTATGTATGCCTTATTGAATTTTAAAATATTTTTAAGTAAAATTATCAGTAAAACTATTTAATTTGAATACACTATTTTTAATCAATTTATTATTTTTATGTGTTATTAAATAAATTCATTATTTTCAGATATTCATATGTGGATAAGAGTTCTGATACCAAAGAACATAAGCCCCTTCAACCGAAAATGGAACCAAAGAAAATGGTACGCTATCGAGATAATAAAATAGTTTCACTGAAAGGTGAGAGATATACGGAGGTATCCAAGAGTGGAACGGATGATGAGGCTGGGCTAAAGAAGCCAAAGAAACCACATTGCCCTCCTTAACCCGTACTCGAACAAAACTTCAACACGATCGCAACCAAATGTCGGTTGTTCATTTGTGATGTTTATTTTAGACTGTTTATTTTGTATGCGGCAAAGTTATTGATGTCGCATACATTCTCATTTCAACTATTACCACAAGTATTTGGTTTTGAAATTTTTAATTTCATAGTGAGATTAGTTTTGTTGTATTTGATACTTTTTGTGTTGAAAGTATTTGAACATTTAAGTAAGTGTGTATCTAGAAATTATTTTATTTTCTATGTGAACAATTTAGACCTTCCCCGTGTTGTTGTTTACTATCTCCCAAAATATTATTCATTTTGTGGTGATAAAAAAAGACAATTTGTTTTTATTGTGACTATAATATGCTTGGATTATCAAAAATATTTGTGTGTCCTTCGAATAAGACATTCATTTTATAATTTATCCTTCTATTTGTATTATTTTAAACATATTTATTTCAATTCATTATATGTACACATAACCAGTTTACTCTTTATTTTTATTTTTAGTTTTTTTATTAGTGTTGTGATTTTTTATGTACTGCATTTATTGTTTTGTCTAAAAATCTGTACACCTTTTTACATATTATGTAGGTAATGTTTTATTCAATATGCTTCATATGTCTAAATATTTGTTTAAATTATTATCATAATATTTAATAATTCAATGTACTGTTGTTATCATTGTTAGTAAACCAGTAAATATATTATTCATTATATTGATAGCATATATTTGTTTCATAAAATGTCTTAATTTTTATCTCATTTCTATAAGGAATATGACAGATTCTCAAATATTACAATTAACTTTGGGTATAAAAATGTCTTAAATGTATGTTTTTTATGTAAATTTTAAATGTAAATTGCATAACGTGGAAAAAGTTTGGTATTCAAGGTACATTTTGAATATATTGAATAGATTTGATTGTAAGGTAATATGACTGAAAATATTTGTACCATTGTAATAAGTTTGATTAATGCAGTTATTAAATTGCTTAAATTAATATTTCCAAAGAGATATTGTTAACAAAATATCCTAAGGTTATTTTTTTTCTATAATATCACGTATTTACACTTACGTCTCCAACAAACATTCTTTTCTACTGTGCAAACATTATTTTACAATTGAATTCAATATAAATACTATCCATTATTAGCTATTAGAATATGTATTCAAATAAAATTTAGTGTCTGTTATTCATCACAACTTTAATTTGAGATATTTTTATTTTGTCATTTGATCCAATCACAATATTCAATTTCACACAAAAAAAAAATATTTCTTTGGACTGGTCACTACAATTTTAATAAATTAACATTCATTAAAAACATATACATTTTTTGTTTATATTCTATTAAGTAAAATGTTATTTTTGAGTATTTTTAATTTCCATATCCAAATTATACGACGCTTGCCTTTCTTTACAAAAAAATGTTGTAACTTATTCATTAAAAAACAACAATTTATCCTGTTTAAGACATTAAAGCATGTATAATTGAGTAATTTCCTACTCAATGTGTGTTGATATAATGTAGAGATACATTATTACTTCTTGTCATGTATTTTTATATAATTATGTATTAGTTACTATATAATTATGCTTAATTTTCTGTGATATATGTTTTCCTTATTTCACCAGAAGCCCGTTTCTCTATAAGCACCAAAGGTGTTAAGGCATGTAAACAACATGTAAAGGGCCGCTGTCTTGAATGAAACACAGTCTGAAGTCTAAAAAAACATCCTTTACTGGTGTTTATGAATAATCGAGCTTCAGATCTGTTTATTTGATATTGGAGGGATATAAACTGTGTGTGTGTGTGTGTGTGTAGCTTTTATAGAGATAATGATTTTTGTCTATTAAACTTTGTCAAATATTTCTTTATTACATTTTACGATTGTGTTTAATTTCAATAGATCTGTATTGAATTTTAAATTTATATCATTCATGTGTACATGTACACGTGTTTAAATAGGTATATGCAAAAACAACATTCATAATTTTGTTTTAAGGTATGTAACAAAATCTTTGTGTTCAATTTGTAAAGCGATAATGTACATATACATATATTTAGACAATAATTCAATTCATATTATATAATACACACATTCTTTTTATCTATACACATTTATTTTCTGCTTTGTAGTTTATTTAGTGTAAGCTCTACATTTTTTAATAATTCATTCAGAATTTGAGTATAAAATAAATATTTTAATGCATTAAAATATTTGTCACAAAGAATATCAACCTTGAAATAACAAACTCAAACTTACTATACACTTTTTATTTATTTAATTAATTATTGTTGCAAAGTAGATACTTAAAACTTGAAATTTTGAAATGTCCTATTTTTATCCTATTATATTGAGTATACAAGGCTGATAAAAGAGGAACGAAAAGTAGAGGTTGGTCAACAAAAAGTTGGCACGATCACATAAATGGGATTTTGAAAGATCACATAAATGTTAGAAGTAAGAATAATAGAACAGCGTGCATGAGACGACGTATGGACGTGAATGAAGTGAGAAATGTATGTCAAGAGAGAAGAGTCTGGCGTTCGTTTCTCTCTGCCAACCCCAAATAGGGAAATGGCGTGATGGTATGTATGTAATGTAATATTGATTTGTAAAGGTTATTTTTTATATTTGAATAGGATTGTAATACATCATAATTTTTCTTAAAATCTTGATAGATTTAAGAGTAATTACTTTGATATACTTTACAGATTAAAAAGTTACTACCATATATATATATATATATATTTAGATGGGTAGTGGCAGAGTTAGCGTTGCCACTTTTTGGTTGTCAAAATACGGGAGAGGAAAAAAAACCAATGATCAATTTTCAAAACTTTTTATTTTGAACTTATATTTCGCATTTGATCGTTCAGATTCAAAATATTTGGTCTGGAACTAACAAATTTTAAAAATTTTGCAGTCCATTTTAAAATTGAAGAACGTTAAGATTTCTGCCTTGACATGTTCTTCATTTAAACGGTTTCTTTCTTTAGTCCGTATATTGAATACTATACTAAAAACATGCTAGCTGGCAGCATTTGATACAGGTACAGACAAAACGAATGAAACTTCTTTCTTCAACATATCTCCAACTCTATTTTCGACTGTTGAGAAAATTTTTGCCTACCTCAGATCCACTCTTAAATTTGATTTAACAAATGCTGTCTTGAATCTTCTTCAAAATACAGAAATCTCCATAAACTTTATTTTCATCAAAAGTGATCTTTAAATCAATGGCCAAGTCTCTCAAAGCATCCCACGTGATAATTTTTTCATTGAAAGTATGCTTAATTTACTATACTCTGTGTTTTCAAAACCATTTTTTCATGTAATCCAAATATCTCTCAAAAATAATGTCTGCATCTTTACAAAAGCTTTCTTAGCTTTTTCCGTTTCATTTAATTTGTTTAAAAGATCCTTGACCGAACTACTAAAAAATTGACATTTTTTCTATTTGTTATTTTTCAGTGGATTTCAAGCATAACATTGTGCAATTCTGTGCAAGTAACAAAATCACTTTTGAGGACTTTAACGTCACTATGGAAAATTTACATAACACTGTGCATAAAGTAACAGTATCACAAAGGCAGTTAGTTTACGTCTCTAAATGCTTGCCAAATAATTGTACTACATTCTTTTTCTCCTTCTTCAATAAAATACACCCACAAAGCTGTCCAATTAAAAAGCAAATGCTCTATCATTGGCAATAAAGATAGCTATCTGGTTGGCACATGGCGCAAAATTTTGCGATACTCAATATTTATAAATGCGTGGAAATCTTTCAATCTCTGTTTGTTTAGCATATGCTGAAAATTCACTGTAAACTTTAAAGACTAAGGCTTCAATGTCAAATTTTATGCTTTTTAATGCAAATTTTGTATAGTTATGTAATGTGTCATTTACAGTTTGCTTTTAAAATGTTTTCATTGTAAATCTTAAGTTTCTGACATACAGAATTATACTGGAAACATTTCAACATTGACTTTATTCGACGTACCTAAAAACTCCGCCTCCTTAAGTTCATTCAAAAGTATTTTTCAATCTGCAGGAGCAAGCACACTTTCGCAAATACTAATACATTTTGTTCTACCAAAAGAAAATTTTTTTGCCAAAGAAGAATCTGGAAATAGAGTGCTATACAATTTGGCTATGAAAACTATGATGGTGCTTAATCCCATGATAGACTGAAGTAATTTCAATTGCTGATATATTGTCCTCTTCTTTTGAAGATTTCTTCACGGTAAAAGTTCGTAACCGATTGCGAAGAATCCCTATTCAATATTAACGATTGGTGTTTCTTGCTTTGGGAATGTACACAGCTCTATCACCCTCTTAAATCTCCATTACAATTGCCTCTCTCTTCATAAGCCAATCAAATTGAGTTAAAAGAGTTTTGAGTTAAAGTCACGTATCTTGAAACGACGTCGAATATTTTGTCTTTTTTTTGCTTTTGGCACTTGTTCACATGTAGAATAAGAATCGTTTTTTTTCACTAAACTAATATTATTATGAAAGAATTTAAATAATTTCAAAATAAAATACGCACTTGTTCGTGGATAGCTAGCTAATTGTAGACTTAATGAAAGAATGGATTGAAAATGAGAGGGGGGGGCATGAGGTGAATCACCGTAGTTCGCTGCTGTGCCCAGTCATGTGATTTTTGATGTTCTCAACCACTTCGTCCGTGCGCATTGTATCATTATTTTCGAAAAAAATTATATTCCGGGAGATTAATATTTATTTTAAATTCCTTCCGGAATCCAGGAGATTTTAATTTTCGGGGCTCAAAACTGGGAGAGATGGGAACCCTAGGCAGAGCCTTTAGCGCGCTGGGTTAGTAATCCAGTAGTAGCGAATTTGAACCATGCCACAAACAATTTCGTTTACCTAAAGAACAAGCATTTATGCTTAATTTAGGGAATGTATGAGGATGTATATGTACTATGTGTTACTTTAAACAAAAATACACCAGTTTCATAAATATTTTTACAAAATATTATCACTTTAAATAAATTTTATTTATACACTAAATGGGATCTGTCAAATTTTATTGGTCAAATGATTATCTTGGGTTAATAATCTGTTGTATAAGAATCCAATATTGATTGTCATTAATTTACGTTACAAATTGTCTTTGTTAAAAATGTATAACACTTTATTTGATGCTTGAATACATCAAAGAAAGTTATCTAGATGAAGTTATGCCTAGATATTGTACAAAAATACCCCAATGCTGCTGTAGTATATACAATTATTTAAAAAATAGAAAAGCATAATCTGTATTATTAATAAAAGAAAATTGTCTACTATTAAATTGACATATTGATTGATTTTGGTTAAAATATTAAATTAATTTTAAATACAAAATAGTAAAAAAAATATTTCTCTTAATTATTTCTATTATCATAATTTGAAGTGTTAATATAATAGCTTTTAATATGAATGTAACAAAATAAATGTTTAAATCAAAGTTCTTTGGTGTGTGTACTTTTAGATTCAAAAGTAAATAATTATAAATACAAATAAAAGATAATACATATAACTTTTCTGCCTATAAACTATGGTAGCTCTTGTTAGCATTAAACACACTTAATATAATTAATTATTTTTATTTCCATTTCCTTAAATTACAAAATAAGCATATTTCTGACTTAGAAATTGACATGTTTTAAACTTGTAATGTGATATGCAAATTTTCATAATATATTTTAATATCTTTGTATATACCACAATAATGTGGCAAATGGGGTTATATTTTATATTTATTTACCTTCATAGTTCTGCATTATATATATAGCTACTTTCCATGTTGAAATTTTTAAGGCTACGACTATTTACACGACTCAACCATAGACGAAAACCAAAAATAACCACAGAAAACGCAGATAAATCAAGTTATAAAAATATTTACCTTTGTTTATACTTTGTTATAATTGTAGATCTCGATGAAAAAAATGATTTATAAAATTAAGTAAATGTAATAAGATGCCAATATTATTTATTTTTTCTTCAAGTTGGTTTCCATGATGCATTTATGACCATTGAAATAATGACAAAGGTAAATATTTTTGTAATTTGATTTATCTGCGCTTTCCATGGTTATAAATGACCTAAAAACATAGACGACGTCAGAAAATTTGTCGTGTAAATACACTTTTTGGCGGGAAAACGCTTTTCCCGCCAATTCCGGTCGTAAAAATAGTGGCACGGAATTTTTAAACAGCATACTTTCATTCTTTTAAAACAAAGTGAGTATCAACAATTTTAAATTAATATCAATATTTAAATTTACAAACTTAGTATATTTTGAAATTTATTTATCGTTGATAAATACAAATAATTCAAAAAATGACTTATTTAGTGTGGAATTATCTAAATTATCAATCATCTCTATTCCAACATTGTTTCTTCTTTTTCTTCGATAAACCTACAGCCCTTATCGAGATTTGGTCTCCACAAACCCTCGCCTCCAACCTCCGATTCTGTGTTAGTAGCAGCTGGGTTTACATCCTTCCCAACGTAGACTTGCCTGCCAGCCATTGTTATTTTTTATTTATTGATATGTTGATAATACATATATTAATCCGTACACTGCAGTTAAAATGTATTTATTACTATAGAGATAAAATAGTTTTCTTTAACCAACAGCTCAGCAAATAACTTTTCAAATTGTGAGTTCAATGAAGAATACAATTTATTATGGAAAAAATACAGTAAAGTTTGAACAAAAATGAACACATTAGGGTAATTTGAGTAGCGTTCAGGTTATTTTTAACTTGAATCTAGGTATCATTGGCCCGGTATTACAGTCGGCCCTCAACTCATTGAGTTTTAAGGGGAGATTGAATCCATTTCCGTATTACAGTGCAATATGACATGTCAGTTACTAAATCTTCAATTATAGACATATTTTACTTTTTCTGTGGTTATTTTCTGTCAAATTTTAAATAACCTCAAATAATACAAACTACAAAACGGGACGCTACGACTTGAAATACTATTGTTTTATTATCCAACATGGTAAATTTAATTTTTTTCACCAAAATAATGCTTTTAAATGTCCATGTTCGTTTCAATATGGCTGTCAGTTTGTTTTGTTGTGTGGCGCCACCGTCAATACAACTAACGCCTCTAGTGATAGAATACTGAAACTACACTCGTTGCCTAACACCTCTAGGCCGCGTTCTAAATCAGAGTGAATCGCTCTACCGGTGCGACCTGAAGTTGCAAAGAGAGCGACATTTGGGCGATGTTTAATCCGAACGGTACTGAGCGATGTTGGGGTGACTTAAAATTACGCGGGCGCGGGAAATTTAAAATTATGAGTTTGGTGTTGCTTCAGTTGTGTCACTTTGGTCAAAAATTATAATAAAATAGAGGTTGTATATTTTGTTTTGGTGTTTATCGGATGTTTTCATTATAATAACGAGGTAATAATTTATTAATTTTAAAAGTAGTAAACGTGTTGTGACAAGTGATTCGTATTATTCGTAAGAATTTAAGATTTTTTCTTGCGAACATATTTACATCAAAAAGTTATATTCGTTAAAAATGCGACTTATAATAGTTCTGCATCCACCCAACGAACATATCTCATAAAGTTCAGCAATATTGAGGTTCCCTGTCACCCATTGTGAATGTTATGAAAAAATAATTTGACAAACTCATTTCATGAAAATGGTGAAAATTTTCGATACAAAATTTGAACACTTTATAGAATGACTTGTTAGTGAGGAGTTTAGCGTTGGCCACAACACACTCATTTATATAAATGTCTGTTCCCAGAATAAAATAAAATAAATGTCAGATTTGTCATAAAAAGGGATACAAGTGTTGGATCAAAGACATACATACATACCATCACGCCATGTCCCTCACGGGGTAGACAGAGAGAACTGAACGCCACGCACTTCTATCTTGACACACATAGTTTTCACGAACTTTTCGTGTTTTGGGCATTCAAAAATTGTTTATTTCCCTTAAAATGATAACCACTCATTAAAAAATACATTATTTTCATAAAACAAAATACACTTACTGTTGATGTTTACTATTAAATAATGGCCTTCCACATTTCTTTGTGGTTGACCATTATTATCCATGATAAATTTGTATGAATTTACATCCATTGGATTTATTTTGTATGAATTTACATTTTTGTAAATTATAATTAATAAATAATTCAATAAATTAAATTATAAATACAAATAAAACCAACTAAAACCATACCAAACTAAAAGTGTTGACGACTATGTGAAAAATTATAAATTGCCGCCAAATAAAATGTCACTTTGACTATGCGAAAATTCATAAATCCCGCCAAAAAATTAAAAAGTTTGACAGGAGCGACATTCACCCTACTATTTCATCGAGCGACTTTGGTGCGAGTCAACCGTGATTCCGAACGGGCAGAGTGAATCGCCGCGCGAATCGCTCGATGAATTCCGAACGCTTAGGATGACGCTCTAACATCGCCGAGCGATCGCCGAGCGTCTTTCCGAACGCTACCCTAGTGATAGAAACTGAAACTACACGCGTTGCCTATCAAATGACAGTTGACTCACCGTTAAGTACTTAATTCGCCAGAAACGTTGAGTTAAATATTTGTCGTTTTAGTGACGTATTTGAGGGAAGATTAGGCCTAAACAGACACTGTAATACGCTATATTTTTGTAAAACTTGAGTTTAGCTCTTAAACTGAGACTGTAATACCGGCCCATTGTAATTCAACTTTAAGTAGTATATTAATGATCTCTTTTAGTACAAGTAAATACTTGTATAAGTATTTATGTTTTTGTAATCTCTTTTTTCATACATTTTAAAATGTTATTTCATTGACAAGATCCATTTTTTTGGGATAGTTGAATACTCAATATGACAAATTTTATTGATTATACCGACAATTAAAATAATATACCAGCATTTTTTATAGTTAGGGGTTGGTATTTATATCTTGGGTTTGATAAAAAACATGTTATGTCATTGTTCCTTTATTTTTACTTGTGAGAATTTTCACCTCCAATACCTTTAAGTTATTTTTAAGTTAAGTTTAATCCATATCTGTGATGTTTTGATACAAGATCTGATATATCATAGGATCTTAATAATGCTTATGTTATTATAGTTTTCTTATTTTTTCTAACAGTATATGTGTAAAATTCTTTACACATAACAATTATTCATAGTTCTTAATACTTGTATCCGTGAAAATTGATTTTCAAAACTTTAAGTGTAGCTCTACAACTAGGGTAGCTATTTCAAGGGAAGTTATGATTTCATATTGTTGAAAATATCAGTACATTATAAATTTTATTATTTCAGATACAAAATTTCACAATAATGTGTGGTATGTAATCGGTTACTAAGTATTTGTCAATATACACTAAAAATAACATATTTGTCTGATACATAATGAGGAGTTAATTTTTTTATAAACTTTTACAATTCAGTGTTTTCTCAAAATTACTGAAAATGTAATATTTCAAGTAAGCATAACTTGAAAATACATATGAATTAATGAAATACATAAAATGTACCTTATTATGCTGTAGGTACATACTGCATTATAAAGTAAACAAATAATTGTAAGTTGATGTAAATATTTTGTTTTTGCTTATGGATAAATATTCAATGTATGTGTTTATTATATATGTGCATTACTTTTATATTTTTATTTAAAAGAAGCTCGTATTATGTAATGAAATTAATTTCGATGTATCTAACTAAAAAAATATATTTATTGTCGAAAATAAAATTATTGTTTTCTTCTTACCTGTTACTCACTGTTACCCTGTCATGGATATTAGATGTTTCACGCATATTTTGCAATGCACGAGTCCTAAATTTGAATTATGAATGGCTGGCAACTTTAAAACCTTGTCTGCAATAATTTGAATACCTACTTACATTTGAATTTATTCAGAAAAAATATATATTTTTAGGGATATTTGGTTGAGATTTTTAGTAAGTTGAAAAATATAAAAAGGAAATAAAATAATAAAAAATGGCCATTGAATGAAAATTTATTCCATTTAAAACAGTAACAATAAAATTTTCACATAATGAACAGATTATATTATCTATATACTTATTTTTAGTGAAATAATAAAAAGTTTAGTGAAAAATATAAACACTTGTAAACTTTTAACTTATTAGGTGTAATATCACAATAAAATAAATACATATATAACTAGTTTGTAAATAATTTTAATAAATATAATTGTATATGAAATTTACTATTCTTTCAGATAAAAAATTACATTTGAATATACTTTGTACATTGTTAATAATAAATAAGATGACTAGGCAATAAATTCAAAAGAGAGAAAAAATATTTAGCCGTTTGTTTAAATAAAGATATTATGTATTACGTGTTAGAGATAATACTCTTAACAATTATTACCTATTCATGTTACGATTAGTACCGAGACTAATTTGTCAATCATCGTATTATTCTGTGGTTGACTTTTTACACATAATTAAGGTGCAGTATATAAATATTTAACAAAGTGCGATGCCAAACTTTATGAACCATGGTTGAAAACTTTTTCTCAAATGGTTTGAAACAGATTAAAATATGAGTGAGAGAACTCATAGTGTTCTTAGAATTAATAATAATATTTTTACTTCAAAAATCAATGGTTTGTACTTTTATCAATATCTTTATATAATTATCTAAAACTATATTGAAATATTTCTATTCTAAATTGAGCATATATAATTTATTTCACACATCTTTTACATCATACTTATAAAGTTAAATCAAAGATAAAGTGATGCTTTGAATGGATTTATTTTTTAACATTATATTATAATTCTTGTAAACAACTATATGAACATTATTTTTTTTGAAATATACCAATAGTTATGTAATGGTCAAGTGAATCTAACTGGTTAAACATACATACCCCATGTCCTGTATGGGCTATCTTTTCTATTTTGACACATCCATGTACTGTCTGTTATTCAATATTCTAATCTCTTCTCTTTGGCAATATCATTTAAATGTTCATACATAACTTGGTCGACTCATGCTTTTCATTCTATTTCTTTCAGCTAAATTATTTTTTTCATCAGATCTTTTTCTTTTGTTCTTTCCGTGTGGCCAAACTATCTCTATTCCTTATGTCTTCATATTAAACATTCTTAGCAATCTCATTTCAATAACGTTAATTCTATTTACAAGTTTCACTTGTACATGTAAGATTCAGCACTATAATTGTGCATTGTGAATGGCAACTGGTTATAAAGGTTAATTAATATAAATATTGCAATTACAAAACAAATAACAAAT
The DNA here is from genome assembly GCA_963576475.1 of Molanna angustata. Classification (NCBI taxonomy): domain Eukaryota; kingdom Metazoa; phylum Arthropoda; class Insecta; order Trichoptera; family Molannidae; genus Molanna; species Molanna angustata. The sequence continues at coordinate 19,190,242 of OY754965.1, read as the reverse complement.
AAATTCATTAACAAGATATAAAACCATGGAAAAATAAAACATAATTAAATTATACGTAAAAATAAATGAGATATAAATATCAGTGGATCAAGTTTAAACAAGCCACTACATTATTTAATAAACATTGGTTAATCTTATATAAAAAAAAAATGACAACCACAAATACCAACCATTAAATTTACATTAGATTCATACAAGACCATTTCCACAATAACTATGTAATCAGGAACATGATGTATGAATCTGAGAAACATAAAATGGATAAGTTGTGTTAGTTTACATTTTTTGTCAATTAGATTAGTGTTCGACCGAAGCTTCGGCCACCTTCGGCAAAAAAAAAAAAGCTTCGGCTTCGGCCAAAAATAACCCGAATTTTCGGCCGAAGCCGAAGCTTTTTGCCAGCCGCTAAAAACAGTTAAAACTTGTAAAAACATGCGCGTGCCGACTGTTATTATTTTAATCAATTTTTATTTATTATTTTAATTGAAGCAGATTATTTATTGTTTTAATCAATTTTTTTAGAAAAATCAAACCTTCGGCTTCGGCCGAAGGTTACGGCTTCGGCCAAAATCTCACCTTCAGTCAGACACTAAATTAGATATTGTCAAATTCAAAAATAAACAAATCATATAATAATATATTAAGGCCGCATAGTCGCTGAGAATTTTTAGCGAGTTTTACCCCACTTCTCGTACTGAAGTAGAAGTAGTGGGATTCCCGCCATACATTTTGTACAACTTGACTAGAGGAATGATGTAAGCGACAATATGATTTACATCTTTTTTAAAAATATCAAGACACACATTTAAAAATCTGAAACAGTCGATGTTTAACGCGCAACCCCGAAACTATTGTGATTTAAACTAGTGTTTAAATCATAATATTTAACATTATTTTTGCTAAATCATAGTTTTACATTTAATAAAATAATGGCATAATGTGGGAATCCCTCAAATTTAAAATAATAAATTTGTAGTTGTTAATTAATTTTGAGTCTTATGTTTATTACACAAAAAAAATTGTAACCTTGAATAAATTAAATAAATTTACTTCTTAAATTATTTATTATTTTATAAGGGTACTTCTTGAATTATTTTTTATCGAGAGAATATAATTTATCATTGAACAAATCATAGTTTCAAGACAATAATGTCGGTATTGGCTGAGTAAATGAGGAAACGCCAATGCAACTAATGACATTTGAGTGCCTGTGCGGCCTTAAGTAAAACACATTCCAAATTATCAACATAATATAAAGTTTATAATTCATAAATAACAAACAATAAAAATACAGAAATTTTCATAACATTTGTTTATCATCATGCATAAACAATAAATTGTACTAAATAGATATAATAAAATAGTAACAACATAAAAAATATTTTTTTCAAATAAATGCACAAGATCATTATTAAATTTTTTATAATAAATTGTCATAAACAAACAACGTTAATAAGACACATTCAAGTTAATAACAAACATTGGACTAGCTGATTACATGTTTTTGTTCACGCACTGCTTGAAAAATAATCTCATGTATGACTCATAATATGTGCTAAATACTGAATATATCTTGTTCCAGAAACAACTAGACAACTTCATATTGTTATAGTTATCAGCAAACATCTTGAAAAATCATGTGGTCTGGCAAGAACAAAATTATGGGTTTTTGGCTTGGTTGATAGATGCACAAACCACCCTCTTCTGCTCGGAAAAGTTATTTGATGATACTTATACTCTACGTGATATTCTGATAAAAAGATCTTGTTAACATTTTTACAAAACTTGATATTAATATAAAATAATTTTGAAGTGTAAATATAGTAGATGAACGATTAATAGAGAATATATTTTGAATTGAATGTAAATAAATCGAAGATGTTTAAAAAGTGTGTAAATAAATCAAGGTACCTATGTAATAAATTGTGTTTAAAAAGTGTAAAAGTAGAATAACCTGCCAAACAGAAAAATGGCTAAAACAGGTCAAAGAAATTTAAGATTATTTCTCTTGTTGCGTCTGGAACACGGAAATTTTTAGAAATTCGATCAACAATTGTATTGGTATATATTAATATGGTTTTTCCTTTTTAATATTTATGTTGTGACGTTTGACAAGATGTCTTCTGAGCGTTTTGGTATCAACAAAAGCTCTGCTGCAGATACTGCAAGTTGCATCTCTTACCTTGGAGTGCTTTGTCTTCGTGTGCGATACAACAGAGCTTTTACTAGTGAAAGATGCATCACACAATTCACACTGGAATGGTTTCAAACCGTAGTGAAAGCTTCTCATATGGCGATGCATGTTACTTTTCACAGAATATGTTTCGTTGCATCCATTAAATTCACATTTATATTCATTAAGGCTACGTTCATGCACTACCTGAAATACAAAGAAATTTATTTATTTATTATTAATATTGCTTCTCGGTCAACTAACAGGTACTATGTCAAATATTAATTTAACAAGTTGCCACATTCTGGAGACTTAAGATATTAATCGTATCACAAATTTATGATTAATATTGAAGCAATTCATCAACATTCATGTTTTTTTAAACTCAGTGATATAATAATGTGAAAATGATTATCAATATTTTACTTACTAAATGGATGAAAGTCTATTTGTTTTAAAATAACACAGTGTAAGCATATACATATAGGACTTATGATTTGCGATTTGAGTTTAATCCAATGCATACCCAGGTTTTTATGGCCGAAAGTGTCGGATCATAATCAATTTGCAAACAATAAGTAAGGCCGATAAGGTTTTCAGTTTATTTCTAATAATATATAATTTATAAGGGGAATAAAAGGAAAAAAATTGGTGAATATTCACTATAACTGTATAAGGTGTTATACCTTAACATGGCGCCTCCTTGAGTCGCCCGACTTAAAGGTGAGTGAGCAAATGTGGCAAGGAAAAGGACGCATGATAGAGTGTGATCGCATATGTCTGGATAGAAGACTGCGACTGTGAAAAGCGGCACCTCGACAGTGTGGGCACGAAAAAGGTTTCACAGCTGCGTGTCTTTGAACATGAAGTCTCTTCCCACTGTCGGATGCAAACTTTTTACCGCAGTATTCACACTGATGGAGACGTAGGCCAGTGTGAACTGACATATGCTTTATTATATGTACTTTCACCTTGAAACTGAAAAAAAAACAGATATATAATGTTAAATAATCAATGCATGATGTGAGAATTTTTATTTTTTACACAATTTTAATTTTTACTTAATATATTTCTGTCTATTTTTCAAATATTTTCGTTATTTTCTGTAATCAAAATCATAAGATTACTGAATATTTACCTCTTTCCACAATGGTCACAAATAAATGGTTTAAGTTCCTGATGGGAATCCAGAACATGTTGTCGCTTACCAGCTCTGTCAGTAAAGTTTGCCCCACATATAGTACACAAGTGTATGCCGTCTGATGGCAAATGGACCTCTGAGGAGTGCTGTCGAACTTCTTCTTGGGATGAAAACCTAAAATATATAAGTAAATAAATGATGACAATCTTTGTGAAATAAAAAAACATTATAGTTTGCAAGTATTCTTCAACAAAATTGATTGGAAGTTACCGAATATTTTTAATAAAGTAATATAATGTCACCTTAGAACCTAAAATCATTTAATCTCGCTACATTACACTTTTTTTATGACATCTCTTATAGTAAAAAATGGCCCGATAATAATTGTGAGTGTTAGTTGCTCAGTAGTCACTTTTTTACACAGTTAATATCTTATGATGACTTCTGTTACATTTGATAAACAAGCACATACAAAGAATCCAACCTTTCTTTACAAAGAAGACAAAAGAATGGGAGATTTCCAGTATGTAACCGAAGGTGTTTAGCCAAATCTCCCTGATCAATGAAACCTTCTTCACATATGTGACAAAGGAAGGGACGCTCGTTTGTATGAATACGAATATGCCTAATCTGAAACGAAATAAATTGTAAATAATCAGAAAATTTGTCCTAGAAACATACAGTAGGTAGTGCTGATATATGAGCGATGCAATCATTTAAATTGACTAAGTGATAACACATGAGTTTCGGGTGGTCTTAATGTATAATTTACATCATCTTCATCTTTATTTTATGTTTTGTAAATTTTATTTCTATAAACTAAAGAAGAGCACGTTTTGGTGCTATTGATTTAACATAAAGTTTAGGTAAGTACTAAATAAAAAAAATACTGATGGAATAAATCAATGATTTTGTTGAACTTACCATATTAATTTTTTGAGTGAATCGTTTATCACAGTGTGTACAACCAAATGGTCTTTCTCCAGAATGGACACGTTCATGCAACACTAGATCATGAGCTCGAGTAAAACATTTGCTGCACTTGGGACATTTGTGCCTAGAAAAATTATTTATGTTTATATTTGAATAAGTCAATACAAATAAATAAAATAATAATTTCAAGTAGAATAATGCAATACCATAAAATTATATTTATTTACAGACCTTGTTTCTACTTGGTGTACGATTGAATGTTTTTTAAGATCAGCATATTGTTCAAACACCTCTCTACAATCTTTGCAAGGAAATACTTTTTTCCCTTTATTGTAATGACCATCGTTGTTTTTGGAATTGGGTCTTTTTGAACTGAAAGATGAAAATATACTAAATTCTTACTAAACTAAACCATATATTTTTGTAAAAAAATAAAATAGATGGGCAGAGCAGTTAGCGCACTGGATTAGTAACCCAGTGGTCGCGAGTTCGAATTCGCAAGTATGAGGAAGTATATGTACTTGATACAAGGAGATATTCATTCTTTTTGAAAAAAAAAAAATAAAAAAAACTCTTACAAAAAATTATGACTGATACTCATAGATGTAAAAAAAAGTAAATTGGGTATGGGTTGAATAGAAATTGTAATTGTAGTTTTGTAACTTTGTAATTTTTGTACCATTGGAAATAATGAAATAAATTATTCACTCATATAAATGATGAATTTCATACATACGTCAAACTAACCTGTCGAGCATTTTTCCCTCCCGGTATTACAGTTTATTTTTCGCAATAAACTGTGCGTGCAAGGTTCAAATTAAGTGCAAACGGTGGAATAAGTAATTGTGCATCTTTTAGATTATATTTTTAATTTGGATTATCAATGAGAGGTACGCAATACCATTTTTCATGCACCAAATAATCGTCACAAAAGCGACAGATATTCATCATTCACAATACGACAGTATAGCTCACTGTAGGTAACAAGAAATCCTTCAATTAAAAAATAATAAAAACTCTTCAAATAAGTACAAGTATTACGGCGCTCACGCTGTGTACCTTCGTGGCCCAGTTGGTAAAACACCGTACACATTCTACTTCAAAGCGGACTGACTGAGGAGAATCGAGTTCGAATCCCGTCGAGGAAAAAAAGTTTTTTTATTTTTTTTTTGTATATATATATATATTTTTTTTTGTTTGTACTGTTAACTTTTGAAGTAATACTTTATTTAAAATATAATAATGGAACATAATCAAACAAAATATATAACACGAAAAAATAAAAACATCACACCTACAACATCTGAAGAAAAGAAGTCAAAGCATCAGAGCTTTAATAAAGCTATAGATAACAATGACAACGAGGATAACAATGTTTTAATGAAAACTTCATCGGACGCACAAATCAAGGCAAATGATGACCACTTAACCTATATTATAACAAGGACTATAACTGAAAAACTAAACGAATTTCAAACCAACATCATAAATTCTTTACAAAATAAGTTACAAATTATAACGGAAAACTATTCGGAAATTAAAACATCTATAGAGTTTCTAAACAACAAATACGAAGAACTCAAAGACACATGCCACGATATTGAAAATAACTATAAAAATGTACAAGTGATTAAATTGGAAAACGAAGAAATGAAAAGCAAAATTGCAATACTACAAGAAAGGCTCGATGCACAAGACCAGCAAAATCTGTCATGTAATGTAGAAATACGAGGAATTCCTGAACAGGCGAATGAAAATCTTAGGACATACGTAACAAAAATTTCCGAAAAAGTTTGCTCTATAATTAAAAACGAAGACATTATTTCCATATATAGGTCGCAAGGCAATAAAACAAAAACTTTATCAAAACCAATTATTCTGAAGTTTAAGAAACGAAAAAATCCGAAACGAATTCTTGAAACATACAAAAAACCCACAACAGAAATCAATAAAACAAAGAGAATAAACTCAGCACCTGCGATATTGGTTTGGAATACCCCGTTTCACCAATCTTCGTCTCTGACCACCTAACACCACGAAAAAAATTTTTACTAATGCAAACTAAAAAGATAGCAAAAGAGAAAGACTTCAAGTTCGTCTGGTCCAGTGGAGGAAGATTTTTCGTTCGCAAAAACGAGACGACCAATCCAATCACCGTGAAAAATGAACAAACACTCCAAAATATTTGACTATATATCTTCTCAATTGATGAATTTGGCTGCCCTATAATCTGTATTATTATATCAAATGTTTTTGTAAAACTTAATGTAGCTAAATTCTTATTTCATATCTTTTTGCTTAAAATTTTTGTGTTGTTTCTTCATATAATAACTAATTTTGTATGTTTTTTACTATGTTTTCTTGTAGCTGCCAACATAAAATATATAACTATTGTTTATTTGGCATTACAAATCTCTAAAATATTTTATTGTATTGTATATTGTATATTTTTATGCTTCATTAAGTTTAACTGTACACCCAGATCTAACCGATTTTCTCTGATAGATCTATCTAGTTGTCAAAGTCGTAACACAAAAAATGTTTGATAATATATTATTAAATTCTATAGATTCTTTTGGCAATCCAACTGTTGTTGAAACGTCAGATGTTATGGTTTGTTGAAATAGCCTAAATGACACTTCTTTGAAACTTTTGACACATAACATAAGAAGCATTAACAAAAACTATGATGATTTTCTGGTGATGGTTCAAATGTTAAACATTGAATTCGACATACTCATACTCACTGAATGTTGGCTAAAAACTACGTCACAGAATAAATTACTACCAGGCTATGATACCTTATCAACAAAAAAAAATAATATGCAAAATGACGGAGTTGTAGTCTTCATTAAACAAGAAATACCATATACTGCCTTTGAAATTGACTTGACTGGAGCAAACTGTCTCCAAATTAATATTAATAACTCAATATCTATATTAGCAACTTATAGATCACCGTCTACCCAAAATATTACAGCTTTCCTTAAATCACTATCAAAGACATTAGAAAAACTGTCCACAATGAAAACACTAATACTTGCAGGGGATATAAACATTAATATTATAAATAACCAACATCCGCAATCAATTGAATACTTAAATCTGATGACTCTGTATGGTCTAAGAGTAATGGTAAATAAACCCACTCGAAAAACATTTGTCAGTGAATCATGTCTCGATCATATTATGTGCAAATCAGAAGAAAAATCCACAACCGTTATTTACCAAACATCGACAACTGATCATTATACAATAATATTTTCCATTCACACATATATAAAACCCAAACATAAGGAACAACTCTTAAAGAAAAAGCATACAGATATACTAAAACTTGTCGAAAACTTACAAAAACAAGACTGGAATACAGTCTACCAAACACAAGAAACTAACAGAGCATTTAACAATTTTCTAGAAATCCTTAATAGCCAAATAGCTAACTGTACTACAATAAATATAAGTGTTGTACACAAAAAAAAAAAAAATTAAGCCCTGGATCACTGAAGGGCTCACCAAGTCAATACATAAAAGAAATGATCTTCATAACTTATGCAAGAAAAATCCTGATGATATCCTTTTACAAAATCATTATAAAAGATATCGAAATACTTGTAGAAATATTATAAATGAAGCAAAAACAAAATATTATACGGCAAAACTAAACGAATCAAATAATGATATTAAAAAAACTTGGAAAATAATCAATGAAGTAAACGATAGAACCACAATACCTCAAAAAATTAACGAAATAAATTATAATGGTGAAACGTTGACAATAGACGAAAATCCACAAAAAATCGTAAACAGCTTCAACGAATACTTTGCAAAAATCGGTAAACAATATGCCACTGACCTCCTTGAAACTAATAATACTACAGAGGAAATTTTGGTCTTGAATGAAAAACAACAGAATTCAAATAAATTCCCACATAAAATTATTACATTTGACCTGACATCTGACGTGGAAATAATATCAACTATCAATTCCATAAAACAGTCCACATCTACAGGAATAGACGGCATAGACTCAAAGCTACTAAAAAGTATAAAATTGCAAATAGCTAAACCTCTTAAACACGTTATAAACCTTAGTTTACAAAATGGCATATTTCCAGATTTTCTAAAAAAATCAGTAATAAGTCCTATTCATAAGAAAGATTCAAGAGTCGAAATTTCTAACTATAGACCAATATCACTTCTTTCCATATTCTCAAAAATACTAGAAAAAATAGTGAAATTAAGACTCAATAAATTCCTGGAAAAAAGTTCTATTCTTTCAAATAATCAATATGGCTTTAGACAAGGCCTGTCAACGAATGACGCAATTTCAGAATTAACAACAATAATCGCTGATAAAGTAGACAAAGGTCAAAAATGTCTTGCCATTTTCTTGGACCTTGCAAAGGCGTTTGATACAGTCTCACATCCTCTGCTTATATCTAAACTTCACAATATTGGTGTCAATGCCACAGTACTAAACTGGTTCAAAACATATCTTAGCAACCGTAAGCAAATTGTCACTATTGGAAATTATCGTAGTGAAGAGCAATATATTTCCTATGGAGTCCCGCAGGGTAGTGTACTTGGACCAGTTTTGTTTCTCATATATATTGATAATTTGTGCCGTCTTCCTGTAGATGGAAAAATAATAAGTTTTGCTGATGACACTGTACTAATAGTAAGTGAAAAAACTTGGAAACAGAGCTACAAAATAGCTGGTATGGCAATTAACAAAATAAAAACTGTCTGGATAACAGCCTTCTTACATTAAACAATAGTAAAACTAAATACCTTACATTTGGCGCCACACAAGCAGGGCAACCTTTACTAAATTCGATGTTTTCTATAAATATACATTGTTGTGTACCTAGAGACTCTTGTGACTGTATCCCTTTGGAGAGAGTCACTGCTATAAATTATTTAGGTCTGACCATAGATAATAATCTAAGATGGCAAGATCACATAGAGACACTAACAAATAGAATTCTAAAACTTGGTTATATTTATAGAAACCTTCGAAAAATTCTAAAACAAAAAACATTAAAAACTGTCTATTTCGCATTGACTCATTCATTGATCTCATATGGAATTGTTGGTTGGGGTGGATGTGCCAAAACTATCTTGGAAAAACTTTGTCTAGCTCAGAGATGCATTGTGAAGATAATTATCCAAAAACCGTTTGATTACCCTACGGAAAACCTCTATAACGATTTTAAAGTATTTGAACCGAGACAAATATATATCCAGCATATACTAACTTATTTTCATAAAAATATAATACATCACCAGAAAACACAACAATCCAGAACCACACGAACAAGCATTACTTTAAATTACATAATCCCTCACATGAAAACAACTTTCGGACAAAGAAATGCATCATTTATCGCTCCACGAATTTATAATACTTTACCTATGTCTCTCAAGGTAATAACTTCACATACATTATTTAAAACAAGAATAAAAAAATATATAGGGAATTACGGAAGGACAGAAATTGCCCAAATATTAAACATCCAACAATAATTCTGAGAAATAATATTAAATAATATAACTACACGCTACACAAGCTGGTTCGAGGATTGTCTTTACATTGCATCTTATTTTAAGACAAATAAACTCTAAAACATTTCTCTTTTTTTATTAGATTAATTTCAAAGAAGAAATCTTGATTTTGTATTTTATTTGATTTGTGACTCAAGTCAAATAATATTGTTACTGAGTATATACGTTGAGAAGACCACAGAGCAAATTTTAATGTCAAACTGCTACATAACATAAATGACAACAACGGGTGTGCATATTATGGTAGAAATAATATTAGAATAATAACATATCAAAATTTACTGTATCAGTTTATACTTTTGTGTTTAAGATATTGGTAACTATGTAATATTGTAATTTACTGTGTTGTGATGTCTGGTGTCCGCTCTATGTAACTATGTATAACCAAAATGTCAAATATTTGGCTTGGTAAAATTGTAAACTGCTAGCCCTAGAACAGGGTTACCTAGTTGGGCAGCAGTAATCTTCATAATAGTCTTTGTGATAAAGGTGTGAAAAATAAATAAATAAAAAAAAAAAAAAATTTTATTATCCAGGATAAATATCATTATCGAGGGGTGAAAGGCTATTTGTTTTAAATGACATTTTATAAATTTACAAGAGGAGCCATACAAAGTTTTATTTTTATAAAAAAAAGTTATTAAAAAACTAGTGGCCATATTTTAAACTAGGTAAGGTCACTATTTCACAAAAAATAATCTCTTGATATATTGGTATTATTTTCAATAAAATACAGCCCTGACTATTGAAAAAATGTTGCTTAAAACAAATAGCCTTTCACCCCTCGTTATATATATTTTTTAAACTAAGATTGCCCTAATTTTCTAAATTATTTCATTCATTCATATCATCACGGCATATCCCACAATGTGGGGTAACCAGCGAAAGGTGTGCATTGCCTTATAAAAGGGAGCACAACATATCTATGTATACCCACACACCAGTCTCGTCTCACCTAAAAAGGCACTATTTCAGAATGGGTGGTGAACCTCATTGCTGAACTATGTAAGATGTTATTGTTGCCTGTTGTATTTTCGATTACCGGGCTCTTACGGGACACTCGAAACAATAATAGAAAAGAGTGGAAGCACTATTCTAAGCCGGTGCCTCACAGCTACTAAATTCTAAAATCCTGATAAAAATATCTAAACAAAATATAATTATCATTAATTGTAATGTTTTGACACTAAATAGTTTCTTATAATTGTACTTGTAAATATAAAATTACAATTATTCGATTTGTAAATAAAATAAATATTTTATTATTTACCTGATGATCTCAATGCTCAAAATTGGTTTCACAGTTTTTCGTCTATCTGGGCCACCCACTACAATTTCTGGAGGTATTTTGACATTTTTCAAAGATTTTTTTGGTGATATACAACTTTTCATTTTTGTCTTTTTTTTATTGGGTCCAGCAATATGTGGAGATGATCTTTTAGATTTTCCATAATTCGTTTCTTGTTCAGGTTCAAACTATAAAGTCAAAAATGAGTTTGATTGGAAAAATAACAAAAATAAAAAATACATTAAAATATTGACAGTAGATTTTATTTATTTATTATTTTATATTGTTTCTTGGGCAACTAACAGGTACTATGTCAAATAATAATTAAAACATACATACCTACATACTACCACACCATGTCTCTTAGGGCGTAAGCAGAGAGATCTGAGTGCCATATTTCTCTATTTTTGCACACATATCTAGCTTCCTTTGCATCCATGCATCGTCTCACACATGCTCGTCGATTTTTCAAGCTTTTTATATTTCCTTCTTTCAAAATACCATTCACAAAGGTCATGCCATCCCTTTCTGGGGCGACCCCTGATATTGCTATTTACTCCACCTCTTACACCCATGTATATTGTTTGGTCAGTCGTTCAACATTCATTCTTTCAATATGTCCAAACCATTTCAAGAAATTCACTTTCATTTTACTTATAATATTCTTACTTGCATTCTCTCCTTATGTCCTCATTTTTTATTCTATCATATATCGTTCTATAACATAATCTTCTTAGTGTTCTCCTTTCCACAGCATTTATTCTACTTTCATGTGTCTTTTGCCACGTCCATGTTTCACTGACATACGTCAAATAAGCACTACAATTGCATTGTGTACGTCATTTTCGGTTTCGTTTGAGATGCTTGGATCGAACATTACTGGTCTGAGTGCTCCGTTTATTCTATTACCTGCCATAAATCAGGTCTTTAAACCGCACCCAATAACAAGTTGCCACATTCTGGAGACTTATGATATTTGTTGTCTCACTGATCCAAATTGAAAACACATTTAAAAACTTTATCTCCACTGGGAATGGAACCCCGGGACCGTTCACTCAAGAGTTAGATATCTAAACAACAGAGCTACGATGGATGACAAAATGTAAAGATAGTTATTAGAAATGAAATTCACACCATAATATTTTAATGCATTATATATATTTATATGTACGAAGATTTATTTATATGTGGGTAGGTATTTATTTTTTTCTTCCAGTATCAATCATAAACTAGATAACTATAAAGGTTAAAGGTACTTCTCGGGCAACTAACAGGTACAATGTCAAATATTAATTTAACACGCACTCAATAACAAGTTGCCACATTCTGGAGACTTATGATATTTATGTTTTGACAGATACAGACAAATAGTCTGACCGTCGGACAGATAGAGATATTCTGCTGTAAAAAGATTTAAATCCATATTCAGTAAAATTATCACTCACCTGGTCTTCATGAAAACTGATATCTAGAACCTCTTCTTTAATTTTCACTTCAGGATATCTAAATTCATTTTTTATTTCAATACTTTTGTTATTAACATTGTATTCATTTAAAGTTTCATCCTCTCTGGTGTCCTTTTCACTTTTAACTCTGACATTTTCATAAGGGATTTCCTTTTTTATATCAAAATCAAATTCAGTTTTGATACATGCACTTTCTGATATTTTTTCCATTTTATCTATACTGATGTTTGGTATTACACGAATTGCCCGCTTTTGGTCTTTAGAGTTACCAAGTAACCTTTGGATTAAAGGCCTTGTATGCAAAACGGGCGACTTACTAGGACTTTCGTCATTATTTTCTTTATTTAATGGAAAAATATTTCGTTCTATACAATCGTTGGTGATTACATTCAGATTTTCATCGCGGTTTTTATCCATTTTGTATCATGATCAGTAATTTTCTATCAATCATAGGTTATATTGTTTTTTCATTTGAGGTAAGTATCGGGCGATACGGCACCGTCGTTTAATTCCATTTTAATCATGTAGAATAATAACACAACACATCAGCACAAATATTTTGCTTGAATACAAAATTTACATATATATAAAAAAAAAATTAAATAATCGAAGCAACGTTAATCTCCTAAATTTTCGTGAATGTCATCAATGCCATAGATTATAAAAATATCTGTCAAAAAATAATACATAGATTTAGGCCATTCTGATTCCTCCTAGCCATCTAGGCATCATTTAAAAATAATAAACATCGTATTTTTTATAACAAATATTAAATAAATAACAAATAGAGATAAAGGCTGACTTTTTTCTGGGTAAGTACACCAAACCAGGTTTAAACGATTGGCTAGCATGAACCTTGAGTAGTGATGGCTTTGGCAGATTACAGGTTGCAAAGGTATAGATTTTTTTTAATATTCTCTAAGGAATGCTATTAGAAATCACATATTTTATTTAAAGAAACATTGGCTGGTGGAAACTCTCCAACAACCTTTAATGTTTAAGTAATTGACTCAGTTCGAGTAATAGTAACATTTATTGAGCCTGTCATTTGCTGGGAATGCAATGTGCATGGCATACATGAAGATATGATACTAATGCAACATTAATATAATTTCGATTTGAAATTTTTTCTAAGGCAATATAAAGGTTTTTTGTTAATACTTCTTATATTAATTTTATTAAAGGAATTAATACAAAGCTGGCATAAACAATGACTTTAGGTCAGGGGATTGGTATACGGAAAGAGGTGGCTCGAAGGGTACTTCAAAAATTCACTGGTATAATAAATCAGATATTGAATATACATTTACATATGTAGCAACAAAGACTTTCTTCGAAATTTATATCCATTTGTTATTGGTGTTGTGTACATTTTGATATTGGTATTATGTACTAATATTTATTCAATTTTCATTTGGAAACATTCCAAAATATTCGAATTAATTTAAATTATTTGTTGTTTTATAGTAAAAGATGTTTACTAATACATTATATTTTGAATATTTTTATAGTTGCATATACGCAAACATTGGATTTTTTTCCCTTGCGGGAGTCAATAATATTTTGTGACAAATTTTTTAACATCTCGATAGAGACGAAGTTGGAATATTATAGGAAAACCAGAAACTCAAGACACCTACAGGGCTTACGACCTGTCATTGGCTGGTTTATGTGATGACTATATGCCCTTGCGCAACGTTCACCAATTATGCCTTCTTATTGTGTTCCCTTTCAATCCAATTTTTGAAAGTTCTATATATTTTAATTATGAAAATCTGTTTGTTTGAGAATAAGCTGAAAAAACACCTTCACCATCAATGAAGTAACAAAGAAATCTCGTTGTAACGCCATCTATTGAGAAATTGGTTTGTAGACAATAAAAGCAACAGTCCTCTACATGAGGTGACAATTTTTTCACATAGATGTCACCCCTGAACTGCGTCAGGGTTATAAGTTCATTTTTGGCTTGTTACTTGCTTGTACCAATGTGTATGTAAATTGAATATTTTTATAGTTGCATATACGCAAAAAATATTTGCGTATCCTCAGATCCCAGACGCCAGCAGATGCCGGTTGAGTGACTGCGTCATGAGTGAACGGTGGCAGGGATAGTATTAAAAATGCATATTTTGAACTTTCCAAAAAGTATTTATGAAAATAAAAATGTCGTGCATAAAGCACAGTAGCACAGGGCCTGTTCTCATTATAACGCTTATAGCAATAGCATTGGTTGAAAATTTGAATATATTTGTAAATGTCAAATACATATAATCAAGCAAAATTACAAACGTCAATGAAATTTATGTCATACTTGTTTTATCCTTTTTTCCTCAATTTTAACAAACTTTTAGAGCACAATATCTTCTTCTTCTTTGTCAGCCATCTCTCCACTGCTGGATGTAGGCCTCCTCTAAGAACTCCATCTCTCTCGGTCCTGTGCTTTCCCCAGCCAACCCCTTCCCGCAACCGGAATAATATTGGTTTTTTATGGAGACCGTGGGAAAAGAAAAGACCGGTAGAGCACAATATAATAGCCCCGCATTCCTTTGATTTGTTTCGATTTGTTCAACTTGATGGATAAAATGAGAATGGCAGCCATTCAAATTTTCATCTGTACGGACCAGTACGGACCCTATTAGTGGTAAAACCACATGACCCTGCCACCAGATAATGTTAGGTACGTGGACCAGAAAATATTGTTTATTTGATGTCTTTAGATTTTTGGTCTGTGTTTGAGATATTGTATTTGTCTATATTAATAGAGATTTTCATCGTTTTTCAGCTTTTATGGTTTTTGAGATATGTGGGAATATATGTAAATAAAATAAAACAAATGTTGATAACCCCCGACTGCAACAAAAATTCAAAATAGTGAAAATTAAAGTGCTGTAGTTTGCAGATTTTTTGTGCTGTATGCATCAAGTTGATTAAAAGTTATTAGAGACACACACACCCTCACACACACATAACTCGAGGATGGTTAAACATAGAAAAAAATTGTACTAGTAAAAATGCAAAAAAAATATCAGCTTTCTTAGAATATTTTTTCTCTTGAATATATAGTTTTTGAGTTATCTTCCTCTTCTTCTTCTTCAGCCCCTTTCACTCCACTGCTGGATAAAGGCCTCTTCCTGGGTTTTCCACTTCTCTCTATCCTGGGCGCTCTGCTTCCACCCATTTCCCACCAGTTCGACAATATCGTCAGTCCATCTCCTCTGTGGTCTCCCTACACCTCTTTTATTATGATAGGGTCTCCAATTCAGAATTTTGGGGGTCCATCTATTATCTCTCTGTCTTGCTACATGGCCACATGAGTTTTTGAGTTATAAGCAAAAAATCAAAAAAAGGGAAAATTTTAAGACTCTCCGGGTCCCCCCCCCTCTCTTCAACTCACCTCTCAGGGTCGGGTAATTTTGGGACATTAACATCCTAAGGACCCCAAACCCATTCCTGAAGTATAATATTCTGCCCCTCTCCATATTTGGTTGTTAGGTGGTAAATTTATAAAATATACATAAGAATATTTTTTTATATATAAATTATTTGTATATTAATATTTATTCAAAGTTGTCAGAATTCAAAATCAGGGATTAAAGGTGAAATATAATACAACATATTGAGAGTGTATTTTTATTATTTTGAAATACAATATATTCATATTTCTTATAATTCTACGAGCACGGTACCAAAAAATCATAAAAAATGAATTTTTTTATGAAAAAATAATATACTTAAGTATTACATAGTCTTAATAAGTTTGAGCATTGAAATATATCATAACTTTATATGTACATTTACTCAATTTAATTCTATATCAGTTTAAAAAAAAACATTTTCATTGAAAGTATCTATATTGGTTATGAATACCTAATAAAAATTGTATTCTATTATTAATTAAAAATTGTTTTTCACAAAAAGTACAGTTTCTCGAAAAGTATTTAAATATCTACATGGCTCATGCTTTTTGTCCGATTTGTGTAAAAAAAAATTTTATATACCTTTAAAAAAAGGTGAAAATTTCAATTATCACGGGTTGTTTTCCCACAGGTACTTGACTTTCTGAAAGAGTGTCACTTTCTATTTGATCTTGGTACAGGCAAATATTTAGATACATTTTCAGTTACATATTCGTCAATTCATAAATATTTTTGATACATACAGTAAAGTGAATATTTATGTTTTATCTAAAGAGATTCTTTTGAAAAGTCTTGTAGGTTCAGTTAAAATCACAGATTCTCTTTAAATAAAATATTATATTAATTTTGTGTTTGCGATTCAGTTTCTGAGCCAATCCTGAAGTTTGAATATTCATTGAAAATCGTTAAAATGCATAAAAAGTTATCGTTTAATAGATATTTTAAACAACATATTTTTAACGTCTTTGATTCAGAGAATATGTAAGAAATTTACATGGCAACATTAACTACATCATGTACACATTAATTAAATAATATAAATATTTTGATAATATTTTAATTATTTTTTATGTTTAAACATTTTATAAGTAGGTACCTTTTTTGAAATTGAAATCTTAAAATTATCCTACCATTATTCCTAAAAATATTAAAATGAAGGTAACACCAAACTAAAAATAAGAAAATTATAGAAGGTTTTACTGTAGTGAAATACGCTGAAATATGCCGAAAAATACAATAATTGATAGATTTTCAGCCAAATTGAAGGTAAAATGAGTTCTGTCATATTTTGTTTTAAAATAATTCAATATAATTAAATGAGCCGATAGTTTCTTCAATACTTAATGTAATATGCAGATAATTTGATAGAATTTATCTAAATCAAAAGGAATAGATCATATAACAATACCCAAGGTATAATGATATCTAATAATTTTTAGATTTTTTTTTTCTATCTGTAACTATATTTGTGAAGATGAAAATTCAAATATTGCACTTTTTTTTCAATGGCAATCTACCCTAGATAGACTGCAGATAAAGAAAATTAAAGAAAACTTTATTGGCAGCCAAATTATGCTATTTTTGTAAAAAAAATAATCAGTTGATAAAAATAACAATTGATAAAGATTAATTTAAGTAAAAAAATAATGTCACTTCAATAAAACCATTTTAAATAATATATTGTGAAAAATAAAACAGTAAATTTTATTATAATATAATGACTTTCTTTACAATGATAACATTAGATCTCCTATAATAAAAATAATAATACCACCTACTAACAAATTGTTTCTCTAACAATGTAATATAAAATTTAATAAAACTATTTAGGTCGTATTAAGTTCCAATAGGTATAAAAAACTTATATAAATTCTTACACTAAAAATTTACATTTTGTTACAGAATAATAATATATATGCTATTTTTTTCTTTTTAGTAAAATACACATCTTTTAATCTCTAGTACAACAACTAATTATGATAAGTAAGTTTTCAAAGGCACATTTTTTTCATAATGTTATTAATTTAGAAATGTCAAATGTCAGTCACTACATTTTCGGTTTGATAAATATAAAAATAAATGTGTTTTGAACTTAGATTATGTATGATACAGATACCTAGTCAGCGCAATGAATGTATGTCAACTAAAACTACTCTGAAACAGAAGAATTTCTAGTATACATACACCTACCGATACGCACACACTACATAATACGTAGACCAACCGATCTACCGCCTCACATACACATGTAAAAAAATTTGGCATACATTTGAATTCGAAATTTGTTCTACACGCGGCTTCTGTACATTATAATTCTATGGTTTTGAAATACAATTAAGTATTCCACTTCAAATTTTATATATGACACTTTGTGTTTAACTTTTGCATATTTTCAAGCTTCAATATAATTCTAACGCAAATGAACGCTTTTAAGGAAATATATTTAAGAAAATGTTTTGCTTTGAAGTTTATCGAAATTGTATCAAATCAGAAGCTAAAAACTAATTAGAAATACAAAATTTAATCAATTTAGAATATTTATAGAACAAACGTTGCACATGCAACGTTATATTTATTTTGGATAACTTTTGATTCAGTTTTATTTTACTGTCAAATTTGAAATAATAGCAGTGAATTGTTCTGATCAAATAATACAATTAAAAAAAAAAAATAATAAATATTTAACATATTCCCTATGTACAATTAAATGTGTATAGTACTAAAAAGATTTGCTAATAATAAATATAAAATTCTTACATCAGAGTCATAACATTTACAATATTATGTTGACTATATCACAACATCGAAACCATCACTATCTTGTTCATTAACTATATTTGTCACAAATATTTAGGTACCTATACCTACAATATATTGAAGACCTACAAAATACAATTTATAAAAATAACAGGCACCTATATTCAATGTTATGTCGATAATTTATTTGTATGATCATGAAGCTTATATTTGTTAATTATATACCTACTTCAATTTTTTAAAAAATTTAACAAATTTTCAAATTTAACGTCATTTTGCATTGACATGCACCAATTTTACAAAACTTATACCTATCGATCGTGTATTTTCTTATCGTCATTCAGATTTAAAATGAGATTCTCCGAATATTATAAAAGAGAAAAGATAATACCAAGTAATTTTTGTTTCAAAAAACATGTTTTAAACTTTTGAGTTAAATAAGGATATCACTAACACAAAAAATGTGAAATATAATATTATAATATATTTAAAAATATAATATATATATATATATATATATATATATATATATATATATATATATATATATATATATATATATATACATATATATATATATATATATATATATATATATATATATATATATATATATATATATATATATATATATATATATATATATATATATATATATATATATATATATATATATATATATATATATATATATATATATATATATATATATATATATATATATATATATATATATATATATATATATATATATATATATATATATATATATATATATATATATATATATATATATATATATATATATATATATATATATATATATATATATATATATATATATATATATATATATATATATATATATATATATATATATATATATATATATATATATATATATATATATATATATATATATATATATATATATATATATATATATATATATATATATATATATATATATATATATATATATATATATATATATATATATATATATATATATATATAGGTACTTTACATGCGTTTTTTTTTACGATAAAACGAACGTAATTGATTGAAGATTTACATACATGGACAATTCATTCCTTAGTTTGGAAATAATGTCAAAAGATTTAACGATTCAAATAAAATAACATATCACTTAAAATTAGGGTCGTATTACAAGAGTTATTTGAGATAAAATGTAAGAAAAAGGTAAGGTACCGTACTGCGAGAATATTGCTTGCGGGACCTCAAGTTTTTCTTACATTATTCTTAAATAACTCTCGTAATACGAACCTTAGGCTTAGAGTAATTGTCGAGATTCAAAAGACACCAATTCTTCATGATCAACTACGGAGAGAGAGATTCCTGTCGGGTCAACAGGAAACTAGGTGATTGTGGTTGAAGCATTCAATGCGGTTGTAGGTATAATAAAATACAAGGAGAGGATTACAATTTTTCTCTCGTAAGTAAAATTAACTTTTTAAGTAAATATAAATAATTTTAAGAAGATACAAAAAATATTGTTGCTTTTCAATAGAAAAGAAATTTCTGTAAAATACATATATCTTAATCTTAACAGAAAAATCATCAAATAAAATAATAAACAAAATAATCAATTCAAGTAGGTTTGAGTCCATAAAAAATACACTTCAAGACAATTGAGTCCATTTTAGGACCCAAAAAAATTATTCACATCTTTTGTCCGTACATTTGTTATATAAAATTTTGTAGCAGTCAAAACAATATTATTGATGGCTATAAACAAATTATCTCTATTACCCATTAGGAATAATGAAAGTTGAAACACTTCTGCTAATGGTGATTTGACGGTGGACCCATTTCATAGCCATTGTTTACTTCACCTTTTGATCTTCCATTGGCAGATTTGCCATTTTCTTGGCCTTTGGTAGAAGCCGTTGCTAAGTAATTTGATCCTTCTAAATGGAGAGTACTTTGTCTGTGCGATGATCTAGAAATATCGAAAAATATTTTTAAGATAAAACTACATATTATGTTCTTATAAATACTCAATAATAAATTTGAGAATATTCTTAACTTTCATAAATTCTTTAAAGAAATAGGTACTTTATAGACTACTTATAACATATTTTTTTTTATTCTTATAGCTAGTAATCTTGATTTATGGCGATCAATCCTTATCTAAATTATTGTTGTCCAAATTTAATTCGAAACGATGTTAAATGTTAAGGTACAAAACTCAACATATTTACTATCACATTATATTCCCCAGGAGTACCTACGAAAAAACTGCATTATTAATTGAAAACTGTTGAATTTGCTGCACAGTACCTGTTCCGTGGTAAGCTGTAAACTTTGCAACAATATTATGCGTTTGATATTTAAATATTTCTCAATATCGAGAATAAGTTAAAATAATAATAGTCGATATACTTTCGCAAAATTACTTGTTTACTTCCTAGTTTCATATAGCTAGAAAAACTTGGAATGATCTTATTTCAAAATATGGCACTAAATACATTTTTTATTAATAATGGGTTATCATTAATTACCTTCAATTGTGAAAATGCATTAAATTTTTAATAAATTTTCAAAAATTTTTATTTTATAGGTAGGTACATATATTTTTGCTATATATATAAAAGACATTTTTGTTTTTCATGACTTTAATGTTGATTAAAACTTTAATTCGCCTTCGGCATTGGACCCAATAATTACCTGATTAAGCATGTGACTGATATAAGTAGAAGCAGTATTCCAAGGGCGATTAAGCTGTAACTGAGTGCTGCTTTAGCAATTGGTGGGATGTTAGTTGCTAATCTCATAAGGTTCAGAATTTCATCAGGTAGTCCATCAATACCCTGTAAATATAAAAAAGAAATCGTTCAGAGAGATACCAACCAACACATCTGATCGAATGCTAAACCATTACTGTGATTAAATACCAGGGTGGTATTGATCTTAATCGTGCAAGTCTTAAGATAAAAAAAAAACTAGGTATTTATTATTCTATTGGTCGATGATTTTAATGAAACAAACTAGGTTCATGTTTTTAAGCACTTATATAATATCGAGAACTGGATGACTAAAGAACCATAAAGCGCCTGAATCTGATAACATACCTACCATAGAAACCATTTAAATATGCTGGGCAAAATCTAATTAAAATGATGTATGCGATACTTCTGCAAATATGGTCCGATAATGTCGGCCTTCGTGGCTCAGTTGGATGGGTATCTGACTGCTGATTCAAAGATCCCGGGTTCAATCCCCGGTGGAGACACTGTTTTTAATTGTGTTTTCAGTCTGGATCTGTGAGACGATTAATATCGTAAGTCTCCAGAATGTGGCAACTTGTTATTAAGGTGCATGTCAAATTAATATTTGACATAGTACCTGTTAGTTGAACAGAGAAAGGACTTTAAACCGAGAATAACAGCATGTAGAGACTCGAATGGAAATATTTTGAATGAAAAGGACGAAATTTTGAAGCGCTGGGCGCAACATTTCGATAAATTGTTGAATAGGCAGAGCTGTACTGAATATATTGATTTTAAAATCCCATCTGACATCCCGGACAATGAAGAAGCAACCCCATCAATCGAAGAAGGAGAAAGATCCTTATTATGCCTCAAGAACAATAGATCTCAAGGAGAGGATGGGATTCCAGGCGATTTACTAAAATATGGTGGAAATGAAGTAAAGATAATACTCCACACATTAATTACAAAAATATGGGAATGTGAGACCCTATCAAAGGACTGGGAAATAGGCATAATATGTCCTCTTCATAAAAAGGCCATTCCATGCCATGGAATGTAGCAACTATCGCGGTATAACCCTACTCAACATAGCGTATAAACTATTTGCAGGCATGCTGTTTGTACGACTGCTTCCATAATTATATAGAGAGGATAGTAGGAAAATACCAATCCGGCTACCTAGAAAGTCTGCGGTCGACCAAATATTCTCACTTCGACAAATACTGGAGAAGACTCTCGAGCATAACATTGAGACTCACCCCATCTTCGTGGACTTTAATGTCGCATATGACATCGTTAACCGGACTAAACTATATTAGGCGATGACAGAACTTGGAATCTCCCCAAAACTAATCAGACAGGTTAAAATATCAATGTCTAACCCTAGTTGCCGAGTTAGGATTGAGTCTAGTACTTTGGAACAATTCTGCATCCACAATGGTCTCAGCCAGGGTGACGCACTGGCCTGTCTATTATTTAATATTGCGCTTGAAAAAACTATAAGGGACGCCAGAATAGAAACATCCAGAACGATCTTCAGAAAGTCATGTCAAATATTAGCATACGCAGATGACATAGACTTTACGCAGATGGCCACAACACTCCGTGATGTGAAGGCTGGTTTCGCTGACCTAGAAGAGGCAGCAAATAATATAGGGCTGGAGATAAATGCCTCTAAAACGAAATATATGCTGGCAACTAGAGGTGCCCAACCACACCATCCCCCAGAAACTTCGGTAAGAGCAGGTCCCCAAAATATCGTTTGATTTAGTTGGAAGGAATTGCCATATGGTAATAAACTCGCAACTTGCGCGGGGTACAAGGAAGTGTTTATTTTTATTAATATTATAAATACTAATTCCTTGTGTCGTCCGACGAGTAGCCGCTCCGGGGACGAACAGACCTACAAGTTCTATTACGTTCCTAATGGAGTGGGGTAAGTAACTGCGAAATTCCTCTCAAAATTCATAAAGTACTTTATACAATGTGAATTTAGAAAATATGATTTTTTAATAATAGGTAAATACTATTAATTTATACTTACTTCCTGGAACCAAATAATGGGGAATACAATATCAGGGAAGTTGGCTACTTGTTTGATGTCGAGAACCTGAGATACGGCCAAGTTTATTTGTACTCTGGCTCTGGCTGATAAAGATGTACCCATTTCCTACAACACAATACAAAATATTTATTATTTATATATGTGCAGCTTTCAGAAATTTATTCCACGGAATATATGTATACGGAAAAAAATGTCACAATAAAATAAGGAAGTGAACAAGAATAAAAGTGAATGAATAAAAAATTGTCATAATAAAATAAGGAAATGAATCGGCGGTTTGTACATATGTAGATTCAATCTAATTTCATGTTTCTCATAGATAGATACTGTAGATTCAATCTAATTTCATGTTTCTCATAGATAGATACTGTAGATTCAATCTTATTTCATGTTTCTCATAGGTAGGTACTGTATATTCAATCTTGTTTTATATTTCTCATAGATAAGTACTGTAGATTCAATCTAATTTCATGTTTCTCATAGGTAGGTACTGTAGATTTACATCCAAATTCCAAAAAAAATATGAGAGCTGAGGACGCCACAGGATTAAATTTTTCCCTTTATTTGCAATAATATATCATTAACAAAATGATTATAATTTCAAATAAAGAGAAAAGTTGGAGCCTGAGGCCTCCTCAATCCTCATATTTGTTTATGAATACGGGTGTCAATCTCGACTCTTCTCGAAATAGTGACCCATTGGTCTCAATACGAAGAAAAACTTTGGTAACATAATTTCACACATTAAAAACTCAAAGTATGATAGTTTTCGTAATATAAGAGACATACTCGTTAAAATATATGTTAAAATATTAAAATTTGTTTTTAACTTACAGGTTGAATATCAATGTAAAACTTGTGTTTTTCTGGATCAGGGGGTGAAATACCTTCAACTGCAGTTCGCAGACTGTCGTCAGCTAAATAGAAATGTGGGAAGCTGATCATCACAGGAGAATCTACAACAGATAAAAAAATTATAATATTTTGTTTTTTATATATTATTAATATTTTTTGAATCTATTTAGATATTCATCTATTTTTTTCGCTCACCAACTAAAATCGCACTACACACGGTAGGTATATACATACATAGTTTTGGGTTTATTGTATGTTTGTTTGGTCTGAAACCGGTTAGCATAAAATACTCTATAGTGGTGAAAACAAAGAAGTAAAATTATTAATGTATTATCATTTTTTCCTTGGGTACAGATTATATAAAATACATACATAAGCAAGGACATTAGAACATTTTAAATCAGGTAAAGGAAAAACTTGTAAAATACAGAAAATAGACAAGAGTAAACGTAATTTTAAAAGTTTGAGATTTTCACATTAAAATTCTTAAAAATTAAATTTTATAAGTGCAACTAGGATTGAAGTATGGAATACAAATATCACAAATAAGTTTGTAAGCTTACAAAAAGAATACTAAATGATTTAATTAGGTATCTACCTACTATAAATTATGTATTGTGTTCATTTCATTTGTAAAACTAATGTTATCGATATCGATTATATCACATTTATCTTTAAAATTTAACAATTAAAAAGGAAGATTATACTTCGGTTTTATTGCTTTAAAAAAACAGAGGGTTGTCTCACCATATTGACAAAGTGATACGTTGTTAAGTCCACTGGGTGCGCATGGAGGACCATACGGGCAGAAGCACTTGTTATCAGGATTTGTGTCAGGATCTGCGAAGACATTTTTTGGTGGTGTAAACCGATATCCCAATACGTCACCATTTACAATGACTTCTTTCTCGAATCTGGAAAATATATTTAAACAGATATATTTTTATTTAATATTGATACAAATGTCTGCATAATAAATAAATAAATCTTTCTAAAAGTCTTTAAGAAATAAATAAATAAAGAATTATTTTTACTCTCCACTATTATGGAACAGTGAAGAGTCATAATTTCACAAATTAAAGCATTTTTTACACACATTTTCTCAACGGGTATCATGTATTAAAGAGTGCGCACAATGACTTTCGTCATGATGTGTTTACTTGAATACCAACTTATTTTAATTACATCGCATTGCTATGAATTTATTAATTTATTTATTAAATGAAAAGAGACACCAACAGAATACTGAACATCACAAACAAAGAAATCATGAAACAAAAACATAGAATCTCTAGTGCTCCAACAAGGGCGTCGCCAGCCCAAGGCCCAGGGGGGGGCAATTTAACCCATTCATAGGCTATTCTCCGTATACCCTATATTATGGAGGATGAGAAAAATATGAGTTGTTACATTTTTTTTAATCTCTAGGGGGGGGGGGGGGGGGCGCAGCTGCCCCCCATTGGCGACGCCCTTGTGCTCCTATAACAAGTATCTCCCGCATGGCTTTTGTGCATATTTAGGTAAGTACAATCAACGTCTCCTGAGCATTTAAATTAAAACAAAAAAAAAGATATTACACTGTACAATTAAAACGAAAGTTTAAAATACACATATATGTATACATTTACATAGGAACAAATGATACACACATAAGTATGTAAGGAAACAAAAGTTGAACTAAAAAGATAAAACAAAAAAAAGAAAGAAGGAAAAATTGAACCGAAACAAAAAAAAAATAGATTTTGGCCCATCATATTTTAAGGAATAAAAATAGACAATTTATCAAGGGTCAATTTCTACAAAATTATTGCGACGAAAAGTTAAATAATGTTGGAGAATCTATAAGTACCTAGATAGATTGACCAAATAAAATTGAAATATTCATACCTTAAAGGAAGTAATCTGCAAAGATCCTTGTCAAATACATGTATGGTTGTGTTTTTGGTGATGTGTGGAGGGAAAATAGATCCATCTGATCCGTCAATCCTGGAACAAGAATCTGCTGGATAGTGCAATAGTTTCTTGTTGCCATTGAATGTGTCTACAAGACCGAATCTTGTAATGTCAGTGGCGCCTGTGAACACTGTTATCTCGTCTTTAGATGTTCCATTTTTCTAAAAATATACAAAATAAATATAATGTAATGCATTTTAAATGTATTAAACAAGATATATGTATTAAATAAGAGGATATAGTCAGGTAGATTATGAAAAGAAATTCGAAGACACACTTCATTAATTCCATTGGGAACCGTATACTTTTTAGGTGTTGACTGTTCTATTGTCCCAATTTTCGTTTTCGTTTTCTAGTTTTTTATTGTTAGTGTCCAATAATTAGTAGTGTATAGTATATGTATAAGTGATTATTTTATATTCACATATTATTGTGTTAATTAATGATAATGAAATCTTCTACAAATTGTGCGAAAAAAATGTAAATGTACCCCGTAAAGAAGTCCAAACTCTTCATACGGCAGTTTTTGTTCTTTGGGCACAACATCTTTGGCTAGTTTTAGGAGAGGATCTTCATATCCCCACAACAGCTGTCCAACTGAGACTTCGACAAAAGGTTTGATTTTGAGGATGTCCATAATGGAAGCCATTGCCAAGCGGAGGAAGCGTGCTGCGTGTTTCGATTGGGAAGTTGCACTCTGAAAGAATAAAAAAAAAATATATAGTTAATGTTTTCCAATGCCAAAAATTAAGAAGAGCGCCCTTGAAATTATGACTGTGAAATAGCCTTTATGTTGAAGTTTACGTCGTCTCGATCCATACAAGAATAAACAAAGTCAAAAGAAAATAAATTTATTAAATTAAATGAAATTAATTGAATTCCTGGATATTTATTCTGTGTCCTTAAATTCCCTCCTTCATATCCTCATTGCTTTGATCAGTATTTTAATTTTTTATTTATATATTTAGGACAATAACTGCTTTATAAAGTTATATAAACATAAACAATATTTTTTTAATTATAACAAAGTGATATCTTATAGTCATAGTGCATATACAAAAATCACGTTTTTTACTATGACTGACGTGTTTAAACAGCAATTTTCAACACTCGAAGGCTGTTATCTCCGGAAGCCACCACCACTCAGGGTTCGTATTATCCAATCGTTGTTACCTGCTGTGGTGTTCTTTTACAGAAAAAAATCAGTCTTTATACTATGACGTAAAACCGACCGCCATTGACACGGTTGGGAATCCGTTTGACTTCTGTGCGGGCGTCCTGGGTTCGATCCCCAGCAAAGGAGAAATTTATTTAAATTTATCGCTCACGAAAATATTTCATCTCAGCAGCCTTACTCTCCACTGAAAATCCGATCCCAATACGATCCGATTCGCTAAGAACCTACCTTTGTAACAGAGAATGAATTCGGAAGGTAGGTATGTTTTAATAGTACCTAATAGTCGTTCATATGAATATACGCAGGTGGCAGATAGGTACCTAAGTTCTAAATGAAAATTTGAAATCGGGATCGGATTCGAGTTTTAAGATTAAGGCTTCTGGGCTGGAAACACTGGTAAGTTGGAAGAAATCGCCATATGGCAATAAACTAGCCATTTGCGCAGGGTGCAATGAAGTGTTTATTATTATTATTATTAAATCTGTAAGTCCTTGGGTATTGATCTATATCAGTTGCATTTAAAAATTTACGTGCTATAAAATATATTTTCTGGGAATAAAAATTAAAGAATAAACTGCAGATTAATAAAACACTTAAAATATTACGTACCTATTGCAATATACATTTTATGTGGCCCAGTTTAGAATGCATGTACATAATCGATTATATAAATGAGGAATTTAATATAAGGTATGAGATATTAGGTATTGATTTGAATTTTTTAACTGAGTATTTTTTCGTCGGCAGATAGGTGCTAGAACAAAATAATTTGTCAAAATATATATCATTACTAGCGGACCCGACAGACGTTGTCCTGCACGAACGCTGGCATGCCTGTTATTAGCTGGTTTAACAAACATAAAAATACCACAAGCTATCACGGCATGTCCCACAGCGACAGGTGTGAGGGTTCGGATTACCTTATAAAAAGAAGCACGACACATGCGTGTGTACCCACATATCGGTCTTGCTAACTTAATAATTTCATAAGATACTAAAAATATGAAAAAAAAATACCGCAGACAGCGCGAGCGTTGAGAAAAACATCAAGTTTTAATGCCATAACGAACATTGCATAATATTATGACATATCGAAAGCAATGATGCAAGTATTCAAAATGCATATTCCGAAAAAAATTATAACCGTTGATATTTTTATTATTATTTTATTATACTATTGTATAAAATTCCATTTTGTGAATCTAAACCATTCAGGGACTCACATAAACAGACATAAAAAGTTTCATCAAAATTGGTTCAGCCGTTTAGGAGGAGTTCAGTGACATACATACGTAAAGAAGAATTATATATATCATTATTATGAAGTGACTCACCAACATAGGAATATTAGGTACAACGACTACATCTTCTTCTGAACCAGCTGAACTCGCTTCGTCAAATTCGTATGTCTTTTTTTGGTGGTAGCTCAATGTGCCGTTGTCGTGCCACGTTAAGTTCACCTTTTCCCACGTCTCTCTGGAAAATAAGAAGAAAAACATAAAAACGACTGTTTAAATAGCGTGAAAGACTGAAGATGTTTCTATATTATAGTTTGTTCATCGAATGGATAAGCTACCGATCAACATTTGAATTAGTAATAGATATAAATATGTTTTTATGTAAGTTAACATAATAGGCAACATAAAATTTTCTATACTGGGCTGCGTTCACAATGAACGCCGAGTGCACTTAAGTGACACGCTCGAAAGATACACTTTGTGGCGTTCAGATTGAACGTCGAGTGTACGCACCAAGCGCTCTGTAAAATTGTCGGGTGAAAAACGATCTGACAGTTAAAGTATCTGTTGACTTCTATTTTATGTGGTATGATGGCTTCTATTTGTTTTTGTGGTATCTATTATTCAGTTGACATCAGTTGAAATTATTTATGATGACAATATACATTCACAAACAGGTTAATTTATAAAAATATCATTTAAAATTTTTCACTAAAAGGTCAGAGAGCATTATTTACTCCGCTGCTCAGTTGTTGTCTTTCGATGAAAATATAACCTAAAAAGAGACATTTATGATAAATGACATTTGAAATTTAAAACGCTCGATGCTGCGTTCAGATCGAAACGCCGTTTGAAAGCGTTCAGTTATATTGGTGTGAAATACGCCAAAATCTGCAACTTCAGGTACATCCGACACTCGACGACCAGTGTTAGTCTGAACACAGCCTTGAAATTTTAGGACAAATAAACCGCGACATTAAATAAAACGAGTGGGTTGTGGTCAACGTTAAACTCCTCGCTAACAAGTCATTCTATAAAGTATTCATATTTTGTATGGAAAATATTCAGCATATTCAAGAAAAGAGTTCCTTAAATTATTTTATTATGAAAACATGATAATTCTTCAATGCCATTTTATGAAAGAGGTGTGCCTTTTTACCAATTTGAAAATAAAAATTTCAAATTAAATGTTTCTTGAGCTTGGGGTCACTTTAAAATATTTGATAGTTAATAAAATTGAGAAGCACTATTCAGACTGTAGAGACTTAGGTATACAACTGGACAGTAAACTTTTATTTGACAAACACATTGACACAATTACACTGAAAGCTTATAAAATGTTGGGATTCCTGATGAGAGTATGCAAACCATTCACACAAGTGAAAACATTTATCTCACTATATAACACAATTGTTAGAAGTCAATTGGAACATGCATCAGTCATCTGGAATCCACAATATAATATTTATATTAACAATATAGAACGAATACAACAAATATTTTTGAAACATATGAAGTACAAATTTGGTAATAACTACAAACATGAATTGCAGACTTTACAGACAAGACGAAGGACCTCAGACTTAATGTACCTTTATGACATAATAAACTTCAATATTGACTGTACAGACCTTCTGAAAATTATTAACTTCAACATACCAAACAGACGAACAAGACACACCTCAACGTTCTTTTTAGACAAAAAAAAACACTAATGCCGCTCAAAATTCGCCATTGTACCGATGCCTTACCACGTATAATAATTTGGAAAAGATCAGGTCCGTGGACATATTCTGTATGTCCAGGACTCTTTTCAGGAGCCACGTTAGACAGGAATAATATTTTTTTTTTTATTACCAGTAGTGAGTACAATGCACCAAGAAATCAAAGGTGGGCTGATTTAGTTACAATTACTTATGTTGCTTACAATTACTTATGTTATATTTGTTTAAAAAAATATTATTGTACGTTGCCCATTTTTTCAAATAAAATAAAATAAAAAAAAAATCTAATGGGGTCTAAGTGAGTATCAGATATACATATTTGCAAAATTTGAAAATAATCGAATGAGTATTTTAGTCTATAATTGATGAAGTAAAATAAACACGCCGTACATAGCATACAGTACGCAGCACATAGCACACATACATAGATACATTGTGATGAAACTTTCAGAATACAATCTCAGCATGATACTAGTTGATAATCAGCAATAAAAAAATAGCCTTTAAAATTGCGAAGTCATTACTCCCCACTATATCCCCTTGGGTTAGTGAGGAGTAAATACAGGTATACTATGCGCGCGCAATCAGAATGAAATTGGTGATCAATTAACCGATAAGCTGAGTTTTGGCGATTGTTTGCATTCAGTATAATATTTTATTTTTATGGAACGGGATCGCAACATGATGATGAAACATTTATAAATTTAAATTCAGGTATTGTTTATCTAATAGGTATTATTGACCAATTGCTTATAACTTATATTTGTATACTTATAATAAAACTTTTTGCAAACAATATCAATGATTTAATGACTTGTATTTAATCGATTTGTACATTCACTACATTTTTTTCAATTGTGATTGTTTTCGATCAAAGCCATTTACGTAACTTTGAAGGCATATTATACGTATGAAAACATAAAAAAATGTACGCTGCATTATGGAAAGGCATGTAAGATTATTTCTAAAATGTTTGTTTCTACCCGTTACATTATTTATACAGAAAATCATGCACATAATTCACTCTGCTAATGATTCCTGTCGACAATTTTATTATATTTATATGCAGAAGTTGTGGCCTTGCATTTTGCTGTAATTAATTTGATATCCACAGACAACGCATTGAAATTAAAACTCAGTAACCAGGAAGAATTATAAACATTTTTTTTAAATATTTATGATTTTACCGGAATTGTTGGTACTGATAAGAAACAAAGTATCAAGTAACTACCGTAGTTGGTACACGCCTACCAACACGATGATAATGAACTTGATTTCAAGTTACGATTTCGTTTGTTTTGATTGTTTAGAGGCAACTAGTGGAAACACAGCTGAATAATATTTTGATCTCTCGTTCATTATACCCGGTTCAGTTATTGTTCATTGTATGTCTAGGAATTATTTTGGAAATGCCGCTAAATTGTTCAAGGTCGATAATTATACGGTCAATCACGAGACAATTATTGTTAAAAATGGAAAATCTATTGTTGTTGAGTTCACATATATATTATAATATCACTATCTAGTTGCACAGTTAGTACAATTAAGAAACAATTGTTTTTTTTCTAGATATGCACACATTTCGTCAGCTAAAAGAATGTTGTGTGTAAAGACCTATATGATTTTAAACATCGCTTTTTCCACGCATCCAATAAAGTATATGAAATAATAATTACAAATATGAAAGTGAAATTTTATGCTCAATATTAGAAAAAATTAATACATTTATTGATGGAACCAATTGATACTGAGATACAATAGCAGGTAAATTAAATTTCGGTTAAAATACTTCGCTGTTCGCTTTATCTTATAATTAAATGAAGATGGCCCTAAATACATCTACGTTTCTACGTACATACAATTTCACATTAGTTTTTCAATATATATAAGATTGCATTAGATTCAAATAACAAGCTCTGTAACTTTTCTTTGCTCAAATCAGGGAATTTCTCAAAGCAGGTTTATATTATCACATAAAACTGTAAATTAAGCGATGTTGAAATTATGCGTGGCATTCTTTTTTGTTAGTGTATCTAAAGGAACACTACGTGACGATTTATATGAATGAATATTGAAAGAATTACTTATGAAAAAGGTGTGTGTTCGTATCTACCTTATGTATAAGACACCGATCTAATTTAGCGATTAATGAAAAGTAGGTTAACTCTCCAGGGAAAAATGTAGTAAAATTGTAACAAAGTTTTGCTAATCCCAAATATGAATGTATTGCTCGGATGATTTTCTAAGTTATGTCTTTGAGTCAAACGAGTTCAATTACTTGACATTATATTGTTTATGTAAAACGCATGGTCTTTGAAAAGAGCCCATGTCGATAAGAAAACAATATTCAAACATTCCAACTGAATTCATAATAGTTGTTCTGCCTACTTAGTAGAGTACTGTATGCATAAACTAGTACAGCATTAAATGTTATTGAAGTACTAGAAGTACCTATTGTACACAATATTCAGAATTAAGACCCATTTACACCCATGGGCATGCGAATGTACACGAATATATGCACACTAAATTATCTTCTATGAAACACGAAAAAATATTATATGTACCTATATCACACATTTGGTGATATACAATATTTTTACGTGAAGATAAGGTAAAATTAAGAGGTTTTTTAATCTCCACACTATGAAATAGTGGAGAGTCATGATTTCACAATTTTTAAGCGTATTTTAGAGTGCACACTGTGAGTTTCGTCGTGATGTGTTTGTATGTATGGCGTACGGCGTACGGAATTATCCTTTTTGTGTCCTCTCTACAGCCCAAACTATAAGTTCGATTGACTTCATATTTACATCATATGTGTTAAGTGCATAGACCTAGAGCTGATTAGTTTTCCATAGACAATATTCAATTTCTTCTCTATGATTTCATCATTTACGTTGCTTTATTTTGTGTCCTCTCTACAGCCCAAATTATAAGTCCGATCGGCTTTGTATTAACATCATTTGTGTAAAGTGCATAGAGCTGATTAGTTTTCCATAGATATCCGTTAATTTCTTCTCTATGATTTCATCTGTCCAAATTTTCAAAATGCTCTCACGGTCTGGATAATCGAGTTTTTTTATACTATTTGAAATTTCGATACAAAAAAATGCACTTATTTTACAAAATTTAAAGAAAAAAATCTATGGCTTGCCATATCAATGTGAAATAAATTTCATATTTGTATGAAGAATGTATGTAACAGAAGTAAAATAGCTTCTGTAAGGGAAAATTGAGTGATCAACTTCGTATTGATATTGTATGTGTCATGTACAGAAGCAATTTTCTTTAAATTTTGACAATCCTTGAATGCATTTTTGATGAGTGTATTTTTATTGTATCAAAATTGCAAACAGTACCTCAATTTTCCAGACCGTGAGAGCATCTTGAAAATTTGGACAGATGAAATCATACAGAAGAAATTATCGGATATCCATAGAAAACTAATCACATATATGATATATGAAGTCAATCGTACTCATAGTTTGGGCTGCAGAGAGGACATAAAAAAACAACGTAAATTAAGAATTCGTAGAGAAGAAATTAAACATTGTCTATGGAAAACTAATCAGCTCTAGGTCTATACACTTTACACATAATATGATGTTAATACGAAGTCGATCGGACTTATAGTTTGGGCTGTAGAGAGGACACAAAAAGGATAATCCGTCGGCGTACGCCATACATACAAACACATCACAACGAAACTCATAGTGTGCACTCTATACATGATACCCGTTGAGAAATTGATGTAAAAAATACGCTTGAAAATTGTGAAAACATGACTCTCCACTATTCCATAGTGAAGAGTAAAAAATCTTTATTTTCGCATAACGTCGCGTTAGCTTTGTTGATGTGAATAAATAATATAAATATAGCATATTGCATCACTTCACACGTTCATAGAAAACTGTGAATTCTGTACTATTGTAGTTTTTTTTATTTCACAGGTTCTCATACTTTCATTACATTTGATTATAACAGTATATTACGTAAGGTTGACACACAGTAGGTACAGTAGTACAATATTGTTGCGTGGAAACTTAGAATTAAGGGGCCATATAAACCTAAACACCTCGATTTCAAATCAAATCCCTCAAATATGTTAAACAGTGTGTATCTAGAAAAAATAGTATAAGTCTTTTCAACATTTCTCTAGTGAATGTTTGTCACACAATTTAAAAATTCAGCCTAAATTCCCATAAAATAAATGATTAAAAATATCCTTTTTATACAGCATTTTTTAAATTACTCCATAACTGTGCTGTAAAGAAATAAACATTTTATATGCTTAAAGAGTGCATAAAATCAATGTGAATGACCGATAAAGTTTTTTCATTTCAGCCAAGGTTTGTTCTTAAAATGAAAAAAATCAACAAATTTGGGGTTTCCGATAATTTAAATCACGTATAAACCTTTATTAACGCACGCGATAGTTACCCTTACTAACGCGTAACTTCATAGTGCATTGGGAGGTTTTAATATATCATGTATTCAGTCACTAAGTTTAGCGTTATATGTCCTCTTAAAACTGTGTTATAAATCTACATTATATTATGTTCATTTGTGTAAAGAAAATACAAGTACATTATGTATAATTTTTTTATTGAAAGTAGTCAATTTTTACTCTCCACTACCAACTATGGAATAGTGGAGAGTCATGATTTCACAATTTTTAAGCATATTTTTTTTACATCAATTTCTCAATGGGTATCATGTAGAGAGTGTATACTTTGAGTTTCATCGTGATGTTTTTGTGTGTATGCCGTATGCCGTACACAAATTTGAAAATTTGTGTCCTCTGTACAGCCCAAACCAAATGACTGATGAACTTCATATTGATACCATATGTGTGAAGCACATAAACTTAGAGCTGATTAGTTTTCCATAGACAACAGTTAATTATTTCTCTATGATTTCATCTGTTAAAACTTTAAAAATGCTCTCACGACCTGGTAATTTGAGATATTTTCATTTTATTTGAATTATTTATGCAAAAAAAAGAATTTTCACAAAACTGCATTCAGAGTTTGCCAACCTTAAAAGAAAAATATATATCCTTTCAATAATTATGTTTCTATTAATCGATATTTTGTATGAAAAATATATAGGAGAATTTTTATGTTTAGCAATGTTTAGTTACATATTTGATTTCATATTGATATTAGAGTGTAATATTAGCAGGGAAGCTTCATTGTGTAGTGGAGAGTTTAGTGTTGGCCACAACCCACTCGTTTTAATGAAGTATTGGAAAGGAATTTACTGAATTTGCCGACGAACAATTATTGGTGAAACTCCATTATGACATATAAATAAGAGCACTCTGACGATGGTCTTCAATAGTCCGAAACCGATCAGTGCCTATTGAAATAAAAGTGAAACTTAAAACAAGTATTTTTATTTCTATGTCATTCAAAAGGAGTCTGTTATACTTGTTCGTTTGATTTCTACGTCTGAAGCTATATATTTTATAGTTGTAAAGATTTTGTTAAAACAATGACTAATAATGAATTAATCACAAAGTAAATGAATGGTGACTGGGCTCACCTTAGCAGCGTCCAATTTCATAAATAGCTAACAGTTAATTGATATTTTTTATTAGGTTTATCATAATTTCATGTTAGAAAATGGAAAAATAGCAATTCGTACACTAAGTATACCTACTAAATTCGAATTTTTATTTATTTAATATTGTTTCTCGGGCAACTAAGAGGTGCTATGTCAAAAATGAATTTAACACGCAAGCACTTAAGATATTAATCGTCATAATCTTAAGATATTAATGAAAACACAATTCTTGGATCAGCAGTTAGATACCTACCCAACCAACTGAGGCATGATATTATTATATCATTTTGAAAGAACTAAGATTTATGTCTACTATATATATTTTAATAACCTGAAATACATTTAATACAATTTATTCAATATCATTTAACTAAGTATTATTCATATATTGAGACACGTGGGGTATAAATCATAACATGAGTTTCCAGTGGTCAATGCTTCCCCCACTCGCCTCCCTAACTCTCTCCTTTCCCATCCTATTTTCAAAATTGTTAAAATCTTGTAATATACTGTAGAATACTATGATTGACAATATAAAAATTATCATTGTATATTTGTATAAATTTTTCATTTTGCTGTTGTATTCTATAAAAATAGATAAAATAAAAGTAAAAGAGTGAGGATATTTGTCTGCTTTATTAGTTTAAGAACCCAAAATATTTTAATTCAATACAATTATAAATAATTACCTTTTAATTGCTTTTGCGACGTATTACAAAATAAGCACTTGTAACAAAATGTCAACGTTTAATTGTGAGACTTTTGGGGCACTCGATACACGGTAAAGTCATTAGCAAATGCCTGTCTGTTCATGTTATTGAAGAGCCACTCGACGATTTGATAAAACGTCTCTTGTGTTTTTCTAACCACCGTTATAGAATCAGTAAAAGTATATTATAATGAATAGAGTCGTTGTGTTATTTAGTTTGATTTAAACAATAATCTTTGATATATTGCGACAGTCAAGTATGAGTGTTTAACAATAGGATTGTAGATAATATAGAGCTCAATATTTTCCCCAAGTACTTTGATTAAAACGTCTCATTGTACAAGAAAAAATTCACACATTACTTACGAATTGCGGTCTGTGACGTAACTTTTATGGCTGTAAAGAATCTTAAGTCATGAATAAATGCACTAAACATTTATTTTTTTTCCATAATACACAAAGACAATATAGATATTCCAATAATATTTGTTTCAACAGAATAATAAGTTGAACTAATAAAAAAACTAGACTGCAATCAACGTTAATGGTGTTACAAAACGTCTAATAAAAGAATACATAGAATGGTATAACTGAAAAATTATATCGTGTATTTGTTAGCAAAATTTGTATGCCTATTACTATGACATTTTTTTGTGAAGTATATGAGAAATGAGATTTTATCCAAAGTACAACAAATAAATTTATTAATTTGACGATACCAGTTTACTACCCTTTAGTAAGGTTCTACATTTTTATGCGCTTTTTCATATAAGAAGTTTACATAGTTAAATCATAAAGTATAACACACTAAAGGATCTCAGTTTTTATATATGTTTTCTTTTCTTTGACGCAATTTCTTGGTGATAAGGCTCCGCAGTCCATCTTCAATTCGTCGTAGAATATATGATTTCATTTATTGTTTATAATCTATATTGACTGTGAGTCTCTTGTTGGGAATTTTCCCATAAATTGTCCCTCTCGTAATACTAGAACAAATCTAACTTTCAGATTGCCTCTCTGCAAAACTAATTATGTCCAAAATTCATTCATCCAAAGGGCATGAATCATTTATAAAGAATGTTGATATTTTTAGACATACTAAAATAAAATTATTAAAATTATTTTTTCTTTTTGTCTAAGTGCGTATATTATTTTTGTATATTTTAATGATTTTTATGCCTCAACCTAAGTACCTATATCTTTTATTTTAAATTGTATTTTTTTTCCACTTACTTAATATTATTTTTTATATTGACTATTTTTGTTATAGTACCTTATTTTTCTTTTAAATGTGTTAATGATAGTTTTATTATTTTCATTTGTAATTCAATGTGTGTACTTCCTTGTTGTTCATGTGTGTAAAAGGCAATTTGCCGTAAATAAATAAATAAATAAAATAAAAAATGCCATTTTAGAAACCCTTGGAGGTTTACGGTAACTGATTCCTGCTTTGTTCAGTTTGACTACGAATGCCACAATCTTCCTTTCCTTCTGTATGGAGGTTTACGGTAGCTGATTCCCGCTTTGTTCAGTTTGACTACGAATGCCACAACCTTCCTTTCCTTCTGTATGGAGGTTTACGGTAGCTGATTCCTGCTTTGTTCAATTTGACTACGAATGCCACAACCTTCCTTTCCTTCTGTATGGCGGTTTACGGTAGCTGATTCTTGCTTTGTTCAGTTTGACTACGAATGCCACAACCTTCCTTTCCTTCTGTATGGAGGTTTACGGTAGCGGATTCCCACTTTGTTAAGTTCGACTACGAATGCCACAATCTTCCATTCCTTCTGTATGGAGGTTTACGGTAGCTGATTCCTGCTTTATTCAGTTTGACTACGAATGCCACAACCTTCCTTTCCTTCTGTATGGAGGTTTACGGTAGCGGATTCCCACTTTGTTAAGTTCGACTACGAATGCCACAATCTTCCATTCCTTCTGTATGGAGGTTTACGGTAGCTGATTCCTACTTTATTCAGTTTGACTACGAATGCCACAACCTTCCTTTCCTTCTGTATGGAGGTTTACGGTAGCGGATTCCCACTTTGTTAAGTTCGACTACGAATGCCACAATCTTCCATTCCTTCTGTATGGAGGTTTACGGTAGCTGATTCCTGCTTTATTCAGTTTGACTACGAATGCCACAACCTTCCTTTCCTTCTGTATGGAGGTTTACGGTAGCGGATTCCCACTTTGTTAAGTTCGACTACGAATGCCACAATCTTCCATTCCTTCTGTATGGAGGTTTACGGTAGCTGATTCCTGCTTTATTCAGTTTGACTACGAATGCCACAACCTTCCTTTCCCTCTTTTGTCCTTTTTCTTTTTCAGAGAACGTACTAATTTTTAATAGTAATTGTTTTAAATAATTTAATATCCGAAAACAAAATTGATCTATGATATTTATATTGTTAACATTAAATTTGTTGTAATATTTGTTTGAATACTAGGTTTAAATAAATGTATATTAGGTTTAGATACAAATAAAAACGAGTGGGTTGTGGCCAACGCTAAACTCGTCACTACAGAGTCATTCTATAAGGTTATCAAATATTGTATGGAAAATATTCAGCATTATCAAGAAATGAGTTTGTTAAATTATTTTTTTATTTAAATATTTTATTATGAAAAGTTGATAATTCTTCAATATCATTTTATGAAAGTGATGAGCCTTTTTACCAATTTGAAAATAAAAATTTCAAATTTAATGTTTCCCGAGCTTAGGGTCACTTTGAAATATTTGACAGTTAAAAAAATTGAGGAGCACTATTCAGATATCCTTCAAAATCTAATGGGGTCTAAGTGAGTATCAGATATACAAATTTGCAAAATTTAAATAGAATCGAATGAGTATTTTAGTCTATAATCGATAAAGTAAAATAAACACGCAGTATATAGCACGCAGCACATATCACACACACAGATACATTGTGATGAAACTTACAGAATACAATCTTAGCATGATATTAATTGATAATCTGCAATAAAAATAGCCTTAAAAATTGCGAAATCATAACTCCCCACTATATCCCCTTGAGTTAGTGAGGAGTTAAAATAATAATTGATGTGGTAATAAATAAAATCGATGGCGATATAAGCTGCAATAGAACAAATAATTTGCTGTAGATTGACAACGTTATTTTGTTAAAAAAAATCTATATTTTTAAAATATTAATAATACTTCAAAATAAAATAATATCTTTCATTATCGAGAAACTGGTGCTTAGGAACGTCTTCTCATAAAAGATAACGCAAATGTTTCCTCAATTAAAACAATTATTATAAAATCATGTAATGTCGGATATAAGAAGAAAACATTACACTATCGAGTAATTCATATAATTGCGATCATCATCTATGAACTGATTTTAAATGTAAATTATATCTGACTCTTACCTTTTACAGCTCAAGCAGAAAGAAAGAGAGAGAGAGAGAGAGAGCTCATCAACTTATATTTTTATAAAATAGTACAGATATAATATGCAGTTTGCCATTTTTAAACACCTTCAAAA
This sequence comes from Molanna angustata, assembly GCA_963576475.1. Lineage (NCBI taxonomy): Eukaryota > Metazoa > Arthropoda > Insecta > Trichoptera > Molannidae > Molanna > Molanna angustata. The sequence goes on along the minus strand of OY754965.1, from coordinate 19,149,964 downwards.
AAGGAACAGGGGGCAAGTCTGGTTCGACTGGCGAAATCAAAACCCTAGTGATTACCCATATCATGGATTTAATTATCATATGGAGTTCTATGACATCTAAAGATATTGTAGAACTCTATATAATAATTTTATCCCTTGATATGGGTAATCATGAGGGTTTTGATTTCGCCGATTGAACCAGACTTGCCCCCTGGTTATCGATTTGATTTGTTTCTTCGTAGAATAGTTCAGTTCGCAAGTATAATATTTCTTGCGTCCATAGGGAATCTTTAAATTTGTATTTAGAATAAACGAATAGGTATTCTGTTTCATCAAATATTTTTAATAGTAACTGTCGATGGCGAACGTATGTTCATTTGAAGAATTCGTACCAAACTTTTCATTTCTTCAAAGAAATGAAACCTTAAACACAAATTAATAAATATTTTAAGATATTTTGTTTTCTTACAACACATGTAGGTATTTATGTCAGGATAGGATAGTATGGAGGTCAGTATTTTTCATACCCAGAATATGAAAACAGCATAATGTATGTTTGTAGATTAAGTAGGTATCAAACTATTGAGTGAGATATTGTATAGTGTTTTCTGCCTTATTATGGTTAATTTAGGGAATGTATGGGGATGCATATACACTTCTCATTAGGATATATTTATTCTTAAAAAAAAATAAGAAAATTAAAGTAGTAGGTACATAATACATATATAGAAACCAGCGGGTTCGACAGACGTCCTGCCCGAACGTTGGCTTGCCTGCTATTATTAGCTGGTTTAGCAAACATAAAAATAAATAAGCAATATCACCGGCATATCCCACAATGTAGGATAACCAGCGACGGTTGTGAGGGTGGGCATTACCTTAGAAGCAAGACACATGCGTGTCTCATAGATCAGTCTCGCCTCGCCAAAAAATGAAGTATTCAGAATAGGTGGTAAACAATGTGTGATGTTATCTTGTATTTTCGATTACTTGGCTCTTACCGGACACCAGAGAATAATAATTGAAAAAGATTCCATCAAAATAAGTTCAGCCCAGCCATTTAGGAGTTCAGTGACATTCACAAGTACATTAGAATTATATAAATATAAAGATATTAATGTATCTGTTGTTTCGCATTTTATTGTATATCTCAAAAGATATACTGTTTGCACAATACCAGTTGTAAATAAATAATAAATGAACACTTCCTTGCACCCTGCGTAAGTGGCGAGTTTATTGCCGTATGGCAATTTCTTCCAACTAACCAGTATTTCCAACCCAGAGAAGCAATATTTGCTTGAGAAATAAATTTAAATAAATTTCTCCTATGCTGGGAATCGAACCCAGGACGCCCGCACAGAAACCAAACGGCTGTGTCTTGTTTTATTATATTTTTCTTTTCTACTAATACAATTTATAGTTCGGATTGTGAATTTAAACAATCTAGGGACCCACTCAGATACACACAAAACATTTCATCAAAATCGGTCCAGTCGTTCAGTGATATACACATGAACAAAAGAATTATATACTCATATAAAGATAAAGACATGAATACCAATCGTTTACTCTCTTATTAAGATGTGATAACAGCTTCTATCTTCATTAAGATGTGATAACAGCTTCTATCTCCATTAAGATGTGATAACAGCTTCTATCTCCATTAAGATGTGATAACAGCTTCTATCTCCATTAAGATGTGATAACAGCTTCTATCTCCATTAAGATGTGATAACAGCTTCTATCTCCATTAAGATGTGATAACAGCTTCTATCTCCATTAAGATGTGATAACAGCTTCTATCTCCATTAAGATGTGATAACAGCTTCTATCTCCATTAAGATGTGATAACAGCTTCTATCTCCATTAAGATGTGATAACAGCTTCTATCTCCATTAAGATGTGATAACAGCTTCTATCTCCATTAAGATGTGATAACAGCTTCTATCTCCATTAAGATGTGATAACAGCTTCTATCTCCATTAAGATGTGATAACAGCTTCTATCTCCATTAAGATGTGATAACAGCTTCTATCTCCATTAAGATGTGATAACAGCTTCTATCTCCATTAAGATGTGATAACAGCTTCTATCTCCATTAAGATGTGATAACAGCTTCTATCTCCATTAAGATGTGATAACAGCTTCTATCTCCATTAAGATGTGATAACAGCTTCTATCTCCATTAAGATGTGATAACAGCTTCTATCTCCATTAAGATGTGATAACAGCTTCTATCTCCATTAAGATGTGATAACAGCTTCTATCTCCATTAAGATGTGATAACAGCTTCTATCTCCATTAAGATGTGATAACAGCTTCTATCTCCATTAAGATGTGATAACAGCTTCTATCTCCATTAAGATGTGATAACAGCTTCTATCTCCATTAAGATGTGATAACAGCTTCTATCTCCATTAAGATGTGATAACAGCTTCTATCTCCATTAAGATGTGATAACAGCTTCTATCTCCATTAAGATGTGATAACAGCTTCTATCTCCATTAAGATGTGATAACAGCTTCTATCTCCATTAAGATGTGATAACAGCTTCTATCTCCATTAAGATGTGATAACAGCTTCTATCTCCATTAAGATGTGATAACAGCTTCTATCTCCATTAAGATGTGATAACAGCTTCTATCTCCATTAAGATGTGATAACAGCTTCTATCTCCATTAAGATGTGATAACAGCTTCTATCTCCATTAAGATGTGATAACAGCTTCTATCTCCATTAAGATGTGATAACAGCTTCTATCTCCATTAAGATGTGATAACAGCTTCTATCTCCATTAAGATGTGATAACAGCTTCTATCTCCATTAAGATGTGATAACAGCTTCTATCTCCATTAAGATGTGATTAACTATATATATTTTTAGCTTCCGGGAATGAATTCTTATAACTATATAGTCATTTAAAAATCTAGGTATATGAAAAAAAAATTGAATATTAAAAATACCTACATGTATAATATTGTGATGATGGCGACGTTATTACATAAAAACATAATATGTTGTTGATGTAATATGTCTCTTATTCGTTTTTGAATAACAACTTAAGGTGGACGAGCAAAAAACTTGTAATTTGCAACTTTTACAAAACCACATTAAATTTATCGGGAACTTTTGGAACAAACTTTTGCTATGGATAATTGTAACATTTCAATAAAATGAACCGAGATATGAACAGCGGAGGAGCTGTTTCGAGCTGCTGGAGATTGGGAAATTTACACAAACAATAGTCAACGTAGGGGGGCGGGACCTAAAACGGCACTAGAAGAAGAAGAAGTAGAAGATAGAAATATGTGCCAATCATATTAATGCGTGATTCTTGACCAACATTTGATTGTTTTGTATGTGACTTAGTTCTTGATTTAGATGTTGGCCTTGAATATTTTAATTGAACTGAATATTTTAATATAATTATTCGAGATACAAATTATACTGAGAAGGTTTAAATTCCAACCGTCATCTGTGTACTTGTTTTCATAATGTAGGTATATGTATAATTCAGAGGTTCCCAAATATAATCGTATCAATCCCAGGTCAACGCTTATTAGTATGTAAGTTTTAATATAATATTTTTGACGGAATCTTCTGGCTGTATACAACCAGATCCAATTTTCAATTACTCCTATTATTCTTCTACCAGCAGTCTGCTGTCTGAGGTCTTTTGTGTGTTTTATTTTAGTTCCAATTATTATTATTGTAGTTTTTAAAAAAGACAATAATTAGAAAGTTTATTAATGTATTTTTAAGAGAAAAAAAACACCCACAAATTGGTTTTGTTAGAATTTATTTGACAAATATTGTGATATGAATCTATATAATAATTTGCAAATTTGTCTTCTTGCTTGGTTGGTATATGTGTAAATCGCCCCCCTCCCCGGCGATATGGCTCAAGAAATTTGACGAAAACTATAGGTAAGTACATAATATATGTATACTGATTGGTGGTGGCAGAGCGGTTAATACACTGGGTTAGTAATCCAACTGTCGATTTGTTCAAGAGAACTTTGTTCTCTTAACATATCGACAATGTTTTAAGCCAGGATATGTGAGAATTGTATGCAGGGTCTACTTTTTTCACGGCTTTTCCAACTTTGAAGTCAAAAAACACCAATTTAGAGGCTTCGCAGCATATACGTTCCATATACGGATTTACTCAGAATTCGGAGTAGAACATTTCGTGTGTCTGTGTGTGTGTCTGTGTGTATGTGTGTGTGTGTGTGTGTGTGTGTGTGTGTGTGTGTGTGTGTGAGGGTGTGTGTGAGTGTGTGTGTGTGAGTGTGTGTGTGTACGTTCCCCTTATAACTTTTGATCCGCTCAATTTACAGAGCCCAAAATTTCAGAATATATAAATAGTTAATACAAAACCTACAAAACTTTTTTACTCAGAATTTTGAATTTTTGTTTCAGTCAGGGTTTATCAACTTTAGAATTTTTACTTTATTTTTCCATATATCTCAGAAACCATAAAAGCTAGAACGATGACAATTGGTATGAATATAGAAAAATACAAAATTTCAACTTTATTTTTTTCAAAAAATTTCCAGAGATTCTCAAACAGTTTATGATAAATTTATGTGTAAAAATATCAGAACAAAATATCTTAAAATATTCAATAATTTGGATTTATGGGTTTATAGTTTGGTACTTATTCATCAAATATACATACTATCGCTATCGACAGTTGGATCTCATGTGTTACGTGCAACTAGTCTAATAGTCCCGAGTTTGAATCCTCCCACGACCGAATTCGTTTATTTATGCTAAGTTAAGGGCAAGTATGAAGATGTGTATGTACAATGTACATGTCACAACGACATATTCATTCTTTAAAAAAAATCATGGTTTATCGTGGTAGATATTCACGATATAGATATTCTTTGTCACGTCCAAAATTAATACAAAAGTTAGTCTCACTTGCATGAGAGTTAATCTTAAATAAGTATTATTTTTATGGTAGGTGCATGTCTTCCAACAAAAGTACCTATATATTTTTACTCGTTATTAAACATTTACAATAATTTAAGGGCTCATTTAGTAGACCTATATTTTTATCAACACTAAATACGGCATGCAGGTATAACTTTATGAACATGTATTAGAAATATTATGCATTTGTAGACCATGTACACTAGCAGTTCTATATTATAATTCAATGTACCCTTTTAATAAAATAAAATAAAATAAAATAAAATAAAATAAAATAAAATAAAATAAAATAAAATAAAATAAAATAAAATAAAATAAAATAAAATAAAATAAAATAAAATAAAATAAAATAAAATAAAATAAAATAAAATAAAATAAAATAAAATAAAATAAAATAAAATAAAATAAAATAAAATAAAATAAAATAAAATAAAATAAAATAAAAAAAATAAAATAAAATAAAATAAAATAAAATAAAATAAAATAAAATAAAATAAAACAAAATAAAACAAAATAAAATAAAATAAAATAAAATAAAATAAAATAAAATAAAATAAAATAAAATAAAATAAAATAAAATAAAATAAAATAAAATAAAATAAAATAAAATAAAACAAAACAAAAAAAACTAAGATAACATTTAAAAAAAAATACTTCATAGCAAAAAAAGGGTTGGGAAAAGACATGGAGAGGAAATCGGGATCAGGTGTTTTAGGATAAATATTCCTTCTTTAGTTTTTTTTTAAATACGATGTGAGTTAGATGACAAAACTTACGCTACTCCATTATCTTGCTGATTGTACTTCGAACGAAGAGCCGAGAAATTCTGTATTATTGATAGGGATCGATAGTGTTGTACGTTCTGCAGATCGGAGTGGAAGTTCATGATTGGATAAATAAGTGAATTTATTATTGAGGTACTATGGCATTTTTGGATTAGAGAGAATATTGTACAATAGGGACAGAATATGTATGTATATTGCGCCGCCGGCATGTGTGTATTTATAGAATACAAAATATTTAATTTATACAAAAATATATTTATAATTTTTATAGTGCCATTCTTACATGTATGTATTACAAGATATTTTATTATATTTTAACAATTTCCAAGACAGCAGGATGAGAAGGGAGAAATGTTGAGAAACATTGTTGATTATTATTTGAGTTGTTTTTATTACTTGATGATGTGGTGTACAAAAAATATTGTTTTCAATACCTAATTATAGGTATCAAAAAGTTGCATGGCAAATCAAAGAAAAAAGAGAGGTCAGGGCTACCAACTTTATGTTCAATAAATAAAACGAACTAAACAACCATTAAAATATTGGCTTAATTATAATTTGAATATGAATATGTCGACCACACACAAAGTGGCAAGTCGTTTGACTCCTGTGCCATTGTCCCGGGCTCGAGTCTTAGCAGAGGAGACTATATTAAACTAGTTGCATGTAACACATGAGATCCAACTGTCGACAGCGATAGTATGTATAGTTGAAGAATAAGTACCAAACCCATAAATACAAATTATTTATTATTTTATGATATTTAGTTTTCTATACAACACATGTACCTAATAGTCAAGATAGGATAGTATGGAGGTCAGTCTTTTTTTCCTACCCGGAATATGAAAACAGTATGATGGTATATGTATATTGTATGTTTAGAGATGAAGTATCAAATTATTAAGTCTTCTTTGATATTGTGTATAGGTGACTACCATACAAATTGTATGAAGCGATGTCGTCACTAAATTCAATTTTTAAAAAAATTGTTAAAAAAAAATTGAGATCTTCTACTACAATGTTAATATTTTTTATAGAAAATTAAATTATCTAGTTGGGGTGTTTTGGCTTTTTTCGATAATTGTAAAAGTTTTGGAAATATAGGCAGTTAAACTCATAAATTTATCATAAAAAAAATATTTTTCTTAATAAAAAATGTTTGAGAAACCCTGGAATTTTTTTGAAAAAACTAATTTGAGATTTTGTATTTGTCTATGTTTGTACCAATTTTCAGCGTTCTACCGTTTATGGTTTCTGAGATATATAGAAAAATAAAATAAAAATTCAAAAGTTGATAACCCCTGACTGAAACAAAAATTCAAAATTCCGAGTATAAAAGTTTTGTAGGCCTGTAACTGTTTATATATTCTGAAATTTTAGGCTCTGTAAATTGAGCGGATCAAAAGTTATAAGGGGGGGACGGACACACAGACACACAGACACACAGACACACACACACACACACACACACAGACACACGAAATGTTCTACTCCGAATTCTGAGTAAATCCGTGTATGGAACATATATGCTGCGAAGCCTCTAAGTTGGTGTTTTTTGACTTCAAAGTTGGAAAAGCCGTGAAAAAAGTAGACCTCTCCATACAATTCTCGCGTATTCTGGCTTGATACATTGTCGATATGTTAAGAGAACAAAGTTCTCCTGAACAAATCGACAGTTGGAATATTTTTCACGATATTTTCTCTTCTTCAGAAATCATCAATTGGCAATCAGTTTGCCACTTACACAGAGTGCAACACTTAGTCAATTGTTATTAGTATTCAATTTTGTCACGGGGTATTCGTGGCTCAGTTGGTTAGATGTCTGACACCTGAACCAAAGGTCCGTTCGATTCCCGGTAGAGACTCTGTGTTGTTAAATAATTAAATAGACTAATTTTTGCAATACCTCTCTTCATATTTGCTGATATAACTCCTGTTGGTATGTGGTATTATTGTAGCCGGTATGAATGCAATTTTATTTTATCCCCATTGCGTTTTAACCATTTCTTTCAAAATTTATTTCTTTTAAACTGGATTTATTTGGAATTTAAAATTCTATTCAATGGGCACCTTTATATATTTTTTTTCATTATGGTAATACATTTAATAAGTTTCCTAATACACTCCGCACACATGTTGCTGGTTACCCCATATTGTGGGATATCCCGTAATGGTATGAATAAATGAATGAAAGGAAACATCGGGTTCAATTGAACAGGGCGGTTTTATTTGTAATTATTATTATTGTAGTAATCTTTATAAAATATATCTAACAACTACTAACAACTACTATTTTAAATCATAATTATTACAATTGATAAAAAAATGCTTTATATATTATTGAAAATAGATATATTTTTTATACAAATTATTTTAATATTTAGTGTGCAATTCCGGATATTCATTACCTTGTATTAATGATTTAAAAAAATTAAAATAAAAAATGTAACAGTGAATTTGTGTTGCTAACATAGCAACGTTTTGTTTATGTTTTGTTGGGGAAATTATTGTTTATTCATGTCATAATGAAGGTATTTGCTTATTTTGAATAAATAATGATTATTCTACGAACGTTTTTTACGCACTATAAGCAATCGACTTCCTTTTCTGGCCAGCTGATTTAATTATTCTTTCAAATATTCACGATAAGATTAAATTCGAAGTATTGAAAATATATTATCAAACAATTAAGACAAAATAAATCGAATTTATGTTTTCTAAAATAATACGAATGACTATACAATAATATTAAAAAGATAACGAATTAATATAACACAGAAAAAAGAGTAAATATAATCTTATAGTACTTTATCTTTTATATTCTTACTAAAACAAAACAGATATCCATTTATGAAAATAATTGTTAACTTTTAATTAAATTTTTAATCCGCCCTGAAGAAGAAACGTTCGTTCAGTTGTTTTTAAATGTACTACAAATTTAACTCTGAAAATATTAATAATATGAAATATTTTTACTGTCGCATATACGCAAACAAACAAATAAATTAATAAATAGGATTTTTTTCTCTGTCGGAAGTCAATGATATTTGACGACACTTTTTTTAACATCTCAATAGAGACGAAGTTGGAAGATTATAGAATAACCAGGAATTCAAGACATCTACAGGGCTTAAAGGTATGCTACAGGGCTTGTCATCCGCTGGCATAAAGTGATCACGTAAACCAGCCAATGACAGATCGTAAGCCCTGTAGGTGCATTGAGTTCCTGGTTTTCCTATAATCTTCCAACTTCGTCTCTATTGAGATTATTATCATAATATATACACATTTATAATTATTTAGAAAACAAAAATGACAGTAAACCTGCCACTTGCACGGGCGCAGGAAGTATTCACAGTATATTAGGTACATTAGGGTTACTGTTAAAATTGTGGTGAGCTATTTCAGTAAAAATATATACCTAAATATGATTTTGAATCGTAGTAAGACGCCAACCGACATCGAGGCAATGTGATAAGTCATTTGACTTATATGCTTGCGTCCTGGGTTTGATTCTCAGAAGAAGAGAGATTTATTTAATTACATTATTATTTAGCAGTTCTCGTATTGGTTATGCTGGAAATACTAGTTGGTTGTAAGGAGTTCCTTTTGTTGATAAATTCAATAAATAATATAAATTCATGCGTTATATTATTATTGAATAAATGTTTTATTAACGAAGGTTAACAAGTGTATAAGACTAAAAAATATTACATTAATAATAATCCAGTTTTACCTTCAGATTATTGTACTTATTTTTAAATATTAAAGTGTTTATAGGTACATTCATTTTAAATTAAGGTTAGCTATTTAAGCCAAAATAGTAATTTAATGCATATTTATAATTATAGCTCTTAACTAATCATAAACCAATAATCTATAGACATAACACAAACAAAATGTTTTGTGACTGTTTGGTGTCAATCAATATAACGTATTTGAATATTTTCTGAATGGTTCGGAATGAAAATTACAACAGTACTCAACACTTACATATGTAAAAAAGTACATGTTGTTAACAAAGGGATTTAAATAAAATATTTTTTAAAAGTTGCATATACGCAAACATTGGATTTTTACAGTTGCATATACGCAAACATTGGATTTTTACAGTTGCATATACGCAAACATTGGATTTTTACAGTTGCATATACGCAAACATTGGATTTTTACAGTTGCATATACGCAAACATTGGATTTTTTCCCTGTCGGGAGTCAATGATGCTTTTTGACAAATCTTTAACATCTCAACAGAGACGAAGTTGTAATATTCAAGGAGAACCAGAAACTCAAGGCACCTTTAGGGCATACGACCTGTCATCGACTGGTTAGTGCGATCACTTTATGCGCTTGCGCAACGTTCAGCAATTATGCCTTCTTATTGAGTTCCCTTTATGTAATTTTGTAAGTTTTATGTATTTTAATAATGAGAAACTGATCGTTTGAAATAAACTGAAAAACACCATCACCATCTATGAAGTAACGAAGAAACCTTGAGTTCCTGGTTCTTCTATATTATTCCAACTTTGTATCTGTTAAGATGCTAAAGGTTTGACAAAGAAATGCGTCATTAATATACGATTTTTAAGCTGGTGCCTCACATATTCATCATTTACTGCTATATAAATGCGTGATTAATTTACGATTTTTAAGCTGGTGCCTCACATATTCATCATTTACTGCTATATACATAAATGCGTCATTTATTTACGATTTTTAAGCTGGTGCCTCACATATTCATCATTTACTGCTATATAAATGCGTCATTAATTTACGATTTTTAAGCTGGTGCCTCACATATTCATCATTTACTGCTATATAAATGCGTCATTAATTTACGATTTTTAAGCTGGTGCCTCACATATTCATCATTTACTGCTATATGAATGCGTCATTAATATCCGATTTTTAAGCTGGTGCCTCACATATTCATCATTTCGAGTTATTAATCAAATATTTTTGTAAGTATAGCTATCGGGAAACATCTTGAGCCCGTCACGTGGGTGCGCAGATTAAAAATTAGTGTCTTTTTGCTTGGTTGGTATATGTGCAAATCGCCATCCTTCTCGACGAGAAGGCTCAAGAAATTTGACGGCATCTATAACCTACTTTTTCAATCCCGCCATGTTCTCAGGAAGTATGCAAATCACCTACCGTTAAATATTGTACAGAATGTTCGCAGCATGAAATCGATAATTTGTTTATCCGCAAATATTTTTCGCTATGGTGTTAATCGCTGTGATGGTTCCACTTTCCTCTTCTACAATATTAAACTACCAGCAATCATCTTGTTGAGAAGCCGCGGTTGTTTTTGGTACCAACACAATAATTGTTACAAACGACAAATGGCGTCCCATCATGTTGTTGTTATATTTGGTAATTATCAGAACTGTTCATTTCAAAAATGTAAGATTAGATAGTAATAATGATTATTATTGTTAAGATTTCCTTGCACTCTACGCAAGTTAAGAGTCTATTTACTAATTAATCAGTGTTAATAGCCTATAGAAGCGAGAATTCAGATATAAACATTTATGGGATCGTACTATTTTTTCTTCTTATTCCATTTTATAACCATATTTATTTTCCCATTCGTTAATTTAGGCAATGTAAAGGGAACATTCTCATATATTTTTTTACAAATTTAAGTTTTTTAATTATCCTCAGCATGGAATGTTTTTAAGCTATGTTGAAAATTCTATATTAAAATACGTATTGGAAAAGTATCATAAAAAATACTATACTTTGATAGACCTATACACACATAATATTCTTTTTCCTGGGATATTCTAAATGAATATAAGAACATAATTCTGGCGGATCCAGAATTCTTCAAGTCTAGATCAGTTGATATTCTACTCGGTGGGGATGTATACAATGATATTATTACTGGGAAGAAATTTACTATTTCATCAAGTCCAACATCGGCACACTATAAGGGATTTTTTCACAAATGGTTTAAGAATTTTTAAAATATTGAAAATAAGTTAAATAATTATGAACTGATGATTGGAATAATATGCGAGTCCCACAAAAAATTCATTCTTGTGAAATTCGGAACAAAGCGTCGATTTGGTTCCGTTTATTTTTCCGATTTCACAAAATCGAAATGCCCAATTTTGAACAGATTAATTAGAAACCGTTTATTGTGGATTCATAGCGAAAACTATTGTTTCAATGAATCTGAGTGTATAAATTCGACTCGGTATGAAGGTACATATTTAGACAAATTGCTCGAGAGTTTGTTTTGAACTTGAAAACATACTATGAATGATAGGTTATTTCATCCGCGTGTTAATCAAGGTTAAGCATATAACTGTGTAATGGTTTCAATATTTTTATATAGATATTGCGGGGGTGTTTTCACGGTGTGATGATGGTCACTGTGATTTGTTTCTATGATAACAGTAACATTCGCCCACATTTAAAATTTTTATGTTTTGTTATTTGAAATATTTAACAGGTATATTTTTTATATTCAGGTTCATGGTTAACTGACTCATATAATATACGTATTATGCACATCATCGATTAATAATACTATCAACCGACTGATGAGTGATATATTATCTACAGACAGAATGAAGTTAAAGAATTTAGGAGATTTTAATCGATAAACATAGTAGAAATTTATCTCAGTGATGAATGCATTAAATAAACTATTATCAAGTTTAATTGATTACAAAATCTTTTTTGTATATTTTGTATTAAATTTACTCGTAATATATTTGCCGTTCGTGTTAAAATATTGTTTATAAACGGTGTATAAATTTACTCTGTATGTCTAATGATTCTAACAATGAATTTGTGAATGTTTAGACATAAAAATCTGTTAATTGTATATACAGTCTGACATTTGAAAACAATGTCAAATAAAACAAAGTTATTTTATATTTAACTAGCTGGATAACCGAATATTTTTTTAATTGCATATACCTACATTGGATTTTTTTCCCTTTCAGGAGTCAAATGATATTTTTATTGACAAACATTTTTTTTAACATCTCAATAGAGACGAAGTTGGGATATTGTAGAAGAACCAGGAACTCGAGGCACCTACAAGGCTTACGACCGGTCATCGGCTGGCTTACGTGATCACTTTATGCGCTTGCACAACGTTCACCCATTATGCCTTCTTATTGAGTTCCGTCATCTCATTTATAAGGACTGTTGCTTTCATTGTTTACAAATAAACTAATTTCTTAATTTCTCAATAGATGGCGTTGCTTAAAAGGCTTTTTCGTTACTGCATAGATGGCAATAGTATAGTTCCTTATTTTCAAGTGAAATGTTACACACTATTCAAATATATAGAACTTTCAAAAATTACATTGATAAGAGAACTCAATATGAAGTCATAATTGGTGAACGTTGCGCAAGCGCATAAAGTGATCACGTAAATTAGACGATGACAGGTCGTAAGCCCTGTAGGTGCCTCGAGTTCTTGGTTCTTCTACAATATCCCAACTTCGTCTCTATTGAGATATTATAAAAAAAATAAAAAAATGTTTGTCAATAAAAATAGCTGGATAACCTTTCTCTTTCCATTTTATTTGAATATCGTTTAAAGTATTGTTAATATGCAAGTTATACGTAAATCAATGAGCAACAGATAGAAACTCAATATTCATACAATCATCCTACTGCAATATTGATAGTTGCTCATCATTTTAATAACTTCTATACGTACACAATATAATAATTATAATCATACCAACGTGTACAATTTCACCTTCTAATTCATGTCCCTGTTATTCATCGTCTTGTTGTGAATTGTCCTTGTTTGCGATTTCATTTGTACAACTTACATGCATCCATTGCGATTTTTTTTACTAGCATGCGTAATAGTCTGCAAATTTATCTGCAAAATTATCTGCCATAAATGTACTTCATATACCATTCGCTCTACACGCAAGATCTATAACAAAATGAATCTTTATTACATAGCATGATATGCTTCGGAAATATGATTCATAAAAAAAACATTCTGCTCGTAACGATTGCCATAATTACATATTGAAATTGACAAAAAAAAAATACAAAATTATCCGACAAACCGGATATGAATGATGCAATGGCATTGGTCTTGAAATACGAAGCATGCATACATACAATCAAGCGAAATACAGGTGTAGTAGGTATTCATTGTTTAGATGTTTGAGTGCAAATATCAAAATATACCCGTAGTATTGTATGTTCTGTTGCTAAGGTTATCGACCTAACGTACTCAAGATAGTAATTTCTCCATCTGAGGTGTGCCTTAGTAAGGTATTGCGTTGTTAGTTCACATCGGCTCGGTCGATATTATATTGTATAGGTTTGATTATTGGAACGAGACTAATTTATTATCTACATAATAGGCTCAAGTCCACGAATAACAGATAAACACATTATTAATGCATACATATCATTACGCTGTTTTCCTATTAGGTAATGGAAAAGGCAACGCCACATTTTTATAAATTGGCATAATGTTCATGAACCGCACATTTGAATCTACTCATTCTTTAAGAATTTCGTATTTGAATTGGTGGTTCTAATTGTTTTTACTCGTCCTTTGCATAATTTGCTCGAGAATCAAATGGATGTGTCGATTACACTCGCACGGCACCAGCGAGTATTATAATAGCATCGTACTGTTATAATTATAGTATTTTCTTCTTCTTCTTTGCCCTTATCCCGTCTTACTCGGGGTCGGCCTTCCTGGTATGTAATAGCTAGGTCGCACAGTATCTATAATAATAATAATGAACACTTCCTTGCACCCTGCGCAATTGGCGACTTTGGCCGTGTGGCAATTTCTTCCAACTAACCAGTGTTTCAGCCCAGAGAAGCAATACTAGCGTGAGAAAATAATTTGAATAAATTTCTCTTCTGCTGGGGATCGAACCCAGGATGCCCGCACAGAAACCAAACTGTGCCACGGCGGTAGGTGGTAGTAAAGTATAATTATAGATAATTTAAGTATCTTAGTCACTCTTATTTTATTTAGAGCATATGTGGCATTCCACCCAATCATTAGGACGATTTCTGCTAGAGTAAAAATGTTCTTGAATTATTGAGGTTATCGCATTATATATTGAATCCATTAAGGCGAAGTAATTTTGCTATGTGGATTTCCACATGTGGAATATGGATGTAGATTTCTCAGCTATGCGAATACGAGTACAAGTAGGTACACGAAGTACATGTATCTTGAAGATGTGACTGTTAACAAGGCAGTAAATTCGATATATACTTGACACGTCTCTTTTGGCCATGCCCTTGGGTTTGGAAGGAATTGAGATTTGGATGGATTTATTGGACGAATCTTTCAAAGTACTGAACTTTTTAATCGATGCTATTAAGTATCTTATTGACTCTATAATAAGCTTATTCATTTGGTTAACAGCACACATCAAACAATAAATATCATCTGAATCTTTCGTAACGACTTTTAATTCAAAATCTCGTAAGAATTTACTTGAAGATATCTAATATAATATTGAACCAACGAATGGCGCAAATATTGGCAACAGTTCGATAGAACTAAATCTTATAAATTATTTACTACGAAGTACATATATCTCAAAAGCTGTACATCAGGTGATTAATCACAAAACTAGCCAAGAATCACATTTTTTTACTCTGTGGACACCGACTAAAGAATAAGCCTAGAACCAGTTTGATCGAAACCACAGACAAATGTATTCAGATATTACAACTTAAGTATTGGGTAAGGTTAGAGATCAGTAGATCGTTTATTGTATTTCAATAGTCTAAATTGATGTTACCAAAATAATTATTGAGTTCTAAATTCTAAACGCTGTCTGAATGCTGAAATTCAAAGCTGAATAAAATAATAATTTGCCGTCATGTGATCACTTATTAACAGATCATAAATACAGCAATTGCGTGGGAATGACTTAACCTATTCACTTATTATTTCTCCAATTGAAATTGAATCATCGAGAAAAAAAATGTTTCTATACGAAAATACAGAATAATGTAAACAAGTCAATTCTCAAAAATATATTTTTAATGTGAAAATTACTCATTTGATATATTCATCTCATTAATTATCAAAGAATTAAATATTTTTTATCTTTTTTAGGTACGACAGGTAAATTAATTACATAGATGTCGTATTTAAGATTAAAAATAAGTCGAATTACTCACATTTATCTGATTAATTTTATGACTAGCATCGTATATAAGGTAGACATAAAACATAAACATTGAATCTTGTTTTTTTTGACTAAAAATTGTTAGTAGACATGAAAGCAATAATTGTATTTATTCGACCTTCAGTTTTTGGTGAACGTAAAAAACAAGTTAACAAATTGTATGGTTGGGCTCAATGTCCAAAATGATTTTTTATTTGTTTGGAAGACAAATAACTTCTAGCATACAAGTATATATCTTATACTCATACACACAAGTATGAATAAATAATGTGTTATTCAAATAAATTACTGTAAGTAATAGGAAAATATTTGATTATTTTGATTAAAGTCAGTTGGCTGCTGATTTTTAATATTCATTATATAATACATCTATTTATAGAAGTATATTAGAACAAAAATACTATTGAGAAGAATGTAGCCAAAGATACAAGGATAAATCTAAATTAATAAAGCAATCAAAATGTTAGTGTATGTGTGTGTGTGTGTGTGTGTGTGTGTATGTGTGTGTGTGTGTGTGTGTGTGTGTTTGTCTCACGCCTTCTGAAAAACCAAGAGCATCTAAAAATCTAATTTAAGTGCGAACATGTACCAGTATACCTGATGCAGTGTCACGCTAAAAATAATGCGATAAAAATGCTGAATTTTAAAAATATTTAAATAATTATTTTTTTCATACAAAATTTTCCAAGTCATATCTGTCAAAAAAGTGTAAATTTTGCACGCAAATATCTGTTAGTTTAAAAGTTAGAAGTACGTATTTACACAAAAAAAATATATTTTGAAGTACAACTTAGCGTTTAAGTGAAAAACATGGTGAATATTTGGTATAATTATAATGTTTAACTTATTTTTAAAGTAAGCCTTTTGTACATAAACGCCGCCATTTTAATATCTTTTCATACAATATTTCATTTTCCCACCGAATGAATATGTTCTTGAAAATAATAAACCTTTGAAATAAATGTAATTATGAAATAATAAAATGAAACACAAGACATTACGGCAAGTTTTAAGACATATATTGTAAAAATGTGTTTTTTATTAGTAAAGATATAGGCATAATAAAATTGCATAATTTGTAAATAATATTTGATTTTTCTGACAATTTTCATTTTTATGGCATCGAACAAACCAATGTAGGTACCTACATATTCAAAAAATGTATCCGAACCATTCGATATTACTTACGTGTTCGAATCGTTTCCATGGCTACAGAAAGAATGTGATATTCAAATAAAATTTGTTAGGAATCGAATTTATTTAGAAGGTTGTTGTAGGTAGGTACCTACCTAATACTATTTACTTACAAATCAACAATAATATACCTATACTGATTTCCTATAGGAAAATTATTTTATTTATTTATTTATCAACCGTTTGTCCGATTATAATGAAACTTTGGTGAATTCTCGAACGTATGCCCAGGATGGTTTTTGGATTTAAACTTTTTTCTTATTCTTCTTCTTCTTCGTGTATTTGGTCGTTTTACCTATGAAGGGGGAGTATCCTGGGAAAAGAAGGTCCGACTGTACCTCCATCTCTTCACAGGTCTTCCAGGACGGGTTCTGCATATAAACTTTTTTCTTCTTTTTCTTCAACGTGTACTTGGTCATCTTACCTATGAAGATGAACTATCCTGGGAGATGAAGGTCCAATTTTCCTTCCATCTCTTCGCAGGTTTCTGGATTTAAACTTTTTTCTTCTTCTTCTTCTAAGCGCCCTTGAGGTGACCACGGTTGTCACTAAACGGCGCTTTATAAATTGTCCTTATTACTATTATTATTATTATTCTTCATCGTCTATTTGGTCATTTTACCTATGAAGGTGGACTAACCTGGGAGAAGAATGTCCAATTTTCCTTCCATCTCTTCGCAGGTATCTGGATTTAAACTTATTTCTTCTTCTTCTTCTTCATCGTGTATTTTTGGTCATTTTACCTATGAAGTTGGAGAATCGTGGGAGAAGAAGGTCCAACTGTCCTTCCATCTCTTCGCAGGTCTTCCAAGACGGTTTCTGGATATAAACTTTTTTCTTCATCTTTTTTTTCTTCATCGTGCATTTGGTCATTTAACCTATGAAGGTGGAATATCCTGGCAGAAGAAGGTCCAATTTTCCTTCCATATCTTCGCAGGTATCTGGGTTTAAACTTTTTTCTTCTTCTTCGTGTATTTAGTCATTTTACCTATTAAGGTAGAGCATCCTGGGAAAAGAAGGTTCTTTCATCTCTTCGCGGTTCTTCCAGGATGGTTTCTGGATTTAAACTTTTCTTAACCGACTGATGGGACGGGATGTAATGAAGGGAAGGGAGGCAATAAAGGGCCTGAAGGGACGGGAGGTATAAAACTGCCTGAAGGGACGGAAGGTACTGAAGGGCCTGATGGGAAGGGACGTAATGAGGGATTAAAGGGACGGGAGGTAGTGAAGGGCCTGAAGGGACGGGAGGTACTGAAGGGTCTGAAGCGGCGGGTCCTGGAGTCTAATTCTTTTTCTTCTTAATTTTATGTAGACCTTAAGGGCAGTTTTTATACAAACTATTTCCTATTGTCTAAATCATCTTCTTCTTCTTTTATGTATACATTTGGGTCATTTTTTTATTAAAATTATTTCCTTTAGTCTAATTATTAGGTATTCTTCTTCATTTAAGTACGTAGACTTTTGGGAGAGTTTTAATACAAACTATTTCCAATAGTCTTATTCATTTTCTTTTATGTGGACCTTTTGGTCAGTATTTATACAAACTATTTCCAATAGTCTAATTATTCTTCTTCTTCTTTTTTGTAGACCTTTGGGTGAGCTTTTATACAATCTAATTCCAATAGTCTAATTCTTCTATTAGGTATATGTATTTTTACTTATTTTATGTAGACCATTGGAATAGTTTTTTATACAAACTATTTCTTATAGTCTTATACTTATTTTTCTCTTTTTTATTTAGTCTTTTGGGTTAGTTTTAAGTCTAAAAGTCTATTGTGCAGAAATATTATTAACGATATGCACACTTGATGAAAATACATATGTAAAAATGAATGGGATGTGGGATGTGACGATGTAACCTGCACTAGAATCTTTTAAATACTTTTGTTTAATCAAATTTAAACCATTTAGGTATATCATCCTATTTTGAATAATTTTCAACACCTAATATTTAAAGAATGGGGGTTGTGGCCATTACTGAACTCTTTACAAAGTTTATATTCAAATTAAAAATTATTTACTATAGTTTAAGTCTTCTTTTTCTTCGTTAATGTAGACTTTCAGTCTAATTGTGCAAAAATATAATGCACACTTGATGAAAAAATATAAAAACGAATGGGATGTGACCAATACTAGATCTTTTCAGTACCTACGTTTGTTTAATCAAATTTTAACCACATCCCAACATCCAAAATTACTAAATTTTCAATATGTACACATTACAATTTGTTTTCGATGATAATATTTAAAAATGGGGGTTGTGGCCAAACCAATCTGTTTACAACGTTGATAAACAGTCATATTTAAAACCATTACGCATAGTCCATGCGAGCAGAAATTGTATATTATACTTCATTCACACTTTATAGCAATATATAAAAAATAATGGGTTGTGGCCATCACTTGAACATTTTACAATAGGTACTTAAACTCAATCAAATTTCAAACCACTTTTCATAGTCTGATATCTCAAAATAATTGGGTGACAATATTATAAAAACGATTGCTTTTTCTATCACAATTTTACATTCTTGGCCAACGGCGGGACATAAAAGCTAGTATGAAATAAATTATTGATAAAATAGTATAATATTTGTTTAGCTCAGTCTAGAGAACACGAAAACAAAGTCACACGATAAAATAAAACGTGTTTTACACAGTTGATTCAAAGAAATAGTAAAATATAATACTGGTAGTAATATTTAACTCAATGTTACAATAATGTATATAAATAAAGAAAAAAACAAATTAATTATCTAGAATAAGTAAAACACATACAATATAAGATAGTTGATGTTTAAACAGATTTTGAAAAAGTAATTTTCAATCAGAAGACACATTTTTTTATAAAATGAATTTCATAGAAGTACGAATGTAAACTTACTTATAGACATATGGCCCAAGTTCATCCAATATGGGCTTGGAGCCGTTGTTGAGAAACTCGTCTGCATTGGTAACGTTGTACACGTACACGCTGATGATAGGTGTAACCGGAGGTTTGCTCCACATCTTGAATGTCCGTGATGTACTGCGAAGGACCAATTCCTGCGAACAATGATACACGTAATTAGAAAAATGAGTAAAGATACCTTTAATGATTGGTGCTTAGTTGGATTTCATTTTAACTATTCATATATGTATTCATAAATTGTCAAACTAAAATGAAAATGGGTTGGTCATGTTGCTAGACAGGAAATAGATATATTAGAGGTACCCATAGTTCTGAAATAGAGACCATGGGATACGAAAAGGGTAAGAGTAAGAGACATTATCCCCTTAGCTCATAGTGGATAAGTACTAAAATCCAAAATAAGATATTATGAGTGGAGAAAACTAGAAGAGGCCTTAATCCAGCAGTGGAGAGGTGGCTGAAGGAAGAAGAAAATAACTATATGTTATGCAAAGTACCTATTCCTTTGTTCATCTTTAAGTATTGGCCATCGTAAACAAAATCTTTCTCCACCACCACCCGTTCTGCTTATTGGGAATAATTACGGCCCCTCTCGGAAAAACTCTGAAAGAACATAGGAGGAGTCCGGAGAACTTTGAAACCTTGAGTGCATATCTAATGGATCAAAAGAAATTCCCCCGGACATTGTTGTAGAGTTCTTTTCGGATCGTTGACACGGAGAAATTAATGCATTTCCATAGGATACGCTCAGAAAGAAACAAAATCTACTTTGTCCGCTTAAATTTACAACACTTTTATTTCTACTGCTCCGTCATCATAGGAACATAACAGATAAAGTTTTTACATATTGTGTATCTAGTTTTTGGTTTATTTTATCGTGCAGACGGAGGTATATTCAGACGAATTAACATTTTTTCCAATGCATTCCGAGAGTCTACACTTTAAATATTTCTCATTTGAGTATTCTTCTTTTTCATTTATTTTCAACCTTTTTATGATGTTTATTTGATTTTTTTTTGTTCATGTATGATTTGATTTAATTACTTTTACTTTTATGTTGACTTTGCTTTGTATTGATACTTTTTATTTTGTTATAAGTGCTTCCCTCATCAAGCACAAGATTGTAATCTTTTTGATGAGGTACTGCAGGGAAAAATATGTAAGAATATTTTTACTAGTGAATTTATATATTGATTTGTATTATAAAATATATTAAAAATAAAATAAAATAAATAAATAAATGTACAAACCAATATGTCACCTTTCTGTTTTAAACTAAATCGGTGTTGTCACGCATTCTGAGACTATCACAAGTTCATGTTGCTCAGTTTTGCTTAAAATCATTGTTATAAATACGGATAAAACCAAAGTCAAACGCTCATACCAGAAACCAGAATTATACCTACATGTCTGGACGTAAAACAGTGGGCATGACACAAAGCTGTGACCTACAGCTACCTATGACAACCTGGTAAAGAGTTTTGGCCGAATCGAAGATTTTTACCCTTTCTTTGTTTTGAGAATTATTGTGTTCTTTGAGGCATTCTTAGAATTTTTTTATCTGAATAGTTTGTGGAATTTGAACCATTATTTCTACACTCTCCTTCATCCTTTGTTGCTCCAAAACTGCTGCCAGAACTATGTATGCCAGCGAAAATGATAAGGCTGTTGGGTTTTACCAACCCATTCCTTGTTATTATTAATTTTAAAAAGGTTTTATACAAACTTTTACAATGAATTCGACGAATCTTTGAATTACATTCATGATAAGTAATAAGATAAGTAATTGCCGATATTTAAAATTACTCATTGCAGTTTTTTTTTATTTTTAATGAGCTATGATAGTAACAAATGAATATTATTTTACCATAAATGTTGAGTTACAAAATGGTTGAATGGTGCAATATTATCCAAAGAAACAAGTACAGATGATATATTTAACTCAAACATCATGTTTAAAACTCATTGGTTGCCCGATTTCCGGATTTTATAAAATCGTGATCCATGAAAAATGGAAAGTCAACTTGGCTGCAAATTACACTACATTCGTGACTACTTTTCTATGAAACACATTTTGCATTACATTCACAATATGTCGCAATATTCATGTCGAGTATCAAGAACCTTAAGGGATTGTTATGCTCCACTATCGCGTTGTGCAAAAGGCGTTCAAGATATTATCGATAGCAGAATTGACACAAGAACTCTTACTGTGGCATCACAACAGACACAGAAAAGTATAGAGCAAAAGATCTTTGTGTCGAGAAACATGACGATAAATATGAACGTCATGCAAATGTTCACAGGTTTCTTCTTCTTCAGCCCTCTCTCCTGCTGGAAATAGGCCTCTTCCATACCCTTCCGTTTCTTTCTGTCGGTTGCTGCTTGCAGCTAATTTGTCTCTCCCACGGCGGCTATGTCGTCGGACCATCTTTTTTGAGGTTATCCGACGCCTCTCTTGTTTTCCCAAGGTCGCCATCTTGTGGGAATATTTTAGGGTTCCAACTTGTGGGGTCTTGTCTAGCAATATGGCCCGCCTATTGCCACTTCAATCTTGCTACGCGATCCATGATATCCGCTTCTCTGGTTCTCTTCCTAATTTCCTCATTTCTTATTCTATCTCTTAGGCTTATTCACAAGTTTAATTCCCAATAATCTCTCAATCTCCACAAGCTTTGAACTTTTATTTTTTGCATTACTTCTCGGGTAACTAATAGGTTCTATGTCAAATATTTTTGACTCGAACCTAATAACATTCTGGAGACTTAAGATATGTACCGTCTCACAGCACAATTAAAACGTGGGTTTCCACCGAAAATTGAACCCAAGATCTTTGGATAAGGAGTCTAACTGAGCTAATCGATCCATGAAGGCCGATGACTAATCATAAGTATGATGATTCAATAAAAAACATAACATTTTGATCCTTCTTTGAGTAGTGGAAGACAATGACGAATATCATTTGAGTTGTATGAAGCATTAATGATGTTTAAGTTTACGAAGGGATATTGATGAACTTTATCTTAGTTTTAAGAGGTAAAGGTATGGTAAACGCTGTTGTAAAAATAATGATAAACGGTTGAATACGGTTGAAGTATTTGAAGGAATATTGGGGAAAATGTAGAACCAGCTCGTAAATTTTGAAAATGCGTCGCCTTTTTATTTCGCCACTAAAAGAGATATTTTAAATATACCATAACGTATGATGGACCGAGTGAATTCATGTTGTATATTTAATTGAATCATAAGCTGAATTTTGAAATATCTTTACGATTGCAATATTTTGGCTTCAATTCATTTACGTCATAAAAAGTAATATAAAAAAAATCACGGGGTAACTATTACAACGAATGAATGTCAAAACACAGTTATTAGCACATTCACATATACATTTTTAACGTTAATTAGCTTCCTCTTGCTAAGTTAAAGAGACGTCATTGATCGGTTTATTGGTAGGTATGTTAGAAGGTGGCACACAACACAAGCATTGACTTATAAGAAACCAGTTTTGATTTAAGAGGGTGACTGCTGCCAACGAACCTATTTTTTCAATTTGAATTTGCATCATTACTACAAAACGAATAATTTTGAAAAAAATAACTTAGTTTGGATACTAATGAAGAAAATTATGTTCTGTATAATATTCTTGTAGGAAAATAATAAGCATACCCCAATTTTTGACATTTATCATAAGGTATAGAGCATTATATTTTTTTATAAATAAAAGAAGATCTAAATATTTGGAAAAATACGATGTAACGTTGCATTAATGCATCAGGTTAAGTTAATAAACCAAAAAAACTTTTATTTCGCAATGGCGCTGAATGGAAAATAAATGTTTTTTAGGTTAATTTACTAAACTTGAAGTATTAATGCAACGTTACATCATATTTTTCTAGTTTTTTTGGTTCTTTAATTTAAAAAAAATGTGTATCTACGCCTTATATTTTATTATAAATATAAGATAAACGTTGAAAATCGGGTATGCCATTATTTTTCTACAAGAATTTATACAGAATATTATCAAAAAGTAGAGATATATTTTTCTTTATTAATGCCCAAACTATCTAAATTATTTTTTTCAAAACGATTTGATAAGAAATAATGATGGTATATCAAATTGAAAAATAGGTACGTTGGCAGCAGTCACCCCCTTAATACCATGACACATAAAATACGACAATGGCGAATAAACTAAATACAATTAAAAAACTTACTCCCTTCTACAGTGTAATAATGAAGAACTGTGATTTTGAAATAACAACCATATTTTTAAGGGTTTAATTGAAATGTCGACAGGCAAGTATCACGTAAATCATAACTTAGGTATAGAATATAGTAGAATCATATGTCTGCCTTGGACACACTGTAAAAATTGGGGAGAGATAGTTTAGAAGCGGAACTAGAAAGATGATGAGTCCTAGAATGGGCCACGTTCAGCAAATTATTGAATGTCCTTAAATCTACAAATATCCCAAACTAATCAAAGAAAAAAGTTTTTGATGCTTGCGTACTCTTTGTGCTCACTTACGGTTCTGAAACATCCGCTTTGACTAAAAGAATGACGGAAAAGCTAAGAGCGATACAAAGATCTATGGAAAGAATAATGTTAAATATCTCGCTAAGGGACCGCAAAATTAATGAATGGAAGAGTAACGAATGTGTTCAATAGAAGAGAGGAGTCAAAGTGGAGTTGGGCGGGTCTCGGATGTCGGATGGAAGGTGGACTGGAGGCCGAGAACATTATGAAGATGCGTGGGAATGCCCCAGAGCAGACGGTCTGATGACGTCATAAAAGTGACAGGTCCAGTATGGTGGAGGGTGGCACAGGAGAGAGAGATCTCTAGAAGTCGAAGCGGGAGGCGGACTTTATTCAATACTTGACTCAAGAAGATGCTGGGTTATGTATCACATAAATAACGAACACTGAGTTTTGTATGAATGGCATCATGGTGTGTAGCAAAAGGTGCATTATATAGATCATGGTTTTATATTTGTGTCCTCTGTATGACCTAATATGTTCAACAGACTTAATTTGTGTAAAATATATATTTGTGTGATGTATGAATGTCATTTTTATCCAACTAACCAGTGTCTCCAGCCCAGAAAAGCAATATTAGTGTGAGAAATGAATTGAAATAAATTTCTCCTTTGCTGGGGATCCGAGAGGAGAAATTTATTCCCAGGACGCCTGTACAGAAGCCAAACGATTTACCAACTGTGCCACGGCGGTCGGCATTTTAGATGGCCTTCTAAACAATAGATAGGGAAATATATTTTTTGAATACGTATATTGCCTATTATGAAACATGTTGAGAAATATGATATTTAGAGAGTAGTGTGGCATTCGGTTCTGTCTGCCTGTCGTAATTCGGGAAAGATTTGTTAGTAGACAAAATTAAATACTGTAATATCAAACGAAAACGAGCGGGGTAGGAGTTCGGTTCTCTCTGCCTACCCCGTAAGGGACATGGCGTGATGGTATGTATGTATGTATGTATATCAAACGAAAATTTAAAATCGTCATGAAAATATATCACTGCACGGTAAGAAAAGAAACCTGAATCAGATACGTATACTTGTATGTTTTAAATAAAATTTCATAGTAATGATATAATTTTTTTGTTAATCAACAAATATATTTATAACAGTTTTAACGTTTTTATAGATGGATAATATTTTTTAAACATGTTAAATGTTTGATACATTTTAAAGTATGTTTACAAATGGATGCTTTTGATCAGGTATAAAAAATAAGCAAATAACCTGTTATTATTTATCTTGATTTGGTTTAAGTTATTTTTTTTAATTTTTGTGTTTGGTTTTTATAATAAATTAAATATGTTTCACAATAATTAATTAACAAGTCGAATTTAAATCGTGTCATTAAATATAATTGATCAATTTTCATATGACCTCCGAAATATCTATCCAAATATATAGGTACTTTTTAACATTGATATTACAAACCCATTAGTTTCCTACCTATCAACATATTTATACAAATACATTATTATAACATGATTAGATCTATCCTTTAGATAATTTTTACCGGAAGTAGTCGTTATTGACATTCCCATAACTAAATATATGATCACAAAATACTTAAATAATATATTGGTTTGACAAAAATATTTTAATAATATAATTTTATAATTCGTATACATATAATAATTTCTATTTTTTAAATAACATTAAAAATAATAATGAACACTCCCTTGCACCCTACGCAAGTGGTGAGTTTATTACTGTATGTCAATTTCTTCCAACTAACCAGTGTTTCCAGCCCAGAAAAGCAAATTTTGTGTGAGAAATAAATTTAAATATATTTATCCTCTGCTGGGAATCGAACCCAGAACGTCCACACAGAAACTGAACTGCTTACCAAATGTGCCACGGCGGTCGGCACAGCTCTTAGTAAAAATCTTTTTATATCTTTTAATCGTACAATATAAAGAGCTTTCAGTGTGACAACATTACGAGACATCTTATAGATAAACAAAACACAATATATTTTTTCCTATGATTCGATTTGTTATGGCTGAACGTTTTCTCCGAGGTGACTCAGCATTTTCAAGGTCTAAATGAAACTATAAATTATTATACGATACAATATTATGCCTTGGAGTTTCTTGAATATTTTTATTGAACATTATTATATTTTACTAGTTGCATGTAACACATGAGATACAACTGTCGATAGCGATAGTACGTATAGTTGAAGAATAAGTACCAAACTATAAACCCATAAATACAAATTATTTAATATTTTAAGATATTTGGTTTTCTATACAACACATGTACCTAGGTATGTATGTCAAGATAGGATAGTATGGAGGTCAGTCCTTTGATCCTACCCAGAATATGAAAACAGCATGATGGTATGTATGTATATTTGGAGATTAGTATCAAACTATTAAGTCTTCTTAGATATTTTGTGTAGACTACTGCCATACAAATTGTATGAAGCAATGTCGTCACTAAATTCAATTTTTATAAAAATTGTTAAAAAAAATTTGAGATGTGTTGATACAATGCTAATATTTTTTACAGAAAATTAAATTATCTAGTTGGGGTGTTTCGGCTTTTTTCGATATTTTTTAATAAATTGGAAATATAGGCAGTTAAACTCATTAATTTATCATAAAAAAAATATTTTTCTCAATAAAAAATATTCGAGAAACCCTGGAATTATAAAAAAAACACATTTGAGATTTTATATTTGTCTATGTTTATATCAATTTTCAGCTATCTAACTTTTATGGTTTCTGAGATATATATACGGTTCATTTACAATCTTAAAAAATATGATCATGTTTCGACTTGTAGAAATATACTTCGTTGGCCAAAGATACGAGATCGTCGTAACATTCACATTCTGTCATTACTTTATAAGACTATTTACATATTATGATCCCTATTCACCACAATATTTAAAAAATAACGTCGTTTTCTTGTCAAGTCACGGCCTATCCCTTCGATCTGCTGAACGTACTACACTAGTTATCCCCATTCACAATACAGAAGTTTTCAGCTCCTCTTTTCAAGTACAATCAGCTAGACTATGGAATGGCCTAAGTGATGAAGTAACGTCATCTCAATCCATTCAAATATTTAAAGGTAAATTAAAAAAACTTTATTTGTCAAATAGTTCCTAAATTCCTTCTATATCCTTCCGTAACCTCCTTTTCCTCATTGCTATGATCAGTGTTATTTTTATTATTCTTTTATTTTTAAACTCTCTTTTCATTTTTTTTCTCTCTGTAATTTTTTTTATATTTCTTACTCTTTTATGTTATTTTTTATCAATTTATTTCTCACTTAATTAGTACTGTACCAATTTAACTAAGAGACTTCACGTTGCTCGGGTTGGTTGGAAGAAATTGCCTTATGGCAATAAACCTGCCTTTGTACACATGTACATAAATTATATAAATAAATAAATATATGGATAAATAAACCAAAATTTCAAAAGTTGATAACCCCTGATTGAAACAAAAATTCACAATTCTGAGTATAAAAGTTCTGTAGGCCTATAACTATTTATAATATTCTGAAATTTTGGGCTCTGTAAATTTAGCGGATCAAAAGTATTAAGGGGGGGGGAGGACACAGACATATACACACACACACAGACACACGAAATGTTCTACTCTGAATTCTGAGAAAATCCCTAAATGGAACATATATGCTGCGAAGCCTCTAAGTTGGTGTTTTTTGACTTGAAAGTTGGAAAAGCTGTGAAAAAAGTAGACCGTGCATACAATAATTCTCGCGTATCCTGGCTTAAAACATTGTCGATATGTTAAGAGAACAAAGTTCTCCTGAACAAATCGACAGTTGGATAAGTATTACAATATGTAGGTGATAGAGAATATCTTATCAACGAATGTATTCAAATATAACATATGATTAAACAGATTAATAAAATATTATAAACGAATTCAAAAAATTAATAAAATATTACAAACACATTCAAAAAATTTAACAGATTAATAACATATTATAAACGAATGGTTAAAATATCGGACAGACACCATGGAGAGGATGTTCTCCATCCCTAATTTATGAAATCTTGCGTACTTATTCAATGTTGGGCAGAAGTAATCTTCATAATAGTCTTTGTTATAAAGGTGTGAAAAATAGATAAATAAAAATAAAATAAATGTGTTTAAGTACTCCATTGTATGTATAAC
Organism: Molanna angustata; assembly: GCA_963576475.1. Lineage (NCBI taxonomy): Eukaryota > Metazoa > Arthropoda > Insecta > Trichoptera > Molannidae > Molanna > Molanna angustata. The sequence continues at coordinate 19,121,292 of OY754965.1, read as the reverse complement.
GGTCTTCTGTGTCTTATATCTGAATATATAAAAATCTCGTGACACGATGTTCGTACATGCTAATCTCCGAAACCGCCCAACCGATTTCGCTGAAATTTTCTAAATTTGTATGAATGGTTTCGTATTAAAAGATTAGATAATGTGGACCCTATAGTTGTCGCTGTTATCGAGAAACAAAAAAAAATCAACGAGGATTATTCATATTTCCGAAATTTTTAGCTCTTCATTTGAAGTACATTCAGCTAGACTATGGAATAGCCTAAGTCCTGATATTACGTCGTCTATCACACTAAACATCTTTAAGAGAAGGCTAAAGCAAAAATATTTATATGACAACACCTGATTACATCTTCCACTCCACTTCCTTTCCTTATCCCTCAGTCTTCCTATCATTGCTATGATTTGTTCTTATATGCTATCTTCTTTGTTTTTGTGTTCTTTTTTTTATTTTTTTTATTATTTTTCTTCTGCTATCTTTATTTATTTTGTAATGTGATTCACTTATTGCCATAGTACACATTGTTTTGTATATTACACATTTACTCTGGTTGGTTGGAAGAAATTGCCATTAGGCAATAAGCCCGCCAGTGTACTTATTATGTGTACAAAAAGATTAAATAAATAAATAAATAAATTATTTTTGATTTCTCATACACAAAAACACAATTTTTGATGTTTGGAAGATGACTTTGTGAAGACTCTATAAACTTTGTTTATACCACTCACATGAGCACAAACTTCTACCGGTTTCAAAAACAATGTTTTCTTCTTCAGGAAGACTTATGTACTAAACTGATTTTCGACCCTACACCCCACCCAAGATATTTTTATAGGAATAAAGGGTCACAATTTATTTTTCAGTTGTGTAAGATTTCAATAGATGGCGTTGTGAAATATTGACGTGCTACGAATCTAGAGAATATACCACATTCAAATGTACGAAAAAAGGGTAAAATATATAATATGCGGTCTACATAGAAGGAGGTCTGTGAAAGAACAGCGGTTGCCCGGGTCGTCTAGTTTCTAATATATTATTGTGAAAAATAGAAGTCCCAATTAGCTGTACAGAAACGTACCCAGTGAGACCTTATCAATTAAGTAAACTTGATAAAAAAAATAATAAATACTTTTAATCTTGTAGTCAAAAATAAAGAACCAGGAAATCTTTGACCAATCTATATAGATGAGAACTTCCAAAAAATCACGTTCTGACGATATTAGTTAAACGAAATCGACAAATTGTACTCTAGTCAGCAGATTATAAAATGGAAAAAAAAATACTAAACATTTATTTTTTAAATTATACTTTGTATTTAAAAGTTAAACGCACGTAATTTTATAACTCAAATACGTAAATCGCAACAAGGAAATGTATAGGTACATATAATGATTGAGTAGCAAAAAGTAATATTTCACAATTAAAACTCTTCCTACATAAGATGTTGATTTAAATTGTGAAAATTGCATATGTAAGTAAAACGGTATAATGTAATTACAACAATAGCAGTTATTACTTTGTATAAACTCAGGAAATAAGCCACGAGGTTTTGATTGCTGAATCATTGACGGCAAGAATTATTGTATGTCCACAAAATAATGTTAAAATGCGGTCAACTATGTTTGTATCCGATTATATAATAACGCTAGTCGCTGAAACGAACGATAACTTTAATAAATTATGATACGTACATTTTTATTGCTTTGAGCGACAATGTTGCCTTTAAATAATACGGTCTTAATTTATTTATATGTCATGATTTTATTTATTTATTTATTTATACATCTTCTTGTACATAATATAAAGAAATATAATTGTACACTGGCGGGCTTATTGCCATTAGGCAATTTATTCCAACCAACCAGATTTTGGCATATGTAACAAAACTAAAAACATAAACAGAAAGTAAAATTATAAATACACCAAAATTCCCACAAAGGCATAGCCTGTGTATGGGTATACAAAACAATAAAAAATATACATCTACTTAAATACATACAACAGAAAACATAAGTTATAAAACAAAATATACAAAATTGCACCTAATATAAACAAATAAAATGATATGTTTCTATACAAAAATTAAAAAAATATAATATGTTTAAAATATTAATACTTATACCCAGAGTGAAATAAATCTGATAAAATGATAACTGCTCATTTGCAGATTGTGACTAATCAACTCAAATAAATCAAATATTTTTTTTAAATAATAATTACAATTGTATTTTTTCTATTGGTATGTTTATACGTTTTACATAAAAAAATCATTGGTACCTATGATTCCTATGATAAATCATAGGTACCTACGTCAAGAGTCAAAAGTCAAAATGTTCTTCAATGAGGATAAAATTGAAGTTTTTAATTTGATAGTACATACTTAAATTATTAAAAATACTGTTTTGGAGTATGAAGCGTTTATTTTGTTAAATCAAATCCGAGAATATAAAGGGGTGGAGGTATTTTAATATATATAAAAAGTGAAATAAAATTAAAAGTATTAAATGAAGCATTTATCAATTTCGAAAGTGTATGGGTAATAATAGAAATAAACAGTAAAACATATAGTATCTTGCCATATGTAGAACTCCAAATAATATGAAAATATATTATGCAACGAAAAAAATAATATCATGTCCAAAATAAATAAAAATGAAGGAATAATAATTTTAGTAGGTGACATTAATATTAATCTATATTACTTAAATACCGACGTAAATAATTACCTTCATTTAATGGCTAACTAAGGATTAGAATGTTGTGTGTGTAAATTCTCTTCTTCTAGGTCACAATCCTAAGATTGGTCTGCACCAAACACTTGATCTTTCCACTTGACTCTATCGTCCGCCAGTCTCTTCATCTCTTTGTAGCTGCTACACCGCACGTCACCGATTATATGGTCTATATAGTTATTTCTGGGGCGACCTCTACAGTTACCCCCATCAATCATTCCTTCGACGATGGTAAAAAACAGGCCTGGGTGCCGGATGTTGTGGCCTATCCAAGTTGTTCTCTGTTGGGCAATTCTTTTCATAATTTGCCTTGTCTCTCCAACCCTACTTAGTACCTCGTCGTTGCTGATGTGTTCTGACCAGTGAACTTTAGCCATGCGTCTGTAGCACCACATCTCAAACGCAGACAGACGTCCCGTTTCGCGTTGGCTGATGGTCCATGTTTCACAGCCATATAGCAGTACACTCCAGACAAGAGACTTGATCAAATTTTTCCTAATTTTGATGGAAATGTTAGGGGATTTAAAAATTGTTGATCTTTTGTTGAAGGCGACTCTTGCTTGGTGGATTCTGCTTTTGATGTCTGCTGTTGAACGTCCGTCTTGAGATATTCTGCTTCCCAGATATATAAACTCTTTCACCTGCTTAATTTCGATGCCTCCCAGAACAATATTTGCAGTGCATTCCTCCCTTCCAGCAACCATGCATTTTGTTTTGTCCTTATTTATCCTCATGTTATAATAGATTGTTAGGATGCTTTCCATCTTCCCGAGAGCCTCATTTAATTCTTCCACTGTTTCTCCTAGCGTTGCAATATCGTCTGCATACCTTGTCATGTCTATTTTTTGTCCCTGAATTTTAACACCATGCCAATCTTTCATTTCTTCTCTCAGCTCATCGTAAATATGGATATGATATAAATATAAGTCAAAAAATATTTTCCATTTATTGTAATTTTTTAAAATTGCAGGATTCACAATATATTATTTTAAGTGAATATTATTCAGCTCCAATATAACTATTTTACTTGCATGTATCTTTATATTGGTTTTCCTACCACAATAGTACATCTACCGTCACATAGTGACGAAGAATGTCAGAACTGACACATCCTGTTTGTTCATTATTTTAAATAATACGTGAACAAAATTTGAAAGTAAATAGAATTGAATCCATCACTGTAATAATATAATATTTTGTGATAGAAGGGAACGTAATATTATTTTATTGTGCTAATAACAATTATTTACTTTTTGATATAGAAACTATGCACAATGTTTAGATTCAATATTTCCTATACATTTATCATTTGATGAGTCGATTTTAGTATAATATAATCTTAAATATTTGGATGTTGTAAATAAATTATCGTTATGTCACTGATCCATCCGAAATATAGCTTCACAATACAGGTTCATTATACACAATATAGCTTCATTATACACAATATAGCTTCATTATACACAATATAGCTTCGTCAGTAATTCACTGGCTGATTGTATAATTGTGATTTTTAAAATTGAACACTGTGAAGTAAGTATTGATAATAAATAATAAATCGGTTACGGATTGGCGACGTTGGACTCCAACAACCTTAAAAATAATAATAAAAAACACTCCCTTGCATCCTGCGCAAGTGGCGAGTTTTATGTAATATGACAATTTTTCCAATTAATCAGTGTTTTCAGCCCTGAGAAGCATTATTTCCAGCCCTGAGAAGCGTGAGAAATGAATTTAAATAAATTTCTCCTCTGCTGGGGATCGAACCCAGGACGCCCGCACAAAAACCAAACGGCTCACTAACTGTGCCACGGCGGTCGGCAACATTATTTATTATACAAAAATAAAATATGACTTTTACAGTTATGTCGTGTATGTTATTTAGGAAGTATAATCATGATACTTCACTTAAAATATGATGAAATTTTATAGAAAGTGAAACACATTTTCATTCTTTTAATACATTAGAAACTAAAAAAATACATTTTTTTACTCTGATTCGTGACTATCACCTGCTTAAGTAGAAATACAATATTATAATGTTTTTTATTCATCTTTATATTACCTTCATGTTTTTAGTTATAGGTACTTCCTTAATTATTTTTTGGTGTGGTTACGTAGTTTGTATTTTTTAAATTCTTAACGAATTTTTCGCACCCTTAGCAAGTGACATCACTAGTGTTTTCGGACTCTTTGCAAGTGGCATCACTAATGTTTTCGCACTCTTTGCAAGTGGCATCACTAATGTTTTCGCACTCTTTGCAAGTGGCATCACTAATGTTTACGAACTCTTTGCAAGTGTCATCTCTAATGTTTTCGAACTCTTTGCAAGTGGCATCACTATTGTCTACGAACTCTTTGCAAGTGGCATCACTAATGTTTTTGAACTCTATGCAAGTGGCATCACTAATGTTTTCGAACTCTTTGCAAGTGGCATCACTAATGTTTTCGCACTCTTTGCAAGTGGCATCACTAATGTTTTCGAACTCTTTGCAAGTGGCATCACTAATGTTTTCGCACTCTTTGCAAGTGGCATCACTAATGTTTTCGCACTCTTTGCAAGTGGCATCACTAATGTTTACGAACTCTTTGCAAGTGTCATCTCTAATGTTTTCGAACTCTTTGCAAGTGGCATCACTATTGTCTAAGAACTCTTTGCAAGTGGCATCACTAATGTTTTTGAACTCTATGCAAGTGGCATCACTAATGTTTTCGAACTCTTTGCAAGTGGCATCACTAATGTTTTCGAACTCTTTGCAAGGGGCATAACTAATATTTTCAGGAAGCAAGAATAGCGAGAAAAATAATAATTGGTTAATTTATACACTGCTGGGGGTCAAATGATAAAAATAACAATTTAAATAAAATAAAACAAAAACGAGTTACATTATATACTCGTTTGTAATTATAAGAAGAGGGATTGAAAATAATTCTACGAAGTTGTATTTTATATGACTAAAAGAAGTATGACTTCAGAAGGATTTCGGATATCAAGAAGCTAGAAGCATCTAGAATGGTATCTACCTATAATAGGTGGGAAGCTCTGCGTTCCCGAAACGCATTTATGTCCATAAAAATGCTTACGTTGAATTAGTCAAGTCATACATTATTTTCAATCGTGTAACGTAAGTAGATACATTATTTATTTAATTTATTTTACTCCGTGTACACTAAATAATGCATAAAATGGCGGGTTTATTACAATAAGGCAATTTAGATGTTATTATATATTATTAAATATTACGATTCAACATTTCTTTGGTTTGATGTAATCTGGGATAAAATTTAATTAATTTTGCATAAATCAAGATGTTATTAATAATAATTTTCATTCATTGCCCCTCGGATCTATACAACAGTTTACCTTCATCTCTTAAAGAAATAACGTAATCTACTTGTCGTTGTCATTGTAAATATGGTGTGATAATAAATAGAAATGTTAAATAAAACTGAATTCATTGACTTCTAATTCAGTTTTAAAATCACATACCTTAGTGATAAATATAATATGCAAATATATTACGTGTACATGTATGTCATATAATTTTAAAAAGCTTGTTTTTCCTCTCTGATTCATTTAGATACGTCAAACAATTATATCGCCTTAGATGCTATATAAAATTAATTATGAATTCATAAAATATAGATATATACGTAGAACCATCTGGAGCTTTGACTAAGGTCCGTAGTCTAACGTGTGTTTTTATACATTTCATTTTGTATTGCTTCTTGGGCAACTAGCAGGTCCCTAGTATATGTCCTATTCTGATTCGTCTAAATTTATCCGTCTGAATTTTAGTATATGAGAAATGTCAAAAAGTTGACTGCATTTATACGGGACTTGTCACACAGCGCGGATGAAATCCGTTTACACAAGCGCCTGTTGGTTATAGACGTTTTCGTACTCTGAAACGAATCAGAATAGGACATTATGTCCAATATTAATTTTAATCGCACCCAATAACAAGTTGGCACATTTTGGAGACTCATGCAGCGGTACTAATAACATTTTCGTTAAAACTCGTTTTAGCCAACTAAACCTCGCACTACGTAAACCACGTATTAGGCACTAATTCGTGGTTTAGTGGGTTCTTACTAATAATGTAAAAATGTACAAGGACTAAGTAAACCATGGAATACGGAATGAATGTTGTGTGAACGCAGCCATTTAACGGGAATTTCGGATTTTTTCTTTACTTTATGCTATTTTTTGTTCATTCTCTATGACTTTATTAGCCGTCATCTATGACATCTATAGAGAATCATCGTATTTCTATGTTTGTCATTGTTTGTTTACTGCATGGTTTTGATGGTTTACTGTTTATGTATCGTCACGTTTTGGTTGAATTCCCAATAATTTAACTTATTACAACATAACTTATTACATTTATTTTAAAACAATTGGCAATGGAAAATAAATATCTTCATTTATTTGCCTTCTTCCAAATAAATCTACGAGATGTCAATCTCCTGCCTTTGAAAATCTGTACTTTCTTCTAAAATTAATGTCGTCGTAATCAACAAACGGATTACAACGCACCTATGAACACACCTTATAAATTTTGCGTCATCAAAAAACTTTCCACCAGCTCAATTTCTTGAAACGATCTTTCAAAATCGCCGATTCTATAATCAAACAGATAACAGTCCATAATTAAAAAAGTATTTCTTTAAAAATGACAAAAAACAATACGCGCGGTCTATTTGACTTTTGACAGCTCAAGAATTCACTATTGCTATTCCACCACTAAACTAGGGGACCGGATGGTTTAGCGTTACCATGGTGATATAAACCATGGAATAAAATAGAAGTTTTAAAACTTGGTTATTAGTAAGATTTTTGGCCGTTAGGTTTTAGTCACTCTATTCCATAGTTCAACCTCGCTACTTTTTCGTTATTAGTACCGCCGATGTAGTTTATCGTCTCACAGATTCAGGTTTATGATACAATTCAAAACTGTGCCTTCACCGGTGAATCCTTGGACTATTCGCTCAGTAGTCAGATATCTAACCATCATAGCCACGAAGGCCGACATGTTACGTGAATATTAACACTGAAAAAAAGTTAAAATTAACTGAACTATAGTGACTACAAAACAATTCGTTTTGTGCTACTAAATATTTAGTGTGCTTAACCAAACAGTACAGTAATAAATGGATTAATTTTAATTACTGATAACAAAGGTTTGGCTAAGAACGCAGGTAGCCAGTTCGGTGGTCACGTTTTTTTCAGTGAAATATAATTATTTTTATGTTTGAAAATAAATACAATTCACTGTTTCTACACGTGAATACGTGTAGTCAGTGAATAGGTATTAGGTATCCTTGGAAATAATGGTCGAAAAGAGTGTGGGATATAGATAAAAAAAAAGTGCAAGTAGACCGATACTGGTACCGAGTAGTAGACTGATATTTGTGTTATGATATGATATTAAAATCTGTACTACACATCTAGATAATATACCATACTCATATGTACGAAAAAAAATGGTTAAATATATAAAATGAGGTCTATATAAAATGTGGTCCGAAAAAAGGAGGTCTGTGGCAAAACAACGCCTGCCCGGGCTCATAGAAAAGAATATAAGATAGAAAAAAAAATAGTAGGTATTATGTTATACAAGCTAAAATGCATCAGTTCCTACTCCCTTTTTGAAAATAATGTCAATGTAATGATAGGTATATCTGGTATATGTATTGATACTTACATGGTCGATGAATAATCTCACCCACGCCGTGAAGAAGATTGCAATAATAATTCCTAATAGAAGTAGAATTACTGATGCCACTATCACAAACCCTGAAACAAAACAAAGAAAGAATCCATCAGTCATCATCAATTTTACTGACCACAATATGAAATTATTTTTATATTTATTATTATTTTTTAATCTTTATTTATTTTTTTAATAAAAGTATCAAACTATTATGTTACAAATCTTAACACATGTTGGTATGTATGTCAAGATAGGACAGTATGGAGGTCAGTCCTCTTTTCCTACCCGGAATATGAAAACAGCATGATGGTTCTGTATGTATGTTTGGAGATTAAGTACCTATCAAACTATTAGGTCTTCTTACATATTGTGTATAGGCCACTGCCATACAAATTGTATAAAGCGATGTCGTAACTAAATCCAATTTTTATAAAAATTATTAAAAAAAGTTTGAGATGTACTACTACAATGTTCATATTTTTTAGAGAAAATTATATTATCTATTTGCGATGTTTCGGCTTTTATCGATATTAAAAAAATGGAAATATAGGTAGTTAAAATTAATCATAAAAAAACTTTTTTTTTAATAAAAAATGTTTGAGAAACTCTGGAACTTTTTTAGCGTTGTGGCTTTTATGTTTTTTGAGATAAATGGAACAATATAATAAAAATGATAAAGTTGACAAACCCTGACTGAAACAAAATTTAAAAATTCTGAGTATAAAAGTTTTGTAGGCCTAGGTATAACTATCAATATATTCTGAAATTTTAGGCTCTGTGCAATGAGTGGATCAAAAGTTATAAGGGGGGACGGATACACACTAAATGTTCTACTCCGAATTCTGAGTAAATTCGTAAGAAGAACATATGTATATACTACAAAGCCTCTAAGTTGGTGTTTTTTTTTTACTTCAAAGTTGGAAAAACCGTGAAAAATATAGACCCTGCATACAAGTCTCGCGTATCTTGGCTTGATATTTTGTTGATATATTAAGAGAAATAAATTTTCTTGATTTAATCGACAGTTGGATTATGTACCTGATAAGAATTTGTTATTTATATATTTGCTAAATACTTGAAATATAAATTTACATTGTACATATTAAACAAATATTTGAGTTGTTTTAGTTTTATGAATGGAAACTTTGGTCCTACTCATGTGTGTGTAATTATTTACAAAAAAAGTATCTCAAAAATACATTTAACTATTTAGCTTTTATTGTCTTTAAAAGTAAACAACACGTTGTCTTGAAACTAATGGGGAAACATTTTTGTCAAGAACGTCTATTCATAGCTTGGCCTTTATACTTAAGATGTTTATCTGAAAACGTGATTCCTCTTAAAATCACAATGAATGAGGTTACAAAATGTTTTTTTTTCTTCAAGGCTTGGTAGTAGCCCTTTATAGTTTTCGTCCGCATTAGAATAAAATAATGGCTGGTCAAATATTTCGTAATACGATGTTAGGTCGACATTGGTTATACATGATAGTTACTTCAGTATAAAAGATTGCTACATATCGTATTTATGTTTATTGTATACTACATATTCATACCTATACAAAGTATACAATGCATGCATACATATCAAATATCAAACATACATATTGTATGTTTGATATTTGTACCAATAACTACTCTTCATGCTCAGCTTGACTCAATATATGAAGTATGTAGATACGTCTGCCCAGTGAGGTGGTTTATACCAAAATAAAAATGTTAGAAAATATTTTTAATTATTTTGATTTACGTTTTTTTCTTATACTAGCTTTTATGTCCCGCCGTTGGCCAAGAATGTAAAATTGTGAAGGAAAAAGCAATCGTTTTTATAATATTGTCACCCAATTATTTTGCAAAATCGGACTATGAAAAGTGGTTTGAAATATGATTGAATTTGATTGTAAAATGTTCAAGTGATGGCCACAACCCATTATTTTTTATATATTGCTATAAAGTGTGAATGAAGTATAATATACAATTTCTTCACTATTCGAAATGGTTTTAAATATGACTGTTTATCAACATTGTAAAGAGATTGGTTTGGCCACAACCCCCACTTTTAAATATTATCATCGAAAACAAATTGTAATATGTACTTACCTATTGAATATTTAGTAATTTTGGATGTTGGGATGTGGTTAAAATTTGATTAAACAAATGTACTGAAAAGATCCAGTGTTGGTCACATCCCATTCGTTTTATATTTTTTCATCAAGTGTGCATTATATTTTTGCACAATTAGACTGATGAACTTAAAATTGACACAAAAGTCTACATTAACGAAGAAGAAGAAGACTTAAACTATGGTAAATAATTTGAATATAAACGTTATGAAGAATTCAGTAATGGCCACAGCTCCCTTTCTTTAAATATTGTCAACGAAATCAAATATATTATGTAGGTGTTAAAAATGATTTAAAATAGGATGATATAAATGGTTTAAATTTGATTAAACAAAAGTATTGAAAAGATTCTAGTGCAGGTTACATCTTCACATCCCACATCCCATTCGTTTTTACATATGTATTTTCATCAAGTGTGCATATCGTTAATAATATTTCTGCACAATAGACTATTAGACTTAAAACTAACCCAAAAGTCTAAATAAAAAAGAGAAGAATAAGTATAAGACTATAAGACATAGTTTGTTTAAAAAATCCCAATGGTCTACATAAAATAAGAAAAAATACATAAAATAGAAGAATTAGACTATTGGAAATAGATTGTATAAAAACTGAGCAAAAGGTCTTCATAAAAGAAGAAGAAGATTAATCTATAGGAAATAGTTTGTATTAAAACTGTCCTTAAAGGTCTACATAAAATTAAGAAGAAAAATAATTAGACTCCAGGAGCCGTCGCTTCAGACCCTTCAGTACCTCCCGTCCCATCAGGCCCTTCAGTACATCCCGTCCCTTCAATCCCTCATCACGTCCCTTCCAATCAGGCCCTTCAGTACCTCCCGTCCCTTCAGGCCCTTTAATACCTCCCGTCCCTTCAGGCCCTTTAGTGCCTCCCTTCCCTTCAATTACATCCCATCCCTTCATTCGGGTAAGAAAAGTTTAAATCCAGAAACCATCCTGGAAGAACCGCGAAGAGATGTAAGCACCGTCTTCTTTTCCCAGGATACTCCACCTTTATAGGTAAAATGACCAAATACACGATGAAGAAGAAGAAGAAAAAAGTTTAAATCCAGAAACCGTCCTGGAAGACCTGCGAAGAGATGGAGGGACAGTCGGACCTTCTTTTCCCAGGATATTCCGCTTTCATTGGTAAAATGACCAAATACACGAAGAAGAAGAAGAATAAGAAAAAAGTTTAAATCCAGAAACCACCTCGGGCACACGCTCGACAATTCGCCAAAGTTTCATTGTAATCGGACATACGGTTTAGGAGCACATCGCTTGCATACATTCATACATTCATAAATAAATAAATAAAATAATTTTCCGATAGGAAATCAGTATATTGTTGATTTGTAAGTAAATAATAATAGGTAGGTACCTACCTACAACAATGTTCTAAATAAATTCGATTCATAACAAATTTTATTTGAATATCAGAATCTTTCCGTTACCATAGTAACCATTCCAATACGTAAAAAATATCAAATGGTTTGAGACATTTTTTGAATATGTAGGTACCTACATACATTGGTTTGTTCGATGCCATAAAAATGAAAATTGTCAGAAAAATCAAATATTATTTACAAATTATGCAATTTTATTATGCCTATATCTTTACTAATAATAAACACATTTTTACAATATATGTCTTAAAACTTGCTGTAATGTCTTGTGTTTCATTTTATTATTTCATAATTACATTTAATTCAAAGGTTTATTATTTTCAAGAACATATTCATTCGGTAGGAAAATGAAATATTGTATGAAAAGATATTAAAATGGCGGCGTTCATGTACAAAACGCTTACATTAAAAATAAGTTAAACATTATAATTATACAAAATATTCACCATGTTTTTCACTCAAACGCTAAGTTATACTTGAAAATATATTTTTTTCGTGTAAATACGTACTTCTAACTTTTAAACTAACAGATATTTGCGTGCAAAATGTACACTTTTTTGACAGATACGACTTGGAAAATTTTGTATGAAAAAAATAATTATTGAAATATTTTTAAAATTCAGCATTTTTATCGCATTATTTTTAGCGTGACACTGCATCAGGTATACAGGTACACGTTCGCACATAAATTAGATTTTTAGATGCTCTTGGTTTTTCAGAAGGCGTGAGACAAACACACACACACACACACACATACACACACACAAACACTAACATTTTGATTGCTTTATTACTTTAGATTTATATATTTTGGTTTTCAGTAATAAAAAAAAATAATATAAGATGTATAAGAACAACAAACTTTCTTCGACATTTGCACCATTTTGAAAGAGTAAAAATCGGTTATAAGTATTGCCTATTTGATTCTGTTAAAATTGAACTAAAATCATTATTTAAATTTTATACCGTGATATTAAAATCATAATCAAGTTTCAAGTTTTTTTTTTAATCAAGTTAACTAAGACATCTCAAAATTTTCGTGATAGGGTATATAAAATATAAAGTAATAGTGATATAAATATTTTACTATATACGCTTCTATATTAGGCGACGATGAATAGTCTTCGATAGTCATTGATAAAAAAAACAATGAAACATTTTATTTTTATTTTTTTAATATCTCAATAGAGACGAAACGTTTTAATAGGAGAACTGTGAAATCATATATTAAAAAACTATATATAGTCTCTAAAATAATATATTATAGTCTGGTTGGTTGGGAGGAATTGCCTAATGGCAATAAGCTCGCAAGTGTGCAATATGTTTGTTTATATTATGTACAAAAATATAAATAAAATAAACTATCATAAAATATCAATGAAAGGGTAAAAGTCAAATGTTTTTGGATAAGCAACCATAAAATCATGTCGGCCTTCGTGGCTCAGTTGGTTGGGTATCTCACTGCTAATCCAAAGGTCCCGGGTGCGATTCCCGGTGGAGACACTGTTTTAAATTGTGATTCCAGTCTGGATCTGAGACGATTTATATCGTAAGTCTCCAGAATGTGGCAACATTTTTATTGGGTGCGTGACAAATTAATATTTGACATGGTACCTGTTAGTTGCCCGAGAATTAATATTAAAGAAATAAAAATAAGCATTTGTTTTTTACTATCATTTTTAATCTATGTACACATGAAGTTTAATCAAAATAGCCATCCACATTTGAAGTCAAAACCAGCGCCCCTGCCACGAGCAGTTCGGAAACTGTTTAGCGCCGACATCCTTCTCGGATGATCGAAGACATCCGGCATGTCTGTGATGCAGGTTATAAACTCATTTATTTCACAGGGTGTAAGGAAGTGTTTTTTATTATTATAAAAATAGGAAGATTTCAGTAGCCGGCAAGAACTGCTGAGTAATAGTTAATGACAGTACTCAGAATAGCGTGTGTCTACATTCAACATAATATTTATTATCTATAGCAAAGCGGTATATTGATTTCATTACTGGTGCGTTGTATTTTAGGTACGAATTGAAATTTACAGTCGCGCTCGAGTTGATAAGTGAGTGGTGAGTTATGCAGCTGGAAGAGGAAGGTTGTTTTTTTTTCTGTATAGGAAGTTGATAGTGATGGGTGTGACTGATGTATGTTCATACATACAGCATAATAATATCATAAACATTCCAAGATGCATTCCCGGAAATTTATCGCATGATGCAAAAACATTTTTTTAATACCATAGAATGTTATGGTCATAAATAAAGGTACTTTTGTTTGAAGTTGCTTACTTGAAAAACTATCAAAATCAATGTTTTGTACACAGGAAACTTCTTTATAGTACCTATCAATCTTCCCTTATCTATTGTCGATTGGTTATCGCGCACGTATCCGTTCTTCTATGGTTACAATGATCACACCGCGCAGCCAGTAAAAATATTTCAATCATGATATTGTTGCATTTCTAAATTTAAAATTTACAATATTTTGGATTATTTGTGCTATATTTGATTTTCAATACTTAAACCTGTTTATTTTTATACTATGAAAAATTAGGTAATATATAGGTAACAATAGAACATGCAAGTGCCATAAAATTCTTAATATTGTAGGTACAGCAATCCCGAATCAATTTTAGTTTCAATAATAAGGTATAATTTTGATTTTCATAATGATATTGAAAACAGTTTTATCACTAGTATACTCGTTTCACAACTTATGTTACTTACATCATACATATATACCTAATACACAAAACAATGTAGGTGTTATTGTAAAAAGGACAAGTTAGAATTAACCTATATTTAAGAATTGAGATGGTTAACTACGATTGTTTAAAACAAATTATTTTTGTAACACCTGTCGCTGGTTACCTTCCCACATTGTGGGTTATACCGTAATGGTATGAAGTATAAATGAATGATTTTTTGGTGATCACTTTCCCAACATTTCAAAATCAATATTATAATACAATATTTGAATTGGTATAGAAGAAAAAAAGATTTTTAATTGCATGTTATGGCAATCTTAAATAAAAAAAGTATAAAGTAATATTAAACTGAATTGCCTGAAAATTATTTCTTCTTCTTTAGCTTACATTTCACCAAATGCTATTTGGAAGATTTCTGCCAATATAAAATTATTGTTAAATTATTTTGAGAGTTGAGAAAATTTAATTATATATTAAAAACATTAATAAGCGAAGACATTTTGCTGCGTGATAATATAAATATTTAGACACTTTAATGCCAGTAGATTTGACATATTATTGATAGGAAGTGGGGTATTAAGTGTATAGTACAAATCATGTTCACTGTGGATTTGGTATTAAAAAAACACATGGTCCAGGATCTCGACATCCTCTCTACAGGCATACGAATCGTTATCCCTTATATGTATCTTGTGGAGGTGGCCGTTAATAAGACACGGTGTTCTTATCAAATGCTACATAATGATATATTTGATTTGAAGGAAAGCACTAAGGCAGAAACAAAACACAAACCCTCAGATGGACTGTATTTCATTTGAAATAGTGAGTACCTATATATAAATCAGAGTTCCTTTATTTATTACATACCAAAGGTGACTATAATTATTTATACATCGACAAAAACGGTCTGCTTAGATTACTACAGTAACCTAGATAGTATTGCAATGTGTTGGCTACATTTTTATGTATTACTCATGTTCACAAGGCAACCGACATTGTCTCTAATTACCCACAACATATTACTACAATTATCATTACTTAGTTATACTTAAAAAAACGAAAAAGCTTTGACGTCTATGCATATTGAATGATATACTCAATTGCCAATAGTTATAGTGGATTGTTTTTAATCTATCTGTATCAATAATGATTAAATTATAGATATGTATTTATTATTATAATTGTAGTCAACTGGTTATCAATAATTGATTTTGTGTTATGATCATTCTGAATAATATTTTCCTTCTGTCACATATTTTGTATTCTTCTTAATAATATTGAATTTATTTAAGTATCATAATGATAAGATCACCTCCTGTAAATATAAATGTTGCAAGTATAAATATTAAAATTGTGTTGAACTTTCAATAATTCAGTAAGTATTTTAATTCAAAATAACCTTAGAGAGTATGTAAATAGTGTTTGAGTTTTGAGGTACCTAATATATTTTTTTTATTATTTTACTGACTTAGTGCCTTTTCACACGACCCGGTTGCCGGGTAGCCGGCGCCGGGTAATTGTATGGGCATGCATGCCGGTGCGTGTGAAAGCTACCATGCGTGCCCATACACTTCGCTGCCAGTTAGCCGGCGCTTACCCGGCGCCGGCTACCCGGCAACCGGGTCGTGTGAAAAGGCACTTACAACTGTTTGAATTTTAAATTTCATTTAAAGAATGTTGTATGTGTAATTAAATAATTAATTTCAAATAACATCATCATCATCATCTTAAGCTTGACAGCACTGGGTGGGGTTTGGGTGAATCCAGGAGTCTCCTCCATTCCAGTATATCCGCTGCCTTCGTTCTCTAATAACTAATATCCGCTGTGAATGCATCCGCATCGACACTGTCTATC
The DNA here is from genome assembly GCA_963576475.1 of Molanna angustata. Lineage (NCBI taxonomy): Eukaryota > Metazoa > Arthropoda > Insecta > Trichoptera > Molannidae > Molanna > Molanna angustata. The sequence continues at coordinate 19,104,755 of OY754965.1, read as the reverse complement.
CATCGAGTCCTTGGTCTTCCTGCCCCCCTAGACAACATGCCATTTAAGCTAAGCGTTATCTCGCTAAGCGATAGTAAATGTATGAAATTAGTGGCTGTGACGTCACGTGACAGCCACCAATATCATACATTTACTATCGCTTAGCGAGATAACGCTTAGCTTAAATGGCATGTTGTCTAGGGGGACGTCTCCTTCGACCTTTTAATACAGAGACTGTGAGGCGCTTTGTGGTTTATTTTGTGTCGTCCATTCGGATAAGGTGACCAGCCCATCTCAAGCGCCCTATCTTGACGGAACTGATCACATCGGGCTCTCCATAGATCTCCTATAGTTCCCTGTTGTATCGACGACCCCAACCATTATTCTCTCTTATTTGCCGATAAATCGTTCGAAGGATCCTTCTATATATTCGAAGGATAACATACAAGCTTACCACCAAGTGGTGGTGACTTAATAACGTACATTTTTGTTTTTGAATTTTCAATTCAATTGTTTACAATTTTGTATTATTTGATCAAGAGTCAAAACACTTAAACATGACTCTGACATATATTTTACTTGTACGAGTACACTTTAGTTACACCTACACGAAAGTACAGGTTTAATACACAAATACCCAATGTATTAATTCAATAGATAACGATTGATGAACTGTTTGTAAATATACTGCACAAGTATCATTTGCTTCCAAATCGAGATCGAATCACCGACTTGGACTCGACGAATGATTACCGAGTCTGCGATTTGCAAGTATTCAAGTGTGTATGAGGTAAGAATTCGTATACCTAAGGTCATCTGAAACAACACCAGACAATCTTTGAAAATATGATAATGTGAGCACTTGCAGTCAAGTACCCTACCTGTTTAAGAATATGTCTTGTAATTGTCCTACATTTCATAGAACGATGTGTACATGATTCAAATCAATGATATACTTACTTTTAAACCATGACACGTTTAATTTCATTGTTGTATTTATTTAAGTTTTCAAATAATGTCATTCCAAATACGATTTTTGGAATATAAATAAAACCTATGTACCTACTACGTTAACATTACCAAATAATATATATTCAAATATTCTAAGGTAGAGACGTTTACGTTGTGGAAATTCATTTAAATAACAACTTTGTTTAATTACAAATGTTCTTGGTTTAATTGTGTATCAAAAAGAACAAGTGGAGATAAACACAGTTATGTTGTTATATTAATATTTTTTTAAATATATATTCAGTTGTACAATGATAGCAATAAAGTATACAAAGTAATCGGTAAGGATACAAAAAAATCTCAATATTGTACTATGATGGCAAGAAAGTATACAAAGTGATTGGTGAGGATACATAAAAATACTCAATATTGTACTACGATAGCAATAAAGTATACATAGTGATTGGTAAGGATACAAAAAAACTCAATATTGTACTATGATATCAATAAAGTATACAAAGTATTCGGTAAGTGTAAAAAAAACTCAATATTCAACCACATTTTGTTCAATTTAATATGGTACAATGAAATACTAAAATATATTTCCAAAGAAATATAAAATAAAAATAATACCCTTTTTACCCAAATTATTTTGTGTCAAATATGTACTCAAAGTATATACTACACACGAACTAATCATGAAAATTGAGTAATTTGTATAATATTTATAACTACGTTTTAATTATATTTATTTTTCAGATCATTAAGCGTGAGTATAGACTGAAGACGTGTATGAAGCAATGAGATGAGGTTATTATAAATACGTTATACTAAAGAAACTTTCATGGACAAATTAAAATCACGTTTTCGTGAGCGTCTTTATAAAACAAAATATTAACAGTGAGAAAGTCACCATTAACATGGCGACATTTTTCTAATGAACTCGTGTTTCGAAAATAATATCAAAATGTTTTCGAACGAATACATTTTTGCAAAGTACAACTTTATTTTTCTGACATCAATAGTTGTTTATGGTTTTCTCGATCTATAAACTGGGATTTTAATTACATCACATAGTTATTTCCTGATCTTATCATATTTGTATATGTAGGTACATTGAAGTCAAATAGAGAACATTAGTATATATTGTAATATCGATGCGACGATTGCGTGATATAAAGACATATAAAGCTTAAAAGTTATTATGTATATTAATGCAATTATGTACCTATATAAAATTACACAATACTTCCTTTTTCACCACATCTTTTTCCGTACAAGCAGTCCGACTTTGGAATAATATCCCATCGCAACTTTGAGTTTCATTAACACTTCCCGCTTTCAAAAGAAATCTAAGGAATCATTTCCTTGCGTATCATTAAAATAATTTCCTTCACCAAATGAATATGGTTGGTTGGAAGATGTTGCGAAACATGTATACGAAATGTTTTAAATGAATAGGACTATAGTAGGTCCCTATTTAATATTATACTGCTTGTAAAATTTTGCGTATTGTTTTTAAACATAAACAATTTAAATAAAACAAATAGTGTTTTGAGATTTGTTTAAAGAAAATACTTTTAGTGCAGATTAACCACCTTTTTGGATTGTTCATCACCTCAATAAATCGTTACATTATTTAAGAAACATCGCACAATGTCATGCCAAGGTCTGTATTTTAAGTATACTGACCTTCTTTGGTTTTATGGAGTTATTAAAATGTACCTATTCAAAAACACTAGTTTATTAATTACTGATTTAGTAAGGAAATCAATTATAAACTTTAGTGATAGTAAATTTTTAAATAATTTTTTTTATGAGAATTGAACACGATATTTAAGATGGAATCATCTATGTCATACCTACATTAAAGCAAACTATAGTGTGAAAACAAATTTGTTAGTATTTTATTTGATTCTTTAATTTATTTGAAACATTTTTGATTTATTCAACTTGAACACTTTAAAGATTTTCACTTTGTATCAACACTATAAAATACACAATGCTATATAAAATTTTACCCAAATGGAATATTTTCATTAAAAATATTTTATGCCTATATAATTAAACTCTACAGAATTTGTCATATTTTGCAAATTTATTTCTAGAGAGTAATAAAAAAAAACTATTGACACTAAGTCATAAAAATAAATCTAAGCCATAAAAGTAAACGCGTAAAAAGTAGCTCAATAGCAAACAAATTAATACGATTATCATTTGTGGCAAGGTGATAAAAAATTATAATTAAAAAAATATCAATTCCTACATACTACGATTGGCATAGTATGAGTACAACGCAGACACATGCGTATTACCTATAAGGTCATCAACTCTCAGTTTCTTTGATGCAGCGAATGAGCCTCGTGGACCTAACATGTCTTAAACCGGTTGCAGGAGACCCAAGATTGACCCCCGAGAAAGATCGATGCACATAAAGCTTGCCTGACACGAGCAAATATTCCGACTCACGGAGAATTAAATATGAAAAACATACTATGAAATATTTATTTCTGGGAACTTGACTTGATATGAACTTGATTGCACCATAAACGTGGATTTGACTATATATATATGTATCTATAAGGGGAATTTCACAAACTCTGCGCTCCATCCGTTTGGGATCTATATATCCTGCTCATGCCCGAGATGGTTGTTTTTTGGAAAACACTAGGACACTATCTATCATATTTGATACCATTACCCCTAACTATGCAACACCTACCGAGGGGCCCGCTAATAGAACTTGGATTATATACGGGTTTGGGACAATCATAATAATATAAATTCGGTAATTTAGTATCAAATGAATAATCCATAAGATACACCTTCGCTACAAATGAGTAAACAATATTGTTTTTGGTAAAATAAAACGTTTTAAAGTTCCCCTGATAATTGAACGGCATTTATAAGTAACGATCATCGAATAACAATTTAATGACACTGACTATTAAAAACAAAAAAAATATTTTACTATACTAAATTTCTATGAAGTTCCATCAAGATGTATTTGTTGAGAAGTTAAATAATATTTTTGCTAAATGTTAACATTATTTTTGCAATCATATCTTTTAATGTAATATATGTTTATCTAACTGAAAATAAATACCTATAGTTTTGTGACAAGGATTATGACATCGTGTCAAACAGTATTTTTTTCAGCTTATATTCCAATGGTATAAATTTCGACGTATAATATTTGTACATCGTGTCAGGTTGTCTTTCATTGCCATGTACACAACACTTACTATGCAAACATTTATAATTTTTAGCGAAACCTTCAAATTATGACTGTATTCATGCTGATGACATTGTGCGTTTGTTGTGTACATGGCAATGAAAATATTAATAAAATGTAATAAAGTAATGCTTGAAGTTTGTGATTGTTGCAATTATAAAAATTAATTTCATCGTATCGTTTATCCCGTCTTGTTGGTATTCCATTATAATGTTATGATGTTGGTATTTTTTACATATTTCAATTTGCATAAACAGATAAATATTTTTTTTAATGGTTTGGTGTGACATTTTTTTTCTTTTTCCATAGAGTTTGCTTCATGAAATAGGTAATTCGTATACTTAAAAATGTGCATTATTTATGACATTTTGTGGAGAATACATCGATTTTTTGGTCATGTGATTCTTGTCATATGAAGCTATTAGATCACACGAAGCAAAAAAATTTTAGAATGAAAATATTAAGGATGATATAGCTATTTATTTTATATGTAAAAAAATAAATAAAAACAGAGAAGTAAACATATATTTATATTGGTCTCCAACATTTTTTTTTCTATATTAATGATAATTCTCTTTTTTGACAGTTCTTTTTTGTTTAATGGACTAATACAAATATTAATAAGTAGGTTTGATTTTCTAAAATAGCGGTGTCAAAATAATTTAGCAGTACGACTTTGATCTATGACTTCAAACGACAATGCACAGAATGTAAAGTTGTAGTCAAAGAACTTAACATTATATTTCTTTATTTTCGAAAAAATTCAATTAATAGTAGGTAATGTTAATAAAAAATGTATTTTTAAAGGTATTTTTTTTTTCAGAAATATTTTAGGTATGGTAGCTACATTAATTTATTATCTACTATTTAAATGAATTTTTGTTTTTACAAAACTTCATTTTCAAATCAAAACAATAAACAGAAAAAGAAGCATTGAGGTTGATTTATTTTTAGAACGTCGAAAATGAAGGATTTTTATATATCTAATTTGACTGAAAAATTCAAATTATACTTGTATTAAAATTATTTTATTTTATATATTTTAAAGAAATAAAAACAAAAATCATAGTTGTTTCAACAGTATTCTAAACCTGTTTAAATCTACTGTTTTTATTTCTATTATCGCTATGTATAATATTTCTTTATATCATGTACAATTTTGAGTATAATGGCGGGTTTATTGCTATAAAACAATTTCTTCCGACTAACTTAAGCAATGTGAGGCCATAAATAGTGCAGTTGTAGGAACATTTTCATAAGGATAAAAGTACATAAGCATAAACAAATAAGGACATTAATTTTTTCAATTTTTGTAATAAAATAAGGACATATTTTACATAACGATATTCAAAGGTGAGTCAAGTTAGGTACTCGTTTTTGTAAAAAAAAATGTAAAATCACAACAACAAACAAAGGAAGGAGATAGGAATGAAATATTGTATAATTTCATTATAATAAGTAAGAAAATTTATTTGTCTCTCGAGAAGATCATAATATACTCTTAGAACACTTAATGTGAAATAGTTAAGAACGAGCCATAAATTCTACTTTTATGACGACAAAATAACGTTTGAGTTAAGTCAATAAAATTTAACAACCTTGTATTGTGTTATGTAAAATATTCATCGACATAAATAATATAAATAGGTAAATTGTGTCGTTTTTTCTTTACAAAGATAGCGCTCATGTAACAAACAGAGAATGATGCTGTTATTGTGTGACAAGTTATGTACATAGGTAGATAGGTAGGTACCAACTTATGTATTCAAGAAGTATGAAATTCCAAAGAACGAGACACTACTATGTGATGTGGGCGACTTTCTTCGTGAGAAACCAGATACGAAACCAGACCGAGTATATTGGGGTTACATACATTATATAAAGAGAGTTATATTTATACCTACCTATTTGTACGTTCAGTCGCAAAATTATGTAATTCATCTGCGAGTGTAAAAATGTACAGCAATGCATCGAATTAATTTATTTTCTTACATTAGTTATTTCAATTTATGATTCATTAAGTTTGAGATTTGAAACATGTTTTTTTTTATTTGAAAATTTTTCCTAAATTTTACATATATATTGGAATGTTAATGCTATCCAGCGATTTATTTTTATTCCGATTCCCGATGTAAATAAGCTATTGTACTTTTGTTCTCAAATATTGTATCATTTCGGTTTGTATGTAAATATTTTATATAAATTTTTGATTTTATAATCATCTTTTTTTTAAGTTTACCTATATTAAGTATTTTTCCAATGCTAAAAATTGATAATTTTATTGATTATATTTACCACGTAATAATTTTTCCTAAATTTTACATATAATTATGACAGATGCATTGTGATGAATCTTTCAGAATACAATCTCAGTATGATACTAGTTACTAGATAAAAAATAACCTTAATTTTGCGAATTCATAACTATCCACTATATCCCCCTGGGTAAGTGAGGGGTAAAAATATGTAAGTATCTTATAGAGAGAATATATTTAAATTAAGTGAGAGAATGTGTAGGTAGGTAGGTATAGAGAGAATTGATATCAAATGTAGTTCTCTCCAAATATCTTGAGCCGTTTCGCCAAGAAGAGAGGCAATTTTTACGTTTACCTAATACCAACGAAGCTTAAAGACACAAATTTGGGCATCCGGAAGCCAGGTTCAAGATATTTGGTGACAACTACACACTCTTTTACAACATCATCATGATGACGAGGAATGTGGCTGGTAGACGACCCTTTGCAATGAGAATGTTGTCACCGATGATGATGATGATGATGATAACGTTCTTTTACTATACCAAATTTATTTACGGGCTATTTCACCACCTCTGGATAAAGTGCCCGATAGCCAATCTAACACAAATCTAACGGATAAACCGAAAAATGCGTTTCACGACTCTCTGATAGCTCTATCCCATGGATAAAGTTCTAGATATGTTGTCTAGCGGAATAGGTTCGCGATAAGTGATAGATAAGTTAAACTGAGTATAAGTTATTTTTTAAATGATCGAAATTTATGACCAAATCGACGATGATATCGTATTTTTACATAATACGAGACAAAATCGGCGTCAGAGATTTATTCCAAATGCGAAAACATTATTTTTCGGAGTTCGACAATATTGATTTCAAGGCGAGGTTTAGATTGACGAAAACGTCTGCATAGAACATTTTAGGACTCATAAAAGAAATTATTTTTTCTTATATCTTATTTTCTATAACATTTTTATGCTGACAAACTAAATCCACCATCACGTTGATGTCATCCTCTCAGAAATTCGTAGTTCTTTCTCTTTTATACATTCTCAAAATATTTGAAATATCTTGTTTTGTGTCCACGTGTTCGTTTTGACCGCGTGTTTATTTACCGTTGTCCGTTGTATACTGCGACCATAGAACACACTAACTACTGCGACTTTTTACGATTTACAATGTGACAGCTTTATCAACCCATAGACAAGACCATTGAAATAGATGAAATTACAACGTTGCCACCCTTTATCCGTCGGATAACAATCTGTAAGAAATTTGTAGGTGGTGAAACGCTCGCGTCATTTATCCTTAAGATAAATTTATCTTATGGATAGTTATCTAGAACTTTATCCAGAGGTGGTGAAATAGCCCGTTAGTCAAACATTGGTGTATAAGTCTTGAAATGTAGGTACATTAGAATACTATTGAAATAAAATAATATGTCTGTGGCAGTAGGTATGATCAATTGGCAAAATCACATATAACATTGTACGTTACGATTGATTAACACATTATATAAGATAAAGTTATGTAATAATATTAGGTATATTAAGTCGGTAATATATTTGCAACGGTGCAAGTCTTATCCGGTTCTTATAAAATTCAGATGTCATAGAATTGTGAAAGAGTTTATTCATAAGATATCTAAATTTGTTGATATATTTTTCATTCAGTTTGATAATATCAAAACGGGTTTCATTTTTTATGAGATACGAAAATTGAGATCAGTAGAAAGGCATTCACCAGATGAAACGGCCGACCTGCTTAAATCAATAAGAATTTATTTGTTAAATAAATTAAAATATTAACAAATATTAAATAGGTATCAATGACACGTATTGCTGCTTCTGATATTGTGACAAGTGTGTATTAGATATTAATAGGATAATATTGTAATACGTCAATATTTAATGGAATTTAATTATTATTGAACACGAAAAACATATTTTTATCATATTGCAATTATTTTGTCTCATCGCCGCTAATTATCTGCGCATATCGGTTTTCTTTATATACTCGTATTTTCACCTAGTCAATGATCTTAGAAAGCGAAACGCGTGGATGGTTTAAGGAAAAAATTGTAACGCATCAAAAAATATTTGCCTTTTATTTAATATAGGTAAGTTAACATAATTGCTCAATTTTCTAATATTAAGAGTATTTTTTACGACAGGCATTAAATATTTTAAGTTGTTTTAAAACAAACATTGGATTCAATTATGAAAACGAAATAAAATTTTGATGAAATTTATAATTCTAATTTCATTTTATGTATGTTTTACTATTCTGATGGTTTCATAAAACTTCAATCGACAAAAATAAAACATCATTATTGTACTAAAAAATTGTTTTAGTTTATTTTAAATGGTTAAGTACTGGTGAACACATATTTGTTTTTAATAAATATAATATTGATTGAAATTTTCTTCGTCTTAGGAATAGAACCAAAAAAGAAATGTATATATTATAATTGATTTTAAACGTGTAAATATATCTATTTTAATAATGTACATAGGTATACTTATTGAAATTGTTACAATATAATATGTAATACCAACTACAATATAATATTATGAAGTCTTGATATTTTTCCTCGGATAATAAAAAGTACTGAATAAACATCAACGCACGGTCCAGACAAAAACTTACAATAAATATTTAGTTAATAAATATAATAAAACCAGCTAACAAAAACGTGTTAATTATCATAAGTTTAAAATATATTTTAAAGAATTTTGTCCAGAAAATATGTAGGAAGTCCTACTTAAGTTTTAATAACAGGTACTTTTCTTCACTCTTGTACTATTAAAAAAAATACGAATATTTTTTTAGATTTTTAAAATAAGTATGAATGCCATATCAACAAGAATAAATATGTAGGTATATCTTTATACATTCCCTAATGTAACCAAAATATCTCTGTAAGTAATCTTTAAAACTTGGATTCTAATTACGGAAGGAACCACTATCGAAAAAAGTCAGATTAGGATTTTTTTCTCTTGCGAACGTTATTTTCTATTGAATAATTGTAAATCCCGATAAAGTTCCAATCGATAACGTATCTAGTTATACAATATGAAGGTTTTTTTGGAAGGATATGAATAATATTTTATAATTAATTTATATTTTATAGTTAATTTATACATTTTATATAACCAACTGGTTTAAAACAAAATAAAAGTGCGTATTAAACAGGTACAGTATAAAGATAGGTAATAAAAATCAAATCAAAGGTCGAAAAAATGAACACATAGGTACCTCGCAAATGGTATCGAAGTTACAAATAAATTAAATTCAAGGCCACTAATAAAAACGACGGCAATGAAATAATAATACTAAATTATTACGCAAATAAATTGTTTATACGTCACGTTCGAGAATTTATATTTGGAATTATCATAAATATATTTGTAAAAAATACTGTCAAACAAATCCAAATATTTGTTGAAACGCAACGTTTATACATGCATAAAAAACGTAGAATATGTATGTTACTTAACTGGATATTGGGAGATAAATGCTTTATTATCTGACTGTTCGAATGATCTTGAGTCAAAGGCATTAACATGATTCATGGCATTTTCGCGTCCCGCGTGTAGTTTGGATGCTATTCGTGGTAGATAATTTTTTTATGATTCAAAATATATCATTGATATGATAACAACTGACTCATTGTTTGAAGACTAATAGTTGCAATCTGCGACATAGAAGTAAAAATAAATGTTTGTAAATTCGGGTTTTTGATAACATTTATTATCATAAAAAGATAATGTGGTAGATGATAAAACTGCGTGTGATGAAATATTAATTAGTTAGATACTCATTGATAATAATTATTGGAAAATAATGCGATATATTATATTAAATAATATATTGAGAGAATCGAATTACCTACCTATATGTCTCGCTCTATCGTAACCAATACTCTTACTCTTGTTGTCAATTCTCTTACTCTTGTTGTCCGTACTCTTCTTAATGTCAACATCCATAGTTCTTAAAATTGGTAGTATGCTATTTATTCATTTCAAAAATTTTATTAAATATTTTTCGCAAATGGAAAATTTAAACATTACCAAAGATAATCGAATATTTTTTATTATTGCATATGCGCAAACATTGGATTTTTTTCCCTGTCGGGAGTCAAAGATATTTTTTAACAGATTTTTAATTATCTCAGTATTACAATATATAGAACTTTCAAAATTGAATTGATAGGGATCTCATTAAAAAGGCATAATTGGTGAACGTTGCGCAAGCGCATAAAGTGATCACGTAAATCAGCCGATGACAAGTCGTAAGCCCTGTAGGTGCCTTGATTTCCCGGTTCTCTTACAATAAATATTCCAACTTCGTCTCTATTGAGATAATTAAAAATCTGTTAAAAAATTACCAAAGATATTTAAAAAAAAAACACTCAGTTTATTCCCACTTGGGTTTGTGGTGTTCTCGTTATTAAATTTAATAATTGATTTGTGTTTAACCAAACAATAATATTTTTTAAGTTCATTAATAATTTTGTCACAAAGCTTTTAAATAACATTAAAATTAAAAAAATAAAATATAAAATAGAAGGTTTTATTTTAATAATTAAATCACAAAGTTTTAATCCACAATGAGTAGGTACTCAATGTGGATTAAAACTTTGTGATTTAATTATTAAAATAAAACCTTATATTTTATAATTATGAACTTCCACTGTGTTAACGAAAAAACCTTAAAAATGTAGACATAATATTAAATTACACTGAATATTAAATTTGATGTGCTAATTTGTAACAAAAGGTATTGACTAATGAAACTGTTGAAAAATATTTTTAAAAGCATCCCAACACATTCTAATTCAATTTGTTAATAAAATAAAATAAAGTCAAAACTAAAAAATAAATGCTAGGCATTGTGAAAGATGAATTATGAACCATGAAACAAGAGGTACTCTTTAGTATTATGAATATTACTGTCATGGAATGATGAATTGTAAACATTATTTGTTAAATATGTACTTAGATTTGCTTAAAATTTGCAATGACAATGAACATCACCATATAGCCGCATACATACGTGTTTAATTTACGTAAATATAGCAAATAATAGTATCCTGTTAGGAAAAGGTCCTTGGCATACATTAATTAATTATTCGATATTGATTATTTTTTTTATTCGACTTTATTTTCTTGGGATATCAGTTCTAATTTATTTATTTATCTTTTGGTACATAATATAAAAAAAATCACATGCACACTGGCGGGCTTATTGCCATTAGGCAACTTCCTCCAACCAAACAGTTAACAAAATATGACAAAATTTTATATATACATCAACATAGAATGGAAGCGAAAAAACAAAGAACATATATATTACACTAAGATAAATAAAAAAACACTAGGTATAGGTAGCTAAAAAAAGGATTGGGATCGGATAAGGAGAGAAAATTGGATAGACTCCGCAATATCCGGACTTAGGCTATTTTATAATTTTGCTTAGCGAAAAAACACAAAGAAAATATACGTTACATTAAGATAAATATAAAAAAAAACATCATAGCAAAAAAAAGTTTAAATTCTAAGTATGAAAGTAGTTTACTTTTTTTGAATAGAGTTTATTCACAAAAAAATATTGGTAGAATTACATAAAACGCAAATATTTTTTATAACAAAAGGTACATCTCATAAGCATAGGTACCTACTTTAGATTCGTATATAAGATGTTATGATCTTTTTTAATTGTAAAGTTAAAAAGTAATATTTTGAATATTTTTTAAATTGTCAATACCAACTGACGGTGTTTACATAATGTGTAGAACTCCATTATACTAGGTATATTTTAGTCAAACAAAAATGATTATGGTTCTACATGTGTATTTTCCTTATAATAGGACGACCGTTTTGGCTGACTAGGCCCTTATCAATTTGACTAGTTGATAAAGGCCTAGTCAGCCGAAATGGTCATCCTATTTTTGTTTGATTAAAAAATACCTAGTATTGTGAATATTAATTATGAAACAGTGTCAGTTTATAAAATGATCAGTTTGTGACGTCAGCAACACAAGCTCAGACCTTGATTTTCCTTTACAACCTAAATAAGATTTGTAAAGTCAGGTGACGTCACTTAGGAGTGTTACGGAAACCGTTCGACAGTCAATAATAATTTCACTTTCACTGTCCCAAATATTCAATAACGCAGACGAAAACTCATCGGACAGTGGTCAAAAGTACTGATAGATAAGTACATAATAATATGAGCAATAATGTTTTGGTTATTTTTTATTCCCTTTTCGAGACCAATAAATGGGTTTATTGAAATAAGGGGGGTAAGTGCGATCAAACGGCGGAATGAAATCCTCCATTTATAATCTTGCTGTATTGGTTTACCACCACGATTTGGGTTACCATGGAATGGTACTTGCCCCTGAGGATCGATTTTGACTATTCAATTGATTCTTTTATCCACGGAGACATATGAATTCACAATTTTTATACCTAATATTTACATCAGGGTCATATAAAAATATCATAATATGAATATATTGGTGATTGTTTTGACGTACTTTGAAATATTGTGTCATTTGTATAGCCCGAACTATTTATTTTAACAACTTAGTTTTTAATTCTTATTAAAACAATACAAAAATCTCCGCTAAAATGAATATAGATTTTTTTAAACTTGTGTAGGTTTATTGTGAAGAGACTTCTGTAGGTATTGGTTAATTCACTCGTTTCTTGTTCAAAAAGTCCATTAACATAATTATCCAACAATTAACAAAAAATATACAATACAAAACAAATCATATGCACTTCGTCAATTATGAATGAACTCGAAGACAAAATATATAAATTACAGGCAATTAGAAGATTGTACTCAAACAACAATGGGTAACATAATCTGTGTAGAACTGAGCTAGTTAAAATTGTAAATTAAAAAAGGTAAACTTTATGAAAAAAAAACGTGATAAATTTATGTATTTAGTTGCCTATATTTCCAATTTTTTAAAAAATATCGAAAAAAGCTGAAACATTCCAACTAGACAATTTAATTATCTATATAAAATATAATAATAATAATAAATTTGGATTATTTTTATAGCGCCGTTTTTATGTTAGATATGTTAAGTCAGTTAAAATATGTTAGATATGTTAAGGCAAATAAATTCCCTTCAACAAATCGACAGTTGGAATAAATGTCCATGGTTGAAAATATGGAAAAAATGACAAAGGGCGTCTCTTTCAAATGTTTCTTTTTTAAATTGACAGAAAAAAATGTTCTTTGAACATCCAACATGGCAACATTAATCAACGGATCGTCTAATCTAATGAACACGATGATAAAATTTGTTGAAAGATTGCAGAGGAGACATGAATATCCGCTTGCAAATAAAGAAGAAGATTCTTAGTCAATTTTATCTCGAGACTGTTTCTACGTTACTTCATCAACGTAATTATTCAAATTGCATACCTACGCGGGAATAAAATCAACACGAAAAAAAATAATTCATATATTTCAATCTCAAACGTTAATTATCTTAATGCATTTCCCACACGAGTGCTTGCACATTGGTAATTTTTATGTCTTTGATTGTATTCATACATACGATCACGCCATGTCCCTCACGGAATAGGCAGAGAGAACCGAACGCCACGTTTTTTTATCTTGACACACATTCATCTATATGTATATTTTGAATATTTTAATGTTATTGTAGGTAAATAATTAATGAAAAAAAAATCGGCAACAAAAACGATTCATTTTGCTATAAAAATATTCACATATCGACAACCTTCATAGTTGAACGAAAAAAAAAATTTATATAAAAACTCAAATTAATTTTTTAAAAAGTTTCAGAGATTGTCAATTTTTTTAAGGAAAAAAACATTTTTTATAATAAATTTATGTATTAATCATAAAAAAAATATTTCCATTTTTTCATATTCCGAAAATCGCCAAAACCCCGCAAGTAGTTAAATTAATTTTCTTTAAAAAGATATAGGTTTTGGTAGAAGGTATCCATCAATTTTTTTTATAAATTTTACATAATTTTTTTTTATAAACATGTTTTAACTCTGAGCATAATGTGGAACAGACCAATCGAATGATATAATAATTGACGTTTTTGTATCCTTAGATCTGATAAGCTATGAAAAAGTTTTGAATTAGTTATCAATCAAATCATTTTCATCTGAAATCCCTGAATATACCTACTCACTAACGTCATGCTGAATGGGTTTGAGTTATTTCGCTTTCATTCTACGGAACAATCTATGAGATGATGGCTGAGCATTAAGCTACTCATTCTTTATCATAATAATATTATAATTAGTTAATATACTTAGTGATTCAATCAGTACAACGCGGTTTGAACGAATATTCAAAGATATCGATTTTATATTTATTCAAGTTGTCTATCAAAGATCTATCCAATTAATTCAGCTTCCTAATAGACAGCTCTTGATGAAGCTCCGTAGATAATTAATGGTTAGGTAATTTGTTTTGGTAAATTAGACAATCTATTTTGATTTTTGTATTTTATTTAAATTGTTTTCATTTTAAGTTTATACTTTTATTTAAAAAAAACTGTATTTAACCTCGAATAAATAAAATTAAAAAACAAATAAGTTGACTCTATCTTGCATCGGTCACTTGCTAGCCATCTTTGAGTGGGACTAAAGACACCAAAGATTAACAGATACTAGTCATGTCATCATTAATATTAAAATAAAATACAACTTGGCTGTTTAATTTAAGCACCAAAAATATATCTAATATTTATTGAATCTTAGAATAATTATCTCAGTAGCCGATCAAGAATGTATAATAGTTATTTATCGAATATAGAATTCAATATTTTGTATTATCATTTTTTTCGGGTGTCCCATAAGTGGCGGGTTATTGAAAATACAACACGCAAATCAACATCTTGCAATGTTCAGCAATGAGGTTCACCACCCATACTGTATGTTGCCTTTTTAGGTGAGACGAGACTAGTGTGTGGGCATACACGCATGTGTTGTGCTTACTTTATAAGGTAATGCACACCCGCACACCTGTGGCTGGTTAACCCACATTTTGGGATATGCCGTGATGCTGTGTTTCATCGAACTTTTAAATAAGTATATTTTATAGTAGGTATAAAAAAATCAATAAAAAAATTATAATATAAAAACCCCACATTGTGAAATATGGCGTATGGTATATTTATCAAACTTTTAAATATACTTTATGATATAAAAAATCTCTACACAATGACCTAATTATCTATATCTGAGCTTTTAAATACAACAGCAACAAAGCAAAAAGCATACATGGTTAACAACAAAATGATAAACACGTAAAATTTTGAGTTTACTGTGCAAAGTACAAAGCTTTATCTATGAAATTCGTAGTTCATTATTTCAAACTAAAGCCATTTTTACAAGCATTTATTTAAAAAAATATATTTAGTAATTAATCTTCTGATATTCTTGAACTCATCGATGGAGCTTTCAATTATATAAAATCCGTCACGGGCAACTGTGTGAAATATATGAATATGTAATAATTTTAAATATATTTCAATTTATTTATTGTAGGTACATGGTACATACTTCTGTGATTATTTAATTTACATCAATTGTCGACAAAAGTAATTGGTCTGTCTTTTTTCGTTTCAGTGTATTTTTATGTTTATTTTATAAGACTGTATAAATAAATAAATAAATAAATAAGTAAATAAAAAAAAAAAAAAAAAAAAAAAATAAATAAATAAATAAATAAATAAATAAATAAATAAATAAATAAATAAATAAATAAATAAATAAATAAATAAATAAATAAATAAATAAATAAATATATAAATAAATAAATAAATAAATAAATAAACAAATAAATAAATAAATATAAATAAATAAAAATCTAATATACAAAACCACCTGAAAAGCAGGAAACTTGACCTACCCTTAACTTTTAATTATACATTATATTTACGAGTAGCAAATGTTTTTAATTTATTTTTGTCTTATTGTGATAATGCGGCCAATCGAAACTAAAAAAAAACATTCGTGATGATATGTATGTAGGTGCTATAATAATATAATGTTAGTTTTATGAATGCGTGATTTGGTTAATGTTAGCGCGTTCTATTAGTCTCGAAAATTAGGTGTAAGATAAATAACTCTCTCTCATAAAGTAGACTACAAGTGAGAGATGATTCAAGTCATTTTTACTATCTAGTTTACTTGCTGTTTAAATCTCGTCAATGCTAAAATTAAATTATATTACGAATAAACTATTTATGAAGCAAATAAATGGAAATGGAATCAAACATTAATTCAATTACACAAAATACACATGAATTATTTCTTGTGTATTTCGTTTTGTAAATAAATAAATTTGTAAATGAATAACTTTGTAAATCAGTTTTGTAAATAAATAACTTAGAGAATGTACATGTAGAGAATAGAAAAAATATAGCGGACCGATTATGTATACTGTTAACACATACAAGTTTTACTCAATACGTACAATGGGTTGGTGCGGTTTAACCAAATCGATACAGATTTGAGACTGGCAACTGAACTTAATTTAATAAAATAGTCTGAAAATATATAAGAGACTTCTTATTTTTTTTCTTAAGAAAAAGAAAGAATATGTCTTTGTAATAAGTAGATACATATACATGATTCGACCTTGCGACCACTAGATTACAACCCAGTGCACTAAACGCTCTGCCACTACCCATCTATATATTGACTGCTTTGTTTTTTAATGTCTCCTTAACAAACGAGTACTTGCACTCTGGTTAAAGGCAACATGTTTTTTTTAATGTTTCTTTTTTTATTTATTTTAAACAATTTGTACATATGTGCACAACCATATGTACAAAAACATATGTACATCGACCAACCATATTCATTTAGTGGGGTAAAGTGTGTTTATGACACGTAATGATATTTAGAATTTATTTTTTAGTTGCTTTGTCAATGTCATCTGAACAAGATTGTGAATATTTAATTTAATGTGAATATTACTTAGAAATATTATGATATATTTTATATTCTTAAATACTAATTTTAAGCCACATTTGGTTCAATGGTGTACATATGCCTATTCTAAACATTTACAGTATTAATATAGTTTAAATACTCGGCGGATATTTTGTGGTTGTTCATATTAACCGTTTTGGTATGTGAATTTTGCCCTAAACCACTATATTTTGAGTCACTATGCGACATGTTTCGGCAGTGCTGTCCTGCCATCGACCGGCTAGTTGGGACTTACTTGAGTTGAGATTTACAGTATTCTCTATCTTGGGCTATCTGCCTTCATCCCGTATTTATTTTTATTTATATTTAATTTATTGATATATGGAATCGACAGTTCATAATAGTACAAAATACGTTATATACCTTTTTAAGCTGAAATATTAAGCAATATTATTATATATTCATTTATTTTATCTTCAGAACGCTCTTATTTCAAGAGAGCAATATGAAACATGTGTAGTCTATTTCGCCTTGATGTGCGTCTCTTTAGTGGTTGGTCAAGGAAGAGAGCAAGGATTAAAGACACATATTATATAATTAAATGTACATGAATACCGATCATTGAATAATATGCACAATATGCTTAGTACCGATATAAAATGACAACGTAATGGTGGCAATAAGTAGAATATAATCACTTTTGCAATGATTGGTATCAATTAATGATAATAAAATAACAAGAAGTCAAGTTAAATACCTTGAATGTTAGGTCATGCCCTAATACCCGCCATATCATTATAGCGGCCAACCTACCTATCTACTGCAGATGTGTGTCTAACAATTACATTGAAGGAAAACTTCTTTATTTAACATTACATCTGAGGAGATAATAGTACCTACACCAGAGAGAACGATGTTTTGGATTTAAACTAAGGAATAGCCTTGTCATTCGCTACTTTGTCAAATTACATATATGATTAGTAAAATATTATTAAACAAAACGCCTTTCTTTTTGTTTTTAGATAATTTGATTAAAGTAATTTTCATTAAAGTCAAGACAGAATAAATAATTTGTAGATATTATAGATGTAAAGTTTTTCATCATAGATGTCGTTGTCCTGTGTGGATGAAATATGTGAAATAAAAACAAATTTTATGATCGCAGAGTAGCCATAGCAATTTTCAACTAGTACTGCCTCAGAACAGAATATGACCCGAATGCACAGTCCTACGTAACTAAATACTAACTCCTAACTGGAGAATTAAGTATTCTTATGTTAGTAATTGTATTGCAGGGTCGTCACTAACTAAATACTACGCCAAAATTAAGATCGATGGCGTAGCGTTTCACATTACTGCATATGAAGAAAAGAGATTTCTATGGGTTTGACTGAGGTTTAAAATATTTTTTGTCATAAAAACACAAACACATGTAACCAAGATCATACTGACAGCTCAATGTCGCGATTTTTTTTAAATTCCAACGAATTTTCGGCATCTCGTATATATCGCTGAATAGTACTCTGTTTGGTATTTGAATTGACAAAATTAGCAAATACATATTTGACGAAGTCACAAAAATCTAAAACAACTCGTATTTTAGTATTAAACCTCTCTAAGGCTCCTCGCTATCAACCTTACTTTTTGACAGTTCTCAAATGTTAGTTTACGCCAACGCGCATGCACTAAGTATATAGATATGTCTCTGCAATGCAATTCTCATACAAAAACTTCGTACCGTCCTCAAGTCAGGAAGTCACGTGATCTCACTTAAGTGAGCGACTGTGCAATGAAAAGATGGTTAGTTTTTAGTATTTAGAATTTAGTATTTAGGTCGAACTCTGCATTCGGATCTATATGTAGCGAGGCAGTAAAATTTCTAAATGTGTGAAAAAATTTTAATTAGGTACCTATAAATTACATAGAAGTTGTAATTGTAATTTTTTACCCCTGTATTTTTTTACCATTGGAAATAAATTATTCATCCATTCATTCATCAGATGAGAATGCAAGATTATGAGGGTATTGCTGATGAGCAGAATAAATGTTACCCAAAGATGGTAGGGCGAATTGAATGCATGAACGATGTTAAAACTATGAATTTTAACATAGATAGAAGCGTGTGATGCTTGGTCGTATTCTATATAGGAATTCGGAAAAGTACCGCGTATTATTTAAAATGTCCTTGGAAAATGTCATTATAAAGAAATTCTTAAAAACGAGTGGGTTGTGCCGACACTATACCCCTCGTACCGAGTCACTCCCCAGAATATTCAAATTTTGTATAGAAAATTTTTAGCATTTTCATGAAATGAGTTTTCTGAATTATTTTTGATTTAGATATTTGATTTTGAAAAATTGATAATAATTATAAAAGTCATGTTCCCTTTTTATAGCAATTTGAAGATAAAAATATCAAATATTAATTTTCCTGAGCTTGAGGTTACTTTGAAATATTTGAGAGTTCAAAAAATCGAGAGTACTGATCAGTATTA
Source organism: Molanna angustata (assembly GCA_963576475.1). Lineage (NCBI taxonomy): Eukaryota > Metazoa > Arthropoda > Insecta > Trichoptera > Molannidae > Molanna > Molanna angustata. The sequence goes on along the minus strand of OY754965.1, from coordinate 19,084,888 downwards.
TCCTTGAAAATCTAATGGGGTCTAAACGAGTATTGGATATACAAATTTGAAAAATTTGAAAATAATCGAGTGAGCATAATAGTCTAAAATAGTCTAAAGAATAGAATAAACACGCCGTACATAGCACGAAGCACATAGTATAAAATACCCACACAGATACACTGTGATGAAACCTTCAGAACACAATCTCAGCATGGTATTAATTGATAATATGCTATAAAAATAACATTAAAAATTGCGAATTCTTATCCACTTGGATTATTGAGGAGTAAAAATATAAGCATACTCAAGCAAACCTTTCGTTAGATATGATTGGTTCTTAAATCAAATTTCATCACCATCGAAGATTATTATTTTTAACGTAAAATGTTACGAACAATTAAGCAGATAAACAGTACCATTCATACAGGTTATTGTTTAATTTACAATAATTCGTGCGATTTTCACACGAGTTAAATAAATAGGTCATTGGAGAATTACTTTTAATTACACCTGTTATCTATCTGTAAGTAGTAGTGACATTCACAAATAGCCTTCAAGAATGGACCAATGAAGTGATACGATAAAGAGATACCTCAGGAAGGTTTAACGTAAGAAAAAATACCACGCATTCCATATTTAATTTAATTATATAATATATGTAAGAAAAAATATACACATATTCCACAAAAAAATACTGACCGTCTTTGCATAGTGATAAGCTGTTCGACTTAGGTGCCGGCATCCTGGATTTGATTCCCACCAGAGGAGAAATATTTGGAACAATTTTAAATTATTTCTCTCTGGTCTGGAAACACTGATTAGTTGGATGAAATTGCCATTTTGCAATAATATCATCACTTATTCAGGGAGTAAAAATTTTTTAACTAAAATAAAAAGGAGTGGGTTGTGGCCAACATTAAATTCTCCACTTGATAATCGATGCATTTTTATGGAGTATATTTCTATTAGATTTTAGATTAGAACAAATATTGGTTTCCCAGAGGACAAAAGTATTCATAAAAGGTACGGTACACACTAAAATATTGTCACGAAACTTATAGTATGCACTCTCTACATGCTACATGTTGAGAAATTGATGGAAAATTTTTGCTTTACGCAATTAATTTAATATGCAATTTCACACTACTATCCCTGAAAGCATTTTTAAAGAGTGTATTTCTATTGCATTAAAAATTCTACCAAATTAAAAAAAACAAACGATTTTGTAGACCATGAGAGCAATTTAAAAAAAAATAATCATTTTTACGTATATTAACTTTACATATATGAAACAATATGAAGTCAATCGGACTTATAGTTTGAGGTGTAGAGAGGATACAAAATACATACATAAATACAACATAGAGAAGAAGAAATCATAGAGAAGAAATTAAGGATTGTCTATTGAAAACTAATCATCTCTAGGTTGTCTATGGAAAACTTATCAACTTCAGTTTACACGTTTGATGTAAAGTAAATCGGACTTATAGTTTGGGATGTGGAGTGGACACAAAATATATCAAAGGTACGGCGTACGCCATACAAATACGAATACATCGCGACAAAACTTAAAATGTGCACTCTATATCCTTTGAGGAATTGATGCAAAAAAATACGCATTAAAATTTTGAAATCATGACTATCCAGTATTCCATAGTAGTGTAGAGTAAAATTAAATATAGGTTATATATTTTTCTTCTGTTAAACTCTAACGAGTCTGAAATAATTGTGTTTGTTTATTTGTGTGGGCACTCATCATCGCTTTTCATACAACTATCAAAATAAACATTTCATATACAGGTTATTACCATTAAAATATTCAATGATATGTATCCCTCTCTACACAAGCCTAATAAGCTTTTAGAGAGGAGTGGTATTGTAATATATATTAAGTATTTGTAAATGAATTATTGCTTGTTATTGTGAACATACATGTTGTATAAATAAAATAATAAAATAAAAATAAATATAGTCCGTAGAACTTAGTGGTATTTACCAATGATGTAGGTATATACATTTATCTGACACGAGAATAGTGCTTCCACTCTTTTCTATTATTGTTTTCGAGTGTCCCGTAAGAGCCGGGTAATCGAAAATACAACAGGCAACAATAACATCTCACATAGTTCAGCAATGAGGTTCACCACCCATTCTGAATATAGTGCCTTTTTAGGTGAAACGAGACTGGTGTGTGGGTATACACAGATATGTTGTGCTCCCTTTTATAAGGCAATGCACACCCGCACACCTTTCGCTGGTTACCCCACATTGTGGGATATGCCGTGATGGTATGAATGAATGAATGAATGATTAGCGAGTGATACAAATACTGAACAGATAGAAAAGATTGATCATTTAGAATGAATGAGCCGCCATGAAACTTTCAATAAACAACTTACTGCCAAATTAATATTAATTTGGATTTCTGTATAATCCAAAATTAGATTATATCACAGGAAAAGGTATATTTGTATTAGTAATAATATCTTTAACAAAATGCAGCAACATACACGAAAAAATATTTTTGGCGCTATCTATTAAATAGTAGCACAACTAAAATATACAAAAATAATAAGAAAATATTCTTTCATTGATTAAATGATTTTAGAATAGATTTTTTGGTTATTTTCAATCGATCATTTACTACTTAAGGGGAGACTGGTACTCCCGAGTGAATAGTTGCATTAGCGATTCCTAATCTACTCAGCCAATACCAACACTATCGTTTTGAAACTAAAGACAAGTATAACTCATAGTAGTGTCTACAATTTGACAGTTCCAGAATCATAATATTTGTAAATTCTCTCGATAAAAAAAAAATCCAAAATTTCCCCCGAAATTTGCAGGATTCCTACGTTATCCGTTTAATTTATTAGATGTAAAACTATAATTCAGCTCAAATATTGTTAAGTATGATGTCAACACATTGACAGTTTTATATTTTTTAATTTTTGTCCTGATTTTTGAAAAAAAGGTATTATTCATATTGCGACTTACGTCGTTCCAGTTCGCGCTAGTCAAGTCGTACAAAATGTATGGCGGGACGAACCCCGCTGCTTCTACTTCAGTATGAGTGTAACATTTGAACGGGAAGGGTGTGTTACTCGTTTACGCGTCAATTATTACTACTCTCGCGCAAAACATGGCAAAAAATAAGAAGATACCTAAGCTTACCACGAGTCGGAAGAAATCGTAGGCCACGCTAAACATATGAATGACATCATGAGCTATGTACCTACTTTTTTGCAATTGTCATACCTAGATAAAAAGTATAACAATAATTGAAAGTAGTAATTATTTATTATTATTAGTGAGTATTATAGGTATTTAATATTGAAATATAATATATTTTTATTTTCTTATTTTTCTTTTTGTACATATTATAAAAAAAATAAATTGCACACTAGCGGGCTTATTGCCATTACGCAATTTCTTCCAACCAATCATAGGTGTTTAGTATTATAGTATAAATAGATATTTAGTATTATTGTATAATATTATAGGCCGACCGCCGTGGCACAGTTGGTAAGCCGTTCGGTTTCTGTGTGGGCATCCTGGGTTCGATTCCCATTTTTGAAAATCTGTCCAATATGGTACAGGATCAAAAATATTATAACCACAGTAGCATCTAAGATACAACAAGACACGGAATACAAAATGAAAGAATTGCAATAGAGCTGTTGGAACAGCAACTATGTTGCAAAATAGACCCTTGTGGCCTTTTTATTGACGGGGAAAATCCTTTTCTCGGAGCAACACCCGATGGCCTGATTGGAGAAGATAAAATATTGGAGATCAAGTGTCCTATTTCCGCTTACAAAACATCATTGGAAGAGGCAATAAAAAGTAAAAAAGAAAATTTTTGGATGAACACACGATCTGGTCTCGCAGTCAACAAAAATCATCCATGGTATATTCAGGTACAAGGTCAACTACACGTTACTGGAAGAAAAATATGTATATTTGCCGATTGGTCTGGGGTCGGCAAAGATTCAAAAGTGGAATTAATTGAAAAAGATGACGCATATTGGAAAAACAAAATGGAAAGTGTTTGTTACCGGAAATTTGTGACCCCAGACATACTAGAAATATGCCCATTAGGGAATTAGAATACATCATGTGTATTTTATTTTGTATAATTGTATTGCATCCAGGGGGGCAAGTCTGGTCAAACGGTGGAAAAAAACCCTCATGATCACCCATATCATGGATATAATTATCTTATGAATAATTATATATCAATAAGACAATTATATCCATAATATGGGTAATCATGAGGGTTTCGAATCCACCGTTTGACAAGACTTGCTCCCTTGACTTGGTTCTCGTTTGTCCTGTGTAATTTGTGAATAAATAAATATCTATTTTATGATCGTAGAATAACCATGGGAATTTTTAAACTAGTACTGACCCAGAACAGACTGTCAACATTCTTAATTCATTCAATTTTCAAAGGTTGTAATTTTCAAAGGTGTGGAGACACAGTTTTTAGTTGTGTTAGGTATCTGAACCAAAGTTTTTAGTTGTGTTAGGTATCTGAACCAAAGTTTTTAGTTGCGTTAGGTATCTGAACCAAAGGTCCCGGGTTCAATTCCCGGTGGAGACACAGTTTTTAGTTGTGTTAGGTAACTGAACCAAAGGTCCCGGGTTCAATTCCCGGTGGAGACACAGTTTTTAGTTGTGTTAGGTATCTGAACCAAAGTTTTTAGTTGCGTTAGGTATCTGAACCAAAGGTCCCGGGTTCAATTCCTGGTGGAGACACAGTTTTTAATTGTGTTAGGTATCTGAAACAAAGGTCCCGGGTTCGAATCCCGGTGGAAACACAGTTTTTAATTGTGTTAGGTATCTGAACCAAAGGTCCCGGGTTCGAATCCCGGTGGAGACACAGTTTACACGATGATTATAATTTTATGTGTTGTCATGAATTTTATAATCAGGTACCTACCTACGTAATTTTGTAAGGTGTTTGTGTTGATCTATTTATTGAAACGTTCATTAATTTCATTTCACGATGATTATAATTTTATGTGATGTTATAATATTTAAATAGGTATTTATCGGCATCCAGCGGCTCCCAAGATTCACATATAGACAAAATACTTTACTTCAAAAATATTTATAAAATATTAATTTGTCCCTTTTACAGCAAAAGTTTGCCGATCTAAGATTTATAACTATATACAATGATTAATTACTTAATTACTTTGGAGTGAATGACCAGAAATATCACCTATTTATAAGATATTAGTAAGTATATATATCTCGAAAAAAAACCTGTGAATAAATAATTATAAAACAATATCAATACAAAACAGAGGAAAAATATCGTGTTATTGTCAATAGCAAAATAGAAATAATGCAACAGGTTGGTATGTACCAGATATAGGTACCGAGGTAGGTACTTTGGTGAACGTACTCACGCCACGATATGTACCTACGTAGTGGCGAGCGCGGGAGTCGGTTAGGAACACAGTTAGGAACGGGCACTGTTACAGCGGCATGCGCGGGGAAGTGGGGTACAACTGGGTACAACTCGCTAAAAATCCCCAGTGCATGTGCGGTCTTAATATTGGAAGTATTTGCACCTTTATTATTTGTTACAACAATACGATCGAAGAGGATGTGATCACTATAAACTGCCACCTTTGAAGTGGTGGATCAGTTTACCTACCTGGGATGCAGTCTAACAGAGAGTAACGAGGATCCAGCAGAAATCAGGAAACGAATAACAGCAGCCAATAAAACATATTTTCCTTACTGCCAGTGTTTAAGTCACGTAGCGTCCACAGAAAAACCAAAATCACCATCTACAAAACAGTAATACGTACTGTACTGGCATATGGTTGTGAGGCGCTTACACTGACAGTAAGGATGGCCGAGATGCTGGATATTTTCGAAAGAAAGATCCGTCGAATCTGTGGACCGGTAAAAGAGGGAGACCAATTGCGTATTCGCACAAAACGACGAGCTGTACGAAATATACCAGGCCCCAAGCATCTCAATACATTTAAAACTGCTTAGGTTGAGATGGGCTGGACACGTACAAAGAATGCCAGAATCACGCGTCCCCAAAAGGATACTGAATGGACACCCAGGTGGAAGAAGACGAGTGGGAAGACCCAGGCTGAGGTGGGTGGATGAGGTCAGGAGGGATGCAGAGCAGCTCCTTCAGGTGACTGGCTGGAGGACGGCAGCCGAGCTCACTACTTGTCATAAGCAAGTTTTCAATAAAAACAATATATTAAAATAATAAAAAAAAATCCACAAGTAACAACCAAAATGTCTATAAAAATAGGAGTAAAATGAATTGGTACTTACACCACTTTCGTAGAAATGTACTGGTTAATTTGGCACATAATTTATCCTTTCCTTGCATTGTGATAGTTTTCTAAAATCCACACTGTTTATTTATATCACTTGTCGTTTGTAGTACAATATTAGTCACTTGTTCGTATTAAATTTTAACACATAACGGAGATTTCGTCACTAGTTAACTGTTTGATGAATGAAACAACAAAAAAAAATTAAATGAAAACTTCTCAAGTAAAATATTATAAGGTAAGTATTGAATAAATATAAAAATATTATAGAAACGAAATCGATGTTTTTAATAAAATTGAAATAATAATATAAATAAAATCTGACGCAAATTAAATTTGTAAAATACTATAAGATCACAGAATGTCAACGATTAAGATGAAAATAAGATTGTGAAATGAAAAATATGTTAATTTTCACAATATTAGACCCAATTGTAACATAAAATAATTTATATAAGTTAGTTCAAAAAATAATAAAGCCAGCTGTAAAATAAAATAATTGATATTTGAAAAAGCAAATAGAAATAAATGTAAAAAAATATTTTATTAATGAAATCTTATTTTAAGAAATAAACGTAACGAGTGCAAAACGTAAAGAGTGCTATTACAAATTATCAAAAATTATAACTTTAAAACTCTTAAACATAATTAATTGCTTGATTATTTTTTGTGAAAATTATGTTTAAAGAAAGATTTAAAAAGAATATTGATTTAATTATCAAAATGAATGTTTGATTGTGCCAGAAATAAGATAAATACTTTACACAATTAAATCAGTAGATGTATGAAACAGAAACAATAAAATTATTTTTCAGTTTTGATGAAACTTAACACTTGAACTGGAATCGATGAAATTTTTCTGCGAAATTTCAAATAGTGAAAGGTTTTCGCTAACAGCACTGTTGGACGTCCGTTGGCAAATGACTTATGAATAAATTCGTCTTATGTTTTGTGTGGTAACTATGAAATAACAAATAATAATTCGCCATATTAATGGAAAGTTTTCACACACGGTATATTAATATCGTACGTGTGTTACGTTATTAATATTTTAAAACATCAAATTATAATCGGCATTAATTAACATTGAAATTTTATTTATATTACAAAATATCTACATCATACGTAATTTGCCAAATGATTAGATGTAATGGTGTCATGTTTGAAGGAAAATTTCATAGTAGTATTATTCCATATGAAATAAAAAAAACGGGTAGCATTACCAATCTCTGAGTTTGACGTAATGAATTTCGTTAAGTTTTAGTATATCTTAAAAACAATTCTTTCGGGTTGATTACAAATGTATTTTTAAAAATCGAATAACTTACGTGATTAGTATAAATTTTAATTTTTACTGATATTGTGATACCTACTGGATATTAACTATTTAGTGTCAATAAATTCAACAGATCGGAGATATCTATGATCTGCAGGATGCGATTTGGTCACTGCAGACTCAATGCGCATCTCTATAAAATTGGAATCGTCCAGAACCCATACTGCGAGTGCGGTCTGGACGAGGAAACACTTAACCATGTGTTCCTAGGGTGTCCTATTAGGGACGCTTACGACACATATCAACAAATTGCTTCTCAACTACCAATAAGTATAGAGTCGTTATTGAGCTCAGATTCGGAATCTACTAAAGCGATCCTTTTAAAATAACTTAAGATAAACTTTGTAATTTTATAATTCTTATGTATTTGTTAATTTTATATTTTTATTTGAGTGCCATGTCTGAGTTTGTTTGTCTGTATTACTTTTTTTATTTAATTCTTATGTATTTGTAATTTTATATATTTTTATTTTAGTGCCATGTCTAAGTTTATTTGTTTGTGTCAATTTGCATATTTCATTCTTATGTATTTGTAAATTTTATATCTTTATTTTAGTTCCATGTCTGAGTTTATTTGTTTGTGTTTATTTAATTCTTATGTATTTGTTAAAATTTTTATATTTTTATTTCAGTATAATGTCTTGAGTTTATTTGTTTATGTTAAGTTGTTAATTTGTCGATTTTTTGGCACAAATCATCCAATAGGATGCAATGCCTTGAAAATAAAAAAATAAATAATAATAAATTATTACAGTGGAATTCAAAACATTAAATATTTAAAAACAGACCAGTGGTCACGCAGAGACCAAAATATCTATTTATTATTTTTTTATATTTGATTTAGTTTGAAATGTCATTGGACCCAATGATAAAACGAGTGGGTTGTGGGCAACGATAAACTCCTCACTAACAAGTCAATCTACGATGTATTCAAATTTTGTATTTTCATTAAATGAGTTTATGAAACTTTATTTGATTTAAATATTTTTTTATAAAAAATTGATAATTTTTCAATGCCATTTTATGAAAGTGATGTGTCTTCTTACCAATTTGAAAATAAAAATAATTAATTTTGAGTTTCCTGAGCATAGGGTCATTTTTAAATATTTGACAGATAAAACAATTGAGAAGCTCTATTCAGATATCCTTCAAAATCTAATGGGTGAGCGAGTATTTGATATAAAAATTTGCAAAATTTCAAAAAAATTGAATGAGTACTTTAGTATATATTCTATATAGTAAAATAAACACGCCGTACATAGCACATAGTATATAGCACACACAGAAACTATCAGAATACTGCAATATAAAAAATAGCCTTAAAAATTGCGAATTCATAAATTCGCAATTTTTAAGGTTAGTGAGGTGTAAAAACAAGTGGAATTAATTTTTCATTGTGTTTTCAGTCTGGATCTGTGAGACGATTAATATCGTAAGTCTCCAGAATGTGGCAACTTGTTATTGGGTGCGTGTTAAATTAATATTCGACATAGAACCTGTTAGTTGCCCGAGAAACAATATTAAATAAATAAATAAAAAATATGTATTTTTCCTTAATATGGTCTGTATTGCGTTTGTTATTACGTGTGTGTTTGGCGTTATCCGTAGGTATTTAAATATATGTAAAAAAAATGCTTTTAGGCCCCAGGGTATCAAATACTCTTTTTATTGGGAGTCTGAAAGTGAACAATCTATTCAGTTTGAGTGAAAGATTTTTTTATATACTTTTATATATTTGTTACACATAGTATTCATTAATTTAAGTATTCTTGCACTCCTCCACATGACTTTAAGATTTTATCACTATGAAAGTAGTAAATTAATACAAAAGAGAAACACCACCCGCAAAAGACACGCAAGAAGCACAGGATGTCATATCAAATATTTTATATTTGCATATTATTAATCATGAATTTTATTTAAAGCATAAGGTGTATGTAGGATGAGTAATATCGTGACTAATGGCCAATCAATGTATTCAATAAAATAAATACTATATACTGATGGAATTTCAACTAAGGTATGTTATGACATCCATAAGAACTAATAATAATATGTTAATTAAATTGATGCATAGCCGACATAACACAGTATCACATTTAATATTTTTTGTACATATATCATATTATAATGCATTCACATAAAGCATAATAAGATAATGATATTATACAAACAGGTAAATTGAATCAACTATGTCCCAGTTTTGCGATTGGATCTCAATGTATTGATTTGCTAAAACTAACCCCAATATTCCTTAGGTAGGTATTTTTTTAAATAATGAATAATATTTATTGGTTATAAGTACAGATGCATCCTCATACATTACCTAAACTAAGAATAAATTGTTGTATATTATACTATTGGTGAACGAAATCATTCGTGGCAGGATTCGAAATCGTTACCACTGGATTATTAACCCAGCTCGATAACCGATAGTTTAAATGTAGATTTATAAAATAACTTAAAGTTTTATTTTTGACCGTAAGTAGGTAGGTTGATGAAATATTACACTTTTAAACTATTACGCTACAATTTTATTTTCGACTGCAAACTTTCGAGTAGTTCATAGAAGTTGAACATAAATTTATAGTGGAATAACTATGGTGTATTTTTTTAAAAGTAATATTAATAAAAAAATGATTAAAAACAATCACATGCCCAAAATTCAACGACATATTTAGAAAATAAAAAAAACACGTGAGGAAAAACATTTATTTGTTCAACAGTATGCTCACATTTGACTTACCTGCGTAGAAAAATGATTTATTAGATTATAGTAAACCCAAATAACATCCTCGAAAATACAAGACACATCATCCTGTTGACGAAAAATTAGGAGAGCCAACTCTAATTAGGAGAGCCAACTCTAATTAGGAGAGCCAACTCTAATTAGGAGAGCCAACTCTAATGTAGGACTACGAAAAAAAGAGTCAGAAATACTAAAAAAATATTCGGCAGTTTAAAACTTCACTGACCGTTTTTGTCATATTTTCAAATGAGAAGGCCAAATAATGTGAGTATAAAATATATACAATGTAGGTACTCATAGTACATTCGTTAAATAATCACACACATTCTTAGTGAATAACTGTAGTTAGAACATGTTTTTTTACCTGGTGGGGAAAATCACATAAGTCACGGTTTGTTTGATCAAAATATTTGTGAATAAATCAGCGTGCGTTGGCTAAACATTTCTAAGAACGAGTGAACAATAAGAATAAACTATTGGCAAAATATTGATATTACAATACGTATACTAAACTCTATACGAGAAAATATAGATATCTCTTAGATTATTGTAAGCCAACTGAAAAAAAATACTAAATGAAAGAACAAACAGAAAATATTCACAAATCTGAAATTGATTTGTTAATATTATCAACTGCTTTGTTATTTATAGTTTATCAATGATGAGTCGTGTGTATTACAAACGTTTATTTCGCAATATATTTTTTTTCATGTCATATTTTGTTGAAATTGAACAATTTTGTATTTCATACAAACTTAGTGTGGTTGTTTATGTACCATTCATATCGTTTTACAATTGATTATGTATGTTTTGTATTTGAATTTGTTTGCTGTATAAAACAACTGCGTTCGACATTGCGAAGAAAACTTTGAAAAGTGTGTCCTCATTTTTTTTTTCACTTGTTAATTGGTATTTACTATAAAACTATATAATGTTTACAGGAACCTACTTCAAATTCTTAATGTACGATGTACCTACGCATATTATCAAATCTGATGCACCTTTTATTTTGTGTTTATGGAAAAATTAGTAGTGCACTTGAAATTGTTTTTTATTTTTATTCTTATCATTATGTAGTCGACCGAACATAGTTTGGGCTCTACAGAGAACACGAAATTTCAACGGACACCATCCACATAAAAACATCACGAAGAGACTCACAGTATGCATTCTTTACTTGATATCTTCTGAAAAATTAATGTAAAAGATACCCTTAAATTCTGAATACATAACGCTTCACTATTACATTGAAACGGCTAGTGATAAGTAGGTGGCTTATATTTTGAATTATGTAAAATGTAATGATTTTAAAGGTTGTATTTAAATGTGTTGACGGAAGTAAATTCCATACGATAAACAGAAGATTTATAAATATGAATCCATATATTATTCAGATGGGTGGTGGCAGAGCGGTGAGCGCGCTGGATTAGTAATCCAGTGGTCGCGAGCTCAAATCCTGCCACTACTGATTTTGTTCCCCTTTAGCACAAGTATATGCTTAATCTAGAGAATGTTTGAGAATGTATATACATATTACTTGTTACAAAAATACATATATTAATTCTTTAGAAAAAAAAAACACAAGAAATATTTACAACTTTTTGGTGGTAATTAAATACGAAATACTTAGGCAAAAAAACGAAACAAGATGAAGAAGAAGACTTTTGTTTATATAAGTTGTATTTATGAATCAATTGTTATATCATTGTGTTGTTGATAGTTTTAAACCAATTCATCGAGAGCATGATCTTTTACATTAAAAATAATAGAATACAATAAGTAGAAACATCTATTGTTTTGTAATATTAAATAAGACATGTCTAATAATATAAAGGAACAAACAACACAGGTTTTGAAATGGTTGCGTGTGGATAGCAGTTATTCTTTCAAGGAAACTATGTAAGTACTTAGTAAATATAATACTTCCTCATTGAGGAAAAATTAAATAATTGTTTATTATTATGTCTCTTTATACATCATTACGTAAATAAAATATACACATGATGTACCACTTTACAATCTAACAAGATATTTATTATAATATAAACGAAGATGGTGACTTAATTGTTTTGTTTATTTACTATGTTATATAAATTTAATTATTATCAAAAATTAATACTATAGTTATATAAAATGTATCATAACAATAAAATATATAAGAAGGTGAAAAAATAATTGCAGTAATTCTTTTTAAAGCTTTTCGTGCATGATAAAGCTCTGTTAGCCTTTTAAATGGTTTCTGTATATTGTCACTCCTCAGCAACCCAAGGGGATTTAGTGGAGAGTTATAAATTCGCAATTTTTAAGGTTATTTTTTTATTGTAAATTGTCAACTAGTATCATGATGAGATAGTACTTGAAAGTTTCATCACAAGGTATATGTACTATATGCTATGTACGGCGTGTTTATTCTACTTTATCGACTATAGATACTCATTCGATTCATTTCAAATTTTTTGTATATCAAATACTCGCTTAAAACCAAGTAGGTTTTGAAAGATATCTGAAGAATGCTTCTCAATTTTTAACTGTCAAATATTTCAAAGTCACATAAAGGTCAGGAAACTTCTAATCTGATATTTTCATTTTCAAATTGGTTAACAGGTACATATGTAACTTTCATAAAATGGCATTGAAGAATTATCAAATTTTCATTATAAAATATTTCAATCATAAATAATTTAACAAAACACATTTCATAAAAATAATGAAAGATTTCCATTCAAAATTTGAATACTTTGTGTAGTGACTTGGTAGTGAGGAGTTTTTAGTTGACAACAACTAACTCTTTTTTGTAGTTCAATTAAATACGATTTTTATTTGATTTTGTGTATACTAATGTTTTTGCTTTTTGTAAATAACTTATTCAAAATCAAAATAAATAAAAATGAATGTTATTTCAAAATATCAATAGAGGATTTTAGCATAAACATAGGTAAAGTGGTAAAATATACGTCAGAAAAGAAATATAATTTATTTTTATTTGCTCTCTTATAAGGAAGACAATGTGAGTATTTGTCAATGTGATATTGAAATCACACCAGTTTTTTTATGCAATTTCAATCAAGAAACTTTGTACCTGTTAAAATTTCCTTGAATAATAATATCTATATTATACGAGTCGAAATAAATATAGAATGGAATTAACAGTTTCAAGAAATCCTCTTTAATAATCAAGGTAAAGCGGATGATTAAAATGTGTAAATAATAATAATAAGTAGCTACCTACTAATTCAAGTTTTGGAATGGAAATTTGGACCGAGAATTTCAAGGGCGACCAATGAATTCCTTATAACACCTTGAAAAGGTTGTTAATATTCAATACTCGTTTATAATATGACAAAAACAATGTCGAATGTAAATAAAAAAAGTATTCGTTGGTACCAACAAATAAAGGCGTCACAATTGAAAGAATGAATATTGTATCGTATTTTTCATTTTTAATGGTATGATGTAGAGACACAAAAATATAATTACGCTGTGGAAATGAGGTCCCTAAGACGAATGTGTGGTAGAACGATCTATGATAGGATAAGGAATGTGGACATCAGACGAGAATGCAAGATTGAAAGAGATATTTTGAGTAGAATGAAAGTAAATACACTACGATGGTTCGGACATGTGGAGAGAATGAACGATGAGCGCCTGATAAAGAAAGTATACAAGGCGGAAAAGAGTGGAATGAGAGGTCGTTGCCGCCCGAGAAAGAGTTGGCATGATCATATAAATGAGATTATAAGATGGTAATATACGAAGTCAAAATAATAGGAAAGCATGTATGACGCGATGCATGAATGTAAGTGAGGCAAAACATGTATGTCAAGATAGAGGTGTCTGGCGTTCGGTCCTCTCTGTCTACCCCAAGTAGGGATACGGCGTGATGGTATTTATGTATGTACAAATATAATTATGCACGTTTTTATTGTAAGATCTATGCATTATTATGAAGTTATTTCAAAAGTTTATAAAGAAAAGCAATTGTTGATTGAACAACCGATGAATAAAAATAACTCAAATAAAAATCGAATATAACTTAAGTAAATACGAAACTGTGAGATGGCATCGTGCTCAAATATCAAAATATTCTTGTGAAAAGTCTGAATTATTATGTCACTAAGCGAAGATAAAAATGACGAAAAAGATTTGCAACGAGTCCCACTATTTTGCTTAAAAGGACGATGGTGAAATTGGCCATTATTTCTTGCCTAGTTTTAATTAAGGGCATTGTAATGGTTGTTGTGTTATTGGTCTCGTTTTGATCAAATGTGTGGACGTGTGTAAAATGTATTATTTTTAAATATGAGGTTTAAATGGCGTGTCTTTTTCAAAATAACAATTTAGGGCCCCACTAAATTTTTTTTTAATTAATGATGGCGCACTGAGTCATAAAGAATACGCGATGAGTCATAAAAGATTGTTAGCATAAGTAGGTACTGCATAAAAATGGATGAAAATTTATTCCTCTGAATCACAATATACCTATAGTATTGAGGTGAGATATTTGTTTTAAATTTGATATCTAAATATGTAACATCTTATTTATAAACGTCAATCTATGTCATTAATCAATGAAAAATATTATTAAACGTTACTCAAACTTAAAACGTAAATTATCGCCGTTTTTTTTTGAGTAATGTTTGATTAGTCTAAATACAACAAATAATAGGTAACGTCAAAAATATAATCGGTGGGTAACTATGTCGATTAATTTCTATATTTATCGTATTTTATTATTATTTTCCAAGATTTTCTCGAGAAAGATCATTTTTCCAGTATTATAACACGATTATCTAGCTATGATTTTTTACAATACGTAAATCAAACACATAAACACAATAAGAACAAGTTTAAACATACCGCACGTACGATATTCACAAAAACCGCGAACCGTCTGAAATATTTGATATAATATGACGAATCCTTTTGATAAGGTCGGTTATCTTGGTCATTAAGAATCTTCTAGACACATAAAATAATACGATAACATTTATGTACTTATCTGGCAAATGACGTTTAAAATCATAGTGATAAACAAAATGCAAGACCCTAGTTTTGGTCTAAATTTTACAAAACATTGATTTTTTCTTCGCCGGGAGTCAATTATATTTTGGATTGATAGGGGAAGTCAATAACATACATACATACATACCATCACGCCATGTCCCTTGCGGGGTAGGCAGAGAGAACCGAACGCCACATTTTTCTATCCTGGCACGCATCCCTCGCCTCGTCCACATTCATGCATCGTCTCATACATGTTCGTCTATTGCTCACACTTCTAACATTTCCGTCTTTCAAAATTTCGTTCACATGGTCGTGCCATCCCTTTCTTGGGCGTCCCCGACCTCTCATTCCATTCCTTTCCGCTCTGTATATTTTCTTCGTCAGGCGCTCCTCATTCATTCTCCCCATGTGACCAAACCATCTCAATGTGTTTACTTTCATTCTAGTAATGACATCTTACTTAATCTTACATTCTTTCCTTATATCCTCGTTTCTTACCCGGTCATACATCGTTCTATTACAAATCCTTCTTAACGATCTCATTTCAACTGCATTTATTCTGCTTTCATGCGTCTTCTGCCATGTCCAGGTTTCACTTGCATACGTCAGGGTTGGCACTACGATGGCGTTATGAATGGCAACTTTGGTCAATAAAAAGGAATAATTGGAGAATGTTGCACAAGCCTTTAAAGCGATCGCGTAAACCAGCCGATGACAGATCGTATGGCCTGTAGGTGTCTGATTTTCCGGTTCTTCTATAAATATATATTCTTGTTTCGTCTCTTTAGATATTAAATTTCGTAAAAAGACAAGTTGTATTTATTTTCTGTTAAGGGTCAGTAATAACAGTTAAACTATGCAAAGAAAGACAATTAAGTTTGAATTTTAGTTTTGAGACATTCGTCTCGCAAAATGTTATAAAGTAGGAATGCAGTCAAGGTCTGAATGCAGAGTCCGACCTAAATACTAAATTCTAAATACTAAACATGTTTTCATTGCACAGTCGCTCGCTTAAGTTAGGAGATCACGCGGCTTTCTAACTGGGGATGCTACGAAGTTTTTGTATGAGAATTGCATTGCAGAGACATATCTAAATACTTGCGCATGCGCATCGGCGTAAACTAATATTTGCAAATCGTCAAAAAGTAAGGTTAAAAGCGAGGAACCTTACAAGTCGTTCAATTTAATTTTATCGGCTTCGTTGAATATGTATTTGGTAATTTTGTCAAATCAAATACCACACAGAGTATTCAGCGATCCATACGAGATGCCGAAAATTCGCTGAAATTCAGAAAAATCGTGACATCAAGCTGTCAGTGTGAGCTTGGTTACATATATATTTGTGCTATTTTGACAAAAAAACATTTTAAACATCAGTCTAAGCCTATATAAAGCTATCTATCTCTTTTCATCATACACAATAATGTGAAATTCTACGCCATCGACCTTAAGTTTGGCGTAGTATTTAGTATTTAGTTAGTGATGTCTCTGCAACGCAATTGCTAACTTAAGAATACTAAATACTTCAGTGAGGTTATGAGTTAGTATTTAGGTACCTTTGACTGTGAATTCGGGTCTTATTCTTGCATAAAATGTAAAACCATGACCATGTTTGAAAAAAAAACTTGCAAGACCCATAATGAATGAGGTTATGTTGTGTTAAATGCATCAACAACAGCTGATTTGTATTCTCTAATAGCGACCTAGTCAATGATAAATTTCATTTGTCTTAAATTATAAATGTTCTGATGTATTGGATTTCTGTTTAAATAATGCATACGTTAGCAATGGCTTTATAAATTAATACTCAGAGATTCATTCCACTTCTACAGAAAAAAAGTTCGTAAAAACACACCAACAAAATGCTATTTTTATCGTTTTTTTAAAGTAGTGTCTCTATAGGTTGAATGTATTTACATATTTTCGTTGTAACATTAAACAATGCAGACTCGAAGACATTGTATAAACAGACCATATAAACAATTGATTCAAATATTTGTTTAACGTTCGGCATTATACATACGTTCGGATTTATACGTTTTTATTAAGATGTGCGTCAAATGAATTTGTTTAGTAAAATTTATTACACAATGCCTGGTCTTGCCAGTCTTGATTTGGTAATAAATTATGATTAAAAATCAAAACAAAATAACAAGGTTATTTCAAACAACTGGTTGTCCTCGAAACTAATGTTTTTAGTCAGAAACAGACTATTTTTATAGGAATTATCAGATAGTTTCATATAAATACATTAATTAATTATAATGTCTGAGTTAATTAAATGATCGTAACTTCATTATTAATTAGTTTAATAAAAAAAAAAATTATATATACAGGTTTAAAAATACAAGTGTACGTAACATTGATATGATTATGAACCTCGATGAATGTTTATTGGGTACCTAACCAAATATTTTTACTCCGATTATTCAAAAGTTGATCGCGAATCTTCTAAAAAAATTGGAAAATAATCACCGGTAAAGTTTGTAGTGTAATTAAATAGAACTGGGGGGCAAGTCAGATCCAACCGGCGAAATCAAAACCATCACGATAACCCATATCATGGATATAATTATTATATGGAGTATCTTTAGATGTCATAGAACTCTATACGAGGGTATTGATTTCGCTGGTTGGACCTGATTCAAAATGAAAATAAATTGAAAACGAATAAATTCATAGTTAAAAAGATACGTAAAATGATATAAAAATGAAAATAACAAAGCGTATAAAAGAAAGAGAAAATTGCATTAAACTGTTATCAAATATTGCATTGAACTAAAGATTGATGGGGAGGTCGCTTAGCAACCGGGTTGTCAACAAGTTTGTGTTTATATTCGCTCTGAAAAAAATATTGTTTTTTTACTAAAATATAAGTGTATTTTATATTTATTGTGCACTAATTTCATTATTGTGAGTTTTAGTTTGTATCCGTTCATTATCCATGAATATGGATTTGGATATTCCACCTGATCCGGGACCAAGTCTAAGTGTTAAAAAATCTGACATGTCAACGCCACCTAAACAAAACAACAAGAGACCTAACACAAATAATTCTGACATTATCCATCCGTCTAAAGCTACAAATTTAAATAGTTCTCCGGAAAAATTGTACAATACTCATAGTGAAATTGAAATACAATACCTGGAAAATTCGCCTGGGCCTTACATTGTTTTCGTTCAAGATATTGATTCTAGCAAGAATATTCACCCAATGAAAATTGGTAATATCCTTATTAAACATAACATTAAAAATATTTCTCCGGGTGGAGTAAAATCAGAAGGGAGAAATAAAATCTCAATTACTTTCAAAGATGCTAAGAGTGCGAATCAATTCACGACAGCCATTTTTTTAAAAATAAATAATTTAAAGGCATATATACCTAGATTTAAAGTGACAAAAATGGGTTTGATTCGTGGTATTTCAACAGACTTTTCGATTGACGATATTATAGAAAATTGTGCAGTACCAAACCATATTGGGAAGATTTTAAAAGCAAGACGCCTCAATTTTAAAGATAAATCATCAGGAGAAACAATGTGGAAACCATCTCAATCCGTTGTCTTAACGTTTGAAGGACAAAATCTCCCAGAGTATGTTTACCTTTTTTATAACTCTTTGAAAGTTGAAACTTATGTATTTCCAACCATCCAATGTTATCGCTGTTGTCGCTTTGGTCACATGAAGATTCAGTGTCATTCTATAACTCGCTGCTTCAAATGTGGAGATAGTCACCTTGGTGAAGTTTGCCAAGTGGTTGACTTTTTAAAGTGTATAAACTGTTCAGGATCTCATTCAGCTACAAGCCCAATGTGCCCGGAATTCACTCGGCAAAAAAATATTAAACATTCAATGGCTACAAAAAATATATCATATTTGCAAGCATCTCAACTCTTCCCAACTTCTGTGAAAAGCTATTCTGAAGTGACTAATAACCAATTGAACAATAAACAAAGTTTTAAAAAAACAATATACACTAAAATGTCATCGGAAACTCATAAACAGACAATTCCTCATATTAATATTAAAGAAATAAACAAGTGCATGTCGTATTCAAATGGTGAAGCTAGCCATCCTACAAATGGATGCGCTGTTTTAAGCCAGTCAACTGCTTCTGCATCTAATGAAGTCCAAGAAAATATTTTCCAAGATGATGCCCATTCTGTTGTATATTTAATTACGCAAATTCTTATTAGTTTAATTTCCAACTCAAATTTTAATTTACCGTCCAACGTTGCCAATCTTATCCCGCTTTTAAATTCTTTTTTAAAAAATGGTTTAAAATCACAAAACCCATAATCCTTTAAACATTTTACAGTGGAACTGTAGAAGCGCATGTTAAGTGACTTTCTTTTATTTGATACTGTTCATAGTGTATGTCTTGTTTATATTTAAGTTTGAGTGTTCTATGAATACAAATATGGCACAAATCATACAATATTGTGTGAATTGCCTAATAAAATAAAAAAAAAAAAAAAAAGATTGATGGAAATTCGAAAAGTTTCAATTTGAAAAATCTTTGTTTAAATCAAACGTGATTTTTCAAATGGAAAGAATAAATGTAGAACGACTAACAAAGAAAATTTATAGAGCTGAAAGATAAGGTATGAGAGGTTGTGGTCGGCCAAGAAAACAGTGTAATAGTATTCTAAAAATGATTTAAATATCAAAAGAGTATATATGAAACGGCATATGAGAGTGAGTGAGATAATGTCTTGGTGATTTCAACATTTTAACAAAAAAAACAATGAGAGTTTAACGTCCCTGAAAGTAGGTAGGTACGTAGAGACGTAAAGAAAATATACATAGATAAACAACAAGCTAGAGATTATTTGTCATGCGTCCTGAAGAAGAACCGGTCGTATAAAATAACTCATTCGTGATTTTAACAAAGTAAACTATGATAATAAAATCATAATTATTCTTAGATGCAAATTACCTTCCGTATTGGAAGTCGGTTTTTAAAAGGAGAAGAACGATAAAGAAAGTTAGTTTTTACTTAATGTATAAATGTATGTAAAGACATATGTGTAAGGCGCTCGATTATTTCTGCATATCCCGATAACTATGCCGGTTGTTTGTTTTAAAGTAGCGAGTGAGGTAGGTAAAGTATTATTTTTACATCGAGATGAAAATATATATAAAAAGAAGTATAAAATATAAAACATCACTTATTATTAAGTACACGAACAATAATTATTTTTAAGTAGGTACTAAGTGTATGTTAGGGAAACTGGTTTTTATAGGATCTTATAATTATATATTTATATGTATCCTAAAGACCAAAGTTTGAACTAGTTGATGAGATATTTGTCTCTAGATAAAACTCATTTTTTTTTTTTATTAAAGTTTTATTTATTTACATTTTTTTTAAACAATAAGTATTCTTGCACTAAACTGCAAAAGCAGTTTAACAGTGCTAGCTCTCTCGTACACTTATATAAATTTGATAATGTAACAAAAAATAATTATAAACAAACAAAAATTAATATAACAATAATTAAAACCATTAACACAATATAACAAAGAAAACATACAAACTTATATATAAAATTCTTTTAACATTTTTTTTATTTTTTTTTTGTTTTTAATTTGAATATTTGAATATTTTGGCAGTTTGTTAAATAGTTTCGGAATTATCGTTGCTTTTGTCCTGTCGCCGTAAACGTTATTTGTTTTAGGTATTGTCAGTAAGTCTTTCGTTATTTTTCTAGTTGTATATTTGTGAGTGATCTTTAATTTAAATCGTTCGTTATAAAGTTCTTCTATGGTCAGTAAAAGATTCACCTTTTTTTCTATAGGTAAAATATTGCATCTTTTGAATATTTCGTTAATGTTATTTTTACTTGCCTCCACTGTTCTTTTTGTTGCAATTATTTTTAAAAATCTTATTTGTAATTGTTTTATTTTATCAAGGTACCTAGGTTTTAAATGTTCGTCCGTAACTACTGAGCCCGTAGTCAATAATAGACTCGACCAGACATAGCATAGTACAGACAGTACAGGGTGTGCCTGGACACGCAGTATTTAAGATGGTAAAATTTACTTAAAATTGATCTTAATTTATTACAGACATTTTCAATATGTAAACTCCAATTAAAGTGCACGTCCACTGTAAGCCCTAAATACGTGTAATTAAAAACCCTTTGTAGTTGTTGACAAGTACAATCAGTTACATTTACAGTGTCGTTAATTATTATTACAGTGTCGTAAATTAGAAAAAAAAGTGTGGGTTGTGTCTAACAATGAACTCTTCATTTCAGTTTAAGTGACTATTTTTCTTGGAAGGTGTATTTGAAAGTTTTGACTGATTGAATCATCGATGAGAATCGAACAGATGTCCATCGAAAACTAATCAGTTCTAAGTTTATGCATATTATTCATATGATATCATTATGAAATCGATTTAACTCATGGATTTTAGGTTGTGAACATGAAACACCGAAACATGTACCTAAACATCGAAAACATTCTATCATACAACAAAAATTTCAATAGTTTAGACTTATTTTATACTCCGTATAGCAGGTATATGAAGGAATTAACTAACATGATCCGAGATGACAATACCCCGTATTCAGTAACTGTTCTTCCCCCACTACCACCCGTTCTGCTTATGGTATTCAGTAACTATTGGATCTAAATTAGGAACGTTCTAAAATTGTAGATTTTAGATTTACGCTCTTATTTCAGCGTTATAAAATATAAACTTGGACTAAATGGAATAAGAACGTACCTATTTTGGCCAGAACGTTTTTAAAAAGTTATTGAATCAGACGTATTATGAATAATTATGAAAATAATGAAATTTTTATCATTTTCATAATTATTCAAAACACGTCTAATTCAATAACTTTTTAAGAACGTTCCGGCCAAAATAGGTAAGTTCCTATTCCATTTAGTCCAATTTGATATTTTATAACGCTGAAATAAGACCGTAAATCTAAAATCTACAATTTTGGTATGTTCCTATTTTAGTTACGATAGTTACTGAATAGGGGGTAGTAGATAGATGTTTTGTTTTCTTTTATCGTATGAGTACAGTACAACTTAATTTACTCTCTCTCTCTCACTCTTTTAGTTATCCTCTGACATTCCTCGTCACTTTCCTATCCCACTATCCTTAACCATCACCTAATCATTATTTCTCTGCATTTTTCTATTCTGTTGTGTTTAATATAATTAACTATGGATATACACGTGGATATGTATGGTAGGCCTAACTATACATTGTAGCAAGTAGTATATATATTTTAATAAATGTAACCTGTTCATCTGTGTATACCCCTTATAAAATAAAATAAATGATAAAATTTTATAGTATGCATTACACTATGATTGAGAAATGGGTGTAAAAAATATGCTCAAAAATTGCGAAATCACGACTCTCCACTATTACATAGAAGTGAAGAGTAAAAAATATGTTGATTTTTTTTGTTC
Organism: Molanna angustata; assembly: GCA_963576475.1. Classification (NCBI taxonomy): domain Eukaryota; kingdom Metazoa; phylum Arthropoda; class Insecta; order Trichoptera; family Molannidae; genus Molanna; species Molanna angustata. Next base: position 19,062,056 of record OY754965.1, on the reverse strand, counting down.
ATTTTTCGCATTCTTGCGAGAGATGAGGAAAAATTATTATTCCTTCAGTTCGTGCAGTGTCAAGTGCCCTCCAAAGTATAATTTGTACGAAAGGAAAAACTAATAAATATCATATTAATGAGAATTCATAAACATAATTTTAAAAAGAAGAGTACAAAATGCGCATAAAATCTGAGTACGAAGGGTCCAAATCTGCATATTCAATGATTTTATCAATACATTTTACTTCGAAGTTGTAAAATATTTACCAATTAAATTTAGGTATAAAAGGATTTGAATTGACGAAAAACGGCTGCAAGACAAAATGATTTTGTTAAAAATGTTATTGATCAAATTTATCCTCAATAAATAAAACTTGTTTTTTATGAAAATAAAAAAGCTTTTTTTCTTAATTTTTACAATGTCAAACGACGTAGTATAATGGTTGTCATTGGATCTTCATTTATCATGTACCTATTTAGTAAGTTTTGATAAAAAATAATTAAAAATAATATTAGGAAAAGAAAATATTTAATAATATTGCATAAAGTCGTTAAATTAGGTGTGAATTATGAAATAACAACATTAAAAAGTCACATAAAACTAAACGTATAATCAATCATTTGGAATTTTACAAATGTATGTATATTTTTGCTGTTGAACATACTTGTGCTGTCGTATTTTGTTACCTGGTTGGTTGAGAGAAATTGCCAAATGGCAATAAGTCCTCCATTGTACGGTATTTCTTTGTATTTTGTACAAAAATACTAGAAATTTGGATTTAAAACAATAAATATCAAACTTGAAAAGAAATAGTTAGATTTTCTTCAAAATTTAATAAAAACGTACTCATTTCCTCGGACCAAGAATCTACGTAAAAAAATATTTTCAAAATTTGAAAACAATCTAATAAATATTTTGAATCCGTCATATTTCATATATACATTGTGACGAAACCTTTAGAAAACACTTCTCACCGTGATACTAGTTGGTAATCTGCAATAAAGAAATACCTTTAAGAGGCTATAGTAGGCTATATAGTTAGTATATTTTGAAATTAATTTCCTTAATATCCTCGAAAAATACGTCTTTAAAATAAAAGAGATTTTGTATTTACATCTAAATTCTATTGCGTGAGTTTTTTGAAATTTAAATTTCTTTAATACTTTTCTTGTAAAATAAGTTTTAGAAAAACCCTTTTTTTATTTTATACTGTACGTATCTAAAAAAACTACAAGGTCTATGAGGTAGATTTTTATTTCAATCGAAAGAGAATATGAAAATCTACTGGCTGAGTTTTTTATTATAATAATATTTTAATTACTATTCTTGCTATTTAGAAAAAACCTCTAAATTTTACCAATTTTTCACGAAAAAGTATTGTATGTCACAGATTAGGTGATATGCAATATTTTTTCGTGAAAAAATATTATTAGGTACATTAGAACATTAGAAGGTAATTTAGTGAGCATTTTTGTGTACATGCGTATACCCAGGGTATACAAGAGCCTTAAAATATCGAATTCACTACTTCTAACTAGGTAGGCACATGATAGTGAGGAGTGAGAAGTATGTACATAGATACTAGATTGACTGTAGATAAATTCTACATAGTTTGATGCGTTATTTTTTCTACAATTCAGTCTGGTATTTAATTAAAATATTACACCTACAATCTACAATATCGAGTAACAGTTCACCGTAATGTGCGTAAATCACGATCCATGTTATGAAAAAATATATGTTATAATTATTTAAAGTGTTGTTCGTTCAACTCAAAAAATCATTGAAGCTTGATATGTGGGCATAAACCGAATCCATCGATCGATGTTTTGTATTTTTTATTTACATATAATTTGTATTCAAACATTCTCTGTAGGATTAGCACTAGCTTTTACGACTGACTTTCTTATTTGAAATTTATCAGATTTATATAAATTGTTATTTTTCATAATATTAGGTATGAAACTTTTCTCTAATTACTATAGAACGGACAACTCGTAATGGAGCTCCGTAGAAAAACTAACAAAAAAATGGGTTAGTAAATTTAATTTTTTTTCTTTCTTTTTAACTTTGAATTATTTAACTTGATTCTTTTGGGAAGCTAATTGCGCTCATCTTCAGTGACGGCTTCTTACTAATATAAAACTGAAATTACTTTTTTGATCCACAGTCATAATATTTGATATCCTTTGACCCATTCAAGCTTGTGTGGATACTAGTAAATATATGAATGAGAAATCACTAAATATATTTTTTTCATGTGCAGCAGACGGCACTTTAAGTCACAAAAAAAACTTCGTGAGGAGTTCGTGAACCAATGATGGATTTTGACTGCACTGGAACATTAATTTATTGGGTTAAAAGATTGATTGAAATTGGAAATTGAGAAATCGATTGACGTTTAATATAGTTATAGTAATAAATTAAATATTATATATTATTGTTTCAATGCTGACGACTTTAAATAGGTAGGTATACACAGCAATTTACTGAAAATAATAGAAAAAATATTTTTCCGACATTATTTAATTTAATAATTGTTATAAAACAACCATTTTAACGTACGGAGTAAAAGGTTTGTTTCTTCTGGGCTGGTTATATTTTTTATATTTGGTATTTTTTATAGTGAGATGAGTTACACTGTTTATGATTAAAAACTAGTTATTTTTCAAAGTAAAAAATATACGAAATTAGCACGTTAAACAAATTTCGTAACGAAATCGCTCTCGCGAGTCGCAATGATCATGATCATGAGCCGGAAAATATCATGAGAATGGAAAAAAAATCGATATTCAAAAAATCAACTGTCATTCTATAAAATATAGAAACATAGATTTATTTCGAAATATTAAGCAATTGAAATAACATAAATAACTTTAAATGGGTCGATGGCAGAGAGGTTAGCGCGCTGGGCTAGTAATCCAGTGGTCGCGAGTTCAATTCCTGCCTCGACAGATTTCGTTCACCTATAGCACAAGTATTTATTTGCTTATTTTAGGGAACGTAGAAAGATGTATATGTACTTGTTTAACAAGGGCATATTCATTTAAAAAAAATATGGCACTTTAAGTTAATACTAAATATTTTTTTATTGTATTGTTAGATTTACTTTCTTTTGATGATGTACTGGTTGGAAAAAATTGCCTGATGGCAATGAGCACACCAGTGTGCAATATACCATACCATACCATCACGCCATTTCCCTATTTGGGGTAGGCAGAGAGAACCGAACGCCAGACTCCTCTCTCAATAATGCAATATATTTGTTTATATTATGTACAAAAAGATAAATACACGAACAAAATAAGTCAGAAATAATTTGTACAATCCTATTAAAAAAATCATTATAAGACAGCAGTTATCTCAAATAATTTAAATGAATATGTAGATATAAGTAAATATTCATAAAATTAACAAATTGAAAATAAAACCAATCATCCTGTATTCCACGTCTAAATCGTTGACATTTTATGTCTTAAGAATCGAATATTGAATACAAATTAACCCGCGTACCAATTTACTATCACTCTACGCGTGCAACAATCACAAAATGGCCACTGAAGGAGATGAAGAAAATGCGAAAATCTGTTACTTTTTTTAAATTCCAAATTTGAATATTTCACAACGAAAATGTTAGTCTGCGGCGGCGCGGGGACTTGCGCAATAGAAGCTGCGCGCGTTTCACGACACTCGGTGACTGTTGGAACACGAAAAAAAAAAACTTGTGTGAAAATATTTGTATGGTGTAAGTTTCGTTATATGAGAACGCGCGCGACCTCCTCTTTACAGAGCGCGGAATCGTACTAACCGGTGAGGTGAGCAACCATGGATCGCCAACGTTACCCACAAGACCAGTTGCCTCATCGACATCGCCGAACGACGCCAATTCGGCAGGCTGACCCGTCTGTCATTATTTACTTAATACACATTTTAAAAAAATAGTTTTTCGACCAAAGCATTTGATTGACTGACTCGAATATTATGTGTACTGCACGAAACTAGTTTATAGAGAAACATATTATTGGCCTACGTGGCTCAGTGAGCTATATATTCTGTGTCAAAGATCCGGATTCAATTCCAGGTTATTATTTTATTGTGTTTTCAGTCAGAATCTATAAAACGATAAGCATCATAATATATGTCACCAGAATAGGGAAAATTATTGCAGGGTGTATGAAAAATTAATATTTGACATGAATACTTTTTATTTTTACTGGTGCAGATATTACAAGAAATATCTAGGAATCTTGTTCCTTTTCAACACTCGAGACAAACTTAGGACTTATCCTAAATTACTTTAGGTGTAGGAATTGGACATTATTTTATTTTATTTTTTATTTAAAGGACAACATACAGCATATAATGAATTATATAACATAAAGATGATTTGATTAATAATAAAGCCAATTAATTACTTAACATAATTTCGCAGTCTCCTATCCCACTCCATTGGGAACGTATCAGAGCTTGTAGCTACATAGTTAGTGTATTCTATGCTTGTAGCCCTATTCATCCCCGGAGCGGCTGCTCATCGGATAAAACAAGGAAGTACTATCAAGCATATAGGATTCATGAAGGAATTGGACAGTGTAATAAATATTTTTTAAATCGTTCTATATAATATTTTTTTGTAAAACATAATATTTTGTCAAAGAATGAATCAACTACAGACTTCAAAGAAATTATTACAAAATTATATGTTTTCAATTCTATTTTGTTTATTGTTTGACAATATAAGAATTTAATGATTTGTTACATGCATTATTTATTCAGCAAAAAAAAATTATTTTCGAAAACAATAAGTATATTGAAACCATCACTAAAAACTCGCGATTTTCTCACTGAGCAGATTAAAATTCAAGAAGCCGCGTTTAAGCAGATTAAAATTCAAGAAGAAAGTTACAATTTGCTTTGTGTAGTCAGTTAAATTCTTTTATTGGTTATAAAATGAGCAGGTAATTGTTTTTCATATGGTTTTCATCACAAAATTAAATAGAACCTTAAATTATGTTTATTAATATATAAAAATTAAATTTTCATCATAATTCTATGTGATTATGAAGTTCTATCATGAAGGTACAGTTTAAAATAGCTCATAGCTCAGCCAGTATTGGAGTGGTTCACCAGTTATCTTGGCGACCGTAAACAATGCATAAAGATAGCTAACTCTACCTCTGATTATGCCACCTTGCTGTCTGGAGTACCGCAAGGTGGAGTTTTATCTCCACTGTTATTTTCCATATTTATTAACTCTATCACTACAAACCTCAGATGTAAATATCATCTTTTTGCAGACGATCTTCAATTATATTTCCATTTTAATATCTCTGATATTAACAATGCAGTCCTTCACATGAATGAAGATCTTAAATTTATCTCTTCTTGGTCATCGGATCATGGTCTTCTTATTAATCCGACTAAGTCCCAGGCAATTATAATCGGTAGTCCTCGTCTGCTATCATCTATGAGGAATTTGCAACTCCCACTACTATATATCAATAACCAATGCATTCCGTATACCAGGGTTGTAAAAGATCTTGGAATCTTCATCGATGATGACCTTTCGTGGCATGAACAGGTATCGCATGTTAGTAAATCAATTTTCTTTGCCCTACATTCACTTAATAAACTTAAAAATTTCCTTCCATTCCGTTGTAAAATAACTCTAGCTCAATCACTTCTTCTTCCATTGCTTGATTATGCCGATGTGTGCTATTTGGATGCAAATGAAGTGCATCTCAATAAACTTGAACGTCTTCAGAATATATGTATCAGATTCATCTTTGGGTTGAAAAAATTTGATCGCATATCATCTTACCGCAATCTTCTTTGTTGGCCCAGGATACGCCAGCGGCGCAATATACACATTTTGTCACTATTGTACAATATTCTCTCGAACCCAAACCTGCCACAGTACCTCAAAAGCAAATTCACTTATTTATCCAACCATGGACTTCCACTCCGATCTGCTGAACGTACAACACTATCCATCCCTATCCATAATACAGAATTTCTCAGCTCTTCGTTCGAAGTACAATCAGCTAGATTATGGAATAGTCTTAGTCCGGATATTGCGTCGTCTTACTCACTTAGTATTTTCAAGAAAAAACTAAAGAAGGAATATTTATCCTTGAACACCTGATCCCGATTTCCTTACCTGTCCTTACCATATCCTTTTTTCTTGCTATGAATTATTATTATTTTTTTTGTTTTAATAGTATTTATGTAAGTGTTATACGTATTTTCATTGATTTCTTTTACTCATATTTATTTGCTGTTGTACATACACAATGTTGTAATACTTCGTAATCTGGTTGGTTGGAAGAAATTGCCTAATGGCAATAAGCCCGCCAGTGTACAATTATATTTGTTTATATTATGTACAAGAAGATGTATAAATAAATAAATAAATATAAAACATAAACTTCAATACAATTATCATTATTTATTTATAAAATCATTCACGACTTCAGACCATTATGTACATACACATACAATCAATATCAACATTAACGAAGGTGCCCTATTTCCAGTAGTAGACAGAGACAGCTGAATAAAGTAAGTAAAGACAATCAATATTATAACAATCAACAAATATTCAAATTTAAAAAAAAATATTACTACACAAGTAAAATTAAAACAAATTTGAAATTATTGCAAACAAAATATTTATATTAAAGTGCGTTTCACGAATGGCTCATGGGTCGTACTGGATTTAAATTGAAAATTGCTGATTGAGTACCTGCAGTTAGGTATGCGCACCTTTTCATATAACCATCAACTGCAAGAAGTAAAGTTCAATCAAGAACTAACTACCATACACTGCAACTACTATTTCATATTTGTTCTTAAGTTAATCATAATATCGATCATTACAATATGATGTAACGTCTTTATGATTTCAACATTTTTAATACTTAAATTGATTCAGCATTATGAATTGAGCGCGTCCACAAGAGTACGAAGAAATTAATGACATAACATGCTAAAGATTATTTGTCATCCGTCCTGAGGAAGAACCGGTAGTATAAAATTACTCATTCGTGGTAAATTATAATAATTTTAGCAAATAAAAAATATTAAAGTATTTATTTTAATGCAAATGTATATTTGCAAATAAAGAAATAGTTATGAGAATTTTTTTCTTTCTTGATTTAAAGCATCACTTTTTTATATATGGTTGGATAATTTATATAGCGCCGTTTTCGTGAAAACTCACCTCAAGGGCGCTTTGTAGCTATTAGTTTTTCATGTTAGTAAAAGCTTAAAATCTAGGTTATTAATCTTAAATTAAATTAAAAATAAACATAAAAACGATGTATACAATACTTAGTATATTCTATTTAATTGAATCTAATGCCATGAAACGTTGAGAAGTGTCACGGAGCAGTTAATTACAGTGTTATTAAGTTGGTTTCATTACATTATATTCAAATTCAAATTCAAACAATTTTGACACAAATAATTAGTTACATTTTACAATTCGATGAAATGTACATTGATTTCGTTTTTAAGACGTAGGTACCTGCAAAATCAATAAAACATTGAAATTTTATTAAATACCTATTCAAGTAATACCCAAAAATATATTTATTTGTAACTTCTTGTACACATAAATTGTACACTGGCGGGCTTATTGTCAAACGGAAATATCTTTCAACCAACCAGAGTTGATATTAATATAATATATGTACAATACAATTTGTACAATGGTAATAAAGTTATGACATGACAAAAAATAAAGATAACAGAAGAAAAACAAAAAAAGATTGATACAAAAAAAACATTAAATATAATAGCAGTTCATAGCATTGATAGGAAAACAAAAGGATAAGGAGAGGAAAATGAGAGGTAGAAGAAATCAGGTATTATCAGAGAGATATTTTTGCTTTAGCCTTTTTTGAATATGTTAAATGAGAGAATAGTTGATTTCAGGACTATTCCACAGCCTTGCTGATTGTATTTCAGGACTATTCCACAGCCTTGCTGATTGTATTTCAGGACTATTCCACAGCCTTGCTGATTGTATTTCAGGACTATTCCACAGCCTTGCTGATTGTATTTCAGGACTATTCCACAGCCTTGCTGATTGTATTTCAAATGAAGAGCTTAAAAATCAGTAGGTACCTACCTAATATAATTTAGAAAAGATAGTAAAGTACGTTCATCTTGTTCAGCAGATATGTCAAAATACCTTTAATAAACTCATTATACGGCGCTCTATATTATAAATATTTTTTTCTAAATATTACCATTAGTTATTTTTAAATAATAGGGGATATCTGATAGCGCCGTTTAATGATGCGATAATGTAACGATCAGTCTCTAGGGAGCAATTTTCATCTTTTCCAAAATAAACCTTTATTAATTGAGTTTCTATAAAAAGCGGTTTCAAGCGGCAATATAACTACAGAACTAAAAGCGGAGCGAATTAAGCCAGGCATTTGAGTTGTAAACATCTTATCTTTTTTTTACTTTATGGCGATTTATGAGTGAGAATATGAAAGGAAATAGGTACCTTTGTATGTATGTACTTTGGGTAATATTATGTTGTTTATATTTGAAGACTTTACCTAACTCGACATTTTGCCCATACAAAGTAGGTACCTACCTATTTAAAAAATATTTTCACATGGTTCAAATAGCCGAATGATTACTTTCTCTACAAACTTGGACCGTATTGTGATTATTATGGTGAAGATGTCATCTAATGTTACAAAAACATAACTGAACTGTGATGTCTCGCTTTAATTTGAGAATAGAAAAGTAATAATTTCACCAAACTGTCAGCCAGTTATTTTGTTGACCTTCTAGGTATTTAATTCAAGAAAAAAGAGACAGTTGATTTTATTCGAAGAATATCAAACAAAGATAATGATCAACGAAGTTTTAAGTTTGTAGAATTCCATTATAAATTATGTCTATAATTAAAAGTAAACCAATTTTTTGATTCTGCATGAATTTATGTAGAATCAAAAAGTGGTTTATTTTTAACTATAGAAATAATATCAAACAAATTGGGATATTTTGAGGACTCCATACAAACGCCTATACAAAGCATGCATGTAATGTTTGCGATTTATTAAAAAAGTTCACTGTTTTGAAGAGGAAATAAATTTCACAATAATTATAACTAGGGAATCGAATCGTGGAATCCCGCATGGATTTCGCTGGATAATTATTGCGGGATCTCGCAAATACGGGATTCACATGACTTGCGGGGTCAGTAGGTGATGCGGGACTACTGCACTTGCTTGATCAGTATGACTTGCGGGGTCAGTAGGTGATGCGGGACTACTGCACTTGCTTGATCAGTATGACTTGCGGGGTCAGTAGGTGATGCGGGACTACTGCACTTGCTTGATCAGTATGACTTGCGGGGTCAGTAGGTGATGCGGGACTACTGCACTTGCTTGATCAGTATGACTTGCGGGGTCAGTAGGTGATGCGGGACTATTGCACTTGCTTGATCAGTATGACTTGCGGGGTCAGTAGGTGATGCGGGACTACTGCACTTGCTTGATCAGTATGACTTGCAGGGTCAGTAGGTGATGCGGGACTACTGCACTTGCTTGATCAGTATGACTTGCGGGGTCAGTAGGTGATGCGGGACTACTGCACTTGCTTGATCAGTATGACTTGCGGGGTCAGTAGGTGATGCGGGACTACTGCACTTGCTTGATCAGTATGACTTGCGGGGTCAGTAGGTGATGCGGGACTACTGCACTTGCTTGATCAGTATGACTTGCGGGGTCAGTAGGTGATGCGGGACTACTGCACTTGCTTGATCAGTATGACTTGCGGGACTGAAATCAGAATGTGGTGTTTCATCCATGTTATCCAACTGTCGATTCGTTCAAGAGAATTTATTTCTCTTAATGAATCGACAGTATTAATCATAGTCTCGTGTGAGAAAATTGTATGGCCAGGTCTATATTTTACAACTTTGAAATCAAAAACCACCAACTTAGAGGCTTTGCAGCATATATATTTTGTATAATATATGGATTAACTCAGAATTCGGAGTTGAACATTGTGTGTGTGTCCTGATAACTTTTGATCCGCTTAAATTCACAGAGCCTAAAATTTCAGAAAGTATATAAAATTTTAAACCTATAAAACTTTTATATTCAGAATTTCGAAGTTTGTTTCAGTCAGGTATTATCAACTTTTGAATTTTTGCTTTATTATTCCATAAATCTCAAACCACAAAAGTTAGGATGCTAAAAATGAGTATTAATATATACAAATACAAAATCTCAAATGGTTTTTTTAAGTTCCAGAGTTACTAAAAAAATATTAAGATAAACATTTTTTCTATGGTAAATTTATTTGTTTAACTACCTTTATTTCATATGTTTTTGAAAATATCAAAAAAAGCTGCAACACCTTAACTACTCGAGACTTTACAAGACATACAACTCAATATTCCTAGAAGATCGCTGAGATGCTCCAATACCTTTCATATTAATATACTTCGGACCAGCTTTATGTATCCTAACAGTCCTATACCATGAATGTGTAGACAGTACATATAACGAGATGTCAAGGGAGTGTCCTATCATGACGTGTTTGCTAATTTGCTCTCTGTTTTTAAAAAAAAGTTATGTCGCGCCTGTTGGTTTAGAACGTCACCGTGTTATTTAAATATTATGTTATTGAAGTGTAATCATATATTCAATTTAAAATTACTTCTTTTATTTCTATCTAATGTAAGTTTAAACGATATCTATGTGTAAATTATATAGGTAATTTAATATGAGCTCATGTAATTATAAAATCTTGTGTGCAAACATAATTGGACATCCAATACACTGATAATAATATTAAGCAATATTATTCTTTTTTTATGAATATGTAAGCAGGATGTCTGTCGATGCATAAATAAATAAATATACATTTTTGTAATACATCTCAAACCATTATTTATAAAAATTAAATTGAGTGACGTCATCGTTTCATACAATTTGTATTGCAGTATACACTACATAATATCTGCGGGGACTTTCAATAGTTTGATACCTTACCTTTAAACATACATACCATCAAGTTGTTTTCATATTCTGGGTAGAAAAAAGGACTGACTTCAATATTAATCCTATCTTGACTAACATACCTATGTACATGTTTGGTATAGAAAAAAAATATATTTAATGATTTGTATTTAAGTGACGTTGTCCATTTAACTTAAAGATTCCGTTTTTCTGATAAGTGTTATGTAAAAACTCCGAGAGCTCTTTTCGATATGACATATCCCTTGAGTGTGATTAGGAATGTAAAAAAACGTTAAAAACAAGAAGTTACAAATGTTACATAATAAAAAATCACATATAATAATGATTGTTTGTCGGCCTTCGTGGCTCAGTTGGTTAGGAATCTGTCTGCTGATCCAAAGGTCCCGGGTTCGATTCACAATGGAGACACAGGCTTATATTGTGTTTTCAGTCTGGATCTGTGAGACGGTTATTATCGTAAGTCTCCAGAATGTGGCAACTTGTTATTGGGTGCGTGTTAAATGAATATTTGACATAGTACCTGTTAATTGACCGAGAAGCAATATTAAATAAATAAATAAGTAAGTCTCCAGAATGTGACAACTTTTTATCGGGTGCGTTAACACAATTTAACAATTGATATTTGACATAATACCTGTTAGTTGCCCGAGAAGTAATGTAAATATAAAAAAATAAAATAAAATACTAGAAAATGGCTTGATAATAATAGGGCAGTTTTTGAGAATTTACCTCAAGCGCAATTTATATATAATTATTAAATTTATATAAACCTACATATACAATTGTTTAAATGAATTACCTATTAGAGAATGACATATCAGATTATTATAGGATATCTAATGGAAATCACATATAAACTCGCCACTTGCACAGGGTGCAAGCAAGTGTTCATAACTATTTATTTATTTATACAATAAACGGCATAAGCCATTTACTAGTTACAATACTAATAATAAATTACAAATAGAGATAAAAATATTGAAACAAATAAAAATATAGACAAAGATAAAAATATAGATTCAGATAAAACGTTATATACAAAGATAGACAGAAAATATTTAGAGAATAATTAAATTAAAATAATAAAATTAACAATAATAATGCTGCAAATATTTCAACAAAATTTTAACATTTAAAAAAATTAATAAAAACTTTAAAATGAGCCAAACTAACACGAATAAAAGAAAAAATAAAAATGTACCAATGACAGTAAAAAAATTATAAGAGGGAAAACTATCGATATATGAATGATCCATAATTTTTTTTTTGAAGACCGGCAAAGTATCTCCGAAAATATCTGCATCAACACACAGATCATTACCAAACCTATATACATAATATGATTTGCGGCTATCCATTCTTTTCTATCAGCCCTTTCAGATTTTAAAAGTTCACAGTTAGTTTCAGTGAGGATCTTTGTACTTTCTTCGTAAAAATTCAATTGATTTCTGAATATTTACTATTCGTATGTCTATAATATTTCTCGTGTATTTTAAATAACGGTGGATCGCATTTTTCTTAGTAATTTAATCAATTAATGGTATTTCTAAATAAAAATTTTGGAACGGTGTCAATTGCTAACGAGAATGTGTACTCGTTTAGTGTCATTTCTTAAAATTCGTATGACACATGTTCTTATTTTTTTATAAATCGGTTCTTGGATATAACAATAATTAAGGATATTTTTTTATATTTAATCGGGTCTGTAACAAACATTTTTTTATTTATTTTGGATATCCAAGAGTACAGTAAAATATAATAACATAGTATGATATTAAAAACAATGGAAAAACAGTAAATGATAGACTACGGTACATAATAACAGGACAACATATCAAGTAATTTTTAAAGTTTTACATACAATTTTTAACAAATGAGCAAAACAAAATTAAAGGATCATACCTGAAACATACAGGGAACAGTACAAAGAGGATTATATTCTAGAATCATAACATGTGATTTTACAGTACTTAAGGATTAACGAAAAAAGGTATTGCAACCATTATGGTGACACATACATATTATATGTATAGTATATACTACAAAGTGGAATTTTGAGTAATGTTATCAGTGCAAAGTTGGCGCTTTATCGCAATTTCGAACGAGAGTAGAGATTGGGTATGAAAGAAGTCAATGTTATTGAGCAGGTCGTTAAAATTGGAGGTGGCCTGGTTGGTGAAAAAAAAATTCCTAAGATTAGTTTTACAGTGTGACATAGAAAATGTAGGTTTTGATCTGACATTCTCCAGTATATTTTTCTGAAGAATCTATTAACAGAAGTTGATGGATATTATAACAGAGGTTGATAGATATCATACAAATCCATCATATATTTTTTATTTAAATAAATATATTCGTGTTTCAAAGAAACTTACTATATTATGGATTCAAATTATTCAATGAACTACCTACAACACTTAGACAATCTGACATCTATGCGAGACACCGTCACCTCATCTATAAGGACAGTTGCTTTCCTTGATTATAATAAACCAATTTCTCAATAGATCGCGTTACAAAAAGGTTTTCTTCGTTACTTCGTAGATGGCAATAGTCATAATGTCTTATTTTAAAGTGAATTGTAACACATTATTCAAATATATAGAACTTTCAAAAATTACATTGATAAGGGAACTCAATAAGAAGGCATAATTGGTGAAAGTTGCGCAAGCGCATAAAGTGATCACGTAAGACAGCCGATGACAGACCGTAAGCCCAGTAGGTGCCTGGAGTTCTTGGTTTCTTCTATAATATCCCAACTTCTTCTCTATTGAGATGATAAAAAGTTTGTCAATAAAAATAAAATTTGTTACTAGGTATAAGGAAAAAAGTGTATTATAATATGAATAAATAAAAAAATAAATAAATGATATCAGTGATACTGTATAAATTTCTGTCTTGAGACGTGGATTTCCAGCTGCTGATCTTCCAACTTCGCCAATGTCAGTCCCTAGCTGGAAGTAAAAGGAAATAAAAGGTTTCGAAAGAAAAGGTTTTTTTTTTTAAAAGGAGAAGGGATCCAGAGTTAGGCCAGCAACCTTCCCATGACTATAATCAATATGCTCACAGACCTGCTCCAAAAGCCTCGGACAAGGTAACGAAAACAAGATAATGACCTCGGTGAAAACGGTCAGTCATAATAAATTGAATTTTGTGAGAAAATACTTTGTGATATTGTCTTCACTAATTTTGAAAATAAGATATTGATATTGTCAAATCAATATTTTTGAAGAGAATATTGTATAAAAGTCAGTGATAGAGATTACTTCGTTTATTTGACATGCAGTTTGTTGAACATTAATGAATGTCTGCATATTATTAAATCATCTGTGGGTACTTATTCTTTATGACAAGGAAATTATTATATTGCATGTTCGCGTTGTTTGATCTATCAAGCAACCTGTTCTACTTTTATCATAATGATATTCCGTGTTAGAAATGAACACCAAATTGCTATAATATATAAATAGTATTGAAGCATCTCGACCTAAGAAAATTTGTGGTATTGTAGGTAATACATTAGATATGTATTATATTAAATCATCTTTATGGCCCGAGATATCAGTTGGCCCTTAAATCGTTGGATTTAGTAATCCAAGTTAAAAGTTTAGGGAAGATTAAATTTCATTCGCGTATTTCAGTGCAAAATGAAACGTAGGTAGTCAGTTACGTAATCTTCAACTATAGATATATTTTACGTTTTCTATGGTTATTGTCTATTACGCATCTGTCAAATTGTCAATAACCTTAATTGATAGGTACGTGACGCGAAGCTGTGACTAAATATTATTTTATTATTATAGCAACACATTATTTTATTTGTTTCATTACACAGCATGTTACTTTTTCAATTTTTTATACCGATCGATGTTTTTTTAAATTAAAATCAATCATTGTAGTGACAAAATGTCATTGAATATGTACTACGTACGTAGCACTTCAATGCAAAATGTATGTTTATTTTACAGATGGATATGGAACTAAGTGATAATGGTAAAATAATGTCTTATGTAGAAAATTTAAGAATACACATTATATTATATAGAAACAGGATGGATCAATTTAAAAAGTGGGATGAAAAAACATCGCAAAAATAAAGTTTTAAAATGCGTGCCTGACGTTTCATTATGGCTGACAGTTTATTTCATTTGTTGTCAGGCATTACATTATAATTATGTAAAAAAGAAAATAAATATTAAATACATGAACCACGTCTATATCAAGTCTTTTAATCGAACATTTTTATTATTGCATATGCGCAAACATTGGATTTTTTTCCCTGTCGGGAGTCAAAGGTATTTTTTAACAGATTTTTTTTTAAGGTCTACAGTTAATATTCCAACTTCGTCTCTATTGAGATAATTAAAAATCTGTCAAAAAATACCTTTGACTCCCGACAGGGAAAAAAATCCAATGTTTGCGCATATGCAATAATAAAAATATTCGATTACTTACACATTGGTACAAGTAGGTAAATAAGACAAAAATGATCTTATAAGTCTGGCGCAATTCAGGGGTGACTTCTATGCGAAAAATGCATTTGTCACCTCAGGTATAATAATTGTTGCTCTCATTATTTACAAAAAACCAATTCTCTCAATAGATGGCGTTACAACAAAAAAAAAATAATAAGAATGTTGTTCATAATTTCATACAGATGGCTGTAGTAAAAATTCCTTATTTTCAAGCGAAAAGAATTTCAGTATTACAATATATAGAACTTTCAAAATTGAATTGATAGGGATCTCATTAAAAAGTCATAATTGGTGAACGTTGCGCAAGCGCATAAAGTAATCACGCAAACCAGCCGGTGACAGGTCGTAAGCCCTGTAGGTGCCTTGATATCCCGGTTCTCCTACAGTAAATATTCCAACTTCGTCTCTATTGAGATAATTAAAAATCAAGTCTTTTATTTTAACAACAAAAATAAATCATGATTATAATTATTATGCATAGTTATTTATTTATTTGAATATTCTTGTACATACAAATTGTACACTGGCGGGCTTATTGCCTAATGGCAATTTCTTCCAACCAACCAGAGTTAATGTTAAGCATACAAAACAATGTGTACTATGGCAATCAGTTACATTATCACATTACAAAATAAATAAATACAGCAGAATAAAAGTAAAAAAAAACAAATAAGATTGTATAAAATGAAATAAAAAATAGTATACGCCACCTGGCGAAAAAAGACTAGAAACATTAAGACACGCGATCCGCCAGAAACGTTGAGTTATATATTTGTCGTTTAGTGACGTACCTATTTAAGGGAAGATTAGGTACTGAAATACGCAATATTTTTGTTAAACTTGAGTTAAACTCCTAAGGGCCGACTGAAATACCGGCACTATTTTAATATAATACTAGCGAAACCCGGCAAACGTTGTTCTGACTGTATAATTGAAATGGTATATCTTTATGTAATCTAAAATTTATAGTTAAAATTCCGTCCCTTCAGTTCCTCTCGTCTCTTCCACCCCTTGAGGGGAAAAATTAAATGACATATATGTTGGTGTTCCTATGCCGATCATTTTCAATAAATTTCGTTGTGAGATATTAAATCAATAAAAAAGTTTAGTTCAATTGTCGCTTCTGGTCACTAGAATTGTAAAGTCATAAATACCCACCAACAGTACCTACTGTTGGATACAGAGAGAAGGCAATATTGCATCTCCTGGTGACTAACTAAAAAAAATTGTAGTTAACCTTAGTTCAATATTTGAGCCACATTTATCCAACTGTCGATTCTTTCATGAGAATGTAATTCAATTTACAGAGCTCAAAATTTCAAATTATATAGATAGTTATAGGCCTACAAAACTTTGATACTCAATTTTGAATTTTTGTTTCATTCAGGAGTTATCAACATTTGATTTTTTACTTTATTTTTCCATATATCTCAAAAACCATAAAAGATAGAACGCTGAAAATTGGTATAAATATAGGCAAAAAAAATCTCAAATTTATTTACACAAAAAAATTCCAGAATTTCTCAAACATTTTTTATTAAGAAAAACATTTTTTTATGATTGATTTATGTGTTTAACTGCCTATATTTCCTAAGTTTTTAAAAATATCGAAAAAGCCGAAACATCCCAACTAGGTAATTTTATTTTCTATAAAAAATATGAACATTGTAGTAACATCTCAAAATTGAATTTATATAGTGACGACATCGCTTCATAACAACTTGTATGGCAGTCGCCTATACACAATATCTAAGAAGACTTAATAGTTTGATAATTTATCTCTAAACATACATACATACCATCATCCTGTTTTCATATTCTGGGTTAGTAAAAAAGGCTGACCTCCATACTATCCAATCCTGACATACATACCTACATGTTTTATATAGAAAACAAAATATCTTTAAGTTAAAGTTTTGTACGTATTATTCAATTATACATACTATCGCCATCGACAGTTTTACATGCAACATGCAACTAGTATATTATAACACTGTGTTTAAAACTTCTATGTTTTGTTTGACTTGAAAATCAATAAATAAGAAGCTGGAATCGGTTCGGTTTAGCAAAAATACTTAATTGTGTCAATAGCATAGTTTCAGGTAGGCAAGGAGAAAGTGAAGGTGTAACACTTACATACATATTATTATTATTGTCTACATAATGGTAGGTACCTACATGATGCAATACAAAATATATTTATTCATATTAGATATTATATTAATATCATTGCAATAAATAATACTCATCAAAATGTTAATAGTGAGTACTGATACATGAATTCTTTCCTGTTATAATACATACATATTATTATGATGATAGGTACCAACCATCACCGATCAGGTTTCGTTAGATAAATATATACAAAACGTGTTTACCAAATTTTATTTCTCAAAAAAATGTGGATGTTTCTTTGTAGGCTTACTCTTAGCGACTTTGTCGAATTCAATAATATTGTTGTTAGAGCTGTTTTTTTAGCACAACGGTCATAACCAATTTTTCATGAAAGTCATATAAATTTTTTCGTCAACAATAAACCTGTTTTTGGAGACAACACGAGCTTCGATTTATTTAAGTTGTTTTTATAACACACGACTATTATCATATTATTATTATATAGATGCTTACATACCGACATTTTTTACCGATGAAAAATTAAAAAATACTACTAACTCAACGAGGGCCATCTCAAAAGCTACTTGAATATTTTATGTAGTTTGTATTAAAATTATGTAGACAATAAATTTTATGTGATATTTTGTGAGTACATTAAATAGGTGGCCAAACTTTGAAACATTAATGGCGACCTGCTTCTGAAATGATTTATTTTAAATATTTTGCGCACATAATAAGTGCACAATGGCAGGCTTATTGCAATATGGCAATATCTTCCAAACAATCATAATCCAAAGGATGATCAAATGCTATGTATGGTCGGTCCTGCTCTACGGTATTGAGGCATGGACCCTCAAGGTTGGTACCATAAACCGCCTGGAAACGTTCGAAATGTGGATTCACCGTAGAATGCTAAGGATATCCTGGACCAACATGGTGAGCAACATTGAAGTCTCTATTAAATACACACGATCATTGAAGAGCAAGACTGTTGTTCTTTTTATTTAAGTGAATAATTTTTGTTATTACGGTTATATATGTTGTATATCTTTTTGTTTGCTCTTTATGTTTACTTTTCATTCTGTTATTCTTTTTATTTGTATGTACTTATACCTTATTTTTTAAATCTTGTATATATGATATGGTTTGTGTTGCATTGCACCCCCCCCTGCTCACGAACTGAAATAAAATATTTATTATTATTATTTCGGGCTCTTTAACACTTTCTCAGGTTTATCACCTGGTGGGATTTGGGGTAGCACGAGCAATGCTGCCAAGTGCTATCCATACTGAGTGTATAAAATGTGGTGTTTGTGTGTTGGTGCCATGTGTAGTATTTATGTGTTAGTTAGGTCAGTAGTGTCGTCGATTTGGAGGAATTTCCTCACCAGTCTGCATGTGTTTAATATGGCTGCTTTTTGCATGGTGACGTATGTGTATTTAGGTAATTTGATGGTTTCTAAACTGCTGAATAAGTTTAATGGAATAATTCCTGTGGTGGAAATTACTATTGGTACTATTATCACAGATTGCATGTCCCAGATTAGCTTGATTTCGTCTTGCAAGTCAGAGTATTTTCTAATTTTTTCGGTTGTAGTTGTTTCGATGTTGTGTGTATTTGGTACAGCGATGTCAATTAACATCGTATGTTTATTTTGTTTATCTACAAGTGTAATATCTGGTCTTATTATTATTATTATTATTATCCCGTAAGAGCCTGGTAATCGAAAATACAACAGGCAACAATAACATCTCACATAGTTCAGCAATGAGGTTCACCACCCATTCTGAATGTAGTGCCTTTTTTGGTGAAACGAGACTGGTGTGTGGGTATAAATAGATGTGTTGTTCTCCCTTTTATAAGGCAATGCACACCCGCACACCTATCGCTGGTAACCCCACATTGTGGGATATGCCGTGATGGTATGAATGAATGAATTATTATTATAAAAGGGAAGATTTAAGGCCGTAGAGGGGTCGGCAAGAAGCAGCTATCCTGGCTGCATATTTACCTTTCCGTGTTGATTAGGAAGCAAGTACTGCCACGAATAAGGCACTAGTTTGTTGCGCTAATGCACTTAAAAAACTCGTATTGAATTCAAGGCACGTGTCCTCCAAATGCACACAGTTTAGCAACGCAAACTGTTCGTGTTAATACGTGTTCAATTCAAGGCAATTAATTATTGAATATGGAACATATATAGCCATGAAGTTCGCGCGCTATTTCATTTCGCTCGCATTTCGTCTGTCACTGTCACATTTGTATTTTGTTCACAAATTATATGGTAGTAATCAGTAAGTCTTTAAGTAATATGGAATTTAAAATTGGTATTTTGTACAATTTTAAAATTAAAAATTACGAAGAAGACAAGGACAATTAAAATTCGATGCTCTATATCTTGTAAAAGTAATTACGACATAAATTGTGATTATTTTATTGAAAAATTCATGAGTACCAATCTCATACGAAAAAAAATGTGTTAACGAATTTTTATGATATAATGTAGATTTGTGTAGATTAATCTATTAAAACAATCATACACAAAAAATGCCTCTAACACAGCCTTGTAAGGCTTAATCAATACGCATGGTAAAATATATAAAACTGTGTACGATTGAAAGACGCGTGCCTTGAATTGAACACGTATTAGCAGGAACAGTTTGCGTTGCGTGTGCATTTGTGCTATGTGGAAGACACATGCCTTGAATTCAACACGAGTTTTTAAGTGCATTAGCGCAGCAAATTAGTGCCTAATTTGAGGCAGTACTTGCCTCCTAATCAACACGGAAAGGTAAATACGCATCCTGGCTCCGTAACATTCGGGAGTGGACCGGAGTGAGACGTGTGGAGGACTTGTTCCGCACCGCACAGGACAGGGAAGTTTCTCCCGAGTGATCGTCAACGTCGGGGGGACCCGACAGGACTTATAAAGAAGAAGACGTATTTTGAAATAGCTTCAATTTATCTAAGAGTTCTTGATTTATGTCTAAATAACAGCAAGACAACAAAGAGAGAGAGTATAACGCGACGTCTTACGTAGGCGATTTGAACGCGAATGCGAAGCGGCGCGGCGCGGCGGGAAAATAACAGTCAGTAACTATGAAAGTGTCCTACGTTACCAAACGCGCGTAGGGTACTCGCGGCGGTTTGACGTAAATATATTTTAATGGATAAAGGTATAAAAAATTGCAATGATGCAATGCATTGATTATTGGCAGACTCGATGGTTAATCGCCGATTACTTTTTTATCATGCTATTGCAATACTGGGCCTAAAAGTACTAACTTAGTACATAGTTCCTCATGTTTGGCCTTAAATATGTTTAAATCATAGAGAATACCATAGATGACTTCACATAAACATAGACACAATACATAGATACCTATGTTATTTTTTAAATTTTATTGACGTAACGAAAAAAATCACTATAAATGAAGCAATTCGAATAAAAGAAAACGAAATGGATACATTTTTGTGAATTTACCATAGAAAAATTGTACACAACACACTAACGAAACGACAATTAATCTTATTTTGTAGGCATATGATAAGAATGATTACGCGGTTAACGCTTTGGCGATCCCTGCTCTATAGTAACGCGTAGATCACGAACAGTCATAATGGATTTGTTATTTCGAAAGACCAGTCAATTTTACAAGTTTCTGATGCTCAAGGTTTAATTTTGTTTCGTTACAAGTGTTAAAAATTATTATTAATGATTACGCTCATATTGTTACTTTTTGATACTCATATTATTTACAGTATTGAATTGTTTGTTTAGATATGTCAATCATTATTCGTGAAGAAGCACATTCGATGAACATTCTACTGAATAAATATAAGAGTTTAATACAAATAATCTTATCGTTGTATTTATTACCTTATTGCATACATAATCAATGAAAAAAATCGTAATATTTATAACTATTACAGAGGAAAGTTAAATGATCGAAAGTTAATATTATATAGTGTCCTTATGATATCAAAGTGATTTACTGTGATAAAAGAAATGATCAGTTGGTTAGATATCTGATTTCTGATCGAAGGGTCCTAGATTCGATATCAGATGGAGACCGAGTATTTAATTGTGATTAGTGTTTCCTGTCTAGATTTGTGAGACGCTATACCTATATCATAAGTCTCCAGAATGTGGCAACTAGTTGTTGAGTAAGTGTTAAATTTATTTTAAATAGTAGGTACCTATCTGGTAGTTGCCCGAGATGCAATTCAATACCGTACACTATGATACTATCTCATTTTACTGTACTCCATAGCATATTTTTGTTTAAAACGTGGAGGTAGATCTGAAGTTCTTAAAAAATATCGAATCAAAACGGAAATTTTCATATTAAATTCACAAAATCGCACTAGTGATCGCCTTAATAATGTATATAAAGTTCCAAACTGCAATAAGAGATCAACGAAAAGACATTCTATGTATGTAGCTCCTAGATCATTCAATATGTTATCAATGTTTCTTAAGTCACTAAATAATCACTCAGGGTCGTATTACAAGAGTTGTTTGAGAAAAATGTAAGAAAAGGGTAAGGTCCTATTATAGGACCTTAACTTTTTTTTTTTTTTTTTAAAAAAAATGAATATGTCCTTGTTAATCAAGTACATATACATCTTCCTACGTTCCCTAAAATAAACAAATAAATGCTTGTACTATAGGTGAACGAAATCGGTCGAGGCAGGATTCGAACTCGCGACCACTGGATTACTAGCCCAGCGCGCTAACCGCTCTGCCATCGACCCATCTTATTTTTCTTACATTATTCTTAAATAACTCCCATAATACGACCCTCAGCATTTGTTAATCGTCTGAAGTCATGGCTTATTGATAAAGATAACATGCAGGATTTCCTTATATAATAATCTAATTATTGTTATTTTTTTTCTATTTTGTTTTATTTTTCCGTTGTTTATATTTTGTTTTATTTTTATCTTCTCTTTGTAATGGTTGGATTTTTTGGACCAGTGTTTTGTATTCGTATTCTGTTTACATTCTATTATGTGTTATGCTTTGTCATTTTTAAATATATTTATCACTTATCACATGTGCATTGAGAAAAAAACTGTTTGCATGTAGATAGCACACAATCAACATTTTTATTTATAATTTTATTAAGATATACCCACAAACAGGCTAAGCCTTGTGGGATTTTTGGTATGTGTAATAGATGTATATAAGTGTATCTGTATGTATGTTACAGTTAATATGTATTTTATACTCTGTACCAAAAATTTGTTAAATAAATAAATAAACAAATAAATCAAATGATGCTAAATATGCACTTTTTTAAGTATGTCAATATATATTTACAATGTGGTCTACGGTTTGGACATCGCCATACTCATAACTTCTCACTGATGTAGCCTCGTTTGTGGTGCTCAGCTGCACTTCTGCTGCAACCTGTCCTAATTCAGTCCAGTGTTGCCCACTCATTGCGCTCCAAGTCAAAATCGGCAACCCCTTTTTGATGGGTCCAGGACGAGGTGCTTGTTTTTGATTTGCCCACTTCTCCATTCCTCGGCCCAGGTTTTTTCGACTGTATAACCACTATTCTCAAGAGCTTGAGCTCTGGTCTCAAAGGCGCTTTCTTGATTTAAGTCTGGTAGCCGGAATATCGCTCAGGGTCGAGTTCAGAAGGGAGATGTCGTTCTTTGGGATAGGATGTTTGGGATAGGAAGATTGTCAACCTCCACATGGTCACCCTGGGTAACGCTAAGAGACAAACAGTTGGTGCTGCTACAGAGCAATGGCGCAAATTCACCAGAACAAAAAGAAACGCAAGAAAGGAGTAGGTACCTACAATTATTGATGTTGAGATTCATTATTACAGTGTCACTATTTCAAGATACTATAGTCCTGACACAGGTTTTTCCCCAAGTAGGGTAATGCAGATGCAATTCCTCTAATGTGTCAAGTATTAATGAATGTTTATAAATATAATAAATTAATTTAAACTAAATTCGTTTCAAGCTTTCCATTTCAATTCAATTTGAGTACTTTTTGAGTTGTCCTCTTATCTTTATAACCAATTAAAAATATTTTTATATATATATGTGAAAGAAGCAAACCAACCAACGACATAAAATGACAGTTAATTGTTTAAATTTAATTAGCTCTATTCAAATAAATTGTGTTTGTTAAAAAATGTATATAATTTACAAATTAGCGGAAGTGTCATTCTAAAATATCAAATTTACTGTATTCATGTTTTGACATTGAATATTTTATCGTGTGATCTTGAAATGCAATAAAGATTATGCATACAAAGGTTGATTTATTAAACGATATATATTTTCAAATCAATTATTTTAGAATAGATATCAAGACAACAAGAAGTTGATAAAGTAAAAATATTTTTAAAACAATCTTCTAGAATAGTTAAAGTAGCAGTTTGAATATTAAAACTGATATTAAATTTATGTCAACCATGTACACAAAGGCAAGTTTATTTTCTTAATACAAACTTTTCTAACCACTCGAGCAACTTGTCGTTAGACACAAAAGTAAATTCGGTAAAAAACAATTTAGTGCCTACCTAAAAAAATACAGCAAATAGGAAATAAAGGAGGAATTATTTCTCAAATAATTTCTGAATCATATGAATCATCATAACTTTTATCTATCACAAGAAGTGAATCACCAGGACGTAGAAATTTCATATGAGGTTCTTTGATTTCAATTTGGAAGCTATGTAAACAATATTTTATTATTATTATACGTAGATTGATCTCGGTTATGATCCGGTAATTTCCTTCACAACGGAGCGTACTCAAGTTGTGAGGCTATGTGTTTGTGTGTCTGTGTGGTTGTGTGTAGTTTTTTAAAGTGGTACCTGTAGAAATTTTCTGACTATTGTGCATGTGTTGATAATTGTAGTTTTTTGTATGTTGGTGATTACGTATGGGGGTAACTTTAGTATGTCTATATTTTTTTGGAGAGTTTTTGGTATGATGCCTGTAGACGATAATATTATTGGGACTATTGTTACTTTTTCTTGTTTCCACTGTGTTATTATTATTATTATTATAGATTGATCTCGGTTATGGTCCGGTAATTTCCTTCACAACGGAGCGTACTCAAGTTGTGAGGCTATATGTTTGTGTGTCTGTGTGGTTGTGTGTAGTTGTTTAAAGTGGTACCTGTAGAAATTTTCTGACTATTGTGCATGTGTTGATAATTGTAGTTTTTTGTATGTTGGTGATTACGTATGGGGGTAACTTTAGTATGTCTATATTTTTTTGGAGAGTTTTTGGTATGATGCCTGTAGACGATAATATTATTGGGACTATTGTAACTTTTTCTTGTTTCCACTGTGATTTTATCTGTTCTGCTAAAGGTATGTATTTATCTATTTTTTCTAAATGTTTCTTTTGTAGATTTGCTGTATTTGGTATCGATATTTCTATTAGATATGTGTGTTTATGTATTTTGTCGATTAATGTAATGTCTGGTCGGTTATGTAGGTTTGTTCTGTCTGTGATTATGTCTCTATTCCAGTATAGTTTGTAGTTATCATTTTCTGTTACAGCTGGGGGTGTGTATTGATACCACTTGGCGTGTGTTTCGATAAGTTTATGTTTGTGGGCTAGTTCCAAATATATGTGTTTGCAGATGTTATCGTGTCTTATTGTATATTCCGTCGGTGCAAGAGTTGAGCAGCCACCTGTTATGTGTTCTATTGTTTCTTTTTGTAATTTGCACTTTCTGCATGTGTCGTTTGTTATTGTATTGTCTTTTATAATATGTTTCGTGTAGTTTTTTGTTTTTATTATTTTGTCCTGAATAGCTATGATAAATCCTTCTGTTTCTGCGTAGAGGTCTGAGTGTTTGAGCCAATTATTACTAAGGGCTTTATCAATATGTTGTTGTTGTAGATGACTTGGGTGTATTCCATGTAATGTTTTATTTTTCCATGTTTCAATTTTTGCGTCATGTGTTGTTATTTCTAGATTGCGTTCGTTGTCGTTAAGTGTAAGTGGTGAGTATGTGTGATCTATGTTTATGATTTCATTATGCGTTCAGTTTTATAAATTAGTTGTTTTAGTTCGTCATTATGTCGCGTGTCGAAAATCACACGACAAAGGTTCTGAGCAAAGCCAGGTATTTTTGCTAAGGAATGAATAAGTTTAGTACATGTCTCATGTCAAAAAGAACACCACAATTTGTTTTGAACAAATCCGCGTATTTCTACTAAGAACTAGGTAAGTTTTCATACAAATTGGCATGATGATGATGATTAGTTTGTGACGTCACGATCGAAGTCGAGTGGGGATATGCTATACTTTTTTTTCACTTCTCTAAAAGTTTATACTTGATACTCCCTCTAGTAAATAACCAGTGTTGCTATCTCTTTCCCTCAGTATAATCGCGTATGTTGTCATCCTTCTCTGTTTACATATAGCCGAATACGTGTCAACTACATAAGACAATTATCTATTATGTATGACGTCTTTTTAGGGTGTCCACACTATTACTCAATCTTCGCCTAGTGGAACGTATAGTTGAAAAATTCCTTTTTAAAGAAAAAGTTTTGTAAGTATAGAATATTATTTCAGTGTTATATATTTCCAAATGGTTGGATTCACATTGTTAAGTTTTTGTTGAAGTGTGAGGAGATACATAGCAGAAGTAAAAATAAAATTAAATATAGTATTTGGAAGAAGATCTTGTATGAGGAAAGAATTATGGTTGATATTGAAATACACTATTATTAATTACTGGTTTTCCTAGCATCATTGATTTTGGGTAAAGAATTAGTTGGTTAAGTATAAAGAAAAGGTAGAATTGAGGACAAGTTCATTTAATTGACTCACGTTTTTATATAACTTTTTTAATAAACTTCCCTATCCTAATGAAAAGTTATAATAATAGCATTGAAAGACTTGTGAGTTGAGTATGAAGTTTCCGAAATCTTAGTAAGTTAGGAGAGTTAGGAAATGTTTTTATTCCTTTCTATTTTCATGCGTATAGGCAACGAATTCATCATTGAACAATCTTGGGTTTTTCATTTTTGTTAAATAATGGTCACCAAAATTTACTTTCGTAAAAATAATTATTAAAAATCCTAAAAAGATGATCTAGCTACACCCTCGTTATGTACTAGTACATAACGCAGTCAACGCGGCTTATGTACCTACAATTAGCGAGCGAACTCCAAGTTGAAAAATTCAGGCGGGTTGGCAGTAATTGTGCCGCCTAAACTTATAACATCTATCTTTGAAAATTCGTAGCGTCTCTAATTTAGGCGTTAGAACAGTTTCGTTTTCAATCTCAGAATCGTGTAGGGATTGTGGATGTTTTGTGATTGAAGAAAAAAAATAATATTTTTTTTTCATACGATTCCATTGATTTAGCGCTCCGAAAATCCGCGAAATAACCTTCTCTAGGAGCGTATTCAGAGGGACTGAAAGCCTCTCTGACTTACGCACACACTCACAGATTGCTAATACCGAACTTATAAATATGACTACTCACGAAGCAGTAAGTCAGTTTTATTTTCATTCTCAAAGTAAATTCTTTAAAAAAAACTTGTCTTTGCAAACGAATTATCACGTGAGTCTCGCATATAAAACATTTTCCCCGGCTTCGGACGCCGGATTTTATTTATTTTTTTATAAGAAAAAATAATAGAGTTTTTTTTTTAACAAGGCGATTAGATATTTTTTTTTTAAGAAAAATGTGCAAATTTAAATAAGGATGTATCGGATCTCTGCATTGTATTTAATAATATTCTTTTATTATTTTTTTTAAATTAAAATTCGTCTTCATAAATTTAAATCTCGGAAGAAACATTGGAAGTTCGTTTTCATTATGATTGTCGAAAGATCATTTCGGTATTTAGAAGCGTTGATTTTGGCTAAAAGAAAAGGAATAGAAGGAATTAAGTCTTTAACGTTGCGAAGTATAAAACAAAAAGACAAGTAAGCGGAAGCCGCTTGAAGGAGCAAATTATTCAATTATATACACTGGCTTGAGTTCCAGACAGTTTTAAGCATCGTCAAGATATATATATTAAACTTCGCGCCAAAAAGAACAAGTAAGCGGAAGCCGCTTGAAAGAGCAAATTATTCAATTATATACACTGGCTTGAGTTCCAGACAGTTTTAAGCATCGTCAAGAAATATTTATTAAACTTCGCGCCAAAAAGAACAAGTAAGCGGAAGCCGCTTGAAAGAGCAAATTATTCAATTATATACACTGGCTTGAGTTCCAGACAGTTTTAAGCATCGTCAAGGAAATATAAATGGGATTTCGCGCCAAAAAGAACAAGTAAGCGGAAGCCGCTTGAAAGAGCTGATTATTCAAGTTATATACTCTGGTTTGAGTTCTAGACAAGCTAACATCGTCAAAAGAAATATATAAATATAACCTTCGCGCCGAGAGGCAGGTGAGCTGAAGCTGCTTGAGAAAGAAAGACCGGCTGTTCGGCGATGTATATGTGCGAGCTTGATTTCCAAACCAAATAAAGTACTCATGGAAACATTTCATAATATTTTCCCGCGTAAAATGTTGAACTATCACCTTATAGATTAAGGTATATATATATATATATATATATATATATATATATTTTGCCGCCCAGTGGATTTAAAGCTAACTAAGACCGCATCCTTTGATTGATCAGGAACGTTTAAAGACTAAAGACTGTGATTATCAATGATTTCGTTGTATAATCAAAAATAAATCGGAGTAAGGAATTGATGCTATTACTGATAGGAAGACATTTATTCGAAAATACTGGGTTGTGAGATTTTTATGGCCTTTAAGAAAAAATTTAAATAAATACATACAATTTAATAGTAATTTCGAGCCTTGTGAATCTGGACGTTTTAGAAAGATCCCACGTAGGTCGAGTGTAAAAAGTTAATTGTGATAAGTGGTCTAAAATAAAAGCTGTGAATTGGTGTAATCGCATTAAAGGATTATCTTCAAATTGTGTGATAGTCAGAGATAGGTCGTAAGCACCGTTTCTCTGATTAATTCACATGACAGGTCCAGTCTGACAAATTGCTAAGGTAAAAAGACAGAATCTATATTGTTTACATATAACGACGTTTACTTTTTCGTGAGGAGAGTCCCGTTCTTGAAGAAGCTAGATGATTTTGCAGCCATGAGTGAAACTTTTGTCGGTTAATTGCCCCTTTTGAGATTTAAATTGATTTTATTTTTTTTTGTATTTTTCAAAGACTACTTCGTCTCACTTATATATATATTTTGTTTCTGAACGAACCACAGATATAAATCAATCTTTTTGTTGTTCCTTAAGGTTGAAATGAAGCCAAGCCAAAACACCTTAAAATTCCAAATTTGAGAATCTATTTATTGTTCCTTCTGATAGTATTTGTGTACCTTGTTCAATATTTTGATTTCATGATGTATATGCATGTATATGGAGTTTGTATATATGTATAGATGATTACAATTATAATATATTTTTGTTTACCTGTCGAGAGAGTATGTAATTGCTCCACAGGCATTAAAAAAAAAATAGAAAGGCAAATTCAATTTTCTTATATGAATATGTCTATACATATATGTGTATAGGTTCCTTAAACCGCCTTGTACATAAGTAATTTTTTTTCAAATATTATAAACCAGAAGTGAATTGTTACCTCCATACCTTAAGTAACAGGGTCATTCAAGTTGATATGATTTGAATTGTTTCATACAGCAAATTATCTAAATTGTGGGAAGGTTTATACCTTTACTGGGTAAATTAAATTCTTTTATTCAATTGAGACCTATAGTTGTTAAACTTTGGGGAATCAATATATAATTATTTTATAGTTAATGATTGGTTTTATTTTTGTTAAATCAATTCCGTTCTGTTCTTTTCCTTCTCATACATATTGGTACCTTTTCTTCAAATACATATAGTTTTTTTTTTATTTTTGAACTTAATTTTTTTTTACCATACTGATGATTTGCTAATTGTTGTTGAACCATTTACCGAAGGGAAGGGGTTTATTTTGAATAAGATAACTCTATCTTGGCCTTAAATTTTAAAATTAATCGATTTTACCTTCTTGCAACCTTTTTCTTATTATAATTAAAGATAATTTTATACCTAACTCACAAAGTAAATTTTGATTGTTGTTTTCTTTTTATTTCAAAGGAGGGGTTTTTATTTGAATAAGATACGTCTATCTTGGTTTTTCTTTTAATTTTAATTTGTTCAAATTTCCTTTTTTTTTCTTGCAACCTCTTCTTCTTTTAATTAAATATAAATTTCATATTTAAATCTTAGAGTAAATTTGATTGTTGTTTTTTTTTTTGTTTTTTTAATTCAAAAATTCTTTTATCTATATATCATCAGGATCTCGGTCATCTTGATCTGGTGTACCTTTCTTTGAAGTAAAAAATACATATATGTGTCTAGCTTTTAAATTATAATTAGAATTCTATTTTGAATAATTTTCCTTGATTTATTTTATCTTGTTGTTGTTCCCTTGTTGTTTTCTGTTTTTCTTTTCTTGTTTTATTGTCTGAATAAATGCAGAGATCTATACAAAGCATTTGAGTTTCTTTTATTTATTTTTTTTTTTTAATAATTAATTCACAAATGATTTTTACTCCATCTTCAAATAAGGACCTATTCAAAGGGTAATGAGTTTTTTTTGAAATATATACACATAGTAATTATTTGACAAATAATTACACAGTCACCTTACGTATGTAAGGCTCATTCATCCGAATCCTGGACTGTAAATGAGAGACGGCGTATGGTAAGTTTGGACATCTACGCAGGGGAGAGTTCTCATCAGTCATCAATTTAATATACTTTATTATTTTTATTAATTTTTTTTTTACTTTATTTTTAAAACCTTTAACTTGTGACATCCGCCCCGGGCAAATTTAAAACAAAGCAAGATTTATCTTAGCTTAAAAATTAGGGTGTGACAATTATTTTTGCCATATAGTTTTAAATCGTCCATGTATAAAAGGTGGTTGATTTTTATAGGATTGGTATTTAAGTTGTGTGTTGTGATTTTGTAGCCAAGTTTGCTTTTGTTAAGCATCTTGGAGAGTGGGTTGAGGGAGATACAGAACCATAGTGCGCTTAGGGAGTCACCTTGAAAGATTCCGGTTTTAATGTTTATTTGTTTTGATTTTATCATTTTGTTGTTTAGTTTTAGGTATATTGTCGTGTTCCAGGTGTTCATTATTTGTTTTAAAAATTCTACAAGTTTTATGTCAATTTTGTATATTTCTAGAACTTTTACTAACCATGAGTGGGGGACACTATCAAAGGCTTTTTGGTAATCTATGTATGCACAGTACATGTTCCTTTTCTTCTTTATCGCCTGATTTGTTATTGTCCGATCGATGATGATTTGTTCTTTGCATCCTCTGCTTTGCTTTCTGCATCCTTTTTGTTCTTCTGTTAATATGTTATTTTGTGTTAGGAAAAGATCTATTTTTGTAGTTATAATTGAGGTAAGAATTTTGTATATTGTGGGTAGACATGTGATTGGACGATATTTAGATGGATTTTTTGTGTCTGTTGATTTGGGTTTGAGATATGTGATACCTTTAGTGAAAAAAGATGGGAGGTTTTGGTTTTCCGTTACGCATTTGTGTAATAGTTCGGAGAATTTTTCATGTGTTACAGGGAGATATTTGTACCAGTAATTTTGGATATTATCTATGCCTGGTGTCTTCCAGTTGTGTGTCTTCTTTATAGCAGTTTTAAAGTCAGTTATATTTATTTGTATTGTGGCCATGTTTTGAAATTGGTTATTGTCATTTTCTTCCTCTGTTATCCATGTGGCATTTTCGTTGTGTTTTTTGTTTTCAGACCAAATGTTCTCCCAGTATGATTCTATTTCATTTAATTTAGGTGCGTCTGTAATTTCTATATTGTTGTTTTTTAGGTTGTTGTAGAAGCTTTTTTGGCTTGTTTGAAAATTGAGATTGTGTGTTTTCCTGTCATAGCATTTTTTGTAGCGTTTTAATCTATGTGATTGTGCTGATAACTTTTGTGTTAGCGTATCAAGGAGTATAGTTAGGTTGTGTTCATTGTATTTGTCTTTAATCGTTTCAATTTCCCGTCGTTTTCTTGGATTTTTTAGATTATTTTTAATTTTTTGTGTTACTTTGCCTATTTCATTTCTTAATGAGTTGATTTTGATTAGTATTCTGTGTTGCCATGCTGGTATAGTGCTTCTGTGTGTTCTATGGGAGTTTTCTGTTTTATTATTTATATTTTGTTTGTTTAGTGTAATAATGGTGTATGCGCTACAGTAAACTAATAGATGTAATTTTTCGAGTGTTGTTTCAGTGTTAATCATGTTATGTAGAATTGTGTTGATAATATTGATCATGTTAATGGTTTGTTTGTTGATTTTGAGCTTTGGTAGGTGTGGTCTTGTTGTGGGGTCGCTATCTTTATATATTTCGATTGTGTGTTCTAGTGTGTTTGTGATTTGTGTTTTTGTGTCTGGGTTTTGTTCTGTTCTTCCGTTGGTCTCGTCATTGTTGTTAGGGCTTATTGTTGTATTATTGTTCACATTGGTGGATTCGTTTGTTGTGTTTATATTTGGTTGTTCAGTGTTATTTTGCTGTGGTATTATTGATATTTCCTGTGGATTGTTGTGGTTTATTTGCGTATTTGTTATGTCTTGTGTTAATGTACTTATTCTATTTTGATTACTCATTCTGATTGCGTCTTGTTTTATTTGATCAAGTATTGATAGTTGTATTCTTTTGTTGTTTATTATAACTCTTTTCTGGTCCGCCAGTCGCTGTTCTGTGATGTGTGAGAGTTCTGGATAGATTGTGGTGAATTGTGTATGTAGCTCCTGTCTGTATCCAATTATTTGTGTGTCTCCTTGTGTGATAGTGTAGTAGCAACGCATGAGGTTTATGTTCATGTCATCTGTCCATTTCATGCGTTGTCGTGGTTTTCCCGCTTTGGTGGTTGTCGGTTGACTTGCCGGCAAAGCACTTTCAGCAGGTCGGGTGTGTTGGGTTTCGGCTGTTGTTTCTTCGGGTGTCCCGGCATGTGTCCGCCTGTTCGACAGCATGTCATTAGCGGCTCTCATGCTGCTACGCCCAGCGCTAACTCCGGACGTGCCCTGGCGCTCCCCAGGTAGCGGTGTTTGTCCGAGGCTTGTGTTTTTTGTGTGATCCATGTATGTGTTGTGTGTTTGTACCCTTTACCCGTTGGCAAGCTACTCGATGTAGTTGTGTAGCTCCCCGCCCCTCACGTAGTTCTAGATGTTTTTAACTGGACGTGGGTTTGGTTTTTGAGGGGCTTATTATTATTATTATTATATGTAGATTGATCTCGGTTATGATCCGGTAATTTCCTTCACAACGGAGCGTACTCAAGTTGTGAGGCTATGTGTTTGTGTGTCTGTGTGGTTGTGTGTAGTTGTTTAAAGTGGTACCTGTAGAAATTTTCTGACTATTGTGCATGTGTTGATAATTGTAGTTTTTTGTATGTTGGTGATTACGTATGGGGGTAACTTTAGTATGTCTATATTTTTTTGGAGAGTTTTTGGTATGATGCCTGTAGACGATAATATTATTGGGACTATTGTTACTTTTTCTTGTTTCCACTGTGATTTTATCTGTTCTGCTAAAGGTATGTATTTATCTATTTTTTCTAAATGTTTCTTTTGTAGATTTGCTGTATTTGGTATCGATATTTCTATTAGATATGTGTGTTTATGTATTTTGTCGATTAATGTAATGTCTGGTCGGTTATGTAGGTTTGTTCTGTCTGTGATTATGTCTCTATTCCAGTATAGTTTGTAGTTATCATTTTCTGTTACAGCTGGGGGTGTGTATTGATACCACTTGGGGTGTGTTTCGATAAGTTTATGTTTGTGGGCTAGTTCCAAATATATGTGTTTGCAGATGTTATCGTGTCTTATTGTATATTCCGTCGGTGCAAGAGTTGAGCAGCCACCTGTTATGTGTTCTATTGTTTCTTTTTGTAATTTGCACTTTCTGCATGTGTCGTTTGTTATTGTATTGTCTTTTATAATATGTTTCGTGTAGTTTTTTGTTTTTATTATTTTGTCCTGAATAGCTATGATAAATCCTTCTGTTTCTGCGTATAGGTCTGAGTGTTTGAGCCAATTATTACTAAGGGCTTTATCAATATGTTGTTGTTGTAGATGACTTGGGTGTATTCCATGTAATGTTTTATTTTTCCATGTTTCAATTTTTGCGTCATGTGTTGTTATTTCTAGATTGCGTTCGTTGTCGTTAAGTGTAAGTGGTGAGTATGTGTGATCTATGTTTATGATTTCGTTGTGTATTGGGCTATTTCGTTTTGTGTAGAAGTATTGCCTTAAGTTATTTATTTGTGTATGGTGTAGATTTTTTATGTCTATGAGTCCTCTTCCTCCTTCCTCTCTTGGCAGTGTGAATCTTTCTATTGCTGAATGTTCGTGGTGAATTCTATGTTTTGATGATGTTGTTCTGAGTTTAATGTTGAGATCGTCGAGTTCCGTATTGGTCCATTTAATTATTCCAAATGTATATGTTAGTACTGGTATTGCGTATGTGTTTATTGCTTTAGTCATATTTTTTCCATTTAGTTGTGTTTTGAGGAGGATATTTAGTCTTTTAAGGTATTCGTTTTTGGTGGTTTCTTTTATCTTTTTATCTTTTATGCTTGGGTTCTGGAGAATTCCCAAGTATTTATAAAATTCATCTTCGTCCATTGCGCGTATTATTTCATTCGTATCCTTCAAGGTGCTTCCCGTGTGTTCCTTGGGTTTACCTCTTACTATTGAGCATGTGTTGCATTTATCAATACCGAATTTCATTTTTATGTCATTACTAAAGCGTTCAGTTTTATAAATTAGTTGTTTTAGTTCGTCATTATTTTTGCCATATAGTTTTAAATCGTCCATGTATAAAAGGTGGTTGATTTTTATAGGATTGGTATTTAAGTTGTGTGTTGTGATTTTGTAGCCAGGTTTGCTTTTGTTGAGCATCTTGGAGAGTGGGTTGAGGGAGATACAGAACCATAGTGCGCTTAGGGAGTCACCTTGAAAGATTCCGGTTTTAATGTTTATTTGTTTTGATTTTATCATTTTGTTGTTTAGTTTTAGGTATATTGTCGTGTTCCAGGTGTTCATTATTTGTTTTAAAAATTCTACAAGTTTTATGTCAATTTTGTATATTTCTAGAACTTTTACTAACCATGAGTGGGGGACACTATCAAAGGCTTTTTGGTAATCTATGTATGCACAGTACATGTTCCTTTTCTTCTTTATCGCCTGATTTGTTATGGTCCGGTCGATGATGATTTGTTCTTTGCATCCTCTGCTTTGCTTTCTGCATCCTTTTTGTTCTTCTGTTAATATGTTATTTTGTGTTAGGAAAAGATCTATTTTTGTAGTTATAATTGAGGTAAGAATTTTGTATATTGTGGGTAGACATGTGATTGGACGATATTTAGATGGATTTTTTGTGTCTGTTGATTTAGGTTTGAGATATGTGATACCTTTAGTGAAAAAAGATGGGAGGTTTTGGTTTTCCGTTACGCATTTGTGTAATAGTTCGGAGAATTTTTCATGTGTTACAGGGAGATATTTGTACCAGTAATTTTGGATATTATCTATGCCTGGTGTCTTCCAGTTGTGTGTCTTCTTTACAGCAGTTTTGAAGTCAGTTATATTTATTTGTATTGTGGCCATGTTTTGAAATTGGTTATTGTCATTTTCTTCCTCTGTTATCCATGTGGCATTTTCGTTGTGTTTTTTGTTTTCAGACCAAATGTTCTCCCAGTATGATTCTATTTCATTTAATTTAGGTGCGTCTGTAATTTCTATATTGTTGTTTTTAAGGTTGTTGTAGATGCTTTTTTGGCTTGTTTGAAAATTGAGATTGTGTGTTTTCCTGTCATAGCATTTTTTGTAGCGTTTTAATCTATGTGATTGTGCTGATAACTTTTGTGTTAGCGTATCAAGGAGTATAGTTAGGTTGTGTTCATTGTATTTGTCTTTAATCGTTTCAATTTCCCGTAGTTTTCTTGGATTTTTTAGATTATCTTTAATTTTTTGTGTTACTTTGCCTATTTCATTTCTTAAAGAGTTGATTTTGATTTGTATTCTGTGTTGCCATGCTGGTATAGTGCTTCTGTGTGTTCTATGGGAGTTTTCTGTTTTATTGTTTATATTTTGTTTGTTTAGTGTAATAATGGTGTATGCACTACAGTAAACTAATAGATGTAATTTTTCGAGTGTTGTTTCAGTGTTAATCATGTTATGTAGAATTGTGTTGATAATATTGATCATGTTAATGGTTTGTTTGTTGATTTTGAGCTTTGGTAGGTGTGGTCTTGTTGTGGGTGGGCTATCTTTATATATTTCGATTGTGTGTTCTAGTGTGTTTGTGATTTGTGTTTTTGTGTCTGGGTTTTGTTCTGTTCTTCCGTTGGTCTCGTCATTGTTGTTAGGGCTTATTGTTGTATTATTGTTCATATTGGTGGATTCGTTAGTTATGTTTATATTTGGTTGTTCAGTGTTATTTTGCTGTGGTATTATTGATATTTCCTGTGGATTGTTGTGGTTTATTCGTGTATTTGTTATGTCTTGTGTTAATGTACTTGTTCTATTTTGATTACTCATTCTGATTGCGTCTTGTTTTATTTGATCAAGTATTGATAGTTGTATTCTTTTGTTGTTTATTATAACTCTTTTCTGGTGTGAGAGTTCTGGATAAATTGTGGTGAATTGTGTATGTAGCTCCTGTCTGTATCCAATTATTTGTGTGTCTCCTTGTGTGATAGTGTATTAGCAACGCATGAGGTTTATGTTCATGTCATCTGTCCATTTCATGCGTTGTCGTGGTTTTCCCGCTTTGGTGGTTGTCGGTTGACTTGCCGGCAAAGCACTTTCAGCAGGTCGGGTGTGTTGGGTTTCGGCTGTTGTTTCTTCGGGTGTCCCGGCATGTGTCCGCCTGTTCGACAGCATGTCATTAGCGGCTCTCATGCTGCTACGCCCAGCGCTAACTCCGGACGTGCCCTGGCGCTCCCCAGGTAGCGGTGTTTGTCCGAGGCTTGTGTTTTTTGTGTGATCCATGTATGTGTTGTGTGTTTGTACCCTTTACCCGTTGGCAAGCTACTCGATGTAGTTGTGTAGCTCCCCGCCCCTCACGTAGTTCTAGATGTTTTTAACTGGACGTGGGTTTGGTTTTTGAGGGGCTTATTATTATTATTATATGTAGATTGATCTCGGTTATGATCCGGTAATTTCCTTCACAACGGAGCGTACTCAAGTTGTGAGGCTATGTGTTTGTGTGTCTGTGTGGTTGTGTGTAGTTGTTTAAAGTGGTACCTGTAGAAATTTTCTGACTATTGTGCATGTGTTGATAATTGTAGTTTTTATTATTATTATTATATGTAGATTGATCTCGGTTATGATCCGGTAATTTCCTTCACAACGGAGCGTACTCAAGTTGTGAGGCTATGTGTTTGTGTGTCTGTGTGGTTGTGTGTAGTTGTTTAAAGTGGTACCTGTAGAAATTTTCTGACTATTGTGCATGTGTTGATAATTGTAGTTTTTTGTATGTTGGTGATTACGTATGGGGGTAACTTTAGTATGTCTATATTTTTTTGGAGAGTTTTTGGTATGATGCCTGTAGACGATAATATTATTGGGACTATTGTAACTTTTTCCTGTCTCCACTGTGATTTTATCTGTTCTGCTAAAGGTATGTATTTATCTATTTTTTCTAAATGTTTCTTTTGTAGATTTGCTGTATTTGGTATCGATATTTCTATTAGATATGTGTGTTTATGTATTTTGTCGATTAATGTAATGTCTGGTCGGTTATGTAGGTTTGTTCTGTCTGTGATTATGTCTCTATTCCAGTATAGTTTGTAGTTATCATTTTCTGTTACAGCTGGGGGTGTGTATTGATACCACTTGGGGTGTGTTTCGATAAGTTTATGTTTGTGGGCTAGTTCCAAATATATGTGTTTGCAGATGTTATCGTGTCTTATTGTATATTCCGTCGGTGCAAGAGTTGAGCAGCCACCTGTTATGTGTTCTATTGTTTCTTTTTGTAATTTGCACTTTCTGCATGTGTCGTTTGTTATTGTATTGTCTTTTATAATATGTTTCGTGTAGTTTTTTGTTTTTATTATTTTGTCCTGAATAGCTATGATAAATCCTTCTGTTTCTGCGTAGAGGTCTGAGTGTTTGAGCCAATTATTACTAAGGGCTTTATCAATATGTTGTTGTTGTAGATGACTTGGGTGTATTCCATGTAATGTTTTATTTTTCCATGTTTCAATTTTTGCGTCATGTGTTGTTATTTCTAGATTGCGTTCGTTGTCGTTAAGTGTAAGTGGTGAGTATGTGTGATCTATGTTTATGATTTCATTATGTATTGGGCTATTTCGTTTTGTGTAGAAGTATTGCCTTAAGTTATTTATTTGTGTATGGTGTAGATTTTTAATGTCTATGAGTCCTCTTCCTCCTTCCTCTCTTGGCAGTGTGAATCTTTCTATTGCTGAATGTTCGTGGTGAATTCTATGTTTTGATGATGTTGTTCTGAGTTTAATGTTGAGATCGTCAAGTTCCGTATTGGTCCATTTAATTATTCCAAATGTATATGTTAGTACTGGTATTGCGTATGTGTTTATTGCTTTAGTCATATTTTTTCCATTTAGTTGTGTTTTGAGGAGGATATTTAGTCTTTTAAGGTATTCGTTTTTGGTGGTTTCTTTTATCTTTTTATCTTTTATGCTTGGGTTCTGGAGAATTCCCAAGTATTTATAAAATTCATCTTCGTCCATTGCGCGTATTATTTCATTCGTATCCTTCAAGGTGCTTCCCGTGTGTTCCTTGGGTTTACCTCTTACTATTGAGCATGTGTTGCATTTATCAATACCGAATTTCATTTTTATGTCATTACTAAAGCGTTCAGTTTTATAAATTAGTTGTTTTAGTTCGTCATTATTTTTGCCATATAGTTTTAAATCGTCCATGTATAAAAGGTGGTTGATTTTTATAGGATTGGTATTTAAGTTGTGTGTTGTGATTTTGTAGCCAAGTTTGCTTTTGTTAAGCATCTTGGAGAGTGGGTTGAGGGAGATACAGAACCATAGTGCGCTTAGGGAGTCACCTTGAAAGATTCCGGTTTTAATGTTTATTTGTTTTGATTTTATCATTTTGTTGTTTAGTTTTAGGTATATTGTCGTGTTCCAGGTGTTCATTATTTGTTTTAAAAATTCTACAAGTTTTATGTCAATTTTGTATATTTCTAGAACTTTTACTAACCATGAGTGGGGGACACTATCAAAGGCTTTTTGGTAATCTATGTATGCACAGTACATGTTCCTTTTCTTCTTTATCGCCTGATTTGTTATTGTCCGGTCGATGATGATTTGTTCTTTGCATCCTCTGCTTTGCTTTCTGCATCCTTTTTGTTCTTCTGTTAATATGTTATTTTGTGTTAGGAAAAGATCTATTTTTGTAGTTATAATTGAGGTAAGAATTTTGTATATTGTGGGTAGACATGTGATTGGACGATATTTAGATGGATTTTTTGTGTCTGTTGATTTAGGTTTGAGATATGTGATACCTTTAGTGAAAAAAGATGGGAGGTTTTGGTTTTCCGTTACGCATTTGTGTAATAGTTCGGAGAATTTTTCATGTGTTACAGGGAGATATTTGTACCAGTAATTTTGGATATTATCTATGCCTGGTGTCTTCCAGTTGTGTGTCTTCTTTACAGCAGTTTTGAAGTCAGTTATATTTATTTGTATTGTGGCCATGTTTTGAAATTGGTTATTGTCATTTTCTTCCTCTGTTATCCATGTGGCATTTTCGTTGTGTTTTTTGTTTTCAGACCAAATGTTCTCCCAGTATGATTCTATTTCATTTAATTTAGGTGCGTCTGTAATTTCTATATTGTTGTTTTTTAGGTTGTTGTAGAAGCTTTTTTGGCTTGTTTGAAAATTGAGATTGTGTGTTTTCCTGTCATAGCATTTTTTGTAGCGTTTTAATCTATGTGATTGTGCTGATAACTTTTGTGTTAGCGTATCAAGGAGTATAGTTAGGTTGTGTTCATTGTATTTGTCTTTAATCGTTTCAATTTCCCGTAGTTTTCTTGGATTTTTTAGATTATCTTTAATTTTTTGTGTTACTTTGCCTATTTCATTTCTTAATGAGTTGATTTTGATTTGTATTCTGTGTTGCCATGCTGGTATAGTGCTTCTGTGTGTTCTATGGGAGTTTTCTGTTTTATTGTTTATATTTTGTTTGTTTAGTGTAATAATGGTGTATGCACTGCAGTAAACTAATAGATGTAATTTTTCGAGTGTTGTTTCAGTGTTAATCATGTTATGTAGAATTGTGTTGATAATATTGATCATGTTAATGGTTTGTTTGTTGATTTTGAGCTTTGGTAGGTGTGGTCTTGTTGTGGGGTCGCTATCTTTATATATTTCGATTGTGTGTTCTAGTGTGTTTGTGATTTGTGTTTTTGTGTCTGGGTTTTGTTCTGTTCTTCCGTTGGTCTCGTCATTGTTGTTAGGGCTTATTGTTGTATTATTGTTCATATTGGTGGATTCGTTAGTTATGTTTATATTTGGTTGTTCAGTGTTATTTTGCTGTGGTATTATTGATATTTCCTGTGGATTGTTGTGGTTTATTTGTGTATTTGTTATGTCTTGTGTTAATGTACTTATTCTATTTTGATTACTCATTCTGATTGCGTCTTGTTTTATTTGATCAAGTATTGATAGTTGTATTCTTTTGTTGTTTATTATAACTCTTTTCTGGTCCGCCAGTCGCTGTTCTGTGATGTGTGAGAGTTCTGGATAAATTGTGGTGAATTGTGTATGTAGCTCCTGTCTGTATCCAATTATTTGTGTGTCTCCTTGTGTGATAGTGTAGTAGCAACGCATGAGGTTTATGTTCATGTCATCTGTCCATTTCATGCGTTGTCGTGGTTTTCCCGCTTTGGTGGTTGTCGGTTGACTTGCCGGCAAAGCACTTTCAGCAGGTCGGGTGTGTTGGGTTTCGGCTGTTGTTTCTTCGGGTGTCCCGGCATGTGTCCGCCTGTTCGACAGCATGTCATTAGCGGCTCTCATGCTGCTACGCCCAGCGCTAACTCCGGACGTGCCCTGGCGCTCCCCAGGTAGCGGTGTTTGTCCGAGGCTTGTGTTTTTTGTGTGATGCATGTATGTGTTGTGTGTTTGTACCCTTTACCCGTTGGCAAGCCACTCGATGTAGTTGTGTAGCTCCCCGCCCCTCACGTAGTTCTAGATGTTTTTAACTGGACGTGGGTTTGGATTTTGAGGGGCTTATTATTATTATTATTATTATTATTATTAGTGAGGCTATTCATTCAGCACTCAATTTTATGTAAATATAGATATGACATATGTATCCTATGAACAGTATCAAATAAAAGAAAGTCTCTTATCATAAAAATACACATATAATATCAAAAGATACATAACAGAAGGAAATGGTATAAGAATATAATATATCATACAAGGCTGTGACGGCTGCAAGTTATTGGAGAGGAGGCATGTGCATTGTGCATATAGGTATGTAGATGGTCTAGAAATGGAATCGAAAGAACAGAAGAATATTATTTTCAACAATAAATGTTAATAACTTACGATAAACAGTATTTTTTTTTGGAGCATGGGGGTGATTGAGGCTAGCAACATTAATAGGACTGAAGAATCAATGTAGTAAACAATATTGATTCATAAATTAATGAAGTTAGTAGGTTCGTACACCAAATTCATGAATCGTAAGTTCCGATTGTCAGGTATTTGCATTCACAGTCCGATTGTTATGAACTTGGCTTTCAGTTTTAGTCACGATTGTGAGTTCGAACTGCCGATCTAAACTCGTTATTCCTGTTTCTAAATAATACGAAAAAAATCGCGATTCCAA
Organism: Molanna angustata; assembly: GCA_963576475.1. Classification (NCBI taxonomy): domain Eukaryota; kingdom Metazoa; phylum Arthropoda; class Insecta; order Trichoptera; family Molannidae; genus Molanna; species Molanna angustata. The sequence continues at coordinate 19,020,564 of OY754965.1, read as the reverse complement.
ACTTGTCCCGAGGAAGGTACGAGATGAAGTATTTGGACAAAATGTTTATGATGTTTTTACAAGATTTTTATTAACGTGATGTAAAGACGAAACCAGTTTTGTATGAAATTCTTCCACTTGTCTCATTTTTTTATACAATTCATGGCCATATTCCCGTCGCATCGTGTTATTTGAACTATTTAAGAGATTATTTGAATGGCGTATAATAAAAGTTCCATACATCCATACCATCACGGTATATCCACCACCAGCGACAGACGTGAAACGTGATTAAAAAAATATTCGATTTACATACACATTGGTACAATTTGGTAAACAAGCCTAAAATTAAATAATATTTCTGGCGCAGTTCAGGGGTGACATCTGTGCGAGACACCGTCACCTCATTTATAAGGACTGTTGCTTTCATTGTTTACAATTAAACCAATTTCTCAATAGATGGCGTTACAAAAAAAAACGTTTCTTCGTTACTTCATAGATGGCAATAGTAATAATGCATTATTTTCAAATGAATTGTTTCACATTATTCAAGTATATTAAACTTTCAAAAATTACATTGATAAGGGAACTCAATAAGTAGGCATAATTGGTGAACGTTGAGCAAGCGCATAAAGTGATCCAGACGACGACAGGTCGTAAGCCCTGTAGGTGCCTTGAGTTCCTGGTTCTTGTATAATATCCCAACTTCGTCTCTATTGAGATATTAAAAGTTTGTCATTAAAAATATATTTTCTTTGTTTCATTCTTTTGTTGATTTACACATACTCTGTAATATGGTTGGTTGGAATAAATTGCCTAATGGAGATAAGCACGCCAGTGTGCATTATTTTTGTTTATATTATGTACAAAGAGATAAAAGACAATACATTCAGGATGGGTGGTGAGCCTCATTGCTGATGAACTATGTATGATCATGTGAAAGGTTTGATTATTTGGGAAATGTCTCGATGGTAAAGTTTTCGCTAACTTAATTCAACACGAGTTTTTAAGTGCATTAGCGCTACAAACCAGTGCCTAATTCGATGCAGTACTTGCCTCCTAATCGACACGGAAACGTAAATACGCTTCCGGGTGCGCAGAGTGCAATTTTGTGTATTTTTGCTTCGTTGGTATACGTGCAAATCGCCTTTTTTTCTCGGCGAAACGGCTCAAGATATTTGGCGACAACTATACAAATGTAAGTATTTTTTTTGTAAAACAGTTAATTCATTAGATTTTTTTTCTAAATATGATAATCATTACAATTAAGAAATAAAATGCAAATAAAAAAGGATTTTTTTTGTTATATGGTAAGTAGAGAGGAATATTAAATCAGGTCGACATTTTTTTTATTTTGAAAGTTGTTTTGGAATCGGACATGTATTTTTATTATGAATCTTACTTATATAAGACTTTTTTGCAGCTAAAAATATCAAATTAATGATTTGAATGAATCGTATAATGAGTTGGATTACCTACTGAAAAAAAAAATTAATAATTCACTTAACCCAATTTTTATGTAACTCGTTAATAGTTTGTGATATAATAACTGTGATAACTATATTATAGTTATTATTATTTATTTTATATTATTGAATCCAGTACAATATGAACATTAACAAGAAAATACAAAACGTAAGAAAAAAACAAAATACAAAAATTATAATCGATCATGTATGAATCTAGGCCAATGCCTGTTTCAGAGTGCCATTATACAAAAAAATATACTATGATTTAGATCGGTCGATGGCAGAATGGTTAGCGCGCTGGGCTAGTAATCCAGTGGTCGCGAGTTCGAATCCTGCCTCGACCGATTTCGTTCGCCTATAGCACAAGCATTTATTTGCTTATTTTAGGGAACGTAGGAAGATGTATATGTACTTGTTTAACAAGGACATATTCATTTTTTACTATAAAAAAAATATACTATGAAATAAAATATACTATGGTAGTTTGGATATTAATGATGAACGAATAATAATGCAAATATTAAGGTTTATTTTTCCGTACCTATACTTATGTGTTCTTTATTAAAAAAAATATGTATAGCTCTAACTAGTTTATTAAGTAGAAATATAAGATTAAAGCCGAAATTTGGCGAATGCTAATTATTTTTCTACAAGAATATATGTATACAAAACATAATTAATAAGAAAAGGATTTTTTTTCTTCATTTCATATCCAAACTGGGTGTGTAAGTATTTTTTTTATATGCTTTGGTTCCAGTAATGAATATAAATATGGGTTATATGTAGTACCTATCTCAGAATCATTGCTAAATTTCTTTTTTAGTGAAACTAACGCACGTTGTAATTAGCTGAGTGATGATGTGTATTGTTATAAATAAATCTTCAAGATTTGTGCACAACACGCAACACAGTAGTAGATAACATTAACACGAATCTTCAATGGATCATCATTTTTCGTAGTAATCAGGTATATAATTATTTATTGTTAAACACAATGGAGTACTGCCATCTTTTGAATAGCTCACAAACTCAATGAGTAAACCGCGTTGAAATATTCATGTACAAAATGTATAGCATAATGTTCCGCGAGGTAAATATTATACAGGTAGATTCATTGAACAATCAAACAATTTTACTCGTATTTGATAATTAATGTTTGAGTTCTTCAACAGATGGCTCTAAAGTATAAACTGAATTGTAGAAATCGATTATTTTATTTGTGCATTATTTCAAACGTACGACTTAATAAAATAAAGCGGATAATGATTATTTTTAACAAAATACAAAGTAAGGAATCTTATTCTTCGTTAATAATTTAAAATCGTTAGATTGATTGTGATTTTGGGTCATAGGTATACTTTAATATATTTTCCATATTTTTAAAATAAAATGTACCGCCGTAATAAATAAATTAAAAAAAGGAACAATAACTTCATAACTTCACGTTAGTTGTTAACACTACTTAGACAGAGCTAGTAATAATAATTAGGCAGATGTAAGAAAGTATTTTATTTATTTATTTAATATTGCTTCTCGGGCAACTAACAGGTGCCTACTATGTCAAGTATTAATTTAACACGCACCCAATAACAAGTTGCCAAATTCTGGAGACTTATGATATTAACCGTCTCACAGATCCAGACTGAAAACACAATAAAAACTGTCTCCACCGGGAATCGAACCCGGGACCTTTGGATCAGCAGTCAGATACTTACCATACTTGTCTTTTAAAATAAGTTGCAATCAACACGTTTTTCTTTTTTATTGGAAAGAACGAAAAAAATACAAGAACTTTGAAGTAGATTTTTACTCCAATCGAAAGAGGATATTATGAAAATCTACCGGCTGAGTTATTTACTATTTTGATATTTTATTACTATTCTTGCTAGTTGAAAATTAACCTTTAAATTTTACATTTTCTTCACGAAAAAATATTGTATATCACGGATTTGTTGATATACAATATTTTTCATGTTTCATACATAAGAAAGTAATTTAGTGTGGATATTTGCGTACATCCGTATAGCCTAGGTATAAAAGGGCTTTAAATTGGGTTCACTTGATTACTATAGGCTGGCCAATCTTGACTTTGGTATGACTCATCGCAAAAATATGTCGATCGAACAAAAATACTTCTGCTTTTAATGTATCTATTTCTTATTCTCTGTATATAAAAAAACAAAGACGGAAGATGAAAGTAAGTCGCAGTGAAAAAACCAAACTCCCATATAAAATGTTGAAACGTACGTCTTTTATAAATCATACACTTATTTCGAAGATACCACGTGACGTTTGTGAATGTGAATGACGTTTTAAAGAAATATTTCAAATCTTCGTCTATAGGGTGACAATTTGTCCTAGTGCGTATTTTTAAACAACAAAAGCATTATTTTAACAAATAGAATGTATGAAATTTGTTTCATACACACCACAACCATTTATTTGTCATTGATATTTTATTATTTATTAAATATGATGTGTTTAACATGACCTGTTTTACTTTTGAAAAATTGTTTATATTGTGTAAAGTCCTCAGTTGCAACATCAAATCACAGTAAACCTTCAACATACTCGAACCAGTTGCTTCTCGGACTCCTCTATTAACACAGCAGCCCTACTATACAACAATCTTGACCGAATTCTGTGTTTCACCTTCTCTTATTATAAGATCGAAAAAATATATTATTAATTTATCAGATTGCAAACCTTCCCAAAGGCTACGTAGTGCACTACTTCGGAAGCGTAGAATGGACCTAATTCCTTATAGCTGCCCTTACGCAGACATGTTAAGTAAGGTAAGAATTAATAATTACATTCTTTATTGTCTTAAATGATGTAATAAGTGAAAATGGAAAGATGATCAAAGTCAAATAAAAAAATTGGGTCCATTGTAAACAAAATGATGGTCACCGTATTGGCATCCAAATTACATGTAAAAACATACGACTTACGACGGGTCGCATAGTTTTTTGATGACGTCATACTAAAGTCAAGCGTGGCCGGCCTATAGTCAAGTTATTTCATTGAAATTATTTTACTAGAAACATTAATTTGTCTTAAGAGTAAGCTTACATTAAACATAGTTCTGCTATTATTCTCAATTTGATAATGTACAAACACAGATAGAACATTACGTTTGAATAAACATAACCGTAAACGTAATTTTCTTCGTAATAGCAATCTAGGTAAAAATCATACGAGAAACATCATTTGACATGCGCATAATTATAATCCAACAATACTTACCTAGTGTGTTTACATTTGAGAGTAGGAAACGTCGGACAATGACTAAACCAGTAGTTAAATAGTTTCGTGGACATGGTTGGAGATACATATAATATGAGACCAGTATATATATATGAGTTTCGGATGGGCAGGTCACTGATGGTAATGGCGGGCCGGGCTTTTGTGACGGTACTGATTTCGTGCTCCAAATGCTCGAACAAATATCAAGGTCGCACTTTTTTGTTTGTATCAATGTTGATAGTAAAACTATACCTTGTTCCAACACCGGAAACTGAAGAAAATCAAATACAAATCTCTCGATCATTTATTATTATGTATCAGCTGTTTGCTAGGTTCCCCAAGGGGATATAGTAGGAAGTTATGAATTCGCAAAATGAAGGTTATTTTTTTATTGCAGATTATCAACTAGTATCATGCTGAGATTGTATTTTGAAAGTTTCATCACAATGTATCTGTGTATGTGTGTGCTACGTACGACGTGATGTTTATTACAGTTTATCGATTATTGACTAAAGTACCTACTCATTTCAAATTTTGCTTAGACCCCATTAGATTTTGATGGATATACTGATATTTTAACTGCCAAATATTTCAAAGTTACCCAAAGCTCAGGAAAATTAAAATTTGTAATTTTTATTATTTTTTTTTATTGTAAAAAGGCATAGGAATTTCGTGAAATGGCATTGAAGATTTAAAATTTTCAGAATAAAATATTTAAATGAAAAATATTTTAACAAAATCATTTAATGAAAATACTTAAATTTCTTTATACAACATTTTAATACTTTGTAGAGCGACTGACAAAGTGAGGAGTAAAGCGATTGCCACAACCCACTCGTTTTTGTTGTAAATAGTTTGGTAATGATCTTCCACAATGTCATGTTTCCAGTGTTGACTTGGATTTCCATTGAATATTCAGTTATTTTGGCGTTATGCAACAACCAAACTTGATTTGTTGTACTCGAAGTAACATGAAATAGTTGAAAATATTTTGTTATCTATTAGTCTCATTGTCCACAATTCATACGAGTATTTCAGAAGTGGATATCCAGAAAAAAATAATGTCAAGCATCAAACAGAGTATTTGCTATTCGTTGCTGAATTTTGACTCCTTGAATGGTAATTGATTTTTTTTACCGTGGCTTTATCAACTTATGATACACTTCCTCAAATGAAAAAAAATACTAAATAAAATATTGATGTTATGTAGATAATATTATTGGACTTCATCCTATCTATAATGTCAAAGTCTGTGGGAGAAGTTTTAATCGGCATCCAGGTGGCAATCTCGAAAGTCTTCCAGTATTTTCCTTATTATTATTTTTTTTCACACTCGTATTATTAATGGTATTGACAGACAAAACCAATGCATACCTGGATTCCGCAAAGCGAGAAACATCAATTAACGAAATAACTAACGATGCAATCGAAGATAGAAAGGCGGTAGTATCATTTGTGAATGTGGAAAACTGATAACAACTATTCAAGCCAATATCGCAGATAGTTGAGATGGAGTCAAGGACAAGAAGATGGAGGATAATTTATATATTATGTAGTCCACTAGTACTAATAATACTACACAAAAAGGAGTATGTACCTACATTTCAGTATTCCAGTTTTCGTGTTTGAATATTTATTGGAACCTTTACTACATTTGACACAAGACTTAAATACGTTTTGAGTACCAAAGCTACAATTGAAGACTTGATTTTCTGCGAACAATTTGTCAACTTGAATGTTAACAAATCTAAATCAATAGTCAGATATTATTAAATAAGTATTTCACAACTTTTTGACGAGATTACGTAAATCGACTGAAGTTGATTCACGATGATAATAAAATAAAATTCCCATATATCAAAAAGAAAAAATGAATTGCAAAAAATGGTCGAAAGTAATTACTGGCTTTTGATAAAAGACTCAATTGCATGTTTTATCAACTAAAGTTAGACTTATGTCCGTCGTTTTATGTTTAAATCAGAAGAAGAATGATAAATACAAGACCGTAATATGAAAATCGCGATGAAAGAGGAATCTTTACATCTATAGATGCTGGTCGAAGACAGACTATAAATATTCATCTATTCTCTCGCTGGTGCAGTTATGAATTTCGCGAATCAGTCATGATCACGTTATTGCATTTATGCGTGAAGTATATATAACCATATTCTCATGTTTGATTAGAAATCTTGAATTCATAAAAGTTCCACACGCAAGATGAGACAAATAAACGTTAAAAATTCTTAACAAAATACGAATCAAAACTAATAAACTATCAAATATTAATTGATGAAGAAAAAAAAAATACTTACGGCATGCCTTGATTCTCGCCATGGTTTAAGTTTTCCAAATAGGTGACAGGAAACAAATGTACAATTCACTGAACACAAAACTAAGAATCTTGAACTTGTATCATGAATTGTCTTATATGTATCAAGCACATTCACATCCAAAGCACACGTTTTCAATTAAGTTCACTTGTAAACAATTTAATGTAAATTTATTTTTATTGTTTATTTCAGTCTAAGTGTTTATATAGTAAGTAGGTTAACATTTGACTGTTAAAATATTTAAATTATTGAACATGTTTACTCGGTTTTTGTTAATAAAGTAAATCAAATTTAAAAGTATCTTTAGATTAATATGATTTTATTTCATCCTTATTTCAAATGTTGTAGCGCAATGGGTTGTAGCGCCACTAATTGATTGATTATTTCAAATGGAGTTTTATCATATTTATAGTACTTACCTTTATTAGTAAGATTTATACGTTACCTCATGGAAGACTTATTTAAAAAGTTATTAAAAAAGTTGTTTCAGTATTATATAAATTTTTATTTTTATGAATGAATTTGATCAATGTGAATATTCGTTACTTTATGTTTTGAAAATTTGTGTAATATCATAAACACAGAAATCCTTATTTTTTTGTTTTTTGGATACATTAGGTACTGATTGCATAACTGATTTATCCCACTGCTGTGAGACACCGGCATAGAATAGTGATTCCACTATATTCTATAATCATCGTTTTCGCGTGTCCCGTAAGAACCAATACGGGAAATAACAAATATTTTTTGTAATCGATAATACAACAAGCGAAATAACATATCACGCAGTTCAGAAATGAAGTTCACCACACATTCTGAATGAAATGCCTTTTTAGGTGAGACGAAGGTGGGTATACACGCGTGTGATGTGCTTCCTTTTGTATTATATTGCACATCCGCATACCTGTCGCTGGTTACCCCACAGAGATATCTGCCGTGGCATTAATGAGAAATTAAGGGAATTCACGAGGCTGTATAATGTAGGTATTTGTAATACGGACTTATTAATTCTTTACAAAAAATGAACATATAATTGCATAATTGCGTAAACTTGACATATTTCCAAAATTAATCAGAAATGATTATATTGAATTAATTGAATAAGCTACATAAAAACTACATTTACTTTTTCAACGCATTAATAGCTATTACCGTTTATTTCAAATTTATTCAAAAGTCTTGAGAGAATATGATAGAAAAACCATAATATTTTTTTTTTTTTTTTTTTTTAACATGTCTACGTAGGGGACGCCAGCTATTAGGATTTGGGTCCATTTTACTCTTCCGGAGAAGCGCACTACGTAGCGTTGGGAGGGGTTTGCAATCTAGAAAAGAGTTTATTAATTCGGATTTTAAAAAGACCCGGGTTATACGAAGATGGAAACACAGAATTCGGAAGATCGTTCCACAGTCGGGCTGCTGTGTTAATAAAGGAGTTCGAGAAGCGACTTGTTCGTATATGTTGAAGGTCCACTGTGAATGGATGCTGCGATTGAGTGAAGCGAGTGACTCTGTTGCGAGTGGGTGGAGGAGGGACCAAAGATGCAAGTTCTTCTGAGCAATTCCCGTGGTAGTATCTATAGAATAAACTTAAAATACCGACTCTGCGTCTGTGTTCTAGTGATTGCAATCCATCAGTCAGTGATGGATCATCAATCAGACGTATAGCACGCCTTTGGACAGCGTCGAGGGTATTCAGTAGGTATTGGGGGGCGCCACTCCAGAGGTGACTGCCATATTCAATAATTGGGCGTATTTGCGCTTTGTAGAGTATACAGATCTGGGTCTTAGTAAAATATCTGCGCGCTCTATATAGTACGCTCAATTTTTTGGAGGCGAGTTTCACCTTAGCTTCGATGGAGCCCTTGTAGTGTAATTGGTTCGTTATAGATACTCCAAGCAGGTCGATAGAGCTGCTGTTAGGTAGGGTGCTTCCGTTGAAAGACACTTGCAATTCATTGGGGTTTCTCTTCGCAGAAATTAGACAGGCTTGGGTTTTTGAGACGTTAAATGAAACAAGATTACTTTCACTATTATTCGTCTAAATTTATCCGTCTGAATTTTAGTAAATAAGATATGTCAAAAAGTTGACTGCATTTATACGAGAATCATTACGTCACACCGCGCGGATAAAATCCTTTTATCTACAGTAGCCCGTTGATTTAGACGTTTTCGTACTCTGAAACGAATCAGAATAGGACATAATATACAACTTCAAAACCTACATGTTTTTTTTTTAATAAAAATCAATTTACTTTTTTAGGTTTTCTTTGAGAATTGTTTATTATATTAAAGGTAAAAATGTTGTTCATAATTGATTTGTTTCAAACACACAATGATAATTTATTTACATTAAAAGTTAAGTAATCGAAACTTTGTTGACATCAATACTCATAGCATTTTAACCAAAACTCATTCAAGGTTATTTGTATTATAAAAGCGTGATAATTTTATTTGAAAACATCATTTTCAATTGTGCAAACACGACTTGGTCCATGGTACAATCGTGGTAATTAGATAAGTAACTGCATATTGTTTGATTCCACGAATTTCCCAGTATATTCTACAATTCTTCATGTACTTTTTTAATCAATAACAATTTGAATGGTCGAAAAATGATTTGATTTAGTCACTCTGTTATCGTGATTTGTTAGGTCTATAATCTTAATATATGACGAACACTTGTCGCCTAATACCTAACCTAACGCTCAACTCTCCACTACTGTGGAATAGTGGCGAGTCATGAGTTTGTAAGCACATTTTCAATTTCTCAACGGGTATCCGGTAAAGAGAGAGCCCATGTTAAGTTACGTCGTGATGTTCTTTGTAAGTATGGCGTACGGCGTATAGCATACGCCGTATCCTTTTTATGTCCTTTCGAGAGCCCAAACTATAAGTCCGGTCACCTGCATATTCATTTCATATTTATTTATTTAAATTCAAAGTTCATTATAGACTTAGAGCTGATTAGCCTTTCATTGATATTCGTTGATTCTTCTCTATGGTTTCAACTGTCTTGCTCTCATGGTATTTTTCTATAATATCAGAATTTTTGATACTTTAGAAATACACTCTTCAAAAATCGTGGACGTCCTCAGACACGGTGCTCGGACTGCATCAAAGTAGTGGCAGGGAGCAATTGGAAGCAGTGTGCCCAGGAAAGGGAGGAGTGGAAGAAGAAAGGAGAGGTCTATGTTCGACTCTGGATGCAAACGGGCCGATGATGAAGAAGAAGAAGAACCTGAAGAATGTGAACGCTCTGCGACACGGTTCTGAAACATGGCAGAAACAAATGGAGAAGGACTCATAAAAAAATTTTGAGAGATAAATACGTGTGAAAATTTGCAGCTGAGGGACTTGAATTATAGGATTTGGGTCCATTATAGTGTCAGGAAGAAGCGCACTCTGCTATCTGCTCAAGCGATAGCAGAGATCAAGTGATCTGCTCAAGAAAATATCAATTCGGATCTTAAAAAGACTCGGGTCGTAGGAAGGTGGAAAGACAGAATATGGAAGATCATTCCATAGTAATAAAGAGTTTGGCTGTTGTGTTATTGAAACTGTTTACAATTTCTCAACACAACGAATTAAATGGTGTCTGGATGCTTTGACATGAATCAATAACTTAAGTACCTATTTTAATAAGCATTCCTAATTAACTATTACAAACGCATGCACGCTTTGTGAGTGGTGAGGCGGAACATTCTGTTAGTCGATCAAATAATATGCGTTGAAAATGTTGAGAAATATCCTTAGTGTAGGTATGGATTCTGTTGGGAAACTAGGAGGAGAGACACGAACAAGTACGCAAGCTGTTACTTACTTACCTTGTGCAAGTATGAAAGCCGATGTAGTAGGTATAATGCAACGGTTTCATTAAAAATCATTATTTCTCTACTTTGCGCTAAATTACACCTCAAGAAATTTACCGGCAAAAAAATCAGTTGTGACATTTACGACTAGGTAAGTACCTAAATTTCAATTATCATGTAGATACTATTTTTTTTATACCCGGCGCTGCTCGGGAAGGTAAATGTGAGGAATTGTTTATTTGTTATGATATAAATTCAGAATGAGTAAAAAATATCCAACCCAATAAATAAAAATTACAATAAATAAGTGAGTTTAAAAAAAATAGTTCCGTTCAGTTTTGTTGTATTCCGTTTCGTTTAGTTCCGTTGCATACATACATAGCTACATAGGTACATACATGTTACAATACACAATAAAATAATATGAAGATTTGATCGTTACCGTGGCAACGACTATTAACATAGTGTAAGTAACATTTTTGTATGAAAAAATGGAGACATTTATACAGAAAATACTTTAAAATAAGAAAAACATTCAAATTATCCGAATTAATCACCATGTTTTTCACTCAAATTCAAAGTTTTACTTGCAAATATATTTTATTCGTGTAATTCGGTACCTCATGAACAAATAAAAAAAATGTAAATGGACGTTTTTGACATTGAACAAATTTTTATAATGTGAAAAATTTAGTACTTCCCGATTCCCGTTAGATGATGCTGGTAGTTTAGTTAGTTAGATCTATTTGTTCGTGTATAAAACAGCCAATTTCATAATAAAAATTTTACTTTTTATAAATACGAAAAAAATTAAAATGAAAGTAAATAGTCACAATGTTTTTCACTCAAACGCTATGCTATACTTAAAAATATATGTTATTCGTGAAAAAACGCACTTCTGACATTTAAATAAAGAAATGTTTCATTCGTGACAAAATTTGTCGGAAAATTTACGAAAAAATGAAAAACAACACAGTAAAAAATATTTGAAAATTGATTTTTTATTTGCTTGATTTATTTACTGGTCATAAAGGAAGCGTTATGCAGAATATTTAACCTTCAAGCTTTCCAGTTTATGATGCTTAGTGACACAATAAAAATACTTACATACATACACATAACATTCAAAAATATTATGTTGGGAATTATAGGTAGGTACTTACAAAGGTACAACAACCGAAGTTCATAAAATATGACATAGGAAGGTATTGCAAACCTGTTTTTATTTAGTATTTTTATGTTTTACATAACGGCATAAACATTTTACGATAAAATAAAAAAAAATATTGCACATAAATATATAACGATTTAAACAGTAAAAAAGTAGAGCTTTGTGGCTCAGTTATCTGACTCATTAGTGAGATCAGTAGCCTTACTCAGTACCTTCGAATCCGATCCTAATTTTAGATCTTACCCACCTGTCCTTTAAAGGAGTCTGTCCAAGTCCGTGGGTGAATATTTTATTTTTTCTAAAAATAATTTATACTTTATCAAAAGTGACTTACCTAAAATATATAAAGATATCTAAAATTTTGGTCCACGCGTTGTTCTCTTAGTTCCAAACTTTGAAAATTTCTACCTTAAATAAAGAAAATGTCTAGCTCGGGTAGGTCTCTTAAATCGGTGGTTCGACCGTCAGTAAAGGCTATCGGTATAATTTTACTAAAATTTAACTAACGGATTGTTATAAGACGAAATATAGACCATTTATTTCACTTAATAAACTTAAAAATTTCCTTCCATCCCGTTGTAAAATAACTCTTGCTCAATCACTTCTTCTTCCATTGCTTGATTATGCCGATGTATGCTATTTGGATGCAAATGAAGTGCATCTCAATAAACTTGAACATCTTCAGAATATATGTATCAGATTCATCTTTGGGTTGAAAAAATTTGATCGCATATCACCTTACCGCAATCTTCTTTGTTGGCCCAGGATACGCCAGCGGCGCAATATACACATTTTGTCACTATTGTACAATATTCTCTCGAACCCAAACCTACCACAGTACCTAAAAAGCAAATTCACTTATTTATCCAATCATGGACTTCCACTCCGATCTGCTGAATGTACAACACTATCCATACCTATCCATAATACAGAATTTCTCAGCTATTCGTTCGAAGTACAATCAGCAAGATTATGGAATAGCCTTAGTCCGGATATTGCGTCGTCTAACTCACTTAGTATTTTCAAGGAAAAACTAAAGAAGGAATATTTATCCTTGAACACCTGATCCCGATTTCCTCTCCTGTCCTTACCATATCCTTTTTATTGCTATGAATTATAATTTTTTTTTTGTTTAATAGTATTTAAGTGTTATACGTATTTTATTTGATTTCTTTTACTCTTTTTTATTTGCTGTTGTACATACACAATGTTGTCATACTTTGTAATCTGGTTGGTTGGAAGAAATTGGCTAATGGCAATAAGCCCGCCAGTGTACAATTATATTTGTTTATATTATGTACAAGAAGATGTATAAATAAATAAATAAATTTGTATCAAATTTCGGTTTGGTTGGTCTGAAATCTAACTAACGGACGTTTATAAGACCGGCTCTTAAAGTATCAAAAACATCCACATAACGAATTTTGGGAAGACAGGACATATTCGCTCAGTAAAAACGCACAAAAAATTAAATAAATAAACAGGCAAGAGTACAACGTGCAAGTTTAAACATCTACTTGATTGTTCCGTCAAATTCAAAACATGAAAACACACTGATATGTTGTTTACCTTGTTTTCAACTGCCCCACAAACGCTACAACACCGTCACCAACATCAAACCGATTTGATCCCGCCTCAACATTGTTTTCAACATGAAATATCAACCACCAACCAGCCCACAGACGTTCAACATCGTCTTCAATACGCCATGTTGACAAAGTCGTCTGTAGGCCCTTTAACGTTATAAGACCGCAGAAGCCTTACTCTGTACAGTCGAATGCAATCCCAATTTCGAATACTCGTTTAGAACCTAACCTGCTATTCCCTGCATACATTCAAATTATTATCGACAAATAACATACTTCCATACAGACGCAGCGTATGTATCGGACGGAGAGCATCAGACGGATTTGTGTCAGTGCGTCCACATAGAAGCACCAATCGGAATGCCGATACAAATTTCATTTGGTTTTGTTTGCAATATTCCATAGAAAATGAAAATAAGTATGAATGTAAAAAATATATAGCCCATAGCCTTTTCTTGGATATACTTACCTACATAACTAATAATTTTATTGAGATACTTTCACTATCATTATACAGTAAAATGATGAAAATTTGTCTGAGCGAACGTATAGTTCCGAAACCGGTCGCAATTTCAATAACGTGGTTTGTACAAAATAATAAAATATATATTTAATAAAAAAATGACAATTTTCGATCGAAATTTCGCTTCTCCTAGCAATGGCGTCGGCATTCCGACGATCCGATGCGCGCGCTCTGTCCGATGCCGGTCAGTGGACGCACTTGTATGAACTCCTATATAAAGAATTCTAAAATCCGTCTGATGCGCTCCGTCCGATCCGTCCGCTGCGCCTGTATGTACGCTAGCCTCTACCCACCGTGTTATTCTTCGTTACAAAGGTAGGTTCTAAGCGAAAAATAAATTCGATATCGGGATTGGAATTGCCGCTAAGATTTGGGAGACAATCAAAATGATAGTCTCCAAAACATGGTAGGCAACGTGTTATTGGGTATGTGTTGAATATTTGATACAATAAAATATTTGATAGCCGATAGTGCCGGCCCGAGAAGTGACAAAAAACACAGATAAATAATTTCACCGAAAATAGTTTGAAATAATGATTCACAAAGTTTATATGTTGTTTCGTTTAAATGACGTTTATAATATAAGTAATAGAAATATAATTAAATCTTATATTGTTACAACTAACGTAATGAGATGGAAAATAATAGCTTGAGCGCTATCGATACAACATCCTCGGAAGGGACAGTTCAACTTAAATATTCGAGAGAAAAAAAGACTTACTTATTTGATTGAAAAGCATGAATAGCCCGAATATATTTGAAAAGCACGAAAACCAATTAAATAGGCTGCAAGGTAAAGAAAATGAACTATACACATTACACCAGTAGCGGAATTGCTTATAGATGCCGAAAATCTTGGCTTGTCTATGAATATTATGTTAAGAAATTCAGGAACTAATATTTTTCATTTATTTTATTGCAACCATACTACAAGATTGAACCGATTGAAATTGAACCGTATGTAGATACGATGCTTAACATGGCCACAAATGTAAATATTATTTTGGAATGTGATTTAAAAAAAATGCATTGCCACTGAAATGAACAACGACGCTAAAAAAACATTAAATTTTCGACATTTCCCCATTCTTGTTCAGGATTTGCCTAGTCCGAAGGTTCTAGGCTCGTCCCTGCTTTACACATAATATGATATGCCTATAATATGAACGTGTTGTTTAGTATCGTCTTAGTATTTTTAATCACAATTTGTTGGATTTTTTGTAACTCACACGGCGGTACTAATAACGAAAAAGTAGCGAGGTTGAACTATAGAATAGAGTGACTAAAACCTAACGGCCAAAAATCTTACTAATATCCAAGTTTTAAAACTTCTATTTTATTCCATGATTTATATCACCATGGTAACGCTAAACCATCCGGTCCCCTAGTTTAGTGGTGGAATAGCAATAGTGAATTCGTGAGCTGTCAAAAGTCAAATAGACCGCGCGTATTGTATTTTGTCATTTTTAAAGAATTACTTTTTTTAATTATGGACAACAATCTGTTTGATTATAGAATCGGCGATTTTGAAAGATCGTTTCAAGAAATTGAGCTGGTGGAAAGTTTTTTGATGACGCAAAATTTATAAGGTGTGTTCATAGGTGCGTTGTAATCCGTTTGTTGATTACAACGACATTAATTTTAGAAGAAAGTACAGATTTTCAAAGGCAGGAGTTAGACATCTCGTAGATAATAAGTTATGTTGAAATAAGTTAAATTATTGGGAATTCAACCAAAATGTGACGATACATAAACATGTCAAAACCATGCAGTAAACAATGACAAACATAGAAATACGATGATTCTCGATAGATGTCATAGATGACGGCTAACAAAGTCATAGAGAATGAACAAAAAATAGCATAAAGTAAAGAAAAATTCCGAAATTCCCGTTAAATGGCTGCGTTCACACAACATTCATTCCGTATTCCATGGTTTACTTAGTCCTTGTACATTTTTACATTATTAGTAAGAACTCACTAAACCACGAATTAGTGCCTAATACGTGGTTTACGTAGTGCGAGGTTTAGTTGGCTAAAACGAGTTTTAACGAAAATGTTATTAGTACCGCTGACAAAGTTTACAAAATTATGTTGTATGATATAGTGATTCACACAGTTTGGAATAATTTCCAAAAGGTATCTAAATATAATAATTACAAAAGCAATGACCTCGTTAGACGAAATGATATAAATAATTTGAAAATATTTAATGACCTCAAACAAACATGGTATTATTAATTGAAAAATACATTAGTTTTATTATATATATGAAATGATAATAACTGATAATTTACTTCTTAAAATCATATTTAAATTTTGTGATAGGTAGCCGTTGACATATTTGTCCTCATTCGGAAATAGTTACTTGCATCAATTAAAAATAATAAGCAGTAACTGTATGAGTCAACAAGTCAAAAACGAAGAAAAAACCTAAGAAATGTCTGCATACTTTCACCATTCATCAAATACAAAGTCTTGTTCAATTTTTTGATAAAACTCGCAATGCCTTTCACATTAATGAACAAGTAATCGTTTTCCATATATTTTTTGCAAGAAATTAGATTTTTAGTTGAATTTGAGCCTCTTCTGGGTCGTTAGTGTCTAAAATACAAATTTAAATACAAATTTAGTTTTAATAAATAAGTGTCGCACTATAACTGGCTTAACGCTGTTGTGTGAAAAAATAACGAAATCTGTTTTGAACACTTTGTTAAAATGGTTGGGTTGAGGCCAACGCTTAGTCCTCACACGGAAAATTTTCAGCATTTTCATGAAATGAGTTTGTTAAATTATTTTTGATTTAAATATTTCACTGTGAAAACTTGAAAAATTATCAATGCAAGTAATGTGCGCTTTAGCAATTAGAAAATAAAAATATCAAATTTTAACTTTCCTGAGATTGGGATCACTTTTGACAGTTAAAAAAATCGAGAAGGATCAGTTATCCTTCAAAATCTTAAAAGGTCTAAGAAAATGTCATTGGGCCTAAGCGAGTTTAAGATATACAAATTCGCAAAATTTGAAAAGAATCGAATGATTACCTACTTTAGTCTATAATCGATAATGTCGAGTGATGAAATTGTGATGAAACTTTCATAATACAATCTCAGCATGATACTAATTGATAATCTGCAATAAAAAAATATCCTTAAAAACTGCAAATTCCCAACTACCCCCCTTACTATATACTTAATAATATTATATCTTGAGAAATATAAGAAAACATTCAGAAAAATCCCGTATACTAAATTGGAAAAACAGCAAAATACAGGCCTGGTCATACAAAATCACATCTTGGATAGAAACTTTGTCAATATGTTAAAATTTTCCTAAACATACTGACAATAGGATAAAATTACTTATACATACCTAAATGTCAACCTTACCAATAACCTCATGATTATCTCATTAAATTTACCTTTTTAAATAATATTTTATTACAATATAGGTAATTAAAATAGATATATTTTTATTACCCTGTCATACCAAGTTTGCGGTAACCGTGCCTATGCATCTGCATTTTTTAATGAATACATGATAAATTTATTGAAATGTAAGAAACAAAGGTTATTTATTGTTTACAAAAAACGATAACTTCATATTCTAAGAATGATGTAACTGACAGTTAAAATCCATGAAATCGTAAAATTTTATTGTCTTTGTGTTATTTTCAACCTCGAGAATAGATATCCTACGTAAAGAGAAAATCGATAATTTAATGCGTGATCAGGGCCGGATCTATAGTTTTCGGTGTCTGGGGCACTAAGAATAAAACCGTTCTCTTTTCTTCGAAAATCGACAAACCCTATTTTAATATTTTTTTCGACGTTACACCGAAATTAGTTTTTTTTTAATTACGTATTCTTTCGCTTATATTTAGCGCATCAAAATACATTTAGCGCATCATAATACATAATACACTTGATGCAACTGCATCGTTCGAATCTTTGATACATCCGGTCCTATGTTTAATCACATTTGAAATACATTTTTTTGTGTTTAACTATCTATTTTGTCCAAAAATATTGAAAAAGCTGAATCACTCAACTAGATTATTTAATTTTCTATAAAAAAATATATAAGTGCTTTACTAGATAACTAGCCTTTTTTCTTTTTATTATTTTCTTTTTATTTTCTTTTATTTTATTCGGATAAATTGGCACATAAAATTTATACACACGATTTAATTCACCAAATGTTAGAAGATATTGTCATTGTTCACTTATTATGTCTTCTTCTTCTTCCGCTTTAGTTAGGACTGTGTCCTGTTATTCTCGGAGTCTGATCTTGTGAGGTGGACGTCCAACTATCCCTCCATCGCTTGGGTGGTCTTCCAGGGGGTCTGGTATTACCTCCTCATCCGCTGCTATCCTCGACAGTCGATCCGAACTTGCTCTCTCCACATGGTCTCTCCAGAATCGTCTTTGTGCTCTTCCCCATCGATCTTCGACATTACAGATTCTCCTTATTTCTGAGTTCCTTACTCTGTCATGA
Source organism: Molanna angustata (assembly GCA_963576475.1). Taxonomy (NCBI): domain Eukaryota; kingdom Metazoa; phylum Arthropoda; class Insecta; order Trichoptera; family Molannidae; genus Molanna; species Molanna angustata. Next base: position 19,001,952 of record OY754965.1, on the reverse strand, counting down.
AGTGTTACGCCTGTGATGGGTCGTAGAGTTTTCATCTCAGTGGTTCTTAGGAGGCTTTTTGTTCTGGCGGTGTCAGCTCTTGTTTCTATGCCGTATGTCAAGATCGGTCTTACACAGGTCTTATAGATCCTTACCTTACTCTCCTTCATCATGTTTCCCCATACAGCATTTTTCAAGCAACCAGTCACGACGGCGGCCTTATTCGCTTGCTCTCTTACTTCTTCAAAGAGGTTATTGCTGCTGGACACTTTGACACCCAAGTACTTAGTAAGTTTAGTAAGTTTGCATCGTATTGGATGCCTTGAGGTGACCAATCTTTTTGTTTTGTTTATTGAGATTTTCATGTTAAATTTTTAAGAGGATGAATGAAATCTATACAGCAGTCTCTGAAGATCATATTGGAAATTAGCAATTGGGACAGCGTCATCTGCATAGCATATTAAATCAATGTTTTTATCTCCCATAATGTACCCCAGCTGCAATGATTTGACATCTACAATTATTTCATCCACAATGGTATTGAACAAGAAAGGGCTCAAACTATCCCCCTGTCTAATGCCGACTGCAGCTGGGATTTCCTTCGAGAGATCATTTCCCACTTTTATGTGAATTTTATTGTTACTATTTATATTTCTAATTGCTTTAATAATTGGATGTGGTGCATTCTTCTCTTTCAGAATTTCTAAAACGTCCACCCTATCGCACACCCTATCGAAAGCTTTAGTAAGATCAACAAAACACATATAAGCCGGTTTATAGTATTCTATAGACTTTTTCTTTAACTGTCTCACTACAAATATTGCATCAATGGCAGATCAATTCCTTCTAAACCCTTGTTGTTCGTCCCTATTTTGTATAATTTCTTTTAATTTCACCCGCAATAAGCCAGTAAATAATTTTTGGGTAGCGCATTCCTCTATAATATGTAATCTGTGTAAAAGGATTAAAATATCTAAACCTTTTTTTAACAATTTTAGAAAAAGTTGAATTTAGTGACGACATTGTTTCAAAGAATTATATTTATATTTTATCTACGGGGACTTTTGTATAGAAAACAAAATATCTTTTAAGGGTTTATGATGGTATGTATTCTTCAACTTTACATACGCCATCGACAATTGGATCTCATCTGTTGCATGCAAATAGTTTATTTAAGTTATTTTGTTTTGAATATATTACTATGTTTTTGTCGGCCTTCATGGCTCAGTTGGTGGGGTATCTGACTGCTTATTCAAAGGTCCCGGGATCAATTACTAGTGGAGACATCTTTTTTTATTTATTCATTAGTTTTTTTTTTCTTTTACATCCTCATAAATCTTTTAATTAAGCACATGCACAAAATCGGTCATGGCAGGATTCGATAATTTTTTCAGTCGATGCGTCACCAAATATATTAAAATTTTAATCATTAATTTATATTATATTTTGATTAAGTTTTAACGATTAGGTTATTAGATCCATATTTTAAAAATATCACATATGCTCATACACGAACATTAAAGTATATACGAATTTCATGGTGAAATCAATGTCCCTTTAAATAGGTCAAGAAATAATAATAATCAACTGTCACAAGTAGGGCACATCTAATTTATATGATTCTTTTAAAAATAAAATATCGATAATTCAAGTAATAAATTTATTTTAATTTATTTATTTTAACACTTCCTTAAATCATGAAACGATTAAGGAACTTTATTACCAAATGGAAATTTCTTCCAAATAATCAGCGTTTTCAGCCCAGTGATGAAAGGATTCTGAGAGAAAATACTAATTTCTCCTTTGTTAGGAATTAAAGTACGCCGGCAAAAAAGCCTAACGTCTTTCCACTACCTCACGGCATTTACTATATTATAACCATACATATTTTGACTATAAAGTTAACATTATAACGCAACTGCACACTACATGATATTTTGGGGATTATATTTTCTAAAACCAACTGAAGAGTGGACAGATTTCCTGAAACATGTCGTGTAATGTCACATAGTAACGATGGTTTAACAAAAAAAATATATTAATAAAATATTCGCGAATTAATTAATTCTTAATTTTTGATACGACACCTGAGTTTTAAAGAGCATCAAGTCGAAAATGGCAATTTCTTTTTCCTTCTAATAATCAATATGTTTTTTCTTATAAATAATTAAGAATCTTGTTTTAACCATTAGAATTATAAGGAAATATTCTCGTCATTTTCGAAAGATGTTTCCTTTTGTTAGTCGTACATTACTATTTATTATGATTACTATTTATTATGATCTACGGACTTGTCTTATTTTAATACTCAGGTATCGATATATAAGTACCTTGCTTTTTTGATAGTGTTTGATTTAAACGATCGAGACAGCGTTTATATTGTGTCTACCTGTTTTTATTAATGTTTCATAGAATTTAAAGACATTTCGTTTTTCTTGAGTCATATTTACAATACGACATTAATTATTGTTAGTTTTTCCTATATATTATGAATTACATTAGAAGACATTGTATTTTTAATTTATTATTATTACATATTAGTTGAAATCGTCCCCACAAAGCGAATAGTTTGTCATATAGAAAGAAAGATAGAATCTTAAATAAAAATATCAAAACACTATTTAAAATTAGATGTCACTACACAGGTTTTTAAATAAATAAATTACATACACATTTGCTATGAAGATACAGTTATTTCAATTAAAAAAAAGCAAAAATCATTAAATAGGTATCTTTTAACAAGATAATTATATACACATAACACTGGCACCAAAACACATTGACTCGGAACGTAAACTATGCAAGACGCGAATATAATATATGAGTGTACAATATTGTAGTATAACACAGTCTAAATACAGTCTACGGTCTATTGTCTATGGTCAGATACAGAGATATAAAGTGAAGTGTTGCCACTTCCGAGTTCTACCGACTACTACCGACCGCGGTAGTAAATTAACGGTTGATGTCGAATGAGTTAGTTTAGCAGCATTCATAGCTTTTTTGTCAATGGTTTCACGTTAAAGTAATGCTATCGGGGCTGTCAATAAGTAAGCGAGGAAATGTGATTTTATTTTAAAATAGGGATGTGTGATATTTTGTCTACTTCAATAGTGCAGAGTCCATCAATATTGTATACCTCAAACTCCGGGACATATCCTGTGAGGAGTCCCATCAGTAGCGTAATTCTTATAGAAGCTGAAAATATTGGCTTGCCTATGAATGTTTTGTTAAGAAAATCAAGACCTAATATTTTTTGTCTGTTTTATTGAAACCATACCACAAGATTCAAAATTGAACCGTTTGTAGATACGATGCTTGACAGGGCCACAAACAGGGCCGGATAAATCATAGAACAATCAGAAACAAGAAGTCAGGGCAGTTGTCTTAAAATGGGCGCTTAAAATTCTAAAATGTTAATCAAAAATCCGCAGGTATGGCACTCGGTTCTCTTTGCGTACCCGGATAGAGGCTAAACATGATGGTAGTATGTAAAAAATCCCGCTTATTATGATTCGTCATTTTAGACCCAATGTAATTTTACATAATTTGAAATTATTCAACATTTAAAATTCCAAAAAAAAAATGGTGGGGGGGGGTGTTCGAATTTAAATATATTGCTACGGGCGCAAAGACACGTTTATCCGGCCCTGGCCACAAATGTAAATAATATTTTGGCATGTGATTTTAAAATATTTTCATGGCCACTTAAATGAACAACGATGCTAATGAAACATTAAATTTTCGACATATACCATTTTTCTTTCAGGATTTATTTGCCTACACGCCCCTGGTTCCGATTGTGCTATCGTTACTAGCTTAAGGTCTCTTTCAGGTCTAATTTTTTGATCAAGTAGATTTGCTCATCTCGAATGACAATTTCAAAGGATATAAACGATTATATTATATTTTTAATTTCTTAAATATCTTGTATTTTTGTGTAATATTTGAAGTTTTTTCCTATCTTCGTGAAAGAATATGCGTAGGTAAAATAAACAAAAAACAACATCGGACTTCGTGGCACAGTTGGTTAGATACTTATCTGACATCTGTTCGATACCCGATGTCGACACTTATTAATTTACCACGGATTTGCCTGATGTATATTTATTTTATTTATTTATTTATCACACCATTTACATAATCGTCATTAAAAATAGATAATTGCTGCCCACCTAGGTATACCCGTTCTAGGGCTAGCAGTGTACATATTATTATATATCACTGGAGACATATTTGCATTTTTAAATATTTTTACACACTTTATTTTAACTTTACCTATCTGTCCGTACTGGAATTTTGCAATTGATTTTAAACTAACTTACCGACCAAATAGAGCTCTGAGACTTTCAGAATTTGTGTATTACCGATGACAATGCATATTAAAATGTACAATGCATTGCTGTTTTAAGCTTTATTTATATAAGATACAAAAGAGAAAGGCGATCGTGGTTTCATTGGATTCACGAATCCAGGCCCACTAACACAGGCGACCAGGTTACCAGCCAGAATAGGCGAGCCACATGGGCTTGCGACCATGTATGCGGGATTATGACTCAAGTCACGCTCACCACTCACCCACCAACCACCGACTGATACTCCACTCCCCTGCCCAACCAACCATTGAACAATTTTGTATATCCTACAAACTTTATGCAATTGTTTAAGTATCTATCATTTATATCGTTTCACAATAGATTATGTATGTTCTTTATTTGAATTTGTTTGCTGTATAGAACAAGTGTGTTTGATATAGGCAGTATGAATGTGAACAATCAACGTACTGACTAAAAATATTATTTTTTTCTTCATTTGAACTTGAACAAAACTTTGAAAAGTGTGTCCGTTAATTTTTTTTATTGACTTGTTTAATGATATACCACAATAATACCCTTAAAAAACAAATTGTGTTTCGGGTTCTACTGCTTCTAGGGCAATTAATAGGTTCTTTGACGAAAATTGATTGAACACGCAACCCATAATAAGTTGCCACATTCTGAAGAAAACACAATTAAAAATTATGTACTCGCATGTGTGGGATAAACTGAGTCACGATAGCCGACGTTTTCTTTGTATCAGAAAAAAAAATATTGAATAAATTTCAAGATTTGAGCCAACCCTGTTTATTTTGCAGGCTCGTTTTTGCAAGAACCACACAGCATTCTACTAAGCTAGTGGGCAGTGTTTGAAACGTCTAATAATAATTTGTATGTACCTACACTACACAGAAATATCTTTATAATATTTTCCTAATAACTGCTAACAGCTTCATTGCTCAATATACATACATAGATTAACAGGGATGAAGACCTAGAATCAAATTGTAATCAGAAAACTGACCCCATTATCAGATTATCCAAGTCATGATTTTTATCCGTGATTAACGAAAATTAATAACGTTAACATACGACATTTTAAAATTATACACAACCTATAATCAAATTTTAATTTAAGTAATGAGAAATATTAGAATTCAAAAATAGTGTTAAAATATAAGCACTTAAAATTATTTATTGAAGAATTAGACCAACCAATGAATAACGATTTATATAATTTACGTTTGTTTGCTATCTAACTCTAAAGATTCCGGTTTCAAAACTTGGTTAGTTCATATTTATACTGTGATTGTATTCTTTATAAACTTTTTATGAAGAATTTAAGAATAAAGTTAGGTCCCGTACCTACTGCGAGAATGTTGCTCACGGGACCTCAACTTTTTCTTATATTTTTCCTAAATTAAAAAAAATAGGTGACAGGTTTAGTAATACCAAATGCAGTGTCTGTAAGGTTTTAGAGTTCTCCGGACTCTAATATGTCATCTTCATGTGGTCTTTCCGAGTTTTGCAAGGGGCCGTTATTGGTCCCCATAAGCAGAACGGGTGGTGGTAGCGGAAGAATCGCCCCCTTTACCACAATAAAACTATCGAGCGCCCCCGCCCTTCAACAAAAAAATTAACTTAAAATCTTTACCTTAATGTATTGTATACAATGGGAATAATGGGATGTATTTTATACAATGGATTTCCTATCTTTGTACAAATCAAAGAAAGAAGAAACATAGAAATAAAAGCGTTATTATTTTTATAAACATTCTATATATATTGCCTTTTATGTCTTATTAATATTTTATTTTATTCTCGATCGTGTAAACAATTACCTATTTACAATGGTTATGCAACAATTTAGCAAATAAGCATAATTTATTTTTCTATATTGACACAATGCTCAATTGAATTTCTGCAGTGCTCCCTAAATGAATAAAAATATAAAAACGCCCAGCCAAACATCCAAAACGCCAAAAAAGGGGCGTAAAGAATCACTCTGGATGATGATGATGACAAGATTTACAAAATGCTGTTTGATATGTTGCATACAATCAGGCGCCGACGACAGAATTGTTTTAAACGGAATCTAAAAAGAATATGCCACACTATAGATATTATAATATGATTATCAGATTGGAGTAGAGGGCGAATGCATCAATGGATAGACCATATCGAGAGAATGGGAGTCAATCGACTACACAAAATTGTTTCCAAGGAAGTCCTGGAGGGTCGTAGAGCAAGGGGGGAGACCAGCAAAAAGATGGAATGACAGCTGGACATCCAGATCATAAGAGGCAGTCTCCGACTGAAAAAACAGGTCAATCCACTAATCATCCAGAATGATAAGACAGAAAAGTTTGTCCTCATCGGACATCAAAACCTGGTTTCCTATATAACATTCCAACTTCGTCTCTATTGAGATTTCAAAAGCTTGTCAAAAAAGTTATTTTTTCTCAATAATTAAACCAATATCAATCTATTAATAATGAATTTTAGAACTACTTAAAGACACATTCAATGTTTTAAGTTCATTTTGGTAATAAAAACATTAAAATTTTTATAAATCGACTAAATAATTATACAAAGTGTAGGTTGATAGCTTCTTTGAACCTACTAGGGAGTATTACAGATTCACAGAAAATTAATACCAATTATTGATCACCGCCATCTATCAATCAAATTCAAAACTATTTATGCAACCGGTGATAAATCTTTAGAGAATAAAATAACTTTCGCGATACTCGTATAGATATTCTCCATGAAACTCATTTCCGTAATGAGTTATGTATACTTTTCAACGTTATAAAGGTAGTCATAAAAATATACTTCCTTGTACCCCGTGCAAACGGTGTAATTATTATTAAATAATTAACGGAATTTTTCCAACAGTCGTCGTAAAGGAGGAATATTTTTAAGCAAACTATATTATGCTATGTTTGCTTATGGTATTAAATCGAACTTAGGAAGTCGGTAAAGTAGTCAAACGGCGTACCACTATGCCACAGCGGTCGACCAACTTAGTAGGGTTTTTTCGGGTAGGTAAATTAATTAAATTTGTAGTAAAATATCATTATTTATTTTGTATAAAATACAGCAAATCTATAAAAGAAACATTTCGAAAAAATAGATATACATACCGTTAGCAGAACAGATAAAATCACAATGGAAACGAGAAAAAGTAACAATAGTCCCAATAATATTATCGTCTACAGGCATCATACCAAAAACACTCCAAAAAAATATAGACATACTAAAGTTACCCCCATACAACATACAAAATTTATCAGCAACATACAAAAAACTACAATTATCGACACGTCATGTACAATAATCAGAAAATTTCTACAGGTACCACTTTAAACACTCACACAAACACATAGCCTCACAACTTGAGTAAGTTCCGTCGTGAAGGAAATTACCGGATCATAACCGAGATCAATATTTTTGCAAGAATAATAGTAATAAACACTTCCTTGCACCCTGTACAAATGGCGAGTTTATTGCCATATGGCAATTTCTTTCAACAAACCAGTATTTCTATCCAAGAGAAGCAAATGCAGCGTAGAGAAATTATTGAATTTAAATATTTTTACTCTGCTGGGGATCGAACCTAGGACGGCCGCACAGAAATCAAACGGCTAACCAACTGTGCCACGACGGCGGTCGACACTGGTACCGCTAATGGTACCTACCTTTATTTTATTTTACTGCACATACTTATCCAACTGTCGATTTGTTCAAGAGAATTTACTTCTCTTAACATATCGACAAAGTATCAAGCCAAGATTCGCGAAATTTTTATGCAGGGTCTATATTTTTCACGATTTTTCCATCTTTGAAGTCAAAAAATACCAACTTAGAGCCTTCGCAGCATATGTATATGTTCTTTATTGTGGATTTACTGAGAATTCGGAGTAGAACATTTAGTGTGTTTGTGTGTGTGTGTCCCTTATAACTTCTGATCCGCTCAATGCACAGACCCTAAAATTTCAGAAAATATAGGAAATTATAGGCCGACAAAAAAAAATATGTGTTTAACTAAAATATATATTTATATTTCCAAAGTTTTTAAAAATATCGAAAAGGCCGAGACTAGATAATTTAATTTTCCATAAAAATTATGATCATTAAAGAAGTACCTACTCCTCAAACTTTTCTTAACAATTTTTATAAAAATTTAATGTAGTGACAACATCGTTTCATACAATTTGTAAGGCAGTATACACTGCACAATATCTACGGTGACTCAATAGTTTGATACTTAATCTCCAAACATACATACATACATACAATCATGCTGTTTTCATATTCTTGGTAGGAAAAAAGACTGACCTCCATACTATTCTATCATGACATACATACCTACATGTTTTATATAGAAAACAAAACTTCTTAAAATGATTAAAAAATTTTGTTTAAGTGGTACGTATTCTTAAATAATACATACTATCGCCATCGACAGTTGGATCACATGTGTTACATGCTAATAGTATTATTTTCATTTTTTTTTTATTTTATTTAGCTTCTCGGTCAACTAACAGGTACTATGTCAAATAATTATTTAACACGCACCCAATAACAAGTTGCCACATTCTGGAGACTTACGATATTAATCGTCTCACAGATCCAGACAGAAAACACAATTAAAAACTGTGTCTCCACCGGGAATCGAACCCGGGACCTTTGGATCAGCGGTCAGATACCTTACCAACTGAGCCACGAAGGCCGTATTATAATAACTTCTTACGATGCTGATTAATATTTTGAAGCTCACATAAAACCAAATGGTACATATGTACCATTTGTTTTGTAACATAATAAATCAATCATTTGAATTATTTTATGTTGGAATAAATAAATAACTTAGAGAACCAAGATTTGAAATTCAAATTATAATAGCAGTTCAGTATAATTTAAATGTTTTCTTGCTCATGTGTCAACATGTTGATATTTATATGGCAATATGGGTTCATTTATTTCTTCAGGCCAGGGGGGTAAGTCTGGTCAACCGGCAGAATCGAAACCATCCATGTTTACCCATATCATGGATACAATCATCTTATGGAGTTGTAAAATATTTTAATATGTTATTGAGGTATACCAAATCATAATTATAATAATACATAATTCCTTGCACCCTGCGCGAGTAGCGAGTTTATTGCCATTTGGCAATTTCTTCCAACTCACCAATGTTTCCAGACCAGAGAAGCAATATTTACGTGAGAAATTATTTTAAATAAATTTCTTCTCTGCTGGGAATCGAACTCACGATGCCCGCACAGAAGCCGAACGGCGTACCAAATGTCCCACGGCTGTCAACACAGTTGGAAAGCATATGAAAAATATAATTTTTGTAAAATAAAACTATTGCAATGCCTAGTTCAGGATCTTCAACAATATCAAGAAGATTTTATAGTCATGTACATATATTATTTTATTATTAAAAAAATCGTTAATTATTGGTACAATGGTAATATTTATTATACAAATAAATGGAATGTTCATCACATCATATTTTCCTATGAATCATAGGTATTCATATTTATAATTCATATTTTTTAAGTTTTTTTTCTATGCTATTAAATAAACGTTAAATTTTATTACAAGAAAAGGTTTATCATTAGGTACATCTCAATAGAGACAAAGAACTTTTTATTTCATAATATTTTTTTGTTGTTTTCACACTGTTTGTCACCTGTTATAATATAAATGGAATCCACAAGGACATTCAATATAGAAATAATAATAATTATAATTAAAAACTTTTATTGCGATAAACAACGTGGCAGACTTATTGCCCGCAGGCAATTTGTACCAGTCAACCACCATACATAGCTGCTGATCGTTGCACAAACGCATAATGGGATCACTTCAACCAGGCAACGACAGGTTATTGGCCTTTAAGGTGTTTGATTCATCAATTAAAAATTGGTTAAAATAAAGATAAATAAGAAAAGGCATGCGGTTCAATTCCAAAGACGATTTAAAATTTAAATAAACAATAAAGTTATTAATAAAAAAGTAAAGTGATTAATAAAAAAGTAAAGTGATTAATAAAAAAGTAAAGTGAACAATAAAGTGACTTTATTTTGTTAATTAAATATTATAAAACTTAATCATATTCAATCTTCAGAATAGCAAAAATATACTTAAATCACTAAATTTGACATTTCTTTAAAATTTGAGTACCTACGTCTTCAGAATCAGACCGATTAATACATAGATTATATACCTTATAATTCTATGGATTAATAAATATTTTAGGGAAAAAGAATATTATTTTTATAAAATTCGGTTGTATCTTCAAGGAATCAGGGAATCTTCAAGTCAACAAAAATGTTAATTATTTTAACAGTAAGAATGGATTTAGTAACAATTTAACGATAATTTGTTATCAATTTTAGAATCGGAATTCCGTTCTATAAAGTTTTTATTCTAGATTTTTTAAACAAATTTCTGATTCCCATCGTAGTTTTTTTTTATTTTTTTATTAAAGCACAGCCACCAATAGAGGCGGATTTGTGCTCATCGTAGTTAAAAGGTGAGATTAGATATTGTTATTCAAACGTATCCAACATTTTAAATCGATTTTAAGTTTGAAATTATAATATTATATGTACACCACAATGGTAAAAAAAAATGTAAAATTCTGTTAGATAACAAATCATCTTAAATTACTACCTACTTATTTAATCTAGCATTAAACTTACAGGAATGACTATAAATAAATATTAAATACAATTTTAAAAATTTGCCTCTGGGTAGTTTTATGTACTAACATTATCATTTCGAAATAACACAGTAAAACATAGGTATTATACATATTAAATTTCGAAAATCAAGATTAAAGTATTCTTATTATAAGGAATTCTCAGTGAACGCATATTTATTAATTTAAGTTGGTTGCTTCCATTTGTAAATTTTGGAAATGTTTATTTTTTATTTTAAATTTAATTTTTTTTCAGTGCAACCAATTTCAATCAATACCTATGTACGTTTATTTTTAATATTTTATGGAGTGTCTTAGTATTTAAATTAAAATATTTTTTAGTCTTTGTACTTATATCTAATTGACATAATATAATCTATGTATTTAATTATATTATTCTTGGCTTATTTATATCTAAATTGTCACGTGCGTCGACGCATTATTTGAGCCTTTTTTCTTCCATTTACATACACGATTTAAATCTGTGCTACATTATCTAGAAATAAGTATTAAAAACATTAATATATCTCTTAGTTTCTAAACATAAATTATTCGAAATAATTACATTTAAACTATAGTCACCTTCATTTAAGAACAGTTTCTTTTAGAATCTACGCATTTCAATGGAATGATGTATGAATAATATAGTCTAAATGGAAATAGGGATCGAATATTCATTTCTAACAAATATAACAAAATTGAGTAAAGGAAAACAATACAATGTCAATTTAAATATTTTTGTATACAAAACAAACTATTTTTTTATTTATGAATATAATTTGTAGTTTTTATCAATTTATATTATTATCTCTTATAAGTGTGACATTAACTATGTGTGTGTACGACACGCTATTAACAACATAAATCTATTTTTTAACAGATTTTTAATTATCTCAATAGAGACGAAGTTGGAATATTTATTGTAGGAGAACCGGGAAATCAAGGCACCTACAGGGCTTACGACCTGTCATCGGCTGGTTTACGTGATCACTTTATGCGCTTGCGCAACGTTCACCAATAATGCCTTTTTAATGAGATCCCTATCAATTCAATTTTGAAAGTTCTATATATTGTAATACTGAAATTCTTTTCGCTTGAAAATAAGGAATTTTTACTACAGCCATCTATGGGTGAAATTATGAACAACAATCTTAAAAATCTGTTAAAAAATAAAATTAAAAATCTGTTAAAAAATATCTTTGACTCCCGACAGGGAAAAAAATCCAATGTTTGCGCATATGCAATAATAAAAATATTCGATTACTTACACATTGGTACAAGTAGGTAAATAAGACAAAAATGACCTTATAAGTCTGGCGCAATTCAGGGGTGACTTCTATGCGAAAAATGCATTGTCACCTCAGATATAAGAATTGTAGCTTTCATTATTTACAAAAAACCAATTCTCTCAATAGATGGCATTCCAACAAAATAAATAAAAATAATAAGATTGTTGTTCATAATTTCACCCATAGATGGCTGTAGTAAAAATTCCTTATTTTCAAGCGAAAAGAATTTCAGTATTACAATATATAGAACTTTCAAAATTGAATTGATAGGGATCTCATTAAAAAGGCATTATTGGTGAACGTTGCGCAAGCGCATAAAGTGATCACGTAAACCAGCCGATGACAGGTCGGTAGCCCTGTAGGTGCCTTGATTTCCCGGTTCTCCTTCAATAAATATTCCAACTTCGTCTCTATTGAGATAATTAAAAATCTGTTAAAAAATATCTTTGACTCCCGACAGGGAAAAAAATCCAATGTTTGCGCATATGCAATAATAAAAATATTCAACATAAATCTATTTTTTTTAAAAAATCCTTGATGTTTTGCTGAACAAGAATAATAAATAACTCTCTTGCGAAAAATTATGGTATTTTCAACGTACAACAGCAGATGCAGAATGAGTTGATTATGTACATGATTACAGAACAAATGTTTTTTTCTATATTTTTTATGTAAATTTTATATGTTAGAACGGATCGTTTTGAGTGAATGAATTAAAATTTTACATTATACATACTTGTACGTTAGATACCTACAATATAAGCGTTACATGAGATTTTATCACTTAATAATTATTTTCTTAAATAAAAACAGATCACATCATTATCATGGTTAAGATGATTTTAAGTATATGGAGATAAAAAAAATAACAAAAGCTACCAGTATAAATATTTTACTAAAGATCACATTACGAAATCAGCAAAGAATGTAATCATTTTGTGTTGGTTTGGAATAAAAATATTGCGAAAAGTTTTTGAATATTATGGACAAAGTTATTACGAAAAGATATTCGCAGATTCGGATCATCAACTGATGTTAATGACTTAATGAAATGTTGTTTACTTACACAAGGTTACAAAAAAGCGTTTCTATTCATTGATTACTAGGAATTTGCCATGGCCAAGGATTCACAAACAAGTAGGCATATTATTTGAGGTTAAAATGATCATGATATAAATTATGTGTATCAGTCGACGATATATATTTTAAAATCATCGTTAAGTCTGTTAGTTTTGCTGGAGATTCATTGTTTTATGAAATATAATAATATTTGATTTTAGTATAGACATGGTGAAAATATAGATCTAACATAAAACTAATGAGCTTGGATTTAATTCTTATAAAATAGAGTAAAAACATCATAGTCGTTCGAGATTTGGCATTCATTTTTATGACTAATGATCCATAATCGAACTATCCCGCCATCGAATCAATCGCTTGAATAAATGTCTTAATATCACAATGAGCTAAAAATGGCGAAGGGAAGATTTGAGTAAAAGCGGTGGGAACTCTAGAGTTATTTCTCACCCGGAGAGTAAATTCTAGGATTTAGTTGTGATACTTATGACGGGCAATGGTGTCCTCCGACTACGCCTCATATTGCGGATGCTGCTTCTTGCAGCTATCAGTAAAAGAAGACCAGATATTATAAGTGCTGCAGCACATCCCCAGGTAAGTCCGAGTCGCACTGCGTTGGCACTATAAGTTCCATGGTAAACGAGAGTCTTTATCTCTTGAGGAAGTTCGTCTACTGTCTGAAAATACAATTTTTAATTAAAGTAAATTATTATTGTAATCATTCGACTTAATTTTATACCATTGGACTTAATTTTATCCACGTAAATTAACCAATGACGTAATTTAAACATTAGTTGATATTTCATTTTTAATTGATGACGTTTTCTATGGCTACATTTTTAGAAGTTTTTTCGTGCAACGCACAATTTCAAGCAGTATTTTAAAGATATGTTTTACTTCATTTTTTTAATTTCTGTATGAAATTTACTTGCATTTCTTTATTCTTTAGTCAACGTTAAATTTTTTAATTGTATAATTGTTACTCCTAGTTTAATGTTAAAATAATTTGCAAAAAATAGCGTTAAATTTGTCTGATGAATATTTAATCAAAAAATTTGGCTCCATATTCACTTGTTTGTCTTCTATGAAAAATTCTATCTTGTCTGTCTATTGTGGCGATGCTACACGACACAATCAATTTGGTCAATGAATACGTCATTTGTCGGATGGTCTCGCATTTCATTCATATTAACGAAGATGGCCGAAGGACATCAGATCCTGAACCGAATAAGCAGCGCGGTTTCACATTCGCATATCAACCGGCAAGACGACAAGTTTTAACTCTTTAGTAATAATAATCATAAAATTTATACCTACCCAAACATCGCAAACTACTGTAAATTTATCAAGTATAATATTGCAACTTATTTAAACCGAAAATAGATGTAAATCATGTAAGTTATCTTTTATTTTGAAACCCTTCATCACTCATTTTCTATTTCTATTTCTGACTGATTAACTGATTATCAAATTGCAATATCTTATTAAGTGATGAATGTTATTGGGAAGTAATTTGAACACGCACTTAAAATAGCAATCTTCTGATATATTATATTCTCAATTAAATAACAATCCCGATAGCATCCATCTACTAAAACAAACCTACAGCAATGTTTTTACAATCTTTTGTTATGTAGGAACTCAACGATTTGGATATCAAAATCTAATGAAGAACAATGTAAACTTACCATCTCAAGCCACACCACGGGCAGATAAATATTATTTTTTATGAAATCCAAACCGGAACCGGTTATTCCAAAAGATTTTTTCAATTGAACGTTTAGTTGAAGCCTGAAAAGAAAACACACGAACATTTAAATAAAATTTAAATAATCTATGTTATGAATGATACAATTTTAATATATTATATAGATAGAAACATTGTACAACATAAAATAATAAATGTATTTCTTAATAAATAATAATGGTTTGGTTAAATGAAATCAGCAGTGTTTGTTAATAAATTAAAAAAAATGATAAACAAAGCGATTCCTCTAACCTGTTTTTGGCGAAGAGTGGAAATCCAAGTGTAGGATGAATATCCATGTACATAGCGTGCTTGTCTGGAGTTGGATCCAGTCCATCGATATCTTCAGTTAGAGATGGATCTCCCAAGTAGAAGTGAGGGAAAGAAGACATTGCAGGAGCACCTGTATTTTGACATGTTCAATTGTTAAATTCAGGAGTCATTAAAACAGTAGTCTATCATTTACTGTTTTTTTCCATTGTTCTTAATATCATACTATGTTATTATATTCTACTATACTGTTGGATATCCAAAATAAATAGAATAAAATAAAATAAAAATGGAATAAGTGATTACTATTAGTCGTCATATCACGCTTAATGACGTGTTAAAATAGCAATTTTCAAAAAATAAATCACATTATATACTATGACTAAAGTCTAGCGGTCATGGGCTCTTGTCCTATAAGTGATTGAACTGAGTGATGATAAATAACTTAAATTTGAATATCTTACCAAATGCACATGGGCTGGAGTTGAATACTCCGCTTGGCGGACACTCTCCTGAGTCCATGTGACAGAAACATTGGTTGGCAGGATTCCTATCTGGAGAGTCGAACACGTCCTCAGGTACTGAATATCTCAGAGCTTTGATTCCATGTAACACCTTGGAATAAAACAAACGATTTAACGAAAATAAGATGTACGTTGTATCAAAAATTTATTTCCTAGGTATGGTTATTTGGTCTCTTATGGAATATGTGAATAACAAATACTACCTACCTCATACATTCCTTTGATAGATATATTGTGAATTGTCGGTCTAGTGAAGATAGTAATGAAGAGTTATCGGCAGAAATAATTTTTTTCTAATCTATATACAAAGATACCTTTAAAAGATCCGATATTTTATTATTCTTCTTCTTCCTTTTCAAAGATCCGAAGATCTGTTTGTACCGCTATTCTGTCTCCTGCGATGTGGACTGCCAACTGTCTCGCCATCTCTTTGGAGGTCTTCCTGGTGGTCTTCTTCCAGCTGGGTTCTCCTGGAGAGCGATACGTGGGAGTCTATTTTCAGCCATTCTGTTTACATGTGAGCTCCAATATCGCCTCCGCTGTCTTCCCCATCTGACGATGTCTTCCGTACTACACTTTTTTCTTATTTCGGTATTTCGAATTCGGTCTCTTAGAGTGTTTCCGGTTATACATCTCAATGTCCTCATCTCTGATGTTCTCAGAAGAGATTTTGTTCTCGTTGTGTCTGCTCTGGTCTCTTCTCCGTAGGTGGCAATGGGTCTTACACATGTTTTATATATTCGGACTTTGCTTTCGATATTCATGTGTTTATTCCTCCATATACTTTCCTTTAGACATCCTGATATTGCAGCTGCTTTATTTAGTTGTCTTAATGTTTCGTCGTATAGACTACCGCTGCTAGTGATGTCTATTCCCAGGTATTTTTAAGTCCGTCACTTGCTCTATTATGTTATTTTCTACGACTAATTTGCATCTCAACGGGTTCTTGCTTATCGTGAGACTCTTTGTTTTGTCTGTAGATATCATCATATTATATTTAAGTGATGTATGATTTAGTTTGTATAGCATCCTTTGAAGGTCATCTTCTGATTCTGCGATAAGTAACGCATCGTCGGCGTAGCATACTATACTGACTCTTTTACCTCCCATTCGGTACCCAAGGTTTAGGTCTACAACTTCTTCGATCAGTTTGTCCATTATTAAGTTGAATAGGAATGGACTTAGACTATCGCCTTGTCTTATTCCGATTGGAGTTGGGACTGGATGGGTGAGGACGCCCTGTATTTTTATTCTAGTAAAGCTGTCGGTATTCAATCCTTGGATTATTTTTACTATGTTGGAGGGAGTATTCTTTGCATTGAGTATTTCTATTATGTCCTCCACTCTGACTCTGTCAAACGCCTTGGTGAGGTCGACGAAGCACATATATGCAGCCTTATTATATTCTATTGATTTTTCAGCGATCTGTCGAACGATAAAAATAGCATCTGATGTCGATATTTTATTGTTTCATTTAAATTTTAAATAATATGGGTACATAGAGTAAAAAACCAGGTCCGCGCGCTGTGTTGATCCCCCCCTTATAACTTTTGATCCGCTTGATGCACACAGCCCAACATTTCAGAAAGTATAAAAAAATTGTAGGCCTACAAAACTGGATTTCGTTTCGTACGTCTTCTTCAACTATATATTCAACAGTTGGACCTCATATGTATATATATTTTTTAAATGAATATGTCCTTGTTAAACATATAACATCTTCCTACGTTCCTTAAAACAAGCATAAATGATTGTGCTATAGGTGAACGAAATCGGTACAGGCAGGATTCGAACTCGCGACCACTAGATTACTAGCCCAGCGCGTTAACCGCTCTGCCATCGAACCATCTAAATGTGTTCGAGTGCTAGTATTCTTTAATTAATTTAACCTCAAAGATTGCTAAAGAGTGAAGCTAATCTTAATTTTATTGTAATCAACTTCATGAGTAGCCCTGTGGGAGAATTTTACAGTAATATTTCAACGTGAAGATAGCTTTGAAAAGGGTGCATTTTTTATTTACATGTGTTTATTTAATTCTCAAGTTTTTATGTTTCTTGTGATTAATACACAAACAAACTAATACATTTGTGAATTGAACATGTAATATAAAAATATATTGGTATGTACCTAAATTTTATCTTTTGTCAAATATGATTATTAAGCAATAGCTTGTTTTCTTCGATTTTTTTAGTTAAGTGCATAGTGTATAATTGCGATTAATTTTTGGAATTTCATATTGTTTGAACGGAATGGAAGACCCGATAAAGATATTGAAAGAAGACTTATGGCAGGGAATAGAATAAACGGAGCACTTAGACCAGTAATGTCCGACCCAAGCATCTCAAAGGAAGCCAAAATTGCAGTACACAATGCAATTGTGGTGCCTACTTTGACGTATGCTAGTGAAACATGGACCTGGCAAAGAACACATGAAAGTAGAATAATTGCTATAGAAATGAGATCTCTAAGAAGAGTATGTTTATTTATTTATTTATTTTATTTATTTATGCATCTTTTTGTACATAATATAAACAAATATAATTGTACACTGGCGGGCTTATTGCCATTAGGCAATTTCTTCCAACCAACCAGATTACAAAGTATGACAACATTGTGTATGTACAACAGCAAATAAAAAAGAGTAAAAGAAATCAAAGAAAATACGTATAACACTTAAATACTATTAAAACAAAAAAAAAAATTATAATTCATAGCAAGAAAAAGGATATGGTAAGGACAGGAGAGGAAATCGGGATCAGGTGTTCAAGGATAAATATTCCTTCTTTAGTTTTTTCTTGAAAATACTAAGTGAGTTAGACGACGCAATATCCGGACTAAGGCTATTCCATAATCTTGCTGATTGTACTTCGAACGAAGAGCTGAGAAATTCTGTATTATGGATAGGTATGGAAAGTGTTGTACATTCAGCAGATCGGAGTGGAAGTCCATGACTGGATAAATAAGTGAATTTGCTTTTGAGGTACTGTGGCAGGTTTGGGTTCGAGAGAATATTGTACAATAGTGACAAAATGTGTATATTGCGCCGCTGGCGTATCCTGGGCCAACAAAGAAGATTGCGGTAAGGTGATATGCGATCAAATTTTTTCAACCCAAAGATGAATCTGATACATATATTCTGAAGACGTTCAAGTTTATTGAGATGCACTTCATTTGCATCCAAGTAGCATACATCGGCATAATCAAGCAATGGAAGAAGAAGTGATTGAGCAAGAATTATTTTACAACGGAATGGAAGGAAATTTTTAAGTTTATTAAGTGAATGTAGGGCAAAGAAAATAGATTTACTAACATGCGATACCTGTTCATGCCACGAAAGGTCATCATCGATGAAGATTCCAAGATCTTTTACAACCCTGGTATAAGGAATGCATTGGTTATTGATATACAGCAGTGGGAGTTGCAAATTCCTTATAGATGACAGCAGACGAGGACTACCGATTATAATTGCCTGGGACTTAGTAGGATTAACAAGAAGACCATGATCCGATGACCAAGAAGAGATCAATTTAAGATCTTCATTCATGTGAAGGACTGCATTGTTAATATCAGAGATATTAAAATGGAAATATAATTGAAGATCGTCTGCAAAAAGATGATATTTACATCTGAGGTTTGTAGTGATAGAGTTAATAAATACGGAAAATAACAGTGGAGATAAAACTCCACCTTGCGGAACTCCAGACAGCAAGGTGGCATTATCAGAAGTAGTGTTAGCTGTCTTAATGCATTGTTTACGGTTGCCAAGATAACTGGTGAACCACTCCAATACTGGCTGAGCTATGTTTAGCGAGGACAACTTAGCAAGAAGAATGTCAAAATCAACGGAATTAAACGCGCTACTGAAGTCGAGTAGTGTGAGAATTGTAAGTTGTTTATTGTTCATAGCACGTCTAATGTCATCCGTAATCTTAACTAGTACAGTTGTGGTACTATGACCTGCTTTGAAACCAGATTGCAGTGGATCAAGGAGAGAATTAGAACAAAGCCATGCATTGAATTGATTGAATACTATCCTTTCAGTAACTTTAGACAATATTGGTAAAATCGAGATTGGACGATAGTCTTTTAGTTGAGTAGGTGTTGAAATCTTAGGGAGGGGTATGACATGTGCGATTTTCCATGCCGATGGAAAGATACCAACGGTCAGTGAGTGGTTAATAATGTGTGTAATAATGGGCAGAATTGGAGGCAAAAGCAGACGTATCATTTCAATATTGAGGCCATCGGAGTCGAAGGATTTGGTTGTTATGGAAGATAAGATTTTCATAATCTCAGTATCAGTTATAGTTTCAAATGCGAAAGGTATGTGGGTAGGAATAGGTTGACTACATAGTTGATTGAGAGTATTGGCTTTTTTAATATTATTTAGAAGGAACGGAGGCGAAGCAAAGTGACGATTTAACTCGTTGATATCGATCTTAGGGGTCTCAAGGTCACCACTCCTCCCTACTCCTAGAGATTGCAAGAATTTCCAAGTGCGACGGGGAGCAGATTGACCGATGAAGTTGTGAATGTAACGTTGCTTTGCATTGCGACAAGACTGGTTGCAGCGATTACGTAGCGCCTTATAGTTACTCCAGTTGTTGTCAGTCGGCTGCCGCTTATGCCTGGCAAAGGCTTTATCTCTCTTTGCCATGAGATATTTAATATCGTCGGTGATCCACGCACATGATGTATCTTTGAGCTTCACTCGTGTAAGAGGTGCATGAGTGTCGAAAAGTATGTAATAGAACGATATATGATAGAATAAAAAATGAGGACATAAGGAGAGAATGCAAGTTAAAGAAGGATATTATATGTAAAATGAAAGTGAATGCTTTAAGGTGGTTTGGACATATAGAAAGAATGAACGATGAACGACTGACCAAAAAAATATACATGGGTGCAAGAGATGGAGTGAATAGCAGAGGTCGCCCCAGAAAGGGATGGTATGACCATGTGAATGATATTTTGAAAGAAGGAAACATAAAAAGTTTGAACAATCGACAAGCATGTATGAGACGATGCATGGATGTAAAGGAAGCCAGAAATGTGTGCAAAAATAGAGAAGTATGGCGCTCGATTCTCTCTGCTTACCCCGTAAGGGACATGGCGTGATGGTATGTATGTATGTATGTATGTATATTGTAACAAACTATATAGGTAGGTACTCACTTCAACATCCTTCTCGTAGATGAACGGTAGCCTACGACAGAGTTGTTGGTTGAAGATGTAAAGAGGTTGTTTTCTGTCGATCATAGATGGAGGGAACATACTACCATCGCTGGCATCAACTCTAAAATTGTAATGTGGATATAAATTATAATAAATTACTGAAGATAAAAACAATTGAAACAGAAATAAACAAAATTAACAATTGAAGATTTGATAAAATAATGTGTAATTTTGTGAAGATAGTGTAATCTTTGTCTACGGTGTAATGAAAGTACCTACTATAAAGTACCTACATTAAAGCTTAACGTGAACAAACAAAAACAATGTAGGTAACAATATATTTTAAATCATAAATCATTCAAAATTCTGACTTTGTGGCTTAGTTGGTTAGGATAGAATAAATAAATAAATAAATAAATAAATAAATAAATAAATAAATAAATAAATAAATAAATAAATAAATAAATAAATAAATAAATAAATAAATAAATAAATAAATAAATAAATAAATAAATAAATAAATAAATAAATAAAAAATAAATAAATAAATAAATAAATAAATAAATAAATTAATTAATTAATTAATAATAAAATAAATAAATAAATAAACAAATAAATAAATAAAAAAAAAATGAATGAATGAATGAATAAATAAACAAATAAATAAATAAGTAAATAACAAAAAAATAAATAAGTAAGTGACAAAAAAATAAAAAAATAGGTAAATAAATAGATAAATAAATAAATAAATTGAATAGGTTCTAATATTTAGGCAAGATTCCCATCCGGTGTTTCTTGATCGTTGGTTGTCCTTCCATGAAAAATAACGATTGTGCAATATTTTAAACGTTGTACCTACCTAGATTATTTCATTATGTAACATGACTTTATGCAAATATTTTATTTGAATCATATGATGTCCTCATATTTATTTACACTTCTATGACAACAGTTTTTTTCTTAAAGATATATTTAATTTCTACACGGAATTTTGAATTTACATATTATATTTCGTATTATATAACTAAAACGTTCTTTATCTACATATGTATAACCTATAAGTAACCTATGTACATATATACTGAGCTATAAGTATTTTTTTTAATGTAGCGTACCTACCTATTATTGATAATTACATATTGATTTATCATAGGGTATCTTCTTACATGATACTGTTTCTTGTAAGTATGGTTTATGAAGGATGAAGGAAGGAAGAATGATAACAGTATCCTGTAAGTGTAAGTATGGTATATGAAGGATGCATAGAGAACAGACTGAGGATGACTGTGGACATCCTTTAAAAGAGAGAAAGCAGAACAGCGTGTAAAATAAGAGTAGAGAACGAATGGCTCGAGCAAGTAGATGAATATGTATAGGTACTTGGGAAGCATATTTCCACGGAATGGACGGCTTGAAAAAGATATCGAAAGAAGAGTTATGGCAGGAAACAGACTGAATGGAGCACTTAGACCAATTATGAATTATAGCAACATATCAAGGGAGGCCAAAGTTGCCATTCATAACGCCATCGTAGTGCCAACCTTGACGTATGCAAGTGAAACTTGGACATGGCAGAAGACGCATGAAAGCAGAATAAATGCAGTTGAAATGAGATCGTTAAGAAGAATTTCTAAAAGAACGATGTATGACAGGGTAAGAAATGAGGACATAATGAAAGTGAACACATTGAGATGGTTTGGTCACACGAGGAGAATGAATAAGGAACGCCTGACGAAGAAAATATACAATACGGACAGGAATGGAATGAGAGGTCGGGGACGCCAAAGAAAGGGATGGCACGACCATGATGTGTACGATATTTTGAAAGACGGAAATGTAAGAAGTGTGAGCATCAGACGAACATGTATGAGACGATGTATGAATGTGGTTGAGGCGAGGGATACGTGCCAGGATAGAAAAATGTGGCGTTCGGTTTTCTCTGCCTATCCCGCGAGGAACATGGCGTGATGGTATGCAGGTATGTGTATGTATGTATATCTACTTTAGGAGGGAAGGCCTATGTTTAACTCTGGATGCAAACGGGATGATGAAGATCTACTTTAAACATGTGTTGAATTTTAAATGAGTTTTGTTAAATATTCCTTAAACAAAATATTTTAGAATATTTTTTTTTATTCAGTAAGTAAATAATACATCTATTAGTACTGAGTACCTAGATACTACTGAGTTCCTCCTAATAAAATCTAGAAAATTAATCACAGAAGAGAAGAAAAAATCGTTTGATTAATGATTACATAAAATATATGTTGTGTGGTAAAGGTAAAATTAATGAACTCGTATTTTTTTCAATTAGAGCGATTATTTTTATGAAAGGGAGTTTTTGTTTAAAGCACTATAAGAAGTATTACTTAAGTGGTAAACTTTTTTCTAGACACATTTACGCAGCATAGGAAAAAATATTTCCTTACCTGTTGCACTCTTCAGAACTCCAGTGAGGTAGTTTTTCATATCCATTGTATCGGTCTATGACTGCAAACTTTGTCATGTCTTTTTCTCCAGTGTTAATAGTCACCACATCAGCTCCTGTTCCATTTCTCTGAAAACATGAAATGATAACACACTTTAAAAAACAACTTTTGTAGAATAGATTTTTTTATGGTACGACGTACCATACGTATATGTGTATTAATCTAAAGTAATATAACTGTATCAAAAGACTTAGTTTAGTTAAAAAAAAGATTAATTGTTGGTACTGCCTCCCTGACCAGCCAGGACAGACAGTTAATCTAGTATTCACATAAATTTAGTTATTTTATTTTAATATTTTAGTTACTTTTTTAATATATAATGCAACTGGTTAACGCCAGTCGCAATTATAACTACAAGCAAACCTAACCAACTTTTCTTTACCAAACTTTTATAGGTTAGGTTTAAAAAATCGGTGTACATCCTAGGCTACCCTGGCTAGTCAGGGAGGCAGTATCTTAATTGTTTTCTTTATTACGCAACATATTTAAGTGTGATGGTGGGGCGGAAAGGCAGACAGTGAACCACATTGTGTCCGAGTGTGCTCGCAGGGCATATCAGGGCTTCATGCTATTGAGTGAGAAGGTTCTTGAGTACCTGAGAACCAGTGGCATAAATCTCTGACAAGCGATACTGCTCTGACGGTCAGACCCTGACGAGCAGTGCTGTGCGAACAATTTGTTATTGTATTCCTCACGTGATGTAATACTACGACCAAATGATAAAATTTATCATTTAATAATAAATAGGTAAACATATTTATGAAAAACAGACCAATTATATCTTTAATCAATAAAGTGTATCTAAACGCCTGAATAATCTATAATTTTTTTATCAGCAATGTAGAATTTTTTATATTCTATTTCCTGTTTTATAATTTAAAAGTTAATTTACTAACATACGGTAAACAATGCAATTAATATTTTTTTTGTCAAACAGGTTTATCATGTTCATATTGATATCGACTTTGGTGTCCAGACTAGGCTTCGATGCCCCAAAGAGGAATTAAAAAAAACTTACTTATTTATTATAATTATGACATTATACAAACCGTATAAACACTGTCTCAAGAAATAGTTATAAAAAAAAGTATTTCAGCCTCTTTAAAGTCAAGCTATTCTTGATGGATACACTTACTTGTGTAATGGAATCGTTATTCGAAACAGTATGCCCGGGAGTATTTATTAATGTTAAATAAAGAATGAAAAAGGTTGTGAAAAAAAAATCTTAATTAACTGTACGCGTGATTCATTTGTGAAAATCAGTAATAATATATAACTCATGATCGTAAAATAAACAATATTTACCGTAACTAATATACCGAATTTTTCGAAATCTGGTAGCTTAGATGTGATCCTGAGAAACGGTTTAGCGAGGTTCACCAATTCATCTTCGTATCCCCAAAGGAACCTATGGACTGGCAGCTCTCGGAAAGGTTTAGCATCCAGAGTTGTAAAGACAGTTGATAGACCGACTTTTGCAACGTAATAAGTATCCTTGGCCATGGATATTGCACTCTGAAAGAAATAATATATTTATCAGTTTTAAAAACAGTCGATAGACCGACTTTTGCAACGTAATAAGTATCCTAGGCCATGAATATTTCACTCTAAAAGAAATAATATATTTATCAGTTCTAAAAACTGTTGATAGACCGATTTTTGCAAGAGAATAAGTATTCATGGCCATGGATATTCAACTCTGAAAGAAATTATTTATTTGTCAGTTGTAAAGACCGACCGACCGACTTTTGCAACGTAATAAGTATCCTTGGGCATGGATATTGTACTCAGAAAGAAATTATATATTTTTCAGTTGTAAAGATAGTTGATAGACCGACTTTTGCTACGTAATAAGTATCCTTGACCAAGGATATTGCACTCATAATATATTAGTCAGTTGTAAAGTCAGTCAGTCGGTAGACCGACATTACCCCCTATTCAGTAACTATTGGAACTAAATTAGGAACGTTTTAAAATTATAGATTTTAGATTTACGGTCTTATTTCAGCATTATAAAATATAAACTTGGACTAAATAGAATAGGAATGTACCTATTTTGGCCGGAACGTTCTTAAAAAGTTACTGATTTAGACAAATTTTGAATAATTATGAAAATTATGAAATTTTCATCATTTTCATAATTATTCCAAATACGTCTAATTCAGTAACATTTTAAGAACTTTCCGGCCAATAGATACGTTCCTATTTAGTCCAAGTTGATATTTTATAACGCTGAAATAAGACCGTAAATCTAAAATCTACAATTTTAGTATGTTCCTATTTAAGTTACAATAGCTACTGAATAGGGGGTATTGGGTACGTAATACGTGTCCTTGGTAATACATATTACGCTGTGAGTTTATTTAAATTTGTTAGATGTGAAATTTTATTTAAAAAGTTATGCGACCGTGACAATGAATCATTGAATTTATATAATCGAGAGCCATCCACATACCTATGTAAATCTATTATAACACATAATGACATAGACGGTCTGACATTCAGCTCATATGAGAAATACCGAAAAAAATGGGTATTACAGAACCATTTTGGCTCAATCTTTCCTTATATACG
This sequence comes from Molanna angustata, assembly GCA_963576475.1. Classification (NCBI taxonomy): domain Eukaryota; kingdom Metazoa; phylum Arthropoda; class Insecta; order Trichoptera; family Molannidae; genus Molanna; species Molanna angustata. The sequence continues at coordinate 18,975,793 of OY754965.1, read as the reverse complement.
TCACTATGTCCTATTCTGACTCGTTTCAGAGTACGAAAACGTCTATTACCAACGGGCGACCGTGGTAGAAGGATTTTATCCACGCGGTGTGACGTAAAAAAAAAAAAAACCATTATAGACATCCATCCGACCAAATGTTTTGTGAATTTGGTGTACTTAACGTTAGACAAATATATACAAAAACAATTGTACTACATTACACCAAGCATCGACATCTCCTGATACCATTGTCTCATCAACTTTCAACGAGATGTCGCAATGAAAAGCATTACAAGGTGCCCAGGACCAGAACAGAATTTGCACATAGGCACTTCTCATTTTTGGCACCCAGGCTGTTTTACTCAGTTAATGATAAAAACTTTAACCTGAAGCAGATGATTGGTAATCCTGCACTTAAAGGGTTATTGACGGATTGGTTATTAAGAATGGGAAGAAAGGATACTGAAAAGGTACTTACCTATATCCCTGCTTAGTGCACAGATGAACATGGTGTGTATGTATGTGTGTGAGCGCGTGCGTGCATATGAGCGTGCGTGCGTGTGTGTGTATGTAATATTTAGCTCTAAACTATTTTCTAAGTTGAATTATCTGGCCCCTGAGTCAAATCAAAAACGCTTAACGATATCGCCAAACGCTATTTTTTTTGTATTTTGTTTTCAACTTGGCTCAGGCCCCTGATGTAGACGCGGACTAGTCGCGAATATCAAGTTTGTGTTTATCACGCGGACACACGTTAAACGAAATGGAGGAATTGTTGTTTTCAATGTAAAGGATCGTTAAAAAAAAAACAACAACAATCATACACAAAAAATGCCTCTAACACTGCCTTGTAACGCTCAATCAATACGCATGGTAAAATTTATAAACCTGTGTACGATTGAAAGACGCGTGCCTTGAATTGAACACGTATTAGCAGGAACAGTTTGCGTTGCTAAACCGTGTGCATTTGGAGGACACGTGCCTTGAATTCAATACGAGTTTTTAAGTGCATTAGCCTGACAAACTAGTACCTAATTCGAGGCAATACTTGCCTCCTAATCAACACTGAAACATAAATACGCGACCCGGCGCATTCCTTTCCAATTTAAATGAGAACTTCGTTATACGTGATAATATGGTACCATCAGGGAATTTTCTTTCAAATATTCCTCTTTGGGACCACATCTCGAAGGTATCTAGACTCCGTTTACCTCTTTCGTATAGGTAACTTGTCTCAGTAGCGGATTTACTTATAGAAGCCGAAAATCTTGGCTTGCCTATGAATATTATATTAAGAAATTCTAGACCTAATATTGTTTGTCTATTTTATTGAAACTATATTACAAGATTCAAAATTGAACCGTATGTAGATACGATACTTGACAGGACCACAAATTTAAATATTATTTCGGCATTTGATTTTAAAATATTTTTATGGCCACTCAAATGAACAACGATGCTAAAAAACATAAAATTTTCGACATTTCCCTATTACATTTTAGGGTTTGCCTAGTCCGAAGGCTCTAGGCACGCCCTCGCTTGTCTCTCAGCCGCACATCGACATGCTCCATATGTCTTAGGAAGGAACATGCGTGAAATTATGTTCTCCGTGCACAAAATATCTCATTTTTTTAAGTTATCATTATTTTTGGATTTGATCAATCAACTTAGTCGACAAATATGGGCCAGCCATAATACTCGGTCAAATAATTTATTATAACGTTAGAATGTGACTGCTTTAATTAAGAAGAATACATGTAGCAGAATGTTTATCGATATCAAATGATTTATTAATAGATTTCTGTAACTGCGTTCACAGTAGGCAGTTTAACATTAAAAACAAATAACTATGTATCATTCCGATGACAGATTTACGTCTCTCTAACGATAACAGGAAATAATTTTTAAAAATTAAAAAAAAATCGTTGGTTTCAACGTAATGTTTTGTACAGATTGGTTTTGTTATATAACAAAGAAACTTCTTAGCAATTTGCTAAAAACATTGGTGTGTCATCAGGGAATTTTTCACATTAGTTACCAAGTATATATAGGTACCTTCAGAAGACAATACTAATACAAAAGAAAGATGAAAAAAAATTAAAAGAGTAAATACGCTAATAACTTTGCTGTATTGCGTCTAAAAATAATACTTACATTAGGAAAATAGCTATAAGATGACTTTGATGATTTTGGAAAAAAATGTCTAACACTAAAACACGCTTAACACTTATTCTTCATCACAATTCACATATGAATCTGTTCGAGACTGACCTACATGGAAGCGGATCATTCTTTAAGTGATTTAATGCTATCACCAGCCTCGGTCATGAGGTCAAGGAAGAAGAAGTCAGAAGCTTTGGGTAATTTTCCCCTGAATATGAATTATACTTACAAAAACCATGACTAATAAATTAAATAATAATTTTCTTATCCCATCATTATATATTAAATAAATAACAAATAAAATTAAAAAACATTCATGAAAGTTTAAAAATAGACCTAGTGATTTCAAAATGCAGACAAGTGTTTTGTTTTTCTTTTATTTATATTGAAAAAGCGAACCCCCGGCAAACATTGTATTGCCTGTATAATTAAAAAAAGGCCCTTCATTACCACCCGTCGCTTCAGACCCGTCCCTTCAAGTAGGTTAAGAAAAAGTTTAAATCCAGAAACTATCCTGCAAGAACCGCGAAGAGATGCAAGAACCGTCTTCTTTTCCCAGGATACCCCACCTTCATAGGTAAAATGACCAAATACACGAAGAAGAAGAAAAAAGTTTAAACCCAGAAACCTGCGAAGAGATGGAAGGAAAATTGGACCTTCTTCTCCTAGGATAGTGCACAATCATAGGTAAAATTAATGACCTAATACCCGATGAAGAAGAAGAAACAAGTTTTAATCCAGAAACCATCTCGAGCATACGCTCGACAATTAACCTAAGTTTCATTGCAATCGGGTGAATGGTTGAGGAGTGCATAGCATACATACATACATACAAACATTGAAATTTATAATATAGATTTTGATTATCAAGAGCCAGTTGTGAGAAATTAACACGTAAACATGTATGCAATACCAAGTTGCTTGATTCATTTTTTATATAAAACAGTGTGTTTAACACAAGTGTATTTATCGAGTGGTCATGTTGTTGGCAAATCAGAATTGTGTAAGTAAATAAATACTTACTAGAAAATTTATTCGATAATAATAATATTATCTCGATAACAAATTACGAATATGTATTTCAATGGAAGGTTGACAAATATAAAAAAAAAAAAACACCAAGGTTCTGAATTACCAAATAGCACATCAAATTATTTTCATACATAAATAAATGCTATATCATGAAAAATTGGTATTTTTATTAGAGAAAACATCGATATAATATTATGTTGATATGTAAGAAAAAGGGTAAGACAAGGTATAATGTTATCCCCAATTCGTACATATACAGCATTGATCAACAAAGATGACAATATCACTAAAGAATGGTCGTGTCAGCATAAATCCGACAGTGTGAATATATGAGGAATAAACAGTTCTCTTAGATCAGAAAAACTTGATACATTTTATACTAATTTCATTAATGTTCGTTGTACAAAATATAATTGAAATTGATTGGTTCGGTTATAAATATTATTAACACAACGTACTAATAAATGAAATTTGTTTTTTTTTTTATTTCTGAAAGAGATATAATATAATAATATGATTTACTCACCAACATAGGAAGATTGGGAACTATAACTTTATCATAAGTAGCTCCAGATGTTCCGTCAGTGACCAATTGGAAGGATCTCTTGTCTTGGAAGCTGAGTGTGCCATTTGGATAGAATACGGTGTTGACTCTTGATACCGTTTCCCTATAATAAAGTTTTATATACAGCAAACTTGTTATAAAATACGCGCCCCTTATAATATATATTATGAATCCCAATTATAGAAAATCATTCAGGGACAGTTTAAGGATACTTTGCAAAAATATAATATATTTTTAAATGAAAGCAACAACCAAATAAACCAGACTCAATACTGTGGTCTTTTGTTTATAAAAATATGGAATTTTACCTGTTCTTTACGATAAAAGTTGACATGATTAATGATCGTTGTCGTATAATTATACTATTTTATCATTCATTAACTTTTACAACGTGATTTGTTTACTTTTAAACGAAAAAATATTCTCTAAACGAAGTATTTGAGTAAATTATATTTTATGGGAATGCTATTATAGGTAGTTTTTTTATTATTTAATATTCAATAAAGCCCGATGCACATTTATTTTTTACGTAAATATCCAAAATACAAATCAAGCAACCAAGGAAGCGAAATTCTATATAAATCATTGTATTAAAATTGTTTCTATCAATAGATTTAAACCAAGGAAGCGAAATTCTAATAAATCACTGTATTTAAATTGTTTCTATCTATAGATTTAAACCAAGAAAGCGAAATTCTATATAAATCATTGTAATTTTTTTATATATATAATGACATTAACAATTCATACAGTCAACAATCGAAACCCTCAGGGTTTATCTGAGGTTGACGAATTCAGTTTGGTAATTTTAATATACATTATTCATAAAACAAAAATAAAATAAAGAAACAAATAAGTGAGCAAGTAAATAAATACATAAATCAAAAAAAAACAATAAGAAATAAAAAATCCAATATACCTATATACATATAAAGATAAATAGAATACGATGCAGGTTTCGACCTATGCCGGTCAACTCAAGGAGTATACTTCTAGAGCACATAGCTGTCGTCATCGGACCTCATCGTATACCCATTTAAGTGGGTAAAAAATTTAGGGCACGTAGTGCATATATGCAAGAGCTCATCATCCATATCATTTAATATTTTTGGCAGGAGATATTCCCATGTTCTCATGCCATATACATTTTTGTACACGTTTGTTCTCATGCCATATACATTTAAATTGTTTCTATCCATAGATTTAAACCAAGGAAGCAAAATTCTATATTGATCATAGTATTATAATCATTTTTATCTATAGATTTAAATCACAAGTAACAAAAAATATACTAGGAATATGATCGTAATGTTGTCAAGTAAAATATTTATATAATCAAATCATAATATTAGTTCGACGAGATAAAAAAAAACCTGTGCCGAGGCTGAGCGTTTTGAAATAATGATAGCGTATAGACGACCGCCGTGGCACACTTGGTAAGCCGTTCGGTTTCTGTGTGGGCGACCTGGGTTCGATTCCCAGCAGATGAGAAATTTATTTAAGTTTATTTCTCACGCAAATGTTGCTTCTCTGGGCTGGAAACATGTTTAGTTGGAAGTAATTGCCACGCGGCAATAAACTCGCCACTTGAGCTGGGTGCAAGGAAGTGTTCATTATTATAGTGAATGCCAAAAAAACATATAACGGCTCACGATATCGACAGTTGGATCTCATGTAATTAATATTATAATAATATCAGTTTAAATATATAAGATAAACATTTAGTAATTTCATGTCGATAACGATGGATTATTAAAAGCAACAATTAAGCATTGATTGAATATACTTGTTTAAATAAATTATTAATGCAATTCTGAAAGTGTGAAAAGCAATCAATGTTGTTTCAATATTACCTGTATATGTATGGACCAACATCTTCAACTCTGAGTTTTTTTTCTCGACCGGCCATCACTTCCAATGCATTTGTGTAATTAAAGATGTGTACTTTCATTATTGGATGGACTGGAGGATTCTTCCAAAGGTTGAAAGCCTTCGAATTATTAACTAGTACCATGTTCTAGAATAATAAATGATCTATTATTATGTTGCTAATGTACACAGATATTTTGCATCAAAAATAAAAAAAAAAAACATTATTATATAACAAGAATATAACTAGTGGGTTGTGATCAACGCTATACTCCTCACTACCAAGTCACTCCACAAAGAATTCAAATTTGTATAGAAAATTTTCAGCGTTTTCAATGAAATCAGTTTGTCAAATTACAGAATATATTATTGTGAAAACTTGCTAATTCTTCAGTGCCATTTTATGAAAGTGATGTGCCTTTTTAGTAACTTGAAAAAAAATATCAAATTCTAAGTTTTCTAGAGTCAATTTGAAATATTTGACAGTTTAAAAAAATTTGAAGCACTGATTAGATATTCTTCAAAATCATATGGGGTTGTAATCGAATATTAGATATACAAATTTGCTTTTGTCCTTTTGTTCATAATAGATAAAAGTAGAATAAACACGCCGTACATAGTACATAGTACACAGCACACACAGATACATTGAGATGAAACTGTTAAAATACAATCTCAGCATGATGCAGCAATATGCAATAAAAAAATATTCTTAAATCCCAACTATATCCCCTTGGGGTAGTTAGGAGTAAAAAATAAAGACTTATTCAGTATACATGTGGCTCTCAGACATTAAAAGGAGGTATGTTCTTGATTATTGTTTCTACGAGTATGTAACAACCTTAATAATGTTTCTTTTTGAGTCTGATAATTTGTTTTAAATACTATTTTTTTTAAATTTTCCTCCTCGTCCACAAGATCGAGAAAGCGATAGCACTTAATCGACGAATCATTCTCCAAGTACAGTGGTCTTTGAACAAATCGAAAGGCTTCGGTGATCAAAGATCCTGAAGCTGACTTAAAAAAGTTACTCCATCGGATCGATGGACTACCTCTGGATATCATACACGCTTCCTATGACAACAAGTCTCTCAAAGTCATCAAAATAAAAAAAAGACATAATATCCATGTAATACACCCACATCAATGCATAAATAAGGTTGAAAACAGATACCTAATCTATACATATGCACGAAGTAATAATATTGTTATATTTATTGCATGTGTTAATAATATTCTTATATTTATTGCATGTGTTATTTTTGAGATTTTTAGATCAGAGAGTAAATCAGGTTTCTTTCGTTGATACGAAAAACCTTGGGATGTATTCAAGAGAATAGTGTAGTTAGGTACCTACATACATATTATTATTAAACACATTCAGTTCTTTCGATCTCACAAAACGTAGGTACGTGTATCTATAAAAGCTTCTTTTTAAAACCATCACAAAACGAACTGCATGAAGATATTTTATGGTTTCAAGAAATGGATCTATATGTTAATATTAAGATGCAGTTTAAATAAATATTAAAGCATGGTGATTACTTACTGATAAAAGTGTTGCGTTGAAAAAGTCTGTGAAGAAGAATATTGATGTTCCAATGAGACTCAGTAAAAAAACTATTACAATGGACGTCATTACTGAAAAAAAAGATATATTAAGATACTACACAACAGAATATGTACCTACGCAATAATTTGAAAAAAGTCAGTTACCTACATGTATTTATGAAAAATGTATTTTTTTGTGATAATCATGAATTTATTAATTCATTCATTCATTCACACCACTACGGCATATTCCACAACGTGGTGTGTGAAAATAATTATAACATTATAACGAGAGAGAGAGAGAGAGAGAGAGAGAGAGAGAGAGAGAGAGAGAGAGAGAGAGAGAGAGAGAGAGAGAGAGAGAGAGAGAAGAGAGAGAGAGAGAGAGAGAGAGAGAGAGAGAGAGAGAGAGAGAGAGGAGAGAGAGAGGAGAGAGAGATGAGAGAGAAGAGAGAGACGAGAGAGAGAGAGAGAGATATTCCAGCTTTCCAAAATCAGCCCAACTCAGCCCAATACGTCTTGGCAGTTCGGCGGTCTAGTTTTCTTTATCCAATTTAATGTATATGTATTAATCAACATCACCAATAGTTTTATTTTTCAATGCAAATACTGTGTGAAGTTGGACTAAAAAATCTTGGTTTTGTCTATGTTCATTTCCAGACCAAATTTTCTAGAAGCTTCATATAATTCTGCTACCATAGCTTCCAACAAATAATTAAAATATATATAAGTGTCAGTTTATATAATATGGCACTTAATTGAAAGGAGAGTAAATAAGAAGGTACTTACTTAGTTATGCATTAAGGATAAAGCAGCTCTCAAGGATATATTTGTATATCAAATATCAGCTATCTTAATTACCAGAAAACTTGTCTTGTATAGTAAAAGTCTTGTGATCCACATTATTTTATTTTACAACTTGACTATCTCCATGTTTTTTTCTTATTCTTATTCATTTATTTATAGCATATTAAATTATCTACTTGGGGTGTTTCGGCTTATTTCGATATTATTTAAAAATTTGGAAATATAGGCAGTTAAACACATAAAAATGTTTTTCTTAAAAAAAATGTTTGAGAAACTCTGGTACTATTTTTGAAAGAATAAATTTGAGATTTTGTATTTTTCTATAGTTATGTATACCAATTTTCAGCGTTATATTGCTTTTTGTGGTTTCTCTGAGATATATAGAAAAGTAAAGTTAAAACTAAAGTTTTGTAGGCCCAGGTATAACTATTTATATATTCTAAAATTTAAGGCTCTGTAAATTTGAGTGGATCAAAAGTTTATAGTAAGACGGACGGACACACACACACACACACACACGCACGCACCCTCACACACACACACACACACACACACACACACGCACGCACCCTCACACACACACACACACACACACACAAACACACACACACACACACACACACACACACACACACACAAACACACACACACACACACACACACACACACACACACACACACGCACGCACACCTCACACACACACACACACACACACACACACACACACACACACACACACACACAAACACACCACACACACACACAACACACACAAACACACACACACAACACACACACACACACACACACACACACACACACACACACACACACACACACAAACACACAACACACACAGATACACAGACACACACAGGCACATACAGGTACACAAAGACACACACAGGCACAAAAAAGGCACACACAGGCACACACAGACACACGCAGACACACGCAGACACACACAGACACACATAGACACACACATACACAGACACACACACACACAAAAAAATTGAGTAATAAACTAGTTGCATGTAACACATGAGATCCAACTGTCGATAGCGATAGTATGTATAGTTGAAGAATAAGTACCAAACTATAAACGCATAAATCCAAATTATTGAATATTTTAAGATATTTTGTTTTCTATACAACATATGTATGTCAAGATAGGACAGTATGGAGGGTCAGTCCTTTCTCCTACCCGGAATATGAAAACAGCATAATGGTATGTATGTATGTTTGGAAATTAAGTATCAAACTATTAAGTCTTCTTAGATAGTGTGTATAGGCGACTGGCATACAAATTGTATGAAGCGATGTCGTCACTAAATTCAATTTTAATAAAAATTGTTAAAAAGAATTTGAGATGTTCTGCTACAATGTTAATATTTTTTTATAGAAAATTCAATTATCTAGTTGGGGTGTTTCGGTTTTCTTCGATATTTTCAAAAACTTTGGAAATATAGGCAGTTAAACTCATAAATTTATCATAAAAAAATATTTTACTTAATAAAAAATGTTTGAGAATCTCTGGAATTTTTTTGAAAAATCAAATTTAGATTTTGTATTTGTCTATATTCATACCAATTTTCAGCGTTCTAGCTTTTACGGTTTCTGAGATATATGGAAAAATAAAGTCAAAATTCAAAAGTTGATAACCCCTGACTGAAACAAAAATTCAAAATTCTGAGTTTATAAGTTTTGTAGGCCTATAACTGTTTATATATTCTGAAATTTTGGATTCTGTAAATTGAGCGGATCAAAAGTTATAAGGGGGGGGGGGACACACATACACACACACACACACACAGACACACGAAATGTTCTACTCCGAATTCTGAGTAAATCCGTATATGGAACATATATGCTGCGAAGCCTCTAAGTTGGGTGTTTTTTGACATCAAAGTTGGAAAAACCGTGAAAAATATAGACCCTACATACTAATCTCGCGTATCCTGGCTTGAAACATTGTCGATATGTTAAGAGAACAAAGTACTCTTGAACAAATCGACAGTTGGATCATATTTAAGTACGTAGAATGATTGATATTACGGTTCCTCATACAATTTACAGCTGGTGGGTTTAAGAAAAAATCAACACAAACCTATTTCTGGAGTAATTTTTTATATGTAGGAATGTATGTGGTTGCAAAAATGAACCTAAAGCTATAAAATCATGTGATTATTTCATAATAAAATTTTATTATCTTTCTTCATATAATTTTATTGACATACATTTTATATCACTGTTTTTATAACCAGCCTACCTAGAAACGTGTCATTTAGCTCAAGAAAAGAAACAAGAAAATATCACTCGATATAATATGGAAGTGCCAGTCACATGTCAACTGTCACTTCCATACACTGAGTTATCTTTTCTTGTTTCTTTTCTTGAGCTAAATGAAACGTTGTCTAGGGGGGCTGGGTAGGTACAAAGAATCCTGTTTTCTATAAATAAAATTATTATATTTTAAACTAATTTATTTTCGTACAGCATCTATTTGATTTGATATCATGCTAATATTTCCAGGTTCGACGCCCCCCTACTTTTTAGCATTTTTTAACAATACTTAATAGTTTTAATTAGTTAGGTTTGATATAAAAAAATATAAAAAAATATCATCGTAAATTGACATTTAAAAATCAATTTCTTATAACTGAAGGATACAGTGCTTAGCGATACTTCGAGTCACATTAAAAATGTTATTTTAAAAACTTAATCATTTACATTATTTTATACTTATGTACGTGTTATCATATCATTTAAAAACAAATATTAATCAAATAAATGCATTTTCGTTTTATATTTACTGAGTAAAGGAAATAGGTTCAAATATAATCTTCTCAATGTCAAGACACACAACTCAGGGGTAAAAAAACCATGGTTCGGGGACTGAATCGGGGTCTATTTTCATCACAGGACACTGGGTCTTTACAATTTATTTTTAAAAGTAATAAAGAAATTATTTAAATAAATTGTGTTGCATATAATTTCTATTTTGAAAATTGTTATTTAAAAATGAATATATAAATTATGGCACAATTATATCTCTTATGGCACAATATTATCTCTTTGGAATAGCTTAAAAACAATAATTTGTTTTATTTCGAAAATATGTAAATTAACAGCTGACTTATTTTTAAAATGTAAGTATCATTAATATTAATATCGACTTAACAACTACGAAACGCTCAAAATACATAAACACATAAATTCCGGCATAAAACTTATAAATAACCATACCTTTCATAACACTTCTCCAATACTTAATATATTCCCCATCAAAAACAAAAAGCATTACACAATACTCCCCCCCCCCCCACTAACCCAGCCAACCCTCAACCGCCACACCCCTCGCTTCACAGACAGATACACACAAATTCAACATGTTAGTCTAGACACGCCGGTCGATGGAAGGACAGCGCTTCCGAAACATGTCGCGAAGTGACTCAAAAAACAAGTGGTTTATAGCTAATTTATAATTCAAATATGATCATAATTATTATTATTGTAGACGCACAAGCGAAATTTTTAATAAAGAAATTGAAAATATATTTATGGAATTAAAATATTTATTTAATTACTGGCATCAGTCTTAATTACAGTATGTAAAAAAATGAAATTTGCTTTATTCTGAATATTTTCCTTTGGATAGACCAAGGTTTAATTAATTGATGATAAATTTCCAACCTTGGTCCGAAAGCTGAATTGAATTTGAAGCAGTCCATCTATAGAAAAGTTTGTTTACTCGTGATTGTAATAATCAACTAGGCATTTAACACGATAGTTTTCCAGACATAACTGTTACAAAATAAAGGTCACACGCGGTATTGTAAGTTCAATTCATGTAAACAATCGTAAAAAGAAGACAAATTAATATCTCTATTTATTTATTATGAATTTTGATATTATCTGAATCTTCCCTTTTTATGACGCCAATATCAAAAACATATCATTATATAACGTAATTATTAATGAATTATCAATGTTTTCTAGTTTCAACATTATCATAATTAGAATAATTCCAACTTAGAGTCCTATCTAAATACTAAATTCTAAATACTAACCATGTTTCCATTGCACAGTCGCTCACTTAAGTCAGGAGATCACGTGACTTCCTAACTGGAGGATGCTACGACGTTTTTCTATGAGAATTGTATTGCAGAGACATATCTAAATACTCAGCGCATGCGCATCGGCGTAAACTAATATTTGCGAATTGTCAAAAAGTAAGGTTGATAGCGAGGAACCTTACAAGTGGTTTAATACTAAAATACGAGATTTTTTCGGTGGATGATGATTTTATCGGCTTCGTTGAATATTTACTTGGTAATTTTGTAAAATAAAATACCAAACAGAGTATTCAGCGATCCATACAAGATGCCGAAAATTCGGTGGAATTTCAAAGAAACAGTAACATTGAGCTGTCAGTGTGAAGTGTGAGGTTGGTTACATAATATGTTTGTGTTGTTATAGCAAAAAAACATTTTAAACGTCAAACGTCAGAAAAGAGATAGATAGCTTTCTAAACCCATAGAAATCTATCTATCTATTTTCTTCATACACAATAATGTGAAATTCTATGCCATCGACCTTAAGTTTGGCGTAGTATTTAGTATTTAGTAAGGGATGTCTCTGCAACGCAATTGCTAACTTAAGAATACTAAATACTCCAGTGAGGTTAGGAGTTGGTATTTAGGTACCTAGGATTGTGCATTCGGGTCTTATTTTATCAAACTTATTATTGAATGTGTTGCGTTACTATTTTTGTTAAATATAATTTCGTGGTATTCATTACTTATTACGTATATTTTGATTGTATTGTATTTTATTGGTTTATCCTCCATAGGCTCCCACGCAGAGCACTCGGAGTCTTCATTGATTATAAACAAAACAAATTATTATCAATAAATGTTAAAAATAAAATAGAACACCATTCAAATCTGACATATATGCTTTTTGCATATGTAGTGACTTGCTTTTGTTTTATCTAGCTTTTTACTACTACAAGAATATATCTGAATATAATATTACTAGAGAATAATGTGTTTTTCATTGTAAAAATCCCAACAAATTGGTAGCAGAGCGTGTGGTTTCTGAAATAAAAGTGAAATACATATAATCTAAGGAAATACAAATATAAACAGACGATATGCACATTTTTTTATGAGAGAAACATCCTGTGATATTTCAGTACGGATTTGTATATTTGCGATTGTTAAATGTTTGTTTTTTTGCATATCTTTTTTGTTTATTTATAATTTATATGACACTGTTATTTTTTTTCTATTAATAATACTTTTTTATTTAATGTTTTGGTTGATTTTGAGTCCATATGTACATAGTTTTTTATGTTTGCATACGTCTATTGATTTTTTGATTTTTGAATTTAATGTTTTTTATTTTTGAATTTACTGTTTTTTTTTTTTGGATCCTTATGTACTTATATCTTTTTTTATGTTTGCTTACATATATTTTTTTATTTTAGTCTTACTGTTTAGGTTTAAGTTTTTTTTTGCCAAGTGTTCGGTAGATGTGGCAACACTTCCAACCTTTTCCGATCCCTGAAATATTGTTACCTACATAGGAACAAAAACAATCGTCAATACTCTCTCGTCGTGTGTGAACGCATTGCACTGTGACAGAAAGTTATATAGTCGACTCAAGAGAAAATATACATATTTTCTACCTTTTCGCATCAATCATCGAAACTACGCGCCGTGCGCTATTTTGAATTCCTGAACCGTGTTCAGAGGAAGTTTTAAAGTGTAAATCAGTGTTGTGTTATAGAGGTTGGTGTAGTGCCCTCCGTGAAGACACTACACAAGACGAAGGAAGAAGGCTGCCAAGGTAGGTGCAATATTTTCCCTTCTCTCTATACGCAACATCTTTTGGTCCTTTCGATCCGAATTGTCCATCCTATGGTCCATTCCGAGCCTATTATCCTAAATTCCAGCCACATCGGACGTCATCAAATCGTATTTGTATGACAAAACACACGTAAATTGTGTTATTTCGTTATATTTGTAATATTTCAACATACATAGTATTATACATAATATTATTCTGAAATATCAATTTATTATTTGAAGACAATAGCAAAAAATAACCTCGTTTTGGTCGGTGTACTACATAATTATGTAGGTAAAATTATATTTATTATTTTTTTGTGGCTATTCTTATAATTATTTTATTTGTGAAACGGCAATAGTTGCTTAGTTCAGAGCAGTGTGAATTATTTTCTATGGTCAAATATCTGTAACTAACTTCACGTTGTTTACTACTGAACTGACAGCCGTACAGTATAATATTATCTAGGTACCTATATCTCGATCTTATGTTGACAAATAACAATAATAAGTGTATATTATATTATTATATTGTATGTATAGTGTAAAGTATTATATACTCCTTGTGTAGAGTTATATTATCTGTGTTTAAAATGACGAACAAAACAGTTAAGTGTTCACTTGCAGTTTTAAATTTAAAGTGTTTATTCGATTTCGCTATACAGGCGAAATTAAACCCCTCGGAATCGAACATAATAAAATTTAAAGTGCGTTATTCTGACTTAGAGAATATCAAATCCGAATTTTATGAGAATCATATTCTCATAGAAGCCGCGGCAAAGTCTGATTTCGATTCTGAGACACATAGTGATAGGTATAATCAGTTTATCGAAAACTATTATGAAATCAAACAAATATATTTTGAATTATGTAGTGATAAGCAAGTATCAAAAAATAATGAAAGCAGTAGAATTCAAAATATCAGTCTGCCACATATACCGTTGCCTACCTATAATGGTTCATATGTAGATTTCAACAATTTTATCTCGATATTCAATACATTGATTCACTCGAATAATCAGTTAAATGGCATTCAAAAAATGCATTATCTGTCCTCTTGCTTGAAGGATGATGCCTCACGTGTGATAAAACACTTATCCTTAAGCGAAGAAAACTATGATCTGGCATATAAACTTATTAATGAACGTTTTAATAATGTGAGGTTAATTGCAGATAATCATTTATCGAATTTGCTCGCCGTTAAGCCTGCGGAAAATGTATCACAGTTGCGTAATTTTCTAAATATTGTCAAGGAAAATTCGCAGGCGTTAATTTCTTTGAATATCAATGTTAATGAGTGGGACTTTATTTTGGTTCATATATTAATAAGAAAATTGTATTCTGATTTACGCTGCCGATTTGAACTAACATTGCCCAAAAATGAGATGCCAAAATTTCCCAAACTGTTACAATTTTTGGAAGATCAATGTCATGTCTTAGATGTTACTTCTGTGCAATTTTCAAAGGGAAAAACACTCAAGAGTACATTCCATTCTGTGCTACCTTCTAATAACATTAAATGTCATTTCTGCAAGAATCAAGCGCATGCAATTTTCGCATGCGAACAATTTAAAAGGCAGGACGTTAAAACACGTCGTGATTTTGTAAAGGAAAATCGACTGTGTTTCTCTTGTATGAAAAATCACGATATTAAAAATTGCAAGAGTTCCGGAAAATGTAAATTGTGTCAGTCACATAAACATAATACTTTGCTACATTTCGAAAACAAACAAATTGTTCAAACAGTTTCAGATCAAAACAAGTTAATTACATCTGCCGAAATTCATTCAGGCACAATTTCTCAAACGAAGCAAGTCATACTTGCTACAGCTCGCATACCTATTAAAGATTCATTTGGGAACTTTCATCTTGTACGGTGTCTGCTAGATAGTGGGTCAATGTCCTCCTTCATAACGGAGAGTTGCATTCAGCGTCTATCATTAAAGCGCAATAAAATTCAGGTTCCAGTGACGTCACTGGGAGGAAATATTACTCAGGTTCGCGGTTCAGTTTTTCTTACTATGAAACAACGCAGTGGTGAATTAATTTCTACTACGGCCCTAGTACTAAATCGCCTAACCAATAATATACCATCAGCCCGTGTCCCTCAAAGGGTTTTTAATGCATATAAAAATTTATCCCTTGCTGATGAATATTTTTATGAACCTGCTCAAATAGACGTTCTATTGGGAGCAGATTTGTATGCAAGTCTTTTGGATGGCTCGTCAGTTCATTTCTCAGAAGGCATACCCACGGCATTAGGAACCATCTTTGGCTATGTTATTAGTGGTCCATATGATGATTCATCTCATCGCACGTTGAGCAATAATCTTGCGATACATTCCTTCCACTCAGAAACTTCGTTAGATAAATTAATTGAAAATTTTTGGCACTCAGAAAATCTTCCTGAGGTAATGCCTTGCAACCCAGAAGATGATCAATGTGAGGAGTTTTTCATGAAAACTCTTCAAAGAATACCTAACGGTAGGTTCATGGCTAGACTGCCATTTAAGAAAATTCACCCTCAACTGGGAAATTCTTACAACGCCGCGCTGCGTAGGTTTTTAAATTTGGAAAAACGATTTTCTCAAAATGAAAACCTAAAATTCGAATATACAAATTTTATGAATGAGTATTTATCATTGGGTCATATGACTCTTTATAAGGGTGTGACTCAACCTGGTAAGCATTATTATATACCTCATCATGCCGTTTTTAAAACAACAAATCAGTCAAAAAAAATTAGGGTAGTATTTGATGCGAGTGCACAGACATCTACTTCAGTTTCTCTCAACGACTGTCTGTATGCTGGCCCCAAATTACACCGCGATATTGCAGACATCATACTTAACTTTCGTATTCATCCAATAGCTTTAATTTGCGATATTAAAATGATGTTCCGTCAGATTCTGATTGATCCCAAGGATCAGCCATATCAGTTGATTCTTTGGAGAGACTCTCCTTCAGATCCTATTAGACATTACGCCTTGTGCACAGTCACATATGGCGTGACGTCATCGCCTTATGCCTCCATGAGGGTGCTCCGTGAGCTCGCAAGGATTGGGGAGTCTCAGTTTCCTATGGCTTCGAAGGTCTTACAGTCTCAAATATTTGTTGATGACATCATCACCACTGCTGCAACACTTCAGGATGCAGTACTACTTAAGCAGGAACTTATTTCACTGCTAAAAATGGGAGGTTTCGAGCTACGTAAATGGTCATCGAATTGCAACCAGTTGCTTGAAGATGTACCAGCTGATCATTGTGAAGTGCCAAGATCTTTCGACGTTGCAGACTCCTCTCCTTGCATTAAGGTCTTAGGGATCCAGTGGGATCCATTAGCTGATGTGTTTAGGTATCGAGTGAATGTGCCCGGAGATGAATGCACCAAGAGAGCGATTTTATCTACTATTGCAAGAATATTCGATCCATTGGGTTGGATCTCTCCTATAACGTTCAAGGCAAAATTAATCATTCAGAAATTATGGTTGTTGCACACTTCTTGGGATGACATTCCGCCTCAAGAAATTGTCAAAGAATGGAAGAATTTTGTAGCTGATTTAAGTGTTATTGAGAGATTTAATATTCCAAGACAAGCATTTCACGAGGGTTTAACTGAAGTATCCATACATGGATTTTGCGATGGTTCACTCTGTGGATATGCTGCAGTCGTGTATCTTAGAACCGTGAACAATGAGGGTCAGGTGAATGTCAGCCTCTTGGCGGCTAAGTCAAAGGTAGCCCCTGTGCGCACGAAGATGACTATCCCTAGACTAGAATTAAATGCTGCATTGTTGTTAACACGTTTAATAAATTTTTGCGTTTCGTCATTCCTTGGTAGAATCAAAATTGATAATGTAATTTGTTGGTCAGACTCCACTATTTGCCTGTCGTGGCTCCAAACCCCGCCTCACTTACTACAAATCTACGAAGGAAACCGTGTTTCCCAGATTTTAAGTTCTACGGCCCATATCACATGGAGATATGTACCATCAAAATTAAACTGCGCTGACATTTCATCTAGGGGTGCATATCCCT
Organism: Molanna angustata; assembly: GCA_963576475.1. Lineage (NCBI taxonomy): Eukaryota > Metazoa > Arthropoda > Insecta > Trichoptera > Molannidae > Molanna > Molanna angustata. The sequence continues at coordinate 18,957,933 of OY754965.1, read as the reverse complement.
CCGTATTATTGGATCATGAATTGTGGTGGCATCCACCATGGCTAAAGGACTCTTTCGAAACTTGGCCGTGCCAAAAGAGAGAGTCTTTAGACTCACACAAACTCCCTGGTCTCCGTGAGACCAAGGTGATTGCTCTATGTGCAGACATGGAGGAGTCTTTTGTTATTAAATTTGGTTCCTTGCAACGACTGCAACGAACTACAGCTTACTGCATAAGATTTATCAATAATTGTCGTCACAAATTTAAAAAATGTACCGGTCCTCTTTCTGTAGAGGAGTTAAAATTATCACTCTTCAAACTTATTAAATGGGAACAATTAATTGCGTTTTCTGAACAGATAGACAAGTTGAGGAATGGCCGTCCCTGCTCCGTGAAACACTTGCAAAAATTATTTCCCTTCCTGGATAGCGAAGGTATGATACGAGTTGGAGGGAGACTGAGACATTCTACTCTTCCATATAATTCTAAATTTCCCATTCTTCTCCCTAAATCTTCTCACTTAACTAATCTGATTGTAGACAACTATCATAAGGTACATTGCCATATCGGTCCCAATGCGCTGAATGCTATTTTACAACAGCAGTTTTGGATTGTTTCTGCTCGGCGTGTAATACGTAGTCGTATTCATAAGTGCGTCACGTGTTTTAAGGTAAACCCCAAGTCGGTGTGCCCTCAGATGGCAGACCTCCCATCGGACCGTGTTCGAATCGGTCGGGTCTTCGAACGAGTCGCCACAGATTATGGTGGTCCCTTTACTATGCGAGCAAATAAAATAAGAAACTCTAAAACCTTTAAGGCCTACTTATGCATATTTGTCTGTCTGGCCACGAAGGCAGTCCATCTAGAAGTTGTGTCGGACCTCTCAACTGAGGGATTTCTTGCAGCCTTCTCGAGGTTCTCATCCCGTAGAGGACTTCCGACGTTTATTCGATCAGATTGCGGCACAAATTATGTAGGGAGTAGCAGACATCTCAATGAAGTTGATAAGTACCTCTCAAGTTCAGCAGTGCAGGAGGTATTGTCAAACAAAGCCAGCCAGCGTGGTATCACTTGGCATTTTAATGCTCCAAGTTACCCAAACAGCGGAGGATTGTTTGAAGCCGGAATCAAGGTGGCTAAAACCTTACTGAAGAGAGTAATTGGAGAGCAGATATTAACTTTATAAGAGTTCATGACGGTTTGTGCGGAAGTAGAGGCAGTCATGAATTCAAGACCTTTAACGTCTCTGTCGGAGGACGCCTCAGAGTGGAATGTACTAACTCCAGGCCATTTTTTAATAGGTCAACCTCTTGTAGCCGTTCCTGAAAAACGTATGGATGACGTGCACGTTTCTAGACTTACACGTTACCAATTAATTAAGTCGATTTCCCAATCATTCTGGAACAGGTGGCAGCGAGAGTACCTGCATACTCTCCAGCAGAGATCTAAATGGCTTAAGGCCACGATTCCTCCAAATGTCGGAGATCTTGTTGTCATACGAGAGGACAACATGCCACCCTTGCAGTGGCGATTGGGTAGAATATCGAAGCTTGTCTCCTCTCAGGACGGAGTCACTCGTGTGGTTGAATTAAAGACACCTAGTGGTATCTTGATGAGACCAGTTTCGAAGCTATGCCCACTTCCTTGTCAAAATGACAATGATTTGTAAAGTTTAAGTTTTCCTTTATTTTGTATTAGTTAGGTATACTTTTTTTTACCTTTTTTGTTTATCTTATTTTTTTTGCTTATCTTATTTTTTTGCTTGTATGAAGGTCGTACCTTCACATGACCATTAAGTTTGGGGATTTGTTTGCTATATGTCTCCAAATTTATGTATTTTTTTTATATTTCGTTATGTGTTTGTCATATAGTTTTAGAAGAGCCGTGGTATACATACCAGGCCTCTTCGGAGGGGAGGATGTTCGGTAAATGTGGCAACACTTCCAACCTTTTCCGATCCCTGAAATATTGTTACCTACATAGGAACAAAAACAATCGTCAATACTCTCTCGTCGTGTGTGAACGCATTGCACTGTGACAGAAAGTTATATAGTCGACTCAAGAGAAAATATACATATTTTCTACCTTTTCGCATCAATCATCGAAACTACGCGCCGTGCGCTATTTTGAATTCCTGAACCGTGTTCAGAGGAAGTTTTAAAGTGTAAATCAGTGTTGTGTCATAGAGGTTGGTGTAGTGCCCTCCGTGAAGACACTACACAAGACGAAGGAAGAAGGCTGCCAAGGTAGGTGCAATATTTTCCCTTCTCTCTATACGCAACATCAAGTGTATACCTAATTGCTTTTTTTATTTTATCTATTATTATCATCAATATGTATGTGTTTTTATCTATGTATGTAAAAGGCATTTTATGCCGTTTATAAATAAATAAATAAATAAATACGTAAGTTCTAAACAAAAATGAATGAAACATCGGCTTCAGCTACATACAATCGCATTGATGTGTTATCCAAAGAAAATTATGACAGGTCGTGTGTACACGCTCAAGCAGTCCTTATTAAAAATGGATTGTGGGTAATTGTAAATGGAGATATCACCGAGCCAATAGAAGAAGAAAAGAAAAGAAAATTTTCACAACAGGACCTTCTATCACGTTCTGAACTATTATTGTTGATATCACCTTCTGAATTGAAGCAAGTAAAAGGCTGCAAAACCTCAAAAGACCTATGGGACAAGTTGAAAAGCATATATCAGAGTACTGGTCCTTAAAGAAAAGCTACTTTACTTAAACAACTGATATTGAAAAAAGCAGAAAAAAGTGATGTTCGCGAACACCTAAATAACTTTATCGATATAGTAGACAAATTAGCAGATATGAACGTGGACTTACATCCAGATCTTCTAAGCATCATGATGTTGTATAGCCTACCGAATTCTTACGAAAATTTTCGAATTGCTCTAGAGATAATCTGCCCAAACCAGAAGAATTAAAAATAAAAATTATAGAAGAAAGTGAAGCTAGAAGAAATAAAAATATAGAGAAAGGTGAAGGAGCATTCTTCTCTAAAAAACAAAAAACAAAATATTGTCAAAAATGTAAGAAGAAAAGACATACCACAGAAGCATGCTGGTATAATAAAAAATTCAATAAAGATAATAAGAAGGAGAGTAATTTCAATATTACATGTTCAACACAAAATGTTGAAAGAAATAAAAACAAGTGGTGCCTAGACAGCGGTTGCACTTCACATATGAGTAGTGAAAAAAATCTATTTGCCACCATAAAACAAGACAGTGGAGTATTAAAGCTGGCATCCAATAATCACACTACGGCTGTGGTTGGTAAAGGAATCATAAAACTCAATATAAAAGATGAGATTTATAATTTAAACGAGGCGTTATATGTGCCGGAACTATCGTCTAACGTTATGTCGATACCAAAGATAACTGAAAATGGAAATAAAGTTGTTTTTCGAAAAACAAGAAGCCTATATAATAAACAAAAATGGAAAAGTGATATTAAAAGCCAAAAGAAGCAACGGTTTATATTATTTGGAGTTTGATAAATACACAGAGACTGCAAATTTCACTTCCAGGAATGACAACAAGGTCATGAGTGGCATCAAAAACTTGGCCATATGAATGAAAGAGACTTGAGGTTAATGGTGAATAATAAACTAATGTATGGAATTGAACTCAGCAAAGAAAATTAGAAAATATTAAAGATATTCTTGCAAAGAAGTTTGAAATAAAAGACCTAGGAAAACCAAAACGCCTAGTTGGTATAGATACTACCTATAGAGGAAAAGAAATAAAGTTGAGCCAAGAAAGGTACATAGAAGACACATTAAAAAATTTCAACATGCACGACTGTAAATCAGCAACTACCCCTATTGAACCTGGGATAAAACTAGAACTTAATAAAAATGAAAACAAGAAAGATCTACCTTATAAAAATTTAATCGGTACCCTCATGTATCTTGCAGTAGCAACAAGGCCAGATATTGCATTTTCAGTGAGATATCTATCACAGTTTAATGATAACTATAGTGAGGAACATTTTAAAAGTGCAAAACGAGTACTCAGATACTTAAAGGGAACAAAAAATGTTGGGCTGATATTCAAAAATACAGAGATGGAATTGCATGGCATGGCAGATGCTGACTGGGGAGCATGCAAGTTGGATCGCAAATCTTTCACAGGATACTGTTTTAAGTATGCAGGAGCCTCAATAAGTTGGGCATCGAAGAAACAATGAAGCGTTGCTCTATCAACAGCAGAAGCAGAGTATGCCGCATTAACAGAAGCTGCAAAAGAAGCTGTACATTTAAAAGCCTTATTTAATGACCTAGGCATATACCAACAAAAAGTAACAATATTTAATGACAACCAGGCAGCATTAAAAATAAGTCAGAACCCAGTTGTAAGCTCAAAAACGAAGCATATTGACCTGAAGATGCATTATATTAGAGAATGCATTAAAGATGGGATTGTGGCGGGCGAAGCCAACTGGCCTTTTCCCCCACCAGGCGACCCGAACGGTCGAACGCTGTTAACCGCGGCTCGGCGAGCCGCGGGCTATCTTCTGCTGACTCTCGTCTGGTCGAGGTGTTGCGCCTCGTCTTCTCCATTTTTGTTCGCGCAATTCGCGTAGTTATAATTAATCATAATTAGTCTTTCAATACATTGTATATTTACTAGTTTGTGTTAAAATATATCTTTATGTAAGTAACTCATCTTTTAATATATTGAGATACCCACTGCTCTTATAATAACTGTTTGATATTGTGCACTTCTATGCTATACGATTACTACCGGTAACGTATAGTATATTGGTGGACGGTTCGTCCATATTACACGTGTGGACAAACCGTAGGATAGGTACACGTCGATTGGTTCGATCCCAATCCAAATGTGCGAAAGGTTCATTCGTCCGGCGGTTCGATTCTGCCCAAACGAATAAAGTGGAACAGGGCTTCAAACCTCTGTGTTTCTTTCCACGAGAGCCATACCTCCAAGGCCTCCCAAACAAGGTAATCATTACACTCCATGTTGGGACCCCCTGCCCCAAAGGTTCTTGAAGGTCGACTATGTGTCAACTGAAAATATGGTAGCAGATATATTAACAAAAGCTCTGCCAGGGCCCAGGCTATCTCGACTGCGGATGGAGCTGGGACTATCAGATTAGTTGGTGAGGAGGAGTGTTAAAAATAAAATAGAACACCATTCAAATCTGACATACCTATATGCTTTTTGCATTGTGACTTGCTTTTTACTACTACAAGAATATATCTGAATATAATATTACTTGAGAATAATGTGTTTTTCTTTGTAAAAATCCCAACAATAAACAAACACAAAATACTCCATGCTAATTGAAATCTCTTTCATTTAGTATTTCGTTAGTTGTATAAAATAATTATTAATGATGGCGGTGTATCTATTGACAAAAATAAATGAATAGTTCGATTTTTAACTACCTAAAAGGGTGATATTAGGGAGAAATGGAGACGATTTCTGGAAGAGACCAGGGTCTGTAGCTGACTGTAGCGCCAGTGATGACGATGGTATAGGTCAGGGATGGGCAAACAGTCGATCGCGCGCATACTTACAAAAATGTACCTAAAAGTTTACAAAGCCCTGCCCGGCCGGCGTATAAATCAATTGAAAGAAAAAGATTTGAAAATTTTTGCAGCTTTGAAAGCAAGAGCAAGCACAGTATCAAATTACAATAAATAGGAAACAGAAGTTGGAAATATCCTCAGTGAGTTTGAAAGACGTTTTTCAGACTTACAAAAATTGACAAACGTTGCTACTTTCATGACTTATCCATTTTCTTGTGAGGATGTTGAAATAATTGCTTCTGAAATATCGAATACTTTTGACATGGACTTGCCTTCTCTTGAAAACGAGATAATGCAGATTATTTCAGACATACACCTCAAAGCCATAGCAACAGATACCACATTTTGGTCTCTTTTAACGCAAGAAAAATACCCAAATCTAAAGCAAATTGCCCAACAACTAGCTACTTTGTTTGGGTCAACGTATTTGTGTGAATCTGCATTTTCTGAAATGAAAATAATTAATACCGCAGTCGGCTTACTGACGAACATCTGTCTTCGTGTTTACGTTTGGCACTTAGTAAATATGTGCCTTCCTACGAGATATTAGCGGAAAACACGCAGTGCCATTCATCGACCTCTAAGTAGTATGTAGGTAAGTACCAATTATTTTTTCTGCTGGTGAGTCGATCGCTCGTCGTCCAATTTTTATGTTGTAGACCGCTGATGGTGTAAGTCTGCCCACCCCTGGTATAGGTGATATTATCCGATACCATTGAAAATATTTTTATTTTCATTTAGGTATGCATGATTATAATATTTATGCTAGTTTTCCACTAGAGAACATAAATCATACAAACGTATGATTTATATTCTCTAGTGGAAATTTATAGTACCTAATATGATTAATCTTGTAAAGTATCTTAAATATGTAGATAGTAGAAAGAAACCTATGATTATTTTTTTTACAGAAATAAAAAAAAAACATTTTAAAATTAAAAAAAAGGAAACACTTCAATATTGTTGCCCCATTGAAAGTGTGAACAGTTGAGTATGGTCAAATATCACGCATTCTCCTTATATTTTTCATATAATTTGAGTATGTGTACCTACTCACAGAGCACGTTTTTATAGGGCTGCAAAACATGGCACCTTTCTTATTTTGATTAATGAAGACTGGATCAATAATTAGTAAGTTGCAATTATTCTAGATCAATTTATAAAAAAAATCATTTTATGCTGTTTCTGAAAAAAAACGAATTGAGCGTAGATCCATCACTGTATATATATATGTATACAATTAAAAAGGTCAACGTTTTGAACTGTTTGTTATCAATCTAAGACACGTAGATATCAACATTCGAGATGCATTGAATGGTTTCAAACAACATAATTAAAGTTATACAAATTTGTGAACATCATTAACGCAATGAAATTCAGAAAACTTAGTATAACTATGACGGTTGTTGATGAATGAATGTGGCTAAAACACATCTAGTTTATAATATTATGAAGACACTAAATTAGTTATATACATACAAAATGTTTTCGTTTTGAATAAATAAGGTTTATTATAACTGAAATTTAACATATTATATATTCTTCATTCATTCATACCATCACGGGATATCCCACAATGTGGGGTAACCAGCGAAAGGTGTGCGGGTGTGCAGTATAAAAGGGAGAACAACACATCTATGTATACCCACACACCAGTCTCGTTTCACTAAAAAAGGCACTACATTCAGAATGGGTGGTGAACCTCATTGCTGTACTATGTGAGATGTTATTGTTGCCTGTTGTATTTTCGATTACCCGGCTCTTGCGGGACACTCGAAAACAATGATTTAAAAGAATAGAAGCACTCGAATATTTTTATTATTGCATATGCGCAAACATTGGATTTTTTTCCCTGTCGGGAGTCAAAGATATTTTTTAACAGATTTTTAATTATCTCAATAGAGACGAAGTTGGAATATTTATTGTAGGAGAACCGGGAAATCAAGGCACCTACAGGGCTTACGACCTGTCATCGGCTGGTTTACGTGATCTCTTTATGCGCTTGCGCAACGTTCACCAATAATGCCTTTTTAATGAGATCCCTATCAATTCAATTTTGAAAGTTCTATATATTGTAATACTGAAATTCTTTTCGCTTGAAAATAAGGAATTTTTACTACAGCCATCTATGGGTGAAATTATGAACAACAATCTTATTATTTATATTTATTTTGTTGGAATGCCATCTATTGAGAGAATTGGTTTTTTGTAAATAATGAAAGCTACAATTCTTATATCTGAGGTGACAATGCATTTTTCGCATAGAAGTCACCCCTGAATTGCGCCAGACTTATAAGGTCATTTTTGTCTTATTTACCTACTTGTACCAATGTGTAAGTAATCGAATATTTTTATTATTGCATATGCGCAAACATTGCATTTTTTTCCCTGTCGGGAGTCAAAGATATTTTTTAACAGATTTTTAATTTTATTTTTTAACAGATTTTTAAGACAAAAATGACCTTATAAGTCTGGCGCAATTCAGGGGTGACTTCTATGCGAAAAATGCATTGTCACCTCAGATATAAGAATTGTAGCTTTCATTATTTACAAAAAACCAATTCTCTCAATAGATGGCGTTCCAACAAAATAAATAAAAATAATAAGATTGTTGTTCATAATTTCACCCATAGATGGCTGTAGTAAAAATTCCTTATTTTCAAGCGAAAAGAATTTCAGTATTACAATATATAGAACTTTCAAAATTGAATTGATAGGGATCTCATTAAAAAGGCATAATTGGTGAACGTTGCGCAAGCGCATAAAGTGATCACGTAAACCAGCCGATGACAGGTCGTAAGCCCTGTAGGTGCCTTGATTTCCCGGTTCTCCTACAATAAATATTCCAACTTCGTCTCTATTGAGATAATTAAAAATCTGTTAAAAAATAGAAGCACTATTCTAAGCCGGTGCCTCACAGCTGGATTATATATTTTATATTCTTAACTTTTGATTTTAGCAATTCAGACCGCGTTTATAGGTACTGTAGAGTTATATTACTGTGTAAAGTTAAGTTAATTGTTCTACCAATTTTATCCTTATTTGTAATAGAACCAACAGTCATTTTTTATTACTCCTCACTACCCCAAGAGGGTAAAATGGGCAGTTATAAATTCGCAATTTTTAAGGTTATTTTTTGTTGCAAATTATTAACATGCATATGGTTGCAAAATATTAACAAATTATTATCATGCTGAGATTGAATTATATTTATTCTACTTTATCGATTATAGACTAAATAACTCGTACGATTATTTTCAAATTTGAACTGACATAATATCTAATTTTACATTTAATGTTACCGGACATAATATCTAATACTCGCTTAAACCTCATTAGATTTTGAATGACATCTGATGCGAGTACTTTTCAATTTTTTTAACAGTCACATATTACCAAGTGAGTCCAAGAAACTTAAAATTTGATAATTTTATTTTCAATTTACTAAATAAACACATCAATTTCATAAAATAGGTTAGACGATTCATCAAGATTTTAACATTTAAATTTAACAAACTCATTTAATGAAAATGCTGGTATTTTTCCATACTTAATTTGAATACTTTATGGATTGACTTGGTATTGAGGAGTATAACGTTGGACAAAACCCACTCGTTTTGTTCGTACATCTACCTTAGTATGAATAATTGTTGAAAATAGTATAATACAATAAAGTTATGTCTCTAATATTTACATACTTAATAATACTTATAACGAATAACAGATTTCCTACTCAATAAATTATTTGTATAACTAAATAAGTATCATTTTGTTGTGTAGTTTATTGCATTTTTAAATTATCAAGTTAAAAAAAGACAACAAGTCAAAAGGTCAAAATTTGATCGGTTATCTTAGAGGTTATCCTTAATAATTCAAGACCCAGGGATTTACAGTAGATGAAAATATGAACTTTGTATGTTACGAGTAGGTATAAGACACTTTATAAATCCAACTAATTCAAATATACTTATTAATAAGATAAAGTCGTAGTTTTTAATTGTGTCCAGTGTGGATCTGCGAGACGATAAATATTAAAGACATGTTTCCTATAAGATGAGTGTTAATTTAATTATAGACATATGTAAAATCTACCCGTTACAGTACAAAAAAAATAGCCCCATAATGTGTCCATTTAAGGGGCCATATAAACCTAAACACCTCAATTTCAAATCAAATCCCTCAAATATGTTAAACAGTATGTTTCTAGAAATAATAGTATAAGTCTTTTCAACATTTCTCTAGTGAATGTTCGTCACACAATTTTAAAATTCAGCCTAAATTCCTATAAATCAATCAGCAAGATTATGGAATAGCCTTAGTCCGGATATTGCGTCGTCTAACTCACTTAGTATTTTCAAGAAAAAACTAAAGAAGGAATATTTATCCTTGAACACCTGATCCCGATTTCCACTCCTGTCCTTACCATATCCTTTTTCTTGCTATGAATTATAATTATTTTTTGTTTAATAGTATTTAAGTGTTATACGTATTTTATTTGATTTCTTTTACTCTTTTTTATTTGCTGTTGTACATACACAATGTTGTCATACTTTGTAATCTGGTTGGTTGGAAGAAACTGCCTAATGGCAATAAGCCCGCCAGTGTACAATTATATTTGTTTATATTATGTACAAGAAGATGTATAAATAAATAAATAAATAAAATATAAATAAATGATTAAAAATTTCCTTTTTTACAGCATTTTTGTTAAATTACTCCATACCCATGTGTCGTAAAGAAATAAATCTTTTATAAGCTTAAAGAGTGCATAAAATCAAAGTGAATGACTGATAAAGTTTTTTCATTTCAACTAAGGTTTGTTCTTAAAATTCAAATAATCAACAAATTTGGAGTTTCCGATAATTTAAATCACGTATAAACCTTTTTTAACGCACGCGATATTTACCCTTACTAACGCGTAACTTCATAGTGCATTGGGCGGTTTTAATATATCATGTTTTCAGTCACTTAGTTTAGCGTTTTATGTCCTCTTAAACATTTTGCAACGAAGCCTTGATGGCTTCTTATTATACATAATTTTTACTATAATATTTCATCCTATATCACTCCTCAAAAGATTTTTTACAATGAACATATGTGAACACGATGAAGAAAACCATGATGATCACCAACATCCGCATTAAAATTGTACTTGAAGAAGAATATAAAATAAGCACCGATAAAACTGTACTTATTAATTTGTATTAAACATAGCTAACCCAACCTCGGTACAGGCTATGTCTAGTGAGGTGGATATGGAAATACGAACTTAAATATAATGCTGTATTTTTATAATAAAACTAGTGAACACCCGGCAAACTTCGTATTGCCTGTATAATTAAAAATTGTCCTCCATAACCACCCGTCGCTTCAGACTCTTCAATACCTCCCATCCCTTCAGTACTTCCCGTCCCTTCAGTACCTTCCGTCCCTTCAGTACCTTCCGTCCCTTCAGTACCTCCCGTCCCTTCAGTACCTCCCTCAGTTACTCCCGTTCCTTCAGTTACTTCCGTCCCTTCAGTTACTCCCGTCCCTTCAGTTACTCCCGTCCCTTCAGTTACTCCCGTCCCTTCAGTTACTCCCGTCCCTTCAGTTACTCCCGTCCCTTCAGTTACTCCCGTCCCTTCAGTTACTCCCGTCCCTTCAGTTACTCCCGTCCCTTCAGTTACTCCCGTCCCTTCAGTTACTCCCGTCCCTTCAGTTACTCCCGTCCCTTCTGTTACTCCCGTCCCTTCAGTTACTCCCGTCCCTTCATTACCTCCCGTCCCATCATTACCTCCCGTCCCTTCATTACCTCCCGTCCCTTCATTACCTTCCGTCCCTTCATTACCTCCCGTCCCTTCAGTAGGTCCCGGTCATACGCTCGACAATTCATCAAAGTTTCATTAAAATTGATTGAACGGTTCCAAGGATAGTCCACCTTCATCGGTAAAATGACCTGATACCCGATGAAGAAGAAGAAGAAGAATTTTTTTTAATCCAGAAACCATCCCGGGCATACACTCGACAATTCATCAAAGTTTCATTGAAATTGAATGAACGGTTCCCAGGATAGTCCACCTTCATAGGTAAAATGACCTGATACCCGATGAAGAAGAAGAAGAAGAAAAAAATTTTAATCCAGAAACTATCCCGGTCATACGCTCGACAATTCACCAAAGTTTCATTGCAATCGGATGAACGGTTCTCAGGTTAGTCCACCTTCATATGTAAAATGACCTGATACCCGATGAAGAAGAAGAAGAAGAAAATATTTTAAATTCAGAAATCATCCTGGGCATACGATCGACAATTCACCAAAGTTTAATTGCAATCGGATGAACGGTTCCCAGGATAGTCCACCTTCATAGGTAAAATGACCTAAAACTCGATGAAGAAGAAGAAGAAGTTAAAATTTTTTGATCCAGAAACCATCCCTGGTATACTCTCGACAGTTCACCAAAGTTTCATCGCAATCGGATGAGCGGTTTAGGAGCGCATTCAACACATACATACATAGATACATAGATACATACAAACATTCAAATTTATAATATAGACTAGTGAACCCCCGGCAAACTTCGTATTGCCTGTATAATGAAAAATCGTCCTCCATAACCACCCGTCGCTTCAGACTCTTCAATACCTCCCATCCCTTCAGTGCTTCCCGTCCCTTCAGTTCCTCCCGTCCCTTCAGTTACTCCCGTCCCTTCAGTTACTCCCGTCCCTTCAGTTACTCCCGTCCCTTCAGTTACTCCCGTCCCTTCAGTTACTCCCGTCCCTTCAGTTACTCCCGTCCCTTCAGTTACTCCCGTCCCTTCAGTTACTCCCGTCCCTTCAGTTACTCCCGTCCCTTCAGTTACTCCCGTCCCTTCAGTTACTCCCGTCCCTTCAGTTACTCCCGTCCCTTCAGTTACTCCCGTCCCTTCAGTTACTCCCGTCCCTTCAGTTACTCCCGTCCCTTCAGTTACTCCCGTCCCTTCAGTTACTCCCGTCCCTTCAGTTACTCCCGTCCCTTCAGTTACTCCCGTCCCTTCAGTTACTCCCGTCCCTTCAGTTACTCCCGTCCCTTCAGTTACTCCCGTCCCTTCAGTTACTCCCGTCCCTTCAGTTACTCCCGTCCCTTCAGTTAATCCCGTCCCTTCAGTTATTCCCGTCCCTTCAGTTACTCCCGTCCCTTGTGTTACTCCCGTCCCTTGTGTTACTCCCGTCCCTTCTGTTACTCCCATCCCTTCTGTTACTCCCGTCCCTTCTGTTACTCCTGTCCCTTCAGTTATTCCCCTCCCTTATGTTACTCCCGTCCCTTCAGTTACTCCCGTCCCTTGTGTTACTCCCGTCCCTTGTGTTACTCCCGTCCCTTCAGTTACTCCCGTTCCTTGTGTTACTCCCGTCCCTTCAGTTACTCCCGTCCCTTCAGTTACTCCCGTCTCTTCAGTTACTCCCGTACCTTCAGTTACTCCCGTCCCTTCAGTTACTCCCGTCCCTTCAGTTACTCCCGTCCCTTCAGTTACTCCCGTCCCTTCAGTTACTCCCGTCCCTTCAGTTACTCCCGTCCCTTCAGTTACTCCCGTCCCTTCAGTTACTGCCGTCCCGTCAGGCCTACCGGTACCTCCCTTCCCTTCATTACCTCTCGTCCCTTAAGTAGGTGAAGAAAAAGTTTAATTCCCGACACAATACTGGGAAGACCTACGAAGAGATGAAAGGACAGTTGGACCTTCTTTTTCCAGGATTCTCCAACTTCATAGGTAAAATGAACAAATACACGATAAAGAAGAAGAAGAAGAAGAAAAAAGTTTGAATCCAGAAACCGTTCTGGAAGACCTGTGAAGGGATGGTAGGACAGTTGCATCTTATTCTCCCAGGAAACTCCACCTTCATAGGTGAAATGACCAAATACACGATAAAGAAGAAGAAGAAGAAAAAAGTTTAAATCCAGAAACTGTCCTAGAAGACCTGCGAAGAGATGGAAGGACAGTTGGAGCTTCTTCTCCCAGAGTATAAGGTCATTTTACCTTCATAGTTAAAATGACCTTATACCCGATGAAGAAGAAGAAGAAGAAGAAAAAAATTTTAATCCAGAAACCATCCCGGTCATATGCTCGACAATTCACCAAAGTTTCATTGTAATCGGATGAACGGTTCTCAGGATAGTCCACCTTCATAGGTAAAATGACCTGATACCCGATTAAGAAGAAGAAGAAGAAATTGTTTTAATCCAGAAACCATCCCGGTCATACGCTCGACAATTCACCAAAGTTTCATTGCAATCGGATGAACGGTTTTCAGGATAGTCCACCTTCATAGGTAAAATGACCTGATACCCGATGAAGAAGAAGAAGAAGAAATTTTTTTTAAATTCAGAAACCATCCCGGGCATACGCTCGACAATTCACCAAAGTTTAATTGCAATCGGATGAACGGTTCCCAGGATATTCCACCTTCATAGGTAAAATGACCTAAAACTCAATGAAGAAGAAGAAGAAGTTAAAATTTTTTGATCCAGAAACCATCCCTGGTATACTCTCGACTGTTCACCAAAGTTTCATCGCAATCGGATGAGCGGTTTAGGAGCGCATTCAACACATACATACATAGATACATACAAACATTCAAATTTATAATATAGACTAGTGAACACCCGGCAAACTTCGTATTGCCTGTATAATTAAAAATTGTCCTCCATAACCACCCGTCGCTTCAGACTCTTCAATACCTCCCATCCCTTCAGTTCTTCCCGTCCCTTCAGTACCTTCTGTCCCTTCAGTACCTCCCGTCCCTTCAGTACCTCCCTCAGTTACTCCCGTTCCTTCAGTTACTCCCGTCCCTTCAGTTACTCCCGTCCCTTCAGTTACTCCCGTCCCTTCAGTTACTCCCGTCCCTTCAGTTACTCCCGTCCCTTCAGTTACTCCCGTCCCTTCAGTTACTCCCGTCCCTTCAGTTACTCCCGTCCCTTCAGTTACTCCCGTCCCTTCAGTTACCCCCGTCCCTTCAGTTACTCCCGTCCCTTCAGTTACTCCCGTCCCTTCAGTTACTCCCGTCCCTTCAGTTACTCCCGTCCCTTCAGTTACTCCCGTCCCTTCAGTTACTCCCGTCCCTTCAGTTACTCCCGTCCCTTCAGTTACTCCCGTCCCTTCAGTTACTCCCGTCCCTTCAGTTACTCCCGTCCCTTCAGTTACTCCCGTCCCTTCAGTTACTCCCGTCCCTTCAGTTACTCCCGTCCCTTCAGTTACTCCCGTCCCTTCAGTTACTCCCGTCCCTTCGGTTACTCCCGTCCCTTCGGTTACTCCCGTCCCTTCGGTTACTCCCGTCCCTTCGGTTACTCCCGTCCCTTCGGTTACTCCCGTCCCTTCGGTTACTCCCGTCCCTTCGGTTACTCCCGTCCCTTCGGTTACTCCCGTCCCTTCATTACCTCCCGTCCCTTCATTACCTCCCGTCCCTTCATTACCTCCCGTCCCTTCAGTAGGTCCCGGTCATACGATCGACAATTCATCAAAGTTTCATTGAAATTGATTGAACGGTTCCAATGATAGTCCACCTTCATCGGTAAAATGACCTGATACCCGATGAAGAAGAAGAAGAAGAATTTTTTTTTAATCCAGAAACCATCCCGGGCATACACTCGACAATTCTTCAAAGTTTCATTGAAATTGAATGAACGGTTCCCAGGATAGTCCACCTTCATAGGTAAAATGACCTGATACCCGATGAAGAAGAAGAAGAAGAAAATTTTTTTAATCCAGAAACTATCCCGGTCATACGCTCGACAATTCACCAAAGTTTCATTGCAATCGGATGAACGGTTCTCAGGTTAGTCCACCTTCATATGTAAAATGACCTGATACCCGATGAAGAAGAAGAAGAAGAAAATATTTTAAATTCAGAAATCATCCCGGGCATACGATCGACAATTCACCAAAGTTTAATTGCAATCGGATGAACGGTTCCCAGGATAGTCCAAAACTCAATGAAGAAGAAGAGGAAGTTAAAATTTTTTGATCCAGAAACCATCCCTGGTATACTCTCGACAGTTCACCAAAGTTTCATCGCAATCGGATGAACTGTTTAGGAGCGCATTCAACACATACATACAAACATTCAAATTTATAATATAGATTATCCTTGTACAGGTCCAGGTATAAAATGTTATCGAAAATAACAACCAAAAACCATTAATTTCAAAAGAGAGTGTTCAATCAAAAAACCCTTAGTTTTTTTTTTGCTTTGCCATTAATAATTCAATATATTTTTTGTGTTATTTAATGTAAATTGAACAACAAAAGACAATGAATATTTATGACGGTGCATGTAATATATGAATGTCATAAAATATTGTGTGTTCGAGTTGGAATAATGGAAGGTTCCTATTAATTTTTCAACGTTGATAAAAATAAATTACAAGAGTAAAACCCTTTTCCTTAATTTGCTTTTGGTAGGTACCTATAATATATGTACATATGTATTATTCATATACAGTAATCAATTTAACAGAACAGATAAATAAACCATCTTCAAAGTTTATGTACTTATGAAATTCCTTTTCAAAGTGGCAGACACAACACCCTACCGTATAACAAGATCAGGCACGTACTTGTACAGGACATTTTTCATAATATTGTTCGACCTTGCATTAAGCATCATCCTAGACATGGTGAGTTACATCTTGCAACCAATCTGTGTACCAGGCGCGTGCCTAGAACCTTCTGGCTACGCAAACCCCGAAAGAAAATTAAAAAATATCGAATATTTTTTTTTTAGTACAAGTTCATCATTGTTCATTTCAATAATAAATAAATAAACAAATAAATAAATAAGTAAATAAATGAATGAATGAAAGAGATCGCTTAGAAGAATTTGTAACATAACGATGTATGACAGAGTTCGAAATGAAGATACAAGGAAAGAATGTAAGATGAGGAAATATGAAATTAACAGAATGAAAGTTAACACATTGAGATGGTTTGGTTACTTGGAGAGAATGAATGAAGAACGCCTGACGAAGAAAATATACAAAGCTGACAGGAACGGAATAAAAGGTCGGGGGCGGACCATGTATAAGACGATGTATGAATGTTGATGAGGCGATGAATGTGTGTCAAGATAGAAAAATGTGGTGTTCGGTTCTCTCTGCCTACCCCGTGAGGGACATGTATGTATGAATGAATGAGTGAATGAACGAACGAACGAACAAACGAACGAACGAACGAACGAACGAAGGAATGAATGAATGAATGAATGAATGAATGAATAAATAAATAAATGTATTCTTTATTTCTCTTAAACATAATAAAACGAGTGGGTTTTAGCCAACACTAAACTCTCCACACCATAGTAAGTGTTCCATATATTCCATATATTTTGCCATATCTATGTGAAATAAATTTTATATTTGTATGAAAAATGTTTATAACAGAAGTAAAATAGCTTCTGTATAGTGTATGGGAAAATTGAGTGATCAATTTCATATTGATACTGTATGTGTCTCTATAGACAAGTGTATTTTTTGTAGGCAGTGAGAACTGAACACCGCATTCTTCTATCTTGACAGATATGTACATAGCCTTATCAACATTGATACACTGTCTCATACATGCTCATCTTGCTGGTAATGCAATTTTACTTAAAATTTCTCACCAGGTATAATGTATAAAATGCATACTATGAGTTTCGTGGCAATGTTCTTGTGTGTATGGTGTATTGTGAAAACTTTTGTCCTCTGGGAATCTTATATTTGTTTAAAAATCTAATAGAAATTTACTTCATAAAAATGCATTTAGAGATTGTCAACATTTCAAGAAGAAAAAATGAACGCTTTCTATGGTGTGGAGAGTTTAGTGTTGGCTACAACCCACTCGTTTATCTTTATCTTTACCTATTACGTTAAAAGGTAAGCCAAGGTTTTCAGCTTCTAAAGGCTATTTCGCTACTGCTGTATACAGAAACATTTGATTCGAGAAATTTATATTCAAGGAAAATTAAAAACAATACAAATATTCAACTTATGTAAATAAACTTATTTAAATTATTTTGTTGACGTTGTTTTAATTTCGTTTCCATGTATTTTAAAGGATTTTTACTCTCCACACTATGGAATATTGGAGAGTAAAAATTTTTAAGCATATATTTTTTTACATAGATTTCTCAACGGGTATCATGTAGAGAGTGCATATTGTGAGTTTCGTCGCGATGTGTTTGTATGTATGGCGTACGGCGTACGCCGTACGGAAAATCCTTTTGTGTCCTCTCTACAGCCCAAACTATAAGTCCGATCGAAACATATTAACATCATATGTGTAAAGTTCATAGACCTTGCGCTGATTAGTTTTCCATAGACAACTTTTAATTTCTTCTCTATGATTTCATCATTTACGTTGTTTTTTTTTTGTGTCCTCTCTACAGCCCAAACTATAAGTCCAATTGACTTCATATTGATATCACATATGTAAAGGCCACGAACATAGAGCTGATAAGTTTTCCATAGATATCCGTTAATTTCTTCTCTATGATTTCATCTGTCCAAATTTTCAAAATGCTCTCACGGTCTGAAAAATCGAGGTATTTTTATACTGTTTGAAATTTTACTTATATCTAAAATGATGTTATTTGTAATGCTTTGAAAAAAAGTGATTTCACTTGCATGAAACAATAAAGATTGAATTAAAAAAAACGTGCTTATTCGACTTGAATACCTATTGTTATTTAAAAATAATAAGTACATATAGAGCCGCTTACTGCTACTAGTTTATTTCAAAGAGGCTCCAGCTCTTTTAATTGTTGGCACTGAACGTATGATCATAAAATGTGTGTTGGTGAATGGATTTTATTGTGATTTAATGTGTTATAGCGGTTTTTGAATCGTGGGAGAGGTGACGGTGGACAGAGTGTGTGGTTTCGAGAGGGACGGCCGGCTTTCGTCGGTTTGTATGCGTACAAATGTGTGCTTCACTCGGATTGGCTTTCTGTTGCGAAATCTGACGCCTGTTTACTTCGACTTCACCCAGAAACGAATGAAGATAATGACTATGCTCCTCCTTCGAACACGAAATCTGATCTCAACTGAGGGATGAATATTATATTTTTCCATAATCTAAGAATGTTTATAACGAAATGTTATTTTTCTTTCATTTTTATATTTAATTTATGTCAATTATTTTTATTAAATAAAAGAAATTAAAAAAAAAACGATATGACATTTTTTCCTCTAGCTCAGTGAAAAAACTTGTATAGATGTATTGATTACTTCTATATTTGATTTTTGGAAAAAAATTAATCAAGACGATTTATATTTGCTATTTCGATGCAAACGGGGAACATCTCAACAAACGTGAACGTCTTCAATATGATTGCATCCGTTATATCTTTGGACTAAAAAGAATTATCACATTTCTCATACCGTAATCTTCTTCATTGGTCCAAGATATGACAACGGCGTAATATATATATACCTATTATGTTCTTGTTATACAATGTCCTTTCTTATTAAAAATTACCTCAATGTTTCAAAGATAAATTCACTAACATTCAAGCCACGGGCGACATGGCGTCTACTCCGATCTGTTGAATGTATTTTACTATCTATTGCATTTCATAGTACTGAATTTTTAGCTCTTCATTTGAAGTACAATCAGCAAGGCTATGGAAGATAATACGTAATCCTGATGTTACGTCGGCTATCTCATCAAACATATAAAAAGGCCAATGCAAAAATATCTGAAATGCCTGATTTATTCTTCCTCTCCTTATCCCTTTGTTTTCCTATAATTGCTATATAGGTATGAACTTTTATTATATTCAATCTTTTTCTTTTTTTTTATATTCTTCTGATATCTTTATTATCTTTATTTTTGTCTTGTCATAACCATATTGCTATAGTACTCATTGTATTGTATATTGCCATATACATATTAATTCCAGTTGGTTAGAAGAAATTGCCGTCTGGCAATAAACCAAGTTACAAATAAATAAATAATATCATTCGTCATAGTGCTAAATGACTCGAATCAAAATCCTGTTGGGAGTCGAAATGACTCATTGAAAAAACAAGATCGAAATACGCAATATATAATTGTACCTACTTAACATGAATATAAGAAAGTTTGTTTATACTTGTAAAGTTTTGTAATAATTTACATGAACGTGCAATTTTATATATCATTATAATAAAATGATCAATGCAATCAACAAACTGAAAGTTCGTCAAGTTACAGCAACATTTCGCAAAGGGAGACTATTTTCCAATTATGTAAACGTCAATATAATTGAATTTGAATTACGAAATTTTATTTTTAAAATTGGCAAGTTGTACCTTACCATTAAAAAACACGTATCAAATTCAAGGGTGTCCGCATTGTGTTGTTATATTTCAATCGTATATTTTTTATTTTATTTTTAATGAAGCCATGGAGTGCATAATTAATTTGTTTTCTTGCGTCTACGTGAAAATTATGGATGAAATTTGAAAAATATAACTATAAATAAATGTATAAATTTTAGACCATGATAATACCGAGTCACCCCTGCGAAAAGGTTCGGTCATTGTAATCGAAATTTTTGGATTAACACTATGGTATATTTATGCATTAATTTTATAATTATATATACCTAATTATTTTTATGTATGATATTGTTTTTCGAAGGTGAAAAATGATTTGTATTTAAACAAAAGTCATGTAATTCAATATTTTAATCAAATTATAAACGTATGTAGTGTGTACATTTTTCTTAGTCTTGTTAATGACTTTTGAACTCCTTATCTCGACATACGTCTGGTTATGATTAACTATTATATTATACACTGCGCCACTGGCTCGCTGGACGTTTTAATAAAATGTATATTCTATGTAAGTATAAGAAAACGAGAATTAAGTTGCCAGTAAATTATTCAATTTGGCATAGGTTAGTTATCTCTCATCTCTTTGAAATTCTCATACTTTCATGTTTACGAAGCAAGTACATCAAACCGTCGTAGAAATACAACGATAATATCAACCGATTACACAATATAAAAATAGATTCGAAAAAAATAATGCACTTTGCACACTAAATGATGAAAGTTTTTATTTAGATTTATTAAGATTTTTTTAGGGCGAAGGCGTAAATGGAGAGACCACGTCGAGAGAATGGGAGACAGGCGACTACCCAAAATTGTCTCCAAGGAAGTTCCGGAGGGTCGCAGTGCAAGGAGGAGACCAGAAAACAGATGGAGTGACAGCTGGACATCCAGATCACAAGAGGCAGTCTCCGACTGAAAAAAACAGGCCCTCGGCCTAAAACCAGAGGAAGAAGAAGATGAAGATTTTTTTCTTTACATTCATATAGGTTTTGAAAAAGACTAGACGAGTTCGAAACGATATTGTTCTTTGACGAATGAAGTACCTACTGCACGTCTTGAGTTCTTTGTATGTATAAAGACAAGAGCACTGCAATACTTAGGGCATATTACAAGTGGAAATAAGTACCAACTTCTGCAGCTTGGAATCCAGGGAAGGATACAAGGGAGACGAGGACCAGGATTCATGGCTCCGCAACCTGAGGCATTAGATTAGCAAAATAGAGTAAATAACAGTTCAGATGGGTCGGTGGCAGAGCGGGGTTCGCACTCTATCTGGCTCGACTGATTTCGTTCTCGTAGCACAAGCATTTTGTTTAATTTAGGGAATGTATGAGGATGTACCATAAGTACCTTTTACGAAGACATATACATTCTTTTAAAAAGGTATTAGTGATAATATCATACCTTCAAGAAGATTTTTTAAAGGGATCATTGAGAAATAGTTCTGACTGTGCTAAGCAAAAATAATTCAAAATGTATTATATACAATACTTAATAGAAACTCAAAACAATTTTCTCTCAATAACTCTCTCTAATATTCCATTCCATAATCTGAAATTGATGTGTTTGTGGTTCATTATAATTTTTAGTACCTATGGGTTTTTTTGTATTATAATTTTAATGTTTAATTTAAAGAGCTGTTGCTTTCATAAACACAAGCTTCAAGCTTAAATTATGAAAGGAAACGTGATTTATTTTGGATAACGTGTTATATTGTCTGTGATTCTAAAGTTAGGTACATACATAGGTAAGTACACAAATGTATTCTGAACATAATTGTTATAAAAGGTGAAAAAAATCTAATACTAACCTTTGATAAAGTTTTTTTTATGTCCTTGAACATGTACATATACATTCCCTAAACTAAGCATTAATGCTTGTACAATACGTGAGCGAAATCGGTCGTTGCAGGATTCGAACTCGCTACCACTGGATTACCGCTCTGCCACCAGCCATTGTGGTAATAAATAAAAATAGTAAGTATTTTCATACGGATGACAATTGTGTGTCTCGACAATGGATGATTCAAGAAATCATAATCAAATGTTTTAATGTAATGTACTGACTAACACGTAAACCAGATACCGGATAAGCTTTATAAGATAATATGCAGTACCGTACCGCATTGCGTGCCAAGATATCTGATACCGACCATTTAGTTGCAATTGCGAATCAAATAACACGCTAAGTGTATATTAAAGCATTTTATTATTAATAAATATATGTCGCCGTTTTATAATGTGCACTCATTGAGGGTCGAAAGGGTTCAACATAAATTTTTGAGATTTGTAAATTATAAATTATCCATTCCTTTAGAAAAATTAAATTATGATTTTCTAATGAGTATTTTAAATTTATCGAAATTATCAAACAGAAGAACGATTTGTGATTTAATTTGTTTATTTAAAATAATCAACGGTATATTGGACACCCCTGACCTAGTTGAAATGATAAAATTCAGAGTACCTACAAGGTTTGCTTCACGTCAAAATGCACCTTTTCATATAGAGAATCTTCGAAATAACTTTATTTTTAACTCACCAATACATACATATATTGCACCTCCTCGCCTTGGAAACCAATATAGTGCTGTTGATATATTTAATGTACACACTATAGATGGTTTCAAAAGGATGCTTAACGCATATTATAATTTTTGATTTTTACTTTGCTTTGTTTATTTTTGTTGTTTAAATTGAATATGTAATACTGTTTATTTTTTTTTTCTTCTTTTATGTCTAGTTTTTTTTTATCATTTACCTCTATTTTCTTTTATTATGTTGTATTATGTTGTTTTATATTGTTCTTCCTTTAACTACTTACGTTTTTTTATTATGTACCTATATAATCGATGTATTTACACTTATTGTTATGCCTACATTGTTCTATTTATCTTTTATATTTTTTGTAAATGCCCTTTTAAGGGCGTATATATAATAAATAAATAAATAAATAAATAAATAAATAAATAAATAAATAAATAAATAAATAAATAAATAAATAAATAAATAAATAAATAAATAAATAAATAAATAAATAAATAAATAAATAAATAAATAAATAAATAAATAAATAAATAAATAAATAAATAAATAAATAAATAAATAAATAAATAAATAAATAAATAAATAAATAAATAAATAAATAAATAAATAAATAAATAAATAAATAAATAAATAAATAAATAAATAAATAAATAAATTTATGTTATTCTGTTAAGGCTCTTTACGAACAATACATTTTTCGAATAATCGCGCTTATAAATATCTATCATTAAGATTGAAAGTTTGATTATTTTCGTAGTGCTCGTAAATTTTGTATGCATATGAAGATAGTTGGGTGATAATGATATTTAATATCGAGAGTGCACTAAATGAAGTTGCTTTTGTATCGTAATACGACTTAAATAAACAGACTGATCACAACATAGAAGAAAGATAATCGATTAAGACTTTTTTGACAAAAATAATTTCATTAGTTTTCAATATTTGTAAGATTAAGATAACGTTATTCTATAATCCTCTTATGTTATTCCATAGTCTATCATGCGTTTTGGTTAATAATTCATTTTTTTATCTTTGCATTGTTAAGATTTTAAAGTGTTGTCAAATGTAAGAAATTTAGCTCTGCTAGATGTGACAAAATACAGATAAAGCTTTGTTGAATAAATTAATTCTGTAGTATTTGTCACAAATCACAAATAATAAATGTTGTTCTTTGACATAACCCCAAAAACAATAAAAAGTTTTTTTTTTAAATTATTTATAATAGCAATGTCTTCGGAAATTTACAGACAAGCGAATCTTTTAAAATGTAAGTAACTCCGTTGAACTAAAATTGAAACGAAAGGAGTTATTAAAGTAAATGCACTAAAGTGGAATTGAAGTGACATGATAATACCTACCTATTAAAAACTGAATAAAAAAAAACATATTTACATACACAAGTACATGGCAAATACTTTGAACATAAATATCTCAATACATACCGTAAGAGATTTGCCCAAGTATCATTAATGTGCTTATAAGGATTGAATAGTTCTGATATTTTTCATGGATGTCGTCATCAAGGTCACGAAAAAATTTCGAAAGTTCCCCTGTAACCACTTCTTTTTAACACTAAATAATCATTGAAGTCGATTGATATGGTAAAGAATTATTCGTCATGCAGGTGCTATTTTAGAACGAAGAGTTTTATGACTTTCTCATGGATCTCATCATCATATCTTGAACAAATTTATATAGAACCATCCCTGATGTATTCTCTTTTTAACTAAAATAGGAATGCCTAGATTTAAGATCAATAATTCTAGAGTCTATAAAAACATTCATTCACATAAAAACATTCCTTTTTATTCATTCGATATTTGGAAAATATCTTTAAATCGTTAAGTGTGACATTGACTTTAAATTTATACAAAAATATAATTTATATGGTTTGCTTACCGCATGCTGATTTTTTTGTAGTTCTCGACTGGTTCCAGCACAGGCTGGGAGAAAGCTTTATTTTGGAGTATCCGACCAGTTTTGATCCAGAACACGTTGCACATCCTACCACTGTATCTTCCCTTATCAATATTCTCTGGCCGGGAATTACTTTGGCAGGTACTTTTGCATTGTTTGGTTTGGTCAGTAAACCTTCCAGCGATTCGTCCTTTTGGGCAACGTCCTTCTTCTTGAGTTCTAAGTTTATTTGATTTTTTTTCTCCAAACCGTTAAAATTCCTATTGAGCTCTGCATCGTGTGGCATATTCTTTTCGTTGATTTCGTCACTAACGCAACATTCATAAGTCATTTTTGACGAATGTCATTAAATTTTATATAACAAACTTGTGATACTTTTGCTCCACTCCAGTCGCTATTTCTGAAACAAAAAATAGATTTTGTTTTAAATATTACAGATAGCTTCAATTGAGTGAACATATTGACATAGATGTGGATTTTTGACCTCAGTTATCTGGATATGGATTTAAAAAAATTTAAAAAATCAAAGGATAAATTATGATCAATTTCAACACCCAGGTACTTCAAAAACAGCGAATAAATTGGTTTCGTAAATTTTGTGCATATATTTTTAGAAGTACGCTGCATTAAATTTTATGCTGCATTTTTTTTTCATTAAATGATAATTTTGATGTCCATCAATTATTTACCGATAGACTTATTTTTCTTCTTCCATAATCTTGTCAAGTCACCCCGACGTTGAATATCACCAGTGTATAACTTCCTATCTTCAGTAACTAGAAACAGCTCCACCACGATTATAAGTAGATACCTTAATTATTCGCGAATGCGATAAACCCTTGTTTATTCGCAAATTTTACACTTTTTTCTCAAATAATGAGGAAAAAGCTTAAAAACTTGACTCATTTAGGATATTTTTCCAAAAAATACACAGCAATTATCCTCCGCAAAGGCAGATTTAATAAATAATTATTGTAACTCAAATTTCAGTCAATGCATTACATATATTTTAATTAAAATAAGACAACATGACTAAAAGAATTTGTTGACAAAATAAGCTGATTCATATGGATAACTTATGCTAATGTCGATTCATGTATGTAGGTTTCAAATAGATTCAAAAATTTGTTGCTTTTTACAAATAAATAAATGTGATTTGAATAAATAAAATGTCGTTTTTTTAAATAATTTATTTTAATTATTGTGAAAAACATAACCTGAAATCTAAATTATGAGTTGATTTCTCTTAATTTATATTTTTTTAGAATTTAACATCGTTGTCTGAAAAATGTCACGTTTTTACTAAAAAATAACAACGGATTCATGGAAAAACGACAGCAATTTTATAAAAATTTTACCCCTTTTCCTAAGAAATAACGCGAATAATAATACCTCTTTTGCCTTTTTCCAAAAATAACACCCTTGTTCCAAAAATAACGCGAAAATTAACACCATCATCATCTGTGGCTCCACAACCCAGGTCGGGTCTTAGCCTCCTGCAGAGCCCGCCTCCATGACTGTCGATCCTGCGACGCATTGCGCCAGTTATGGACGCCGATGTTGTTCGCATCCTTCACCACACCGTCCAGCCATCGAAGCTTCGGCCTTCCAACTTTTCTTCGTCCCCCCGGTGCACCATTCATGATCCGTCTTGAGACGTCCTCCTCGCTCATTCTTTGGACGTGTCCAGCCCATCTGAGTCTTCCTATTCTTATTTCTGTCACTATGGTTGCCTCCTTGTACAGATCATACAATTCGTAGTTGTGCCTGATACGCCACTCTCCATTGTCACAAGTCGGGCCGTAGATCGTCCTCAGCACCTTCCTCTCAAAAATTTCCAGGGCTCTTTCATCAGATTTAGCGATTGCCCAACATTCTGATCCATATGAGAGTACTGGCCGAATTAGAGTTTTATAGAGGAGGACTTTCGTTTTTCTGGTGAGGTGACGAGACTTCATGTGCCTCTGCAACCCATAGTAGCACCGATTGGCGGACACTATTCGGCGTTTAATTTCGATTGAGACATTGTTGTCACTTGTCACCATAGTACCGAGGTACACAAACTCGCTAACAGTTTCGAATGTGTAATCGTCGACTCGCAAATCTGTAGGTTTTCGACGTTCATGCACTGGCATATACTTTGTCTTTCCCGAATATTAACACCACTTTCCAACAAAATAACACCGCTTTTCCAAAAAAATAAGGCGAATAATTCAGGTCTTGACGAAATTAACGAATAAACGATTAAATATTTCGATTATTGTAAATTCAGTTAACGTTAATGTTCCCTTTATTTTGTAGGTTTATTACAAGAAGCAATAATCCAACTGTCGATTCGTTCATGAGAATTCAATTCTCTTAATGAATCGACATTATTAAGCCTGTATGGTGTAGTGGACTTTTTGCATGCTAATAACACCAACTAGAGGCCTCGCAGCATATATGTTCCCATACATGGATTTACTCAGAATTCGGAGTAGAACATTTTATGTGAGTTTTGTGTGTGTGTCTGTGTGTGGGTGTGTGTGTGTGTGCGTGGTGTGTGTGTGTGTGTCTGTCCCCCCCTTATAACTTTTGATCCGCTCAATTTACAGAGCCCAAATTTTTAGAATATATAAACAGTTATAGGCCTACAAAACTTTTATACTCAGAAGTGTGAATTTTTGTTTCAATCAGGGGTTATCAACTTTTAAAATTTTGGTTTATTTTTCCATATATCTCAGAAACCATAAAAGCTAGAACGCTGAAATTTGTTATAAACATAGACAAATACAAAATCTTAATAACTTTTTTTAAAAAAAATCCAGGGATTCTCAAACATTATTTATTAAGAAAAATATTTTTTATGATAAATTTATGAGTTTAACTGCCTATATTTCCAATTTTTTTAAAAATATCAAAAAAAGCCGAAACACCCCAACTAGACAATTTAATTTTATATAAAAAATATTAACATTGTATTAGCACATCTAAATTTTTTTTTAATAATTTTTATAAAAATTGAATTTAGTGACGACATTGCTTCATACAATTTGTATGACAATCGCCTACACACAATATCTAAGAAGACTTAATTGTTTGATATTAATCTCCAAACATGCATACATACCATCATTCTGTTTTCATATTCTGGGTAGGATCAAAGGACTGACCTCCATACTATCCTATCTTGACATACATACATATGTAGGTACATGTGTTGTATAGAAAATCAAATATCTTAAAATATTAAATAATTTGTATTTATGGGATTATAGTTTGGTACTTATTCTTCAACTATACATATTATCGCTATCGACAGTTGGATCTCATGTGTTACATGCAACTAGTTATCGTGAATTTTAATTTTGGTTACGTATAAGTAGGTACAAATTGAAGATGTACAATTTCTGTTTACGTTTGTCTTGCGTGAATTACATATACCACTATGATCGACGGAATTCATTTGGACAAGCGGATCTTAAAGATATGAAGGGTCATCACAAAATCACAAAAATGACACGTTTTATCTTCACTTTCGATTGACGGCAAACCTCTTGTCGATTTACAACACTTGTTTACCTTATTGTATCGATGACCATGGTGATAATCAACAAAATGTTACCTACATACGTAGATTATACCGTTTACCTACTTACGAATCGATCATTATTTATATTTTTTTAACATATATGTATGTACGTTCTCTACGAAAATTCTTTGAAAATAAAACACTTAGTTTTTGATATTATTTTAAATATTATAATTAATTATTTTTACGTCGATAGCTGTTTCGCCTTGTTAGGGCATCTTCAGTCTTTTTATTTATTTGGATTAGGTGAGTGTGAAATTAATATTTTTTGGCATAGTACCTGTAAGATGCCCGGGAAGATTTTTAATTGTGTAGGTAAGTCTTCAAAAAAAATAATAGTGCCTACCTACAATAAATAAATATTGTAAATTTAAATATATTATTTTGACGATGTGCCATGCACGAAACGCGTCGATAAACAAATTAAATTATTAGAAGTAGTATGAATATTTTTTTCGCGTGGAATATTTACGTAAAATATCTAAATTTATTTTTTTATATTATTAGAAATTTTCTGATAAAAGGTAAGTCTAAAATTACGTTTAAAATGATGTTCTCATATATTCATTTATTAGTGCATTTTTGAAAGTGAAATAGTCAAAAAAACCATAAACCCAAACTGGATGTTATATTCTATCGAATAAATTATGCAAAAATAGTTGATTTATAAAAAAATGTACCACAATTTCTTCTGCGGAACAAATCTTTGTTTAAGAATCTAATAGAAATGGACCTACTTCATAAAAATGTTTTAAGGAATTATCAACCTTTCAAGAAGAAAAAATGTCCAATTACTTTGTAGTGGGGAGTTTATTGTTGGTCACAACTCGCTCATTTTTTAATATACCTATGCGGGAGTAGGTACCTATACACAGTTTCTAATCTTCCTTAAAATCTGGATGATTGGATCAAATTGCCTTATAGCAATAATCCCGCATGTGTAAATTGCCTTATAGCAATAATCCCATATGTGTCAATTGCCTTATAGCAATAATCCCGCATATGTAATTTATGCATAAAACAATATCAAGTTATTGTTTTCATACATGTAAGTACCAATGAACGCCTCATTTTCGCTATCGGCATAAAAATGAGACATAAATAATTTTGATTAAGAAACACCACGCCACTTGATATTGTTCGTAGATATATTATGTATAAAAATATTATTTATATAAATATGTGTGCATTTTTATCAATACTTTTTTTTGAACTAAAAAGACCCGTGATAAGTTTGTAAGTAATTGTTAAATTGTATTTACATTGTTATGTCGATGTTTTATCTGTCATCAAAATGGTGCGACCATTTAAATAAATATAAAATTAATTTATGTTAAAATTGATAAAATGAGTAAGCATTTTTAAAATACTAATTGGTAAGATACAGGTATCTTCTGAATATGTGAATTAACAGAATCATAATATATTACTTAGCGGTATATTCAATTCGTTCTAAAGTAGCAATTTAGCATAAATTTTAAACCTGCTCACTACTAAAATCTATATTATAAATTTGAATGTTTGTATGTATACATGTACATATGTATGTATGTGTGCTATGCGCTCCTAAACCGTTCATCCAATTGCAATGAAACTTTGGTGAATTGTCGAGCGTATGTCCGGGATGGTTTCTGGATTAAATTTTTTTTCTTATTCTTCTTCTTCATCGGGTACAAGGTTATTTTACCTATGAATGTGGACTATCCTGGAAGAAGAAGGTCCAATTTTCCTTCCATCTCTTCGCAGGTCTTCCAGGATGGTTTCTGGATTTAAACTTTATTCTTCTACTTCTTCTTCATCGTGTATTTGGTCATTTTACCTATGAAGGTGGAGTATCCTGGGAGAAGAAGGTCCAACTGTCCTTCCATCTCTTCGCAGGTCTACCAGGACGGTTTCTGCATTAAAACTTTCTTCTTCTTCTTCATCGTTTATTTTGTCATTTTACCTACGAAGGTAGAGTATACTTGGAGAAGAAGGTCCAACTGTCCTTCCATCTCTTCGCAGGTCTTCCAGGACGGTTTCTGGATTAAAACTTTCTTCTTCTTCTTCATCGTGTATTTGGTCATTTTAAGTACGAAGGTATAGTATCCTGGGAGAATAAGGTCCAACTGTCATTTCCTCTTTCGCAGGTCTTCCAGGACGGTTACTGGATATAACTTTTTCTTAACCTACTGAATGGACGGGAGGTTATAAAGAGCCTGAAAGGACGGGAGGTTCTGAAGGGC
Source organism: Molanna angustata (assembly GCA_963576475.1). Classification (NCBI taxonomy): domain Eukaryota; kingdom Metazoa; phylum Arthropoda; class Insecta; order Trichoptera; family Molannidae; genus Molanna; species Molanna angustata. The sequence goes on along the minus strand of OY754965.1, from coordinate 18,927,800 downwards.
CTGAAGGGACGGGAGGTACTGAAGGGCATGAAGGGATGGGACGTACTACGGGCTTGAAGGGACAGGAGGTACTGAAGGGACGGGAGGTACTTAAGGGCCTGAAGGGACAGGAGGTACTGAAGGGCCAGAAGGGACGGGAGGTACTGAAGGGCCTGAAGGGACGGGAGGTACTGAAGGGTCTGAAGCGACGGGTGGTAATGAGGACCATTTTTAATTATACAGGCAATACGAAGTTTGCTGGGGGTTCACTAGTAACTCATAAAACAATTTTAGCAAATGACTGTTTTCAATTATATGATTTTGTTTTAATATGGTGAAACTAAACTTATTCACTATATACTGATAAAAACTACATCAATCAAACTGTCGTGTACGTGTACCTATAACTCTAAAATAATTTTATGTTGAAATATCTATGTAATATAAATAAATTTAATATTCAGATAAGGTTTCATATAATTTTCGCCAAACATCTTGAACGAGCTTCCGGTTGCGCATAGCGGAAATTTGTGTCATTTTGCATCGTTGGTTTACGTGTAAATCTCTCCCTTCTCGGCTCAAGATATTTGGCTTCAACACTACCTTAGAATAAGTTCACATTTTATACAAAAACAAAGTAAAAACAAGTGAATAAAAAAAACATCAATTGAAGACATCTTTTATTTTATTTATTTTACTTATTGCTTAGGTGAGACGAGACTGGTGTGTGGGTATACACAGATATGTTGTGCTCCCTTTTATAAGGCAATGCAAACACGCACACCTTTCGCTGGTTACCCCACATTGTGGGATATGCCGTGATGGTATGAATGAATTAAACCAGGGATATTTTTATGAATTTATTTTTACGTGAAGAAAACTCCTCATTTTTTTTTAGATTTACATGTGTTATAATTAAACCCGTTTGACAATGTTATAGGTATGTATAAGTATCATAATAGATGATTCATTCAATTCATTCACATACACATTCATTGATGTTCTTAATTATTTCATTTTCAATAAAAATAAAATAAAATCACAACTTTACGCACACCACCATTTTTTTTCAATGAAATTAAAATATGAATTCCTCTACATGTGACGGGAACAAATTTTCCTTCTTCGGGATGATACATAGTACACTAAATTATATGAACAATAAATTTGCAGACGTAAATTAACAAAATGAATGCAGTGTAGGCGGGGTATAATAAAGTACTAGGGGGGGGGAGTGATTGGTTAAATCAGGGATTGTTTTTATTTTGGATTCGGTAAACAAGGGTTATTAGGAAATTGTATTTGACTATTTAATACCTATATTATTTTTCTTCTAATTTCTAAGACTTCAAAACTACATTACCTATTTAAAGCAAATTCAGAATAATTATTGATATTTAGAGAAAAAAATTATTGTTAGGCAAAAATTTTGTACAGATTTAAATTGTAATATTCATTCATTTAATATACATTCACTGTAATATTTATTCACTAATTAAAACTACATTAAAATTATACTATGCGTTCAAATGTTTCATGGGAATGGGTGCTCTAAGAAACAAATGAACTTATTCCTATAAGATGATAACTGAGTAAAATATGTGTCTGGTATATACACAATTTTGTGAAGTGACCGAATCAAGAAAAATAACCACTGTCTGTTATTATGATAATTTCACTTTGAAGGGATCCCGGTAATAAAAAAATAAATATAGTTGGTTTCTTCATAAACCAGGAACAAAATACCACAGTCAAAACAATATTTAAAGCATTAAGTAGGTAAATTTATTTACTTTGCAGAGGAATACAATGTATGAAACTTACAAGTCAAGTGATGTTCAATTCATATTTCACTAAAGAACTTAGAAACATGATATTTTTTTAAAAATTTGGAAGCTATATGCATAAAGATGCAATAGAATAATGTCAATAAATAATTTAAGATGGTCCGATCAATTAACTTTCGTTGACCTTATGAAATCATTTAATAACAGTATTCATCAGACGTAATGGAATTATAATTTGAAACGTATATTCTTTGAGCCAACCTTTAACGATTTAAGCATGTAACCTACAGAATGACTCTATTATAAAGATTTTCAGATGATCTTTGAATCTCACTTGATTTATAAATAGTTCTATTTTGTACAACATAAATTTAACTTTTCTCCTCTGACATGAAATAATTGGCACATAGTACTCTTTACAGGGTGAATTTCCTTAAACTTAAAAAAAAATAATAGTAGAATTACTCAGGATTGATTAATTAAAAATGCAATCTGAGAATATGGAATTTTTTAAATATCCGATGAAAGAGTTGGTATCTCAAATTGTTTCCATAAACCAATATAAGTATTTACTAAAATTGTGAAATATTTATATGAGTTAGAACAATACGATACGATCGGTTCAATGTATGAATTATTCAATTCCTAACTCAGAAAATCGACTCAATTCACATTATGTTAAAGAATATGAAAATACCAATTGTAAATATTTTTTTTTATTTATTATTAACCATAAAATGCGCAATTTACAAATACAATTACATACTAGAGCTAGAATTTAAGAGAGTTTGTCATATATGTGTGTTTTTTATTGATACTTAAGTATTGTAATTGCTAGGGTACGATGAACACTACTAGGAAGTTACTGGGAAGTCCTGTGCCGAGGTGTTCATTTAAACATTGGGTGACATATATAGTACATTATGTATAGAGTTCTTAAATTTAATTATACATTTAATAATTATTGAGAAAAAAATGTGAAAATGAATTATATTTGATTAGGTGTAATTATATTATTGATATGATCTGAATCGGTGTTATTTATCCATGCTGTTATGTATTTTTGTGACGATGTGTTTTGTGGTAGCAATATATTTAAAGACAAGAATGACGAAATTTATTTTACAAAAAATATGTATGTAGTTTTACAAAAAACAAACATAATATTTCATTGAAACAAGTAGTTAATATTAAATCCTCTTTTGAAAGAAGAATCGACCATTTGCATTGTAAGGACCTTTTCAATAATTTTTAATAACAATGTAAAATAAATCAACCCGTTAGCTTTTTCCGAACTATTCATATGTTCTTCATGTGTTAAGGGACCGTTTTTAGTCCTCATAAGTAGAACTAGTGGTAGTGGAGAAAGAACAATAATTATGGGTCGTTGAATTGAACAATTTGTTATGACGATAATTTAATAATAGGTATATGAAGAGAAGTTTTAAACCAATTTATTATGAGAGACATAAATTTTCTTTGTCACTTGATGACTTGATATATAAATGAATTAGTCACGACATAACAGAAATTGAGCTTACAAGCAAGCATTTCACATGGGTCAGCAACAACAATAACATATTGATATCTTCATTGAGAAAGAATATTGAATCATAATACAAGCAATGATAATAATATGGAAGTGGGTATTTATTTCACTTCAAATAATGTCGGTATGAATACATTTAACAAAAATATACGAACGAAATACATTTACAAACATACGATATTTGAAATAAATTTTACAAATACATGTTATTCGTTTAAGAACATATTATTATTATGCACGCTATAAATTTGATTCAAACTTTATGCATGTTTGAATCAAATTTATTATTGTTTAATCGATTAATTTAAATAAAAGCATTAAGTACTTCATTTACCATAGTACCTACATATATACCTATGTACACTGACTTAGTTGACATTAAACTACGTAAACTAGGAGATAAATTTTGTTATTTTAAATTATATTCAATACTATTTATATTATGGTTTTATTATATCTATCAATATTATTTATTTATTATATTTTATTTTATGTAGTTTCTCGAGAAACTAACAGGTGCTATGTCAAATAATTATTTAACACGCACCCAATAACAAGTTGCCACATTATGGAGACTTACGATATTTATCAGATTGAAAACACAATTAAAAACTGTGTCTCCGCCGGGAATCGAACCCGGGACCCTTGGATCAGCAGTCAGATATCTAACCAACTGAGCCACGAAGGCCGACTATTCATTATTTATTCATTATAATTTCCCATACATGACATTTATGTATTTATTTTTACACATCATAAACTAAATTATTCTTATCTAAGGGAAGTGTTTTTATTTATCAGTGGTTTAAGACAAAGCAGAAAAAATACTTAAAAACTAAGAAGTCTAGCACCCAAAGTGCTTATTAAACAAGAAATTTAGAAAAATCAACTGTTTGCCATGTTTATTTTTAATCAATAGAATATTTTTTCATATAGGTAGTCAACCAATATTATAAATGCAACATCTCAATAAGACTAGATAAGGAAATTCAGAAAATACATATTTATCACCCAAGCACTTATGAATATATTTTCACAAAAAATAGTTATAACGAACATTAATTTATCGTTTTTGCCTAATAAAATATTTGTATACCCATTTGAAAATATAATTTCATGTATTTATTCAAAATCGACCTAAGTGGCACAGTATAAGACATTTGGCTTCTGTTCTAGCGTTCAGGGTTCATCTCCAGTATTTTTTTTAAATAATATAATCTCACGAAAAACTTTTTTGTGTCTCGTTCCTACGTTACTGTCATGACCTTTTCAAAGAAATGTTTACACTTTTGAAAAAAAAAAAACAATTATTTCTTCCATCAATGCAAACAAATTATAAAATACTATTTTTAAGTAAGCCTTTTGAAAATACTATGTGGAAATAATAAAAATAATGAAATCGTATAGAATAACTATGGATGCTTATTTAAATAGGAAAATAAAAAAAAATACCATAGAAATGACGATGACAGAGCGTTGCAGCTTATCATTCAATTAGCACCTGTTGTCAATTATATCACCACGATAACATCACACAAAATTACGACAAATTACTTCATACAATAATTCAAAAAAATGTCCACTATTTTATATTACACCGTACAGTTTTCACACTGAAAAATAAACGTAAACACGTTAGCCTCTTTGACTATAATTTCAACAGTCTTATTATCTCAAATTCACACGATAAGAAAATATCGTCGGCGAACCATTAATTACTAAGTTGTCAAATTGTCTATCTATATTTGTCCGAACGGAGAAAAAAAGAACTACAATATGACAGCGAGCTGTGCGTTGGCTGCCTTGTACGATACTAACACCACTAATAATATAACTCCTAGCTGTGCGCTGCACAAGATTATATAGTTCCAATAATTGTACGTCGCGGCAATACTGTCTCGGAGGTATACGCAGCATTGTTTTGCATTTTTTTTTCTGCTGGAGTACGTACGTACGAATAACTCTTTCATAGTTTGCGACGTCGCAAAAAAAAAACGTCGAAAGGAGATCATCGCATTGTAAAACCCGACCAGTGGCGTAACGTTATCATTATTTATTTTTATTTTATTTTATTTATAGAATCTCTCACTTCAGAATAAAATTTATATAATGTAATGTTATTCAACCTCACTAGGATAAAACCGTTTCGAGGTTAAATAATGTCACATATGTGAAAGACATTTTTTTTTTATTTACATATTTTGGATATCCAACAGCACAGTAGAATATAATGATATTTAAAACAATGAAAAAAACAGTAAATGTAGACTACGGTACATAATAATAGGACATCATATCAAGTTTTTTTTAAAGTTAATTACAATTAAAATTAGATTTAAAGTTAATTATACAATTTTCAACAAATGAGAAAAAGAAAATTATAGGATCACACCTGAAACATACAAGGAATAGTACAAAGAGGATTATATTCTAGAATCATAACATGGGATTCCAACGTACTTAAGGATTAACGAAAAAGGTGTTTTTTTTTTGTCAACCATTGTCAACCATTTTGGTGACACATACATATATGTATATACTAGAGAGTGAATTTGAGTTATGTTATCAGTGCAAAGTTGGCGCTTTATCGCAATTTTGAACGAGAGTAGAGATTGGGTATGAAAAAAGTCAATGTTATTGAGCAGGTTGACATAAATGACAAAACTGATATTTAAAACAATATGTTGCTAGAGTCGCAAGTTGGGTACTTATAAATTACTTATAACAATAAATTATAATTAAACAGCAAAATACAATAACAAAATATATATAGGGGAACCATGACTATTGCAGATGAAATTCAAAAACTCTGAACTGAAAAAAAAATAATGTTCAATTTAAGAAGGTTAAGGTTGAAAAAATATGTTTGCAATCCTCAGCCAATACATCTTAGTATTTTTTAAAAATTTAATTGAGGAACCATTCGTTCGTTTTATAAATTTAATATCATAGAATTAAGTTCAGTTGTTTGTTCAGCTTGTTTTAGATGTTTGAATGAATATTATTTTTTTAAATTTAGTGTATGTACTGGTGTATGGTTTATTTTGACGTATGGACCGAAGTCGTTGCAATTGCCGTTTTTTTTAATAATAACGAATATGTCCTTGTTAAACAAGTACATATACATCTTCCTACGTTCCCTAAAATAAGCAAATAAATGCTTGTGCTTAGGTGAACGAAATCGGTCGAGGCAGGATTCGAACTCGCGACCACTGGATTACTAGCCCAGTGCGCTAACCGCTCTGCCGCCAACCCATCTTTAATTTTTATCTTTGTTTAATTTATTTTAATTTTTATTTTTGTATAACTTGTGTGTATACTTTCACTTAATATTTGTTCTGTTATCACGGGAATCCATCATCAGACACAAAATTGTAATCTTTTGATGAGGTAATGAAAAATAAATTAAGGTTAATATCACATATCCTATAATGACCGAAGTTGTCTCCTTCGCCACTTTTTTTTATTCTTTCTTCTTTTTGTTTTTCTGATGTTTGTTTGAGTTGTTGTTTAGTATTATGTTTGATTTTTGTGTAACTTGTGTTCACAATATTTCTTAATATTTGTTTTGTTATCTCGTGAATCTCTCATTAACCACAAGATTTTAATCTTTTTGATGAGGTAAAGCATAAATTGATTATGGTTCATATTATTTTCCTGCGAATTTGTGTTATGTTGTAAACAAATGTTAAAATTAAAAACAATGTATCGCAAAATAAAAATGTGTCGTATTGTAAAATAAAAAAAAATGTATTGTAAATGAGTAAGATACACAACGTGTATATTTTCGTCCATTTGAATAAATTAAAATTTATTTGAATAAAATTAAAATGTGAATTATTTTTCTTTTTTCCTCTTCAAATCCCATGAATTATTATTTCTATTCTAATTTTCATTTGATTTTTTTGTATGCTAAATTTTGATTCAGACAAATTATAACACTAAATAAAAAATATTGAACATTGAAAGGATTCATTATAATGAAAATGAATAAAAAATATATAGAAAAGGGCTTAGAGAAAATAATGATTTTTGCTGTTTTTTATAATATTATGAGAATCTTATTTGATGACGGTTATTTTTCATTCAGAAGACCTTCGTTTTTTTAATTGAAAAACCAAGCAATACGAAGAAAAATACTGGACGTGAAAAAATACCAATAAGATTGCTCTAGACTTTATTTGTTCATGTTACTAATTTTTCAAGCGTAAAAAATCCAGCAATTGGTTTCAAACATTTATTGACGAAGTGACATATATGTTTCATCGTACAAGCGAAAAGAATTTCAGTATTGCAATATATAGAAGTTTCAAAAATTGAATTGATAGGGATCTCATTAAAAAGGCATAATTGGTGAACGTTGCGCAAGCGCATAAAATGATCACGTAAGCCAGCCGATGACATGTCGTAAGCCCTGTAGGTGCCTTGATTTCCCGGTTCTCCTACAGTAAATATTCCAACTTCGTCTCTATTGAGATAATTAAAAATCTGTTAAGAAATTTGATTGGCGATAATTATTTTTTATTTAGGGGAGGGTGGGGATCATTGGGCACGTTTTTACATTTTGAATTTTAGAATTTTTTCTTTTATGAATAACTGAAATATTTTTATTTTAATCATTAGTCCACGCCTTTAGCTAGTATTTCCATGAAGACAGTATGTAAACATCTTCTTTTATTTAAAAGTTATTATCATTTTTCCAAAGCAATTCAAAAGTGCCCAAACCTCCCTGGGGTAGGGATGTTTGGGCACACCATAGGGAGGTTTGGGCACCATGCACACTAAACCTTCTTTTAAGCAACACATTTGTACATATATTATTGTAATTGTTAAGGAATGTGATAAACACACAAACCATAAGAAAATAATTATTTATTTGCAAGTAAAAAGCTATATAAAAAGATAAAATGATTGACATAACTATAAAAAAATATTTATTCCTAGATTAAGTCAAAATAAAAAAAAATACCAATGATTTTTTTTTTAATCAGAGAAATCTTTTGTTTTTGACCACAGAAAAGGTAGGAAAATATCCTTTCTTTTCCACCTTCCAGTCACTGGGAAAAACCAGCGACACAAATAAAATTATGATCCTTCGAGACGGGTAGTGAAAAATGTCATGAAAAATTATTTATATCTAAATAGAATTTTTAACTAAATCAAATAGCTCCGCCGAATTGACACTCTCAGAATCATCATCTAATTGGTAGCAGTTCTCACAACTATATTTGTACCTACCAATAAATAATACCAGTATAAGTTGTTTTTCACCCAGTTCTCGGGTATTTTTTTTTCAAAGCAATAGCATAACTGTACGCTAATTCACGGGCTTGTTTCTTAGAAAGACCGTAATTTAATTTGGATGATATTGAAATATATTATTCTATTTTGATTTCTTCCTCTGTGTTGAAAATTTGTTTAGATGTATATTTATTAGGAAAAGCTTTATTTACATCTCCCTTTTTTAAATATCTTTGTAGAGTTGATCTAGGAATATTATATTTAATGGCTGTTGGTTAATTTTAGCCCCTGTTTTTACTATTTCCACAGCTCTATCAATAACACTTTTCTGTATCATTTGCCTTTTCCCCATATTTTTATATTGAAACGGCATTTTCTAAAAAAAACAAAATACAAGAGAGGGAGCTTTGGGCATGCCTAATCCTCCCTCAAAACACAGTGCCCAATGATCCCTATCACTCATTATTTGAAATATACCCTCGTTATTTTTTTAGTTTAGGAATTATTAATATAGTTTATTTACAATAAAGAACTTAAATGGTTAATTATTCAAATAATATAATTAAAATACGTACATCTTTATAAAATCCTACGTAAAAATTGTAACAAAAACTCGTAAAATATTTCGTTTTTTAACACGAAAACATGCAACGACTTGTAGCGTTTTTATGTAACATAACTGATAGTTGATTTGACGTTTGTTGGTGTTGCTAGTGAATAAAATAATGAAAACGAGTGAAAAAATTGCCATTAACTCTATATATTTTTAGATACTTAGGGGTGACCAATCCTCCCTACTGCCCAATGATCCCCACTCTCCCCTATGCCTTTTCGGTGGATATTAGCCGTGTTTTTTTTTACGAAAATGTTCTAAAGGAGACAAATTTGGGTGTTATTTTTCAAAAAATATCAAAATACGCGAACAAAATCGGATTTATCGCCAATTTAAATAGTCTCTAGTATCCGTTGATACGCCATGCGCCAATGTATAAATATTTCAACTCGAAGTATGATAAAGGGAAAATACCAAACTTCTTTTCAAAAATTATTTTTTATACATCAATGACTACAATGACGCTACAAAAATTAAACACTCACGGAATAAGGATAATTTGCACAAAACAAAATCAGTACAACATAGCCAGGACCGTCTTTATTATATTTTCAAAGGGGAAAATGCATCAGGAAGCGAAAAATAGGGCGTATACAAAGTTTGTCAAAATCGATTTCAGAGTTCTGGCGTATAAGAAGACAAATGTAATGTTTGACTTAAAATAAGAATTATTCATTGTTAAAAAGAAAGAGATAAATTATGTAGCGAAACACTTTTTTATACCCTTTTCTTTAACTTCGCTTGTCTGTCTGTACTGGAATTTTGTAATCGATTTTAGACTAACTTCCCGACCAAGTAGAGCTCCGGAACTTTTAGAAATTGTGTATTCTCGATGTTTTGCATTTGTGTTTCCAGCTTGATTCATTAGGTGGTCGCCCTTGTGGTATAGTGTCGCCTCTCGCAATCACATTATTATCCCTCAAAAAATACAAAGATACCTACATAAATACATATAATCACGCCATATCCATAAAAAAGCATTAAACGAAAAAAAACTACACCTTAAATCAAACATTAATGCTATTGAAAAAAAAAGAATATTGTGGGATTTTCATTAAAGTGTTTAACTTTTATATTTACATTGACAGCGAATTTTAGATAGGGGCGCTAAAATCCTAAATCTGGCCTCGGACATATGATTTGACTGCGTCATAATGATAAACACTTATTTCATGTATTATTTCGGTATAAAATATAAGTAGGTACCTATCAATCAATTGTCAATTATTTACATTTTTTACTACTTATATGATTCTGGAACAAAAATACACGAAAAAATAGTTACTTCCTTTTGTAAATATATCATAAAGCATAGGTACCTACTTTGTTTTTTTAGTTCATTATTTTAAAAAAATGCATGGTAAATCTAAGACCGATACTGTAATTAAATAATTATCATGGTTTGGATGCATACATATAAATAATGAATGACATACATCTGTTGGAGCAAATTGTAAAGTAAGGATGATGATACATAGTATAATAAAAGACAATTTATAAATAATCCCGCTGTTGAATAAAAATAATGGCGTTCTGTTCTTTATGTGTGCCTTGAATGTGAAAACAAGATCTTAGCATGTTTTGTGGTGAACTTAAATGTATGTAAAATGTATGTTGTATGTTATTGGGTGTATGTGTAAATGTATGTTATTGGGTGTATTTAATTGAGTGCGTGTTAAATAAGTATTTGACATGTATGTTATTGTATGTAAAATGTATGTTATTGGGTGCGTGTTAAATAAGTATGTCATAGAAGCTGTTAGTTTCCCGAGAAGTAATACAATATAAAATAAAATTACTTTAATTAACATAATAAAATAGGATATTACTTTGCCTTTTGTATTTTTGATTACAAGGTTCTTACGGGACGGGAAAAGAGTGGAAGCACTTCTCTAAACTGCTGCCTCACAGCAAACATTGATGTATGCAAATTGCATATTGCGATAAGCAAAATACGAACAAACTGTATCAAATAACAAATAAACTAGTTGCATGTAACACATGAGATCCAACTGTTGATAGCGATAGTATGTATAGTTGAAGAATAAGTACCAAACTATAAACCCATAAATCCAAATTATTGAATATTTTAAATACTTTGTTTTCTATACAACACATGTTGGTATGTATGTCAAGATAGGATAGTATGGAGGTCAGCTCTTTTTTCCTACTCGGAATATCACACACAGACACACTAAATGTTCTACTCCGAATTCTGAGTAAATCCGTATAATGAATACATATGCTGCGAAGCCTCTTTGTTGGTGTTTTTTGACTTCAAAGTTGGAAAAGCCGTGAAAAATATAGACCGTGCATACAAATCTCGCGTATCCTGGTTTGAAACTTTGTCGATATATTAAGAGAACAAAGTTCTCTTGAACAGTTGGATTGAATGAATGATTGGTTGGATTGTTGGATTGTAATGAGTTGGATGAATTATGTACTCTCATCATCATCGTCATCATTGGCTTTACAGCCCTGTGTGGGCTTGGCCTCCTCCAGAATCCTTCTCCATCCGTCCTTGTCCTCCACCGCTCTCCTCCAGTTTGCTATTCTGATCACCTTTATGTCGTCTTCTGTATCGTCCAGCCATCTTCTGCCCTCTGGATTGGTATTGAGAACCTTTTTGGGGATACGATCATCATTCATCCGGCTGACATGTCCCAACCACTGCAGTCTACGTACTATGTTGAGTTCGTCATATAATGCCTGTAGTTTATGATTATATCGCATCCTCCAAAGTCACTCTAGTACCTACAAATTAATGTAGGTAGAAACTATATTTTTTGTCATAAAATCTGTAATGACTCAGTCATAATTCCTTAACCAATGAAATGCAAAATACCTAGGTACTATAAATCAATTTCACGCTGATTACAATTTCGTATGCAAACATTTGTTTTATATACTCTAGTATTAGAGTATTAAATATGTATTATTTTATACCTATGTGCATATATATTAGTATGGTACTAATTTTACTATAATTCAAAATGTATATAGATATTAGTGTCAATGCAAAAATATCATCAGTATTACAGTAATTTGAATAGACATACAAAAATATCGATACGTACATAGTATAAAAACATACCGGTTGGATTTTTTGTCTCAAATACAAGTTGACACCACACAAAATGTTTTTTGTGTCGTCATCTGACTACTATTATACTTATACGGTATATAACAGAGGTATGTAATAGACCTATATACGACGTCATAGATGTAGATACATAAGTATATCTCAGCGTTATATAATGCTGTGGAAATAATAATAATAACAGCTTTATATAAGAATTTCTTCTTTGCACCCTGTGCAAGTGGTGAGGTTTTTGCCTTATGATAGTTTCTTCTAACTATTGTGTGAGAATTTTTTTCTTCTAAATAATGGTGTTCTTATAATTTTTAGCTCGTGAAATAATAAATAACCTTGGGTATTATTTCAGACATATCATAAATTTATTTTTACTCCTCACTAACCTAAGGGGATATAGTAGGGAGTTATGATTTCGCAATTTTTAAGGCCATTTTTTATTGCAGATTATTATCAACTAATATCATGCTGAGATTGTATTCTGAAAGTTTCATCACAATATATCTGTATGTGTGCTGTGTTTATTTTAATTTATAGATTATAGACTAAAGTATTCATTCGATTCTTTTCAAATTTCGCAAATTTGTATATCTGATACTCGCTTAGACCCCATTGGATTTTGAAGGATATCTGAATTGTGGTTCTCATTTTTTAAACTATCAAATATTTCAAAGTGACCCCAAGTTCATGAACCTTGATATTTAAAAAAAATATTTTCAAATTGTTAAAAAGGCACATCACTTTTATAAAATGGCATCGAATAATTATCAAGTTTTCATAATAAAATATTTCAATAAAAAAAATAATTTAATGAAAATGCTGAAAAATTTCCATACAAAATTTGAATACTTTATAGAATGACTTTTAAGTGAGGAGTCTAGCGTTAGCCACAACCCACTCGTTTTTATACATCCTAATGCAAATCCAAATCTAATACTGGGTATGCAATACCAAAACCAAAATGATGATGAGGTGATGACCGAGGGTTCATAACCATGACGACTCATGTAAATGATTGACCAAGACCAGGGGTGGTAGATCATGATTGACAACCCATGGTTTTGATCTTGATATAACATTTGATTATTACTGGCTTGTATTTTTTTATCTGTAATTTCATAAAGTGTGGCTTTAATTTGAATATACAAATGTTAATTGTGTCCTACTAACAAGTCTTATTACTGAGTCATTACAGATTTATATTATGAAAATTATATTATAATAATTTATTATAACTGAGTCATAACAGATTTTATGACAAAAAATATACTTTTTACCTACATTAATTTGTAGGTACTAGAGTGACTTATTAAGGAAAACAAAAATCCTAATTTATAAAACGCTTCTCAGACCTGTCATTCGTAGTGTATGGAGCTGAATGCTGGGTCTTAACAAAAAGAGACGAAAACAGCCTCTTGATATTTGAAAGGAAAATCCTGAAAAAGACTTTTGGCCCAGTAAATGATTATGGACTTTGGAGGATGCGATATAATCACGAACTACAGGCATTATTTGACGAACCCAACATTGTACAAGTCATAAAAGTACGTAGACTGCAGTGGTTGGGACATGTCAGCCGGATGAATGATGATCGTGTCCCCAAAAAGGTTCATAATACCAATCCACAGGGCAGAAGAAGTAGAGGTAGGCCCAAGCTAAGATGGCTGGACGATACAGAAGACGACATAAGATCGATCAGAATAGCAAACTGGAGTAGAGCGGTGGAGGACAGGGACGGATGGAGAAGGATTCTGGAGGAGGCCAGGGCCCACACAGGACTGTAGCGCCAATGATGATGATGATGACTAACAATTCATAGATCTCAATCGTGAATATTTTTATTTAATTATTTAATTTAAGGAGAAACACACAGCAATTAGCAAATTACAAACAACAAACAAATCTTAAATACCTATTTATCAAAATATTTACCTCATCATACATTACATTATGCGTAGTATAAATATAAAATTACTTAAACGTATCGCTTCTCCCACCACCACCCGCTCTGCATATGGGGACTGTAAACGGACCCTTCACAGAACGCTAAGTGAGCGACAAGAAAAAAATGCATAGCATGAAAAGTAGCTCATGCAGTCCTCTAGATTAGTAATCTCGGCACCATAGTGTAAAAGAAAAACCGACGAATGTGAATGGAGGATTCATACTCGGGGACTTCAGATCTTATAAATGAGAAATATCAGGGATATGAGCAAGATCTCTGTAAAAAAAATAACCTACTGGGAATCTTACAATAGTAAGGCACCATAACTATGACAAAACTTTTTAAAGACTTTAAAATTGTTCTTCGAGATCACAAAATCCGCGTAACCAATGGGACCTTGAAGAGGCCCACGGACAGCAACGAGGAGCTCCGATCTAAAAGAGGACACAATTGGGTGGCACAACTCCCACAGGATATGTTCCGAAGTTTGGTCTGGGCACTGACAGAACTGACATGAGGCAGAGGAGGCAATATTAAATCGGTGAAGATAACTCTTAAAATTTCCGTGTCCTGTGAAAAATTGAGAAGTCTAGAAGTCGGGGACAACCCAAGAAGATTTAAGTCGATTCCTCACGTCAGGAAAAAATAAAAACGATATTCTTCCCACTGAGAAAGCCGTCCAACGGGACTGCCAGATATTCAGCAAATTTTCGAAAACACTTCTTTCAAGAACACTGCGTGACACTCGGCCCTCAGGAGGGAAAAGAAGAACATTTCCAATTAGAGAAGAACGGCCCCGCATTAGATTGAAAATAGCACCTCTACTCTGCATTTCCATATCTAGGGGTGTCATGCCCTTCAATATAGGCAATGCTTCGGTAGGACTCGTTCCATATGCTTTGGACAAAGCAATAAGAGCGAATCCTTGACCTGAGAGCAAAATTCTACGTATATGTTGAAGCTCACAAGCGTGAGACCAACAGCCAGCCACATAGCAAGCAATGCCGAGGTAAACTGCCTTATAGAAAAGACAAGAGACTCGAAACTGTAAACCCCATTTTGCCTTGGCAATGTGTGAGATTTTTAAAAAAGCAGACTTAGCTTTGTCGACACACAATCGTGCATGATTTTTAAAACTCGGTCCTCTTTCCAGAACAACTCCTAAGCAAGTGAGTTGATCCCGAAAACTTACATTAGTTCCTAAGAACTTAATAGACGGCTGTCTTTGAAGTAAGCCTTTGAACACCAAGCCATATATCTTACTAGGAGCAAAGCAAAGTTTATTTTTCATGCCCCAGTCAGAAACTAAAGACAGAGCTTGAGTAGCAGAGTTCTCAACAAATCTTTGAGAGTTACCACGAACGAGAATGTACGCATCATCGGCATACGATTGAATTGAACAATTACTGGATAAAGGAAGATCCAGCAAATCATCAAAAAGAATGTTCCAGAGAAGTGGACCAAGAACAGAACCCTGAGGATATCCAATGCTTACCTGACGCGCATGCAATAATTGTCCCCCAGGCAGGACTATGCGGCGGTTTTCAAAGTAGCTCTTGACTATCTTATATATATTGCGAGGAATATTCTGTATCTTTAATTTATGCAATATAAGCGGACACCAAGCATTATCAAATGCACCACTTATATCAAGGGAGATAGCAGTAACATATTTTTTGGCAGCACATCTTACGAAGTCTGACATTTCATTTATAGCATCGACTGTTGACATTCCAGGTCGAAAGCCAAATTGGCGAGGAGAAAGTGGACACGAAAAAGAAAGATGTGATTCAATTCTGTTGCATATGTCTTTCCAGAATCTTGCCCAGAATAGGCAAGAGAGTAACAGGTCTGTATGCTTTAGGGTCCGTGCTAGGACGATCGCAGCGTTTAGGAAGAATAGTCATAAGGCCTGTTTTCCACCAATCAGGAAAACTGCCCTCATCCAAACACCTTTTAAGGAGGGAAAACATTTCAAATTGGGCCAGACGCCAACATCTTTGAACTAAAATAGAGTCAATACGATCGAGGCCTGGGGATTTATTTGGCTTGAGGTTCCCAATAATTAAATTAAGTTCCTCAACAGAAACAGGCGGCGAAGGGGGTGTCTGAGGAATTTCATATTGAAGAGCACGTACCCATTTATGAAAATCATTATCAGTTAATGGATCATCCGATGGAACCAACGCGTCCAGAAAAACGGATGCAGTTGAATCGAGAGATGTTGTCAACTCGCCAGTGGTCGCATCGCGAATGCAAGATATAGTTATGTCGTTTCTTCTTTTAGAACACTGCACCCCATGGATCTGACGTCGAAACCTCAGAAACTATGCGCCGCCAACTTTCTCTTTTTGCACGGTAAATTTCATTTTTGTACATATTATGTGCATGTCTATAAGCAGAGTATAAATCAAGAATAATAAAATCAGCAAAGTTTCTATTGCGTCCTAATTTAAGGGCTCTTCGTGCACGCGTTACTCTACGTTTCGATGAATCGAGGCCCGAGTGCCATCAAGTGTGTGGTTTCAATTTTGCTGGGGCAGATCTACCAATTGACTTTTCTGCACATACAATAATATTGTTTGTGAATACAGATGCAGTTTCTGATATAGACATAGCATTCGGGTTAAAGCGATTCAGAAATCGAATAAATTCGGAATCAAATTCGCCAAAACGTTCACACCTCGTGCGAAAACGTCTTGGGATATGACATTTTTGAGCCGATTCAATAGATGAATTTGAAATTGTAAATACAATTAATTCATGATTGCTACACGAAGCATCCGTGTGAACACGCCAGAAGGAAATCTTTTGAGCAATTCGACTGGATGCTAGAGTGACTTCGATGTGGCCAAACCCCACCGTACCAGAAAATGTAGGATCATTAATAACGGAAAGCTCATACCGAGCTATAAAGTCTTCAAAGAGTTCACCTTTGTTTGCTTTTCTTGATCCTAAAGTGGTAGAATTAATGGCACCATAAAGGGGATTCAGCATTTAAATCACCGCCAATCAATATGGAAACTCCACGTAAATGACTCATTATGTTGTCCAGAAAACACACATGTGGCTCTATCGGGTCTCCAAATTTGAAGTAGGTTGAAACCAAATACATGGATTCACCTAAAAGAGAAACTTCAAGCACAACTGTAGTGCTCGAGGAAAGATGATCTAGTAAAGTGAAGGTTATTGAAGGATTGAGAATTACTATTGAAGCTAGAGGAGGTGAATCTATGGAACAACAAGTGGCAGAGATGAAACGGAAGTCTGTTTCCGTCTCACACAAATAGTCTTCGCCAGTGTATGGTTCCTGAACCAGACAGACATCAATATTCATTTGGTAGGCGAGTTATTGAAGCTCCATAGACTTAAACGTATGTAAATAGTAGAGTAAGTTTAAAATTAAAGATATAAATAATTCAAATAAAATATATAAAATACAAAGAAAAATAAAACAAAGACGGCCATACAAGATAAGTTATTCAAAATTAAAAACATACAAATGATCCAGGGAAATAGTCATGAAATTCATGAGACTTGCCAGAATAAATGCATTGAATTAAACCGCACGAAAAGCATAATATGTCGATCATGATACCAACATATAAAATATCTTAGTATCATGATCGACAACAACATTCAATGGAAAGAGCAAATAAATTTGAAAGTCATTAGAATAAGAAAATTATAATATGTTTTCATTAAAATACGACGCATAATTCCAATAAAACAGGTTCATTTTGCATTTGTAAAATCTATATTACAATATGGGATTATAGGATGAGGTGCAGCTTTCAAAACTAATTTAAAGCCTTTACAAATAGTCCAAAACACCATAATTAAAATCATCCTTAAGAAACCTTTTGATTATCCAACAAACCAACTTTATCAAGATTTTCGTGCTCTCAACATAAATTCACTTTTTAAAAGAGACTCACTTTATCAGACATTTAAAGACTATTTCATAAGTAATTTATATCCAACCTCTAATTCAAGAAAGCATCCGAGAAGAGAGGCCAACCTTGATATACCATTACTTAAAATAACTACCGGCCAGCTCCATTATACATATACCAAGGTGTTGAATGGTTTAATGAGCTGAACGGTAAATATAAATTTAGTAAAACTGGATTTGAAAACTATAAAAACGCTGTTCAGTCTCTTTTTATTTTATAACATCTTCATTATCTTATTGAATATTTTATGTATTTTAATTGCATGTTTTTTCTGTTCTTTTTTCTTTTGATATTGTGTATATTATCAGTTTTTGATTAATTATGATAATAATGCAGATTAATTTTTGGTTCAGATAAGAATCCCCCCAAAGCACGAGTTCAAACACTTTTTGGGGGGTTATATAAATAAAATATTCTATGTATGTTATATAAGTATTTGTAAATTGATTAATTGTTATATTTTATTTAAAATAAATAAATAAATATGTAGGAATTGAGGGGAGTGGGGAGGGATAAAGGAGTTATTGATAGGAGAAAGGAGATATTGAATAATATATCAGTATCATAAAACCTTGTATTATACTGTTTACAAATGCGTGGAAAGCATGAATTAATTCTTTTATTTGTACTAAAGTGTGGTAGGTATATGAAATAATTGTAAGTGTCTGCTTGTTCTACCTGGCGCATGATATTGTATGTTACTAATTTCGCTACTCCCACCACCACCCGTTCCGCGGAACTGTAATCAGCCCCTTCACAGAACGCTAAGTGAGCAACACGAAAATAAAATGCATAGCACGAACAGTAGCTCATGGAGCCCTCTAGGTTAACAATCTCGGCACCATAGTGCAAAAAGAACAATTGACGAATGTGAATGGAAAATTCACACTCGTCGACTGTCATTGACTTTAGATCTATTTAAATGAGAAACATTAGGGGTATGACCAAGATCTCTGTAAAAAATAACCTACTGGGAATGGAACAGTAGTAAGGCACCATAAGTATTTATTTATTTATTATTTATCACACCATGGCAGAACTTCTTGAATGCATTAAAATTGTTCTTCGAGATTACAAAATTTGCATGACCAATGGGACCTTGAAGAGGCCCACGGCAGCAACGAGGAGCTCCGATCTAAAAGAGGTATGTTACTTATTATTTGGGAAGCATCAAAACATTTATTAACTACTAGTGAATCCCCGGCAAACTTCGTATTGCCTGTATAATTAAAAAAGGTCCTTCATTACTACCCGTCCCTTCAGACCCTTCAGTACTTCCCGTCCCTTCAGTACCTCCCGTCCCTTCAGTACCACCCGTCTCTTCAGGCCGTTCAGTACCTCCCGTCCCTTCAGGCCCTTCAGCACCTCCCGTCCCTTCAGTACCATCCATCCTTTCAGGCCCTTCAATATCTCCCGGTCCTTCAGTACTTCCGTCCCTACAGGCCCTTTAGTACTTCCCGTGCCTTCAGGCCCTTTAATACTTCCAGTCCCTTCAGGCCCTTTAGTACTTCCAGTACCTTCAGGCCCTTCCGTCCCTTCAGGCCCTTCAGTACCTCCCGTCACTTCAGGCCCTTCAGTACCTCCCGTCACATCAGGCCCTTCAGTACCTCCCGTCACTTCAGGCCCTTCAGTACCTCCCGGGGCCGTCCCTTCAGGCATTTCAGCACCTTCCGTCCCATCAGGCCCTTCAGTATTTCCTGTCCCTTTAGGCCCTTCAGTAACCCCCGTCCCTTCAGGCCCTTCAGTACCACCCGTCCCTTCAGGCCCTTCAGTACCTCCCGTCCCTTCATTACCTCCCGTCCCTTCAGTACCACCCATCCCTTCAGTACCACCCGTCCCTTCAGGCCCTTCAGTACCTCCCTTTCCTTCATTACCTCCCGTCCCTTCAGTAGGTTAAGAAAAAGTTTAATTCCCGAAACAATTCTGGGAAGACCTGCGAAGAGATGAAAGTACAGTTGGACCTTATTTACCCAGGATTCTCCAACTTCATAGTTAAAATGACCAAATACACGATAAAGAAGAAGAAGAAGAAGAAAAAAGTTTGAATCCAGAAACCATCCTGGAAGACCTGCGAAGAGATAGAAGGACAGTTGGACCTTATCCTCCTAGGATACTCCACCTTCATAGGTAAAATGACCAAATACACGATGAAGAAGAAGAAGAAGAAAAAAGTTTAAATCTAGAAACTGTCCTGGAAGACCTGCAAGGAGATGGAAGGACAGTTGGAGCTTCTACTCCCACAGTATTAGGTACCTATGAAGGTACCCGATGAAGAAGAAGAAGAAGAAAAATGTTTTAATCCAGAAACCATTCCGGGCATACGCTCGACGATTCACCAAAGTTTCATTGCAATCGGATGAATGGTTTTCAGGATAGTCCACCTTCATAGGTAAAATGACCTAATACTCGATGAAGAAGAAGAAGAAAAACATTTTAATCCAGAAACCATCCCGGGCATACTCTCGATAATTCACCAAAGTTTCATTGCAATCGGATGAACGGTTTAGGAGCGCATTCAACACAAAGATACATACATAGATACATACATACATACATACTTAGATACATAGATACAAACATTCAAATTTATAATATAGATTTTGTGTAGATGTGATAGGTCATTTAATAAATAAAATTATAAAGGTGCCTTCTAAGAATAATAAAAATACATGGTATTTCCGTATTTTAAGAGATTTTATTTTATTTATCCTTGATGTGCTTAATTTTGGAAATTTTTACTGTAGATGAATTTTGTATTTATTTGAAAGCAACAATGGGTAGTACAATGTGTATTAAGACATGGGGCGAGATAACTGAAGGGTTTTAGTGTCCCATGGTCTTAAGAAGAGTGATGGTTTGGAACCTACTCTCTGCAATCTAGCCTTAGAGTAATGTCATTAGGAAACATTCATAGATACAAGCTGTACTATACGCTACTACAGTAGCCAAATACTTGGGCAGATCCTTCGCAGCCATTCGAAAAGTCTTCAAGCCACTTGACACGGCAGTAGCAGAAGTGGGTCTTCATATCAATCAAAATGAAAACAAAAACAATCAAACAGACCAGAAGACTTCATATACCAGGGTTCCACTATAAATAAAGATAACGAGGACACTCACTTACGCGAGTCGCTATTATCATTATAGACTAATCAAAATTATATGAGATGCCATAAAATACGACAGCGAAATAAAAGTATGATGTGTAGGTTAGGTTCTGTTATTCTACGATAATACTAATTGTTGATTTATAAATTGAATGGAAATTGGTAACAGGAAAAATGTTTTCAACACCTTTGTCATTTGAGATAAAGAATAAGTTCATTATGTTTTCGCATTTTTTTTAACAATACATGTTCCGTACCTCAATGGTGTTGGTAAAATTTTTCTGTAATTTGATCACATTTTTCTAATAAATCATATTTCTCAAATTAATAAATAAAAAAATAGAAAAAAAAACTATTAAAAAAAAAATATTGTTTACGTAGGAGTTTATGATTTTTTAACATCACGTAATATTTTTGACAGCTCATCCGACCTTGGTAAATTGAGCTGTGGTGTATTCTAAGGTCTAGTTGAAGTTAAAAGGGATGCTTCCTTACTATTGCAAATACCAGGCAGTAGGAGAGTTTCTGTAGAAGATGGAGGTGAATACTGACGGAGGCCAAGGCTCGATCTGCAGCGCCATTGAAGAGGAAATGTGTATTATAATGTGGTCGTATGTTATTTATATTAATAATTTGAATGCTTTGTTAATGAATATCTATTTTCGAATACAAATAATGTACATACCTTAGATTATATATGATACAGATACCTAGTCAGCGCAATGAATGTATGCCAACTAAAACTGCGCTGAAACAGACGAATTTCTAGTATACGTACACCTACCGATACGCACACCTACATAATATGTACGTATACCAACCGATCTACCGCCACACATGTAAAAAAAACTTGGCATACATTTGAATTCGAAATTTGTACTACACGCGGTTTCTGTACATTATAATTCTATGGTACATACATACAGTTTAGTATAGTTCAAACTATTTATAACAATTAGTTTCCAAAGTAATGTAGTAATACGCTGTGCACATAATATTGTATTCAAATCATTATTAATTTGAAGGTATTTGAAGGTATTCAAATCATTATTAATTTGAAGGAAGGAAGGAAGGAAACCCATTCTGACGATGCTCAGCATAGAGCGATACCGGTGAATGGGAGTCGCGTTTGCGAAAAATTTAAGTAGAACATAAAATTAAATATAATTTTTTCATAATTTTAGTTGATTATGGAGTTCTACCATGAAGTGACAGTTTCAAATATTGAAAAAATTGAAGGTATTTATTTTATTTTTTTTATTTTATTTAATTTTTAGACTACAGATCATGTCTACAGTCATGTCTACAATGCATAAACATAAATGAGTTACCAGCATATGGACCAGTGAAGACTCTCAATATTACCAATTTTCAACTATAGTCAAATTTAAATGATAAAAAAAGAAATTTATCATACAATTTATAAACAAATAATTAAATTATTAAATAAATCAATTAATTAATTAATAAAAAAGAGAAAAAAACAATAAACAAATAAATAAATATATAAGTAAGTAAATAAATTTCAAACATAAAAAATGGAACAGTTACATGTGCCACATATATCACTTTTATTTAGTAATTAAGAATCAGATGATTCAAGTACCTCTCCTAAACTGTCCCTTATTCAATAATATGTCCGACCACCGAATAACATATTATACAGCGAACAACTGCGCTGCATAAACGTATTCCGAGCATAATTGTTCGTGCAGTGGGGCAACCTGAAAAAATAGCACGAGTAACGCGCTGTGGGCAGTTGATGGCTATGGAATATTTTGGAAAATAAGACAAATAATTATTAAGTGTCATCGACTCATAGTGCAATATTAAACAATAAAACATAATATATAGGTGTGGAAAAACGGTTAGCGCACTATGTAAGTCCAGTGGTCGCGATTTTGAATCCTGTCACGACCGATTTCGTTCACCTATAGTACAAACATAAAATGTTACTACAAGGAGAGAAAAAATGAATGTTTGTAACCTATCTTGCACAAATCTTTAATAGGTTCCTAAGGATTTTCGGAGACGGAATTTTCTAGAACCCGTCCAAAAAATATTACTTCTCCATAATATGGCCCCCATTCACGATCGTGGCATCCTTCCAAATGGCTTGCTATCACTCCAAAATGCGCTCGTGAATGTCAAATCCCGCGCAGCCTAATTGGCCTGACACACCAAAATGGAATTCCAAACTTTCGAAATTCGATAGTGCCGCGACAAACGGCGCGGCGCATCCTGTTGGTGCGGCAATGCTCGTGAGTGTGAAAACACTGAAAACCAGCGGTACATTGCGCCATCTCATTGCACCGAGTTGTTTGACTCTCTCATGAATTCGAAAACCCGCGCGCCTTTTTGCCTCAGGTCGCTTTGAGTTGTCGAAAGGATTACAAGTACATTGTAGGTACATCGCAGTAGGAATAATGAGTACAAATCGGGAATTCATAATGAATGTATTTCATTGTTTAAAGAGTTACCTTGTTTGTGGCAAATTACCCACTAAGATTATCTTAATAAACAAAAAAAGATACAGCTTTTTTTGAAAAAATAAGACTGTTTTTTATATATATACCTATTCTAATTTTGATGGCTCGATGGCGCGCCCGTGAGTGTGATGAAAATTTTACAATGCTCCAAATGGAGCCGGTCGGAGCAACGTCGAAGACACGATCGTGAATGGGCTGCTTTACGTTGAAGGCAATTATTATGCATAGACAAGATGTAGCAACTAGTCGAAGGCGATAAAAAATTGAGGAGAGTGAAAGAGATATAATTTTAACTGAATAAGAAAGAGAGGTTCAAAAGCATGATAAGGAAAAAACGATTATAAAGCAGTTTAATTAATTCAAGTGTTAAATTAGTAGTAATATTCAGATCGGAATGGCGAAGATTTCTTTTGGAATCCAGGTCCCACCTTGGGATGTGGAGCTGATGATGATGCTGATGTTAAAGTAGTGGTTTCGCACCGTGATTGACACAGGAGACCAATATACCGATGGCAGAGACGGGAGACCAAGACTCGAGACAAAGACGGGAGACCAAGACTGGAGACAGAGACGGGAGACCAAGACCGGAGACGGGAGACCAAGACCGGAGACAGAAGAGAGGCCAAGACTGGAGACCAAGACCGGAGACAGAACGAGAGACAGAGACCGGAGACAGAGGCGGGAGACCAAGACTGTAACTTATTGATTCAAGAGTCTGTAGTGGGCCAAATAGTAAATTTTGATCATCTTTTCACCAGAAACCTCAAAAGATAATAATAATAATGAACACTTACTTGCACTCTGCGCAAGTGGCGAGTTTATTGCCGTATATCCTTGGAATTCCCGGATTTGTGTAAGAATATTTCAAAATTATCATTATAATTAAAATTAATTAAATAATCATTACTTTGAATAACTATACATAGAATAGACTAAAAGGTATGTATGTATATTAAAACAGGATATGCATATAAAACTTCGTTTGTACGCAAGTGATCTTTTTGCGAAACTGTAGTTAGGTACCTATATGATTGATTGAAACGATCATTTAGGGATGCTCTTAGCAGCGATACAAAAAAAACACCTTTTCAACGTATACAATTTGCGCAAATAGCGTAAAAAATGATGGATCATTAACACACCTTATAAATAAATTGTAAAACAACATGATGAATAATTTATTTGTGTTACTTGTCAAAAAGAGTAGATATCAATTTTACAGATAATAAAACAGCAAGTTAAATTGTTATGTAAAATACCTAAGTCAATTCGTGCTATTTTTATTGTGATTTTTGAACTTAATAAACAAGTGGTGAGTTTATTGGTACCTAGTTGAATTTAAATTTCTTTAAAAATACTAATACTTTTAGAAAAAATAGTACATAAATGTTGCGTAAGAAATAGTCTTAAATTTATCCCCTGCTGGAAATCGAATTCTCCGGTACAGAAGTCAAACGATGTACCACCATACTTCCTTTGTTCTTTTATTTAATTTTGAGTTATTATAATGGGGAATAGCTGCAAATGGAAGAAATAAATGGTTTTTAAACTACAACATCTTGAGGCGTTTGGGAGGAGTTTGTGAAAAAATTGATGCCGGTCCACTCACGAATTTTGCGGAGCCATGACATCTGACGTTTTCCTATTCTGAGGTGTCCCTCTATTTTACCCTTCATAATCAGTTGGAGCAGTCTGTGCTTTTAGCCTCGTAGAACGTGACCCAAATATGATAAATTTCGTCGCTTAACTGAGTCAACTAGCTCGCGCTCGACGTTACACTCCTGATTACGTCCACATTTGATATTTTATCGACCCAGGAAACTTTCAGCATGCTCCGATGCAGCCACATTTCAAAGGCTTCTAGACGGCTAAGTATCAACTCCAATAGAAGTATGGACCATATGTAGCACTTTCTTTGTCTTTTTTTAAGTTTTAACTTATCGTCGCAAAACAGTGTCTTCATTTTAAAAACATCGCATGAGCTGTCTCCATGAGGCACTTTAGTTCTTTGTCAGAATCTTAATCATCAGTGAGACTTCCAAGTATTTTAAAAATTTGGATTCTTTCTATGGCATGTTTTTCCGGGGGCAACAAACTACAGCTATATCACCACTTCTTTTCCGGTCTTTCTGGTTGGCGGATGGTCTTCCAATGGGATGTTGTTTTTGAAAAGATCTGGAAGTCTGTCACATTCTTTGCACATGGTTGAGCCAGAGTAATTTACTCTTCCTTCCTCGTGTTACAATGTCCTTTGAGTTGCAGGCTTCGCAAATTAATTGATATTGGTAACATTACTCATTACTTTGTATTACATTTGATTTTTAATCTCGAGTGGTGCGTGAGAGTCTTTTTGTGTGTATTGTTAACTTTACGTCTATAAGTTAAGTAAAAACGTATTTCCTGTATAATTATTTTCCGTGACAACTTTTCATAAGGAAGTCTTATAAGCATCTAATTAATAAATGTTTTGATAACAAATACTTCATTAAAAAAACTTTACTCATAATTAAATAATAAGGTCTGAAAGGTATTTTCCTTTTTTTTTTAAATAATTATCGACAGACTGAATGACTATTTTGCATCAGATCCTTCCTTCATTTAGCATATTCTCAAGAAACTAAACTGCTGTATCATGATGACGTAGGTTTAAAATTGTTTCTTTCCTATTGAATAATATTTAACTAATTCCAAGGCACATAAAGATTGCAGCAAATGAAAATAACATACTTTTATTTTAACTTACTCATCAGCCTTGTAGACTCGCTTTCACAGAAGATTATCGCTTTTTCTTTCTATGTGGAGCCAATTCAAGGTAAGTATCTTGAGTTAGTTTTATTTGTAGCTCCTTCTCAATACTGGAGCACCTTGTTGCTAAGGGTCTGCCACTACGATTTTACTCCAAATATTAATTATCCTCGAAATTTTCAAGTCTCTGATATTCCTTATAACTGGCCAGTATATAGATAATCAATTTCGGCAATATCTTATGATCTTTTGACTGCAATAAACACCGCTGAAAAGCAACTATGATGATTTAATAATATAGGAGATAAAAACTATTATATTTGTATGACGCAAAATCTCAAATACTTTGTCGAGTTTTATAAGTAATTGACAAAAGAGATCTACCTACCTGTAATAAGTATTTATAAAAAAGATGGATGTAGGTACAAACATACAACTGTACATTATATATTTTTTTTTTCATACGTCACGGTTGAAGGGGGGGACTTCTGCCAAAGTACCTATTTTTTCAATTTGAATTTGCGTCATTACTACAAAACGAATCATTTTGAAAAAAATAACCTAGTTAGTTTGGATATTAATAATTAAAAATATACCTTAATTTTTTAATTATGTTCTGTATATATTCTTGTAGGAAAATAATAAGCATACCCCAATTTTTGAAATTTATCTTAAATTTCTAAAAACCTATAAGGTATAGAGCATTGTTATTTTTTTATAAATTAAAGAAGATCAAAATATCTGGAAAAATACGATGTAACGTTGCATTAATGCATCAGGTTAAGTTAATAAACCAAAAAACTTATATTTCGCAATGGCGCTGAATGGAAAATAAATGTTTTTTAGGTTTATTTTCTAAACCTGAAGCAATAATGCAACGTCACATCGTATTTTTCTAGATATTTTTGTCTTCTTTAATTAAAAAAAAATATGTTGAACTACGCCTTATATTTTATTAAAAATATAAGATAAACGTTGAAAATCGGGGTATGCCATTATTTTTCTACAAGAATTTATACAGAACATTATCAAAAAGTAAATATACATTTTTCTTTATGAATACCCAAAATATCTAAATTATTTTTTTCAAAACGATTTGATAAGAAATAATGATGGTATATCAAATTGAAAAATAGGTACGTTGGCAGCTGTCCCCCCCTTAACGATATTATATAAACCAGTGGATAAACCAGTTTTTGAATGAATTTGCAACGTTTATGTATGTATTTTCGATTGTGATCATAAAAATTATAATGAAATATGAGTTTCAAAACGCCATAAAATGTTTTATTATGGGTTTTGTTCATAGTCCGAGTAATGTTTTAGATTAATCATTGTTTAATGGTTGGTTTTTTGATATTCTTTTTCTAGTAGTTTCTGGTACCTGGGGATAGTTGGGTGAAAATGGAAGATTTTATCATGCCTTCGGCTCAATTGGTTGAGCATCTGACTGCTGATCCAAAGGTCCCGGGTTCGATTCCCGGTGGAGACACAGTTTTAAACTGTGTAGTTTTGCACAGTTTTCAGTCTGGATCTGTGAGACGATTAATATCGCCTCACAGATCCAGAATGTGGCAACTTGTTATTGGATTCGTGTTAAATTTATATTTTACATAGTACCTACCTGTTAGTTGCCCGAGAAGCAATATTAAATAAATAAATTATTTCAATATAATTTGTACTTGTATGTTATTTGTACCTATAAAATCTGCACGTTTGTAAAATATGTAGGTACTTACTGATACTGAAATATGTAAAAAAAGAAAAATTAGAATTTTGTTCAAAGTTCTTCCCGGGTGTGCGCTGAACAAATCACCGGGAATCAAACCCAGAACCTTTAGCTCAGTATTCAGATATTTACACAACTGAGCCATAAATTTTAAAATGAGTTTACTCATAAAATCATAATTATGAAGGTATGTGTTCTTTTCACTCGAATGATTCTTCTAGATTGAAATTTACTTTTTATTAAAAAATCAACGTTATTTTATAAACTTGTATTTTGGTTAAAATATTTTATAATCTGTTGTTCAAAAGGACTCCTCGCAATCCTATAAAATATTTGTGAGTCCTAATAAATAATTGTAGGTACCTTCAGATATTGCGATGGCGCTTCAAGACGAACAAGATAATATATCGAATATTTTTATACTTCCATACATACCTATACACAAACATTGGATTTTTTCCTGTCGGGAATCAAAGATATTTTGTGACGAGTTCCTGATTCTACATATACTATAATGCTCTATCTTTGTCTCAATTGAGATGTTAAAAATTACGTATTGCAAAATAACCCTAGCACAATCGCTTCTCCTTCCTTTACTTGACTATGCTGATGTTTTTTTATTTGGATGCGAACGAGGAGCATCTTAAGAAACTCGAGCGCTTCTAGAATGTTTGCATCTGCTTCATCTTCATCACATTTCCTCTTACCGTAATCTTCTCCATTTGCTTAAGATGCGACAACAGCGAAATAAACACATTTTGTCACTTCTAAACAATACACTCTTTAACCCTAATTCAACGCAGTACCTTAACACTAAATTAACATTTATATCCAATCACGGTCTATCGCTTCGATCTGCTGAACGTATTACTTTAACCATCCCAATTAACAACACTGAAGAGGCTGAGTAAGTAAGTATATTATGTACCGAAAGTTAAATAAATAAATATATATGATTAATTCATTTATTAATTATTAATTCATTCATTCATTAATTAATTAATTCATTCATTTATTAATTTGAGTATTAATTATTTACCTTTTTTTTGTATTCTAGATACTTTATAATTTGTTTTTTATTTAAATTTAGTTAAGATGTACGATTTTGTAAAAAACTTGACTCTGGCCAATGTTCCTCTATTTGAGGTAACAAGTGGCATTTAAAAAAAAATAATAATTCATTTATCAAGTTTAACGTGAAAAGACAACATCATGTACATACCTATTTCGTTGTTAATAAAAACCTTGGAAAATATGGTGGACAACTATTTACCTACGTATTGAAATTCTGGAAAAGGCATCTTCACTCAAATACCAACACGCCTATATAGCTACCTATATACCGCTCTATTTGAGCTGACATAGGCAACCCACAAATCACTCGATGAGAAAGACTAGAAAGAGATAGCTCTATGCTCTTTTATCGACATAGAGGTCGTCTTCGACAGCACCTCACACAAGGCAATTCAGGACGCCCTACCTAGAAAAGAAATCCAGATGGATTAACAATAAGAACAGTGGAGGCAACCACTAGTGGAAAAACCATCCAGGAGAATACCACAAACGGATAATCGCAGAGAGGAGTACTATCACCACTGATCCTGTAGTGCGAGTACATGGACCACGAACAGAATATTCTGAATCAATGGGCAAATTCCTTAGTATCTTTCAAGCGAAAGTTTTCACTATTGAAAGATTTAACCTCGACAGAAGATACAATAGGCAAGATATTGACAGTCTAGCAGCCATTATGGTATTGATTACCCAGAACATCGACCCAGAACATCGACTTAGGAATACCTATTGAAACTCAATGAACTATGCAAGAATAATAAGGTCTCCCTGCTCTGGTTACTGGGGCATATATGGTCGAAGGAAATGAGTGACCTGATAGACTCTCCAGGAAGGGTGCAAGAGAGCACCAGATAGGATCAGAGCCTACGAAACTCTAATCCAGGCAGAAGTAAAGAAAATTACGGAGAAAGTGAGATTAAGTTATTGGATTGAACTCCCTGGGCTCAGGCAGATTAAGGACCTGCTCGGTAACCATGACAGAAAAAGGTCCAGAACATGTCTGAGTTTCAAATGCCCTAAATACTCTGACGGAGTTCCTCACAGGACATTGTAGAAGAAGACGGCACATGGAGATTTCGCAGGTAGGGGGCACACACGCCATATCACCTCTTCGTAGAATGTGATGCTTTGACACAGGTATAAGAATGAGGACATTGGGTATGCCCCAAATGGATTTCAACTCTAAACCCTTATTAAATCCCCTGCTGGTCCTGAATTTCTAAACAGGCCTGTAAGCAAGTAGGGGGAGTGCAAAAGATCGTAAGGTCGCAGTGCATAGGAGCCACAATTTATTTTAATAATAATGAATTAAACATATCGAAGCATCTTTTTTAAGTTTGAATAAAAACTGTGATTCTCGTTGACTTTAGTGGGTAATTACATACTAAGAGTAGCAAACAAAAAAATAAAATCTATCTTTATTATAATATCATAAACTCAAATGTTTGACATGAACAGAAACATATTATGGAAGCATGTAAACACTTGAAATATATTTTTTCCATTAATCATCGTTATTAATCGGAAACAAAGTTTATCTGAAGTTTATCTATGTGAGATAAAATGTCAGCGCATCATTATTTTACTTTAACATAAGGTACCTACTTAGGTATTAACTAAAGTAAAACCTGTCGAACGAATCTTGACAGTAGACAATATTGTGGATATAAAATTACAATATTTCTCAATATCGAAATGTGATCACATAAACCAGTCGATGACAGGTCGTAAGCCCTGTAGGTGCCTCGAGTTATTGGTTCTTCAATAATATCCCAACTTCGTCTCTATTGAGACGTTAAAAAAGTTTGTCAATAAAAATATCGAAATTTGGATTCGTTCATTCTTTTAAGCATGTAAACTAAAAACAAAATAGTAGGCGAAATTGACAATTTAATACCAGATATAAATTCTATAAAATTACTTAAAAATAAGTAAAAATACAAATTTTTAACTTTCTTCCACTAATTTAAAAAAAAATTAGAAAAATAGAGATATAAATATTTTTAAATCAATATTATCACTGGCAATGATCATCAATAGACCGATACCGATTTTTTTTTAATGATATGTCCTTGTTCAACAAGTACATATATATCTTCCTACGTTCCCTAAATTAAGCAAATAAATGC